>CM035162.1:68345523-69033864 GCA_020205615.1 Panax quinquefolius
CAATCAATATATATCTTGAATCAAATATTCATCTTTGCACCACAGCCAAAGATATTCATCTCAGATCACCACTGGTCATGTTCATCTCAACACCGCCATCTTTGCACTACGGCCAAAGATATTCATCGTAATTATTCATCTTTGCACTACAGGCCAAAGATATACAGTTATATCATCATTTAGGAGTGAGGATGATGAAAAATATTTTAAAAAAACGAATTCAGTGAGATAATAGATCAAAGATTTGGGATTCGTACTTTAGTTTATCCAAGTTAAAAAATACTCCAAAATAAACCATAGTGGAGTAAAATTCAGGAATGAAGATCAAAACGTGGATACAATCAAAGATAGTAACCATAATAGACATCTTGGACAAAGAAGAGAAAATTTCATTTTTTCTGAAGAGTGCCATAATCGTGAATAGTGCCGTATACGTGAATAGTGTCGTATACGTGAATAGTAACCCCGGCATAAAAAGGTAGAAATTCCACAATAAAATTTATTTCAATATTTTGGCATAATGATATTGAAGAAAATAATATCATTTACGAAGAAAATAACATCCCTTAGCTCAAAAGAACAAAGATTTCCGGGTCAAATATCGTGTATAAGGTCAAGGAAACTTGAACCGAATAAAGAACTCACAAAGTATCTAAATACTCACAAAATACGCTCGATAATACAGAGAGAGAGAAAAAAAAACTTGTTTCTGGTGTGATTTTCAATTCTAACTAAGCACCCTATTTATAGGGAAATGCTAGAACGCCAAAGGAGACTAAATTAATAAAATTTTAATTTTCAAAATTTTCAAGCACGCCACTTTTGATCAGATAAATACGAATTTTATGTCCATTCATAGGAAATTAAATTTTGTACAACTTTGTAGATTTAAGTTTTCCCAAATTTCAAACGAAAAATGACTGAAATCCACAAACGAATGATTTTTAATACCTCCATTCCGAAAAAATACTGATAAAACACCTCAGCATTAATTCCTTCATTTATATCCACATAAAATAAATATATCCTTCATTTATATCCACATAAAATAAATATTTCCTTATCATATAAATCAATAATTAATTATTCACAAATAATATTAAAGAATCACAATTATGACAACCAGGTCGGTCCCAGGAAAGAAATGGGCTTTTCGATAAGGATTTCTCCTTATTGGCGAGCAATTAGATGACCAAACCCCTTTCCTAGACAGAACTTCCTTAGACATTGCCAATAATGTTATCTAACAATATTATTCAAATAATATGAATTATTGATATGATAATGGAGATACTGTGCAATGACAATTATTGAAATAACAATATTATAAAATATCAACATAGCAGTTATTGAACAATAAAATAAAATATTGAACAGTAATTACTGTAATAATTATTGAGTAGTGCCTTCTTACGAAAGAATCAATAATTCAAAAATATTGTGCAATGTCGTAAGTATCTTCGCATAACCACGCCAGACATCAGATTTTAACCACCAAGTATTCCAACAAGATAATCTGTGAATAACTACGCCAATTATTTGTAAAAACGCAAACTTGTCATTTTCTTCATCCGACCATTTTTCGTTATGGGGCCCATAAATGGATGCGCCGTCGTACGAATATTCCCCAACAGTAAGAATATTCCATGACCAAACGAATATTCCCCGACAACAATGAATATTTTATAACCACTTGCTTATTTTAAAAAATTTGCACATTTCACCCATAACCAAAGCATTATATCAAATTAACACCTTATTATTCACAATAATAATAAATAGAGAAAATTCAATTTTGTTTATTAAAAAATTGGGGTCTTACATTGACGATGTCTAGAAAGTTCTGTCAAGGAAAGGGGTTTGGTCACCTAATTGTGCGCCAATAAGGAAAAATCCTTATCGGAAAGCCCCATCTTTCCTGTGAATAATCTGGTTATTAATATTGCAAGTTATAACATTATTGATGAATAATTGTTGTTTAAAAATGTGTTTTGTGAAGCCAAGTGAATTGAGATAATTAGAGGGAATTTTTTTTATGAGGTATTTGTTGTAAGTTTGGCTTATTATATGGACCCCCACTTACCCATTTTTCAAAATAATCGGGAGAAAGTTATATCAGTTTTGTTTTATATATATAAGTATTATATAATAATAATAATAATAATAATAATAATAATAATAATAATAATGAAAGTGGGGGATGATGGGTGAAAGTGTGTGAATATATTGTGTGCCGTGTGGTGTGTGTAATATATATATATATATATATATATATATATATATATATATATATATATATATATATATATATATATATATGTGGTGTGTGTGCAGTGTATGTGAAATGTGGGTGTATAGTGTATGTAAGACCCCGAATTTTATGAAATAGAATTATTCAATTTTTCTTCTAATTATTATTCAGTAAATGGTGAAATTGATAAAAAGTTAAAGTTAAGGGTGATATATGTAAAGTTTACAAAATAAGCAAGTGGTTATAAAATATTCAATGTTGTCGGGAAATATTCGTTTGGTCATGAAATATTCTTGTTGTCGGGGAATATTCGCACGACGACACAACCATTTGTGGGCCCCGTAACGCAAAATTGTCGAATGAAGAAAACGACAAGAATGAGTTTTCTAAAAATAACGGTGTAGTTGTTACCGTTAACACTGTTGAAATACCTGGTAGTTAATGTAAAGTAATACGCGTTGTTTCACAGTAGCACACGGTATTGCACATTATTTTATATCATTGTTGTTTCAATAATTATCATTGCACAGTATTTTACATTATCAAATCAATAATTCATATTATTTGAATAATATTATTAGATAACATTATTGACAATGTCTAGAAAATTATGTCGAGGAAAGAGGTTAGGTTATTTAATTGTGTGCCAGTAAGGAGAAATCCTTATCGGAAAGCCCCCTCTTTCCTGGGAATGATCTGGTTGTTAATATTGTACGTAATTTTGTAATATTATTTATGAATAATTAATTACTGATTTATATGATAAGAAAATATTTATTTAATGTCGATATAAATGGAGGAATTTTTAGAAAAGTGACAAATGTTGAAAATTGATATTTTATCTTTTCTGATAAAATAATTCATTCAAATATATTATTATATTACATTATAAATGTAACACCCTAACCTTTAATAATAAAGATTATTTTTCTCGAAATATATTTTTGAATATTATGGTGTGGATTTGATATAATGTTATAGTTGTGGGTAATATTTATAAATTTTGCAAAGTAAGCAAGTTGTTATAAAATATTCGATTGGTCGGGGAATATTTGTTTTAACTGGGAATATTCGTACGATGGCACAATCATTGGTGGACCCCACAACGGAAGTATTGCCGTAGTTAGAAAACGACAGAAATATTTTTTTATAAACAAAATGACGAAAGTATTACCGTTAAACTGTTGAAATACCCGATGGTAAAAGTAAAGTAATACGCGTGGTTGCATAGTAGCACATGGTATTGTACAGTATCTTTGATTATTGATGCTTATGTTAAAAGTCACTCAGTTATACTTAATTATTGTTACAGTAATTGCTGCATAATATCTCTCATATTATTGATTCAATTATTATCATAGTATCATCTGCACAATATTTTATATTATTAAATCAATAATTGAGATGACAAAGTTATTCATATTATTATTTACATTATTGACGATGTCTAGAAAGTTATGTCGAGGAAAGGGGTTTGGTCACCTTATTGCGCGCAAATATAGAGAAATCCTTATCGGAAAGCCCCATCTTTCCTGGGAATGATCTAGTTATTAAATATTATGAGTTATAATATTAATGATGAATAAGTTCGTATTGATTAAAGATGTTTGGTTTTCTTTAATTCTTTCGTGACCCAATTACCCTCAAATGAGGTAATTCTTTGATTTGTTGGTTTTGTTATTATTAACCAAACGGGAAATTAATCGGATAAATGAGTAATTAATTGCTATTGATTCACATGCAAATTACTGTTGGTTCACATGTATGGAACTATTGATTCGCATGCGTGTACTATTAGGGGAGGTGGTGCAACATTGATAATACTTGATGGACTAAATTAAAAATGGAGGTATAGATGAAGGTACTATACTGTAATAATTCGAGCCCCTGAACGTGCAATTATCCAAACTATGTTTTCATATAAATAGAAGCTCATTCTTCTTTCATTCTCACCAATTCACTAATACTCACAAGTACATTTATAAAGAGAGAAGCTATAGAGAGAAAGAAGATGAGTATTCTGCTACTTCACTATTTCAGTATCAAGTCTTCTTCTAAGGTAAGGGATATTATTTTTTCAGTATTCGTATGAAATAATATTTTGTTCCATACTCTATAGTATCTAAGTAATATTATTTCGTTTCGTATTCCTAATTCTACACTCAATTGGTTAAAGTATTGCTTCTATACTACGTGAAATTAGTATAATATCATTGGAATTTGCGCTTCATGTAGTATCGTTTCATAAAAATATTTTTCTGAACATCCTTGTTAAATTTTAAGATTTTCATGAGGGATTACTATTCATGGGTACTATTCATTTTTACGGTACTATTCACAGGGTACTATTCATGAAGTACTATTCATGGCTACTATTCACGGAGTACTATTCACTTGTATTATTCATAAAGTATTATTCATGGGGTACTATTCACTCGGGTACTATTCACCCAGGGTACTATTCATGACAAAAATTAATTTCTTTTTTGTCCAAATCATTTTTGATACAATATTATTCTTGAAATTTACTCCACAAAGCAGTATCATGTTGGTAATTTGGACATTATTGAGTTCTGGATAAATTAAATTATAAATCTTTAAAAATTTATCCTTTGCTTTCTTTTAATTAAATTCTTATATCATTGTCATCATCCTAATGTTTATATTGTGATGAAAGTTATCTTTGGTCATAGTGCATAGATGGACTATTGATTGGTATGATTATTACCAGGGATCATTCGGTATAATCATGACCCATAATGTTACAAATGATGTGATAAAAGTTATCATTGGCCCGTAGTGCATTGATGGACAGTTGTTGGTATGATCATGATCATTGGTGATTACACGAATATCATTGGCTCCTAGTGCATGGATAATTCGTGGACGTGATACTAATGAATATCCTTGGCCCATAGTGCATGGATAATTCAATGATGTGGATTATTTATTGAGCTGAGTCTCAGAGATAAAGTTAATGATAAACTTTTTAAATCATAGAAGATAGTAGATATCATGCTCTTCTTGACTCTTCTAATGGATTGCTTGTTCCGCTAGAGTTAAACTTGTTGTTTATTATCAATTTAATACTGTTGAAGGCTAACGATAATTTATTCTGCATTATCTTAGTCATAATATTTCCTACTGGGCTAGTTGAGCTCACCCTTTTTCTTTTATTGTTCTCTTCAGAAAATGAGAATATAGCTGGGACTAGTCGGGGAACGGAGTGATGGTCCGAGATAGTGGCTATAGTAGTCCTCACTATTCTATGAAATAGTGTGATAATAAATGTAATGAGGACTCTATTTGAGTTTGAATACTGTCCAGAAGACAATATTCGTGTAAAAACTCTCAGCTACGCTTTGGTCGTATTGTATAAAAAAAGTTTGTATTTGATTTATGTACCATGTATTTGGCGACTCAGAATGGGTGATGTATACCTATTTTGCGGGTATCACAATAAATGTATATTGTGATAATATAATAATGGTGATATTTTTACACTAAATTCACGGTATATGAATAAAATTAGGAGGAAGAGTGCAAATTGGGTCTGAATTGTATTTTGAGGATTAAATCGTGTAAAATATTTGGTGAAGGATTTTTCTAATTGAGTGGGCCCCACTTGTGTGTGAAATATGCTGATTTTTGTTGGCCAAAGTTGGTGTGCGGTGGATTTGATCCCTAAGTAAATTTTCAAGGATGGAATGCTATGAGATTTCATCCGTATATGGATTTCGGTCATTTTCTGTTTAGAATTTGGAAAAACTTTCTTTTACAATGTTGTAGAGAATTAAATTTCCTACGAAAAGGACATAGAATTCATATTTTACTGAAAAAGGGGCTATTGTTTTATGAATTATTGACGTTTCTGAATTTATAAATGATTTAAAATATTTTTGGTAGAGATTTCTAGAAGGTGTGCCCCACACTTATCCTTTTGCTTGTCGTAAATGCCTAAATTTGATTTTCAAAGTGGACGTGAATTTTTTTTATAAATATTAATATTTTATTAAATTTTCTACTTTGGTGATCTAAGAATTTTTCTATAAATAGGGTGCTTAGGTTAGAAATGAAAATCACACCAGAATCAAAAGTTTCTCTCTATATAATATTGAGCGTATTTTTGTGAGTATTTAGATGTGACAACCCGGAAATTCGAATTTTCCACACATTAAGTTTAAAGAATTAGTTATTAATAAAATGAATTTTTATTAATACTATTATGTGCTATGTGTTTATTAATCGTTTTATAACCTAGGATGATTATAAAACTGGAGTATTCTGGCTACAAGCTAGATTGAACGAGTAAGAATTTTCAAGATAAAAATAAAATTTTTCCGGGAACAAAAATATTCGGGGAAAAAGACGAAATATTCACTATTCACCCGACGAAACCTAAGGGTTATGGTTTGAATAACCTAAGCCTTTTCGAGAGTTCGATATGTCAAAATGACATTCCGTCGAAAGATTTGACAATAAAATGTCGAAAAAAGTTAAGTAAGTCTTTAAAAGTTTTTCTCAAAAAATGCGTAAAAATCGGACGAAATAAAAACGATGAAAAGTATTGCTATGCACTTTTCATTTGTTTAGCTACGTTAGGGGAAAATGTGAAGGAAAACGTTTAACGTCAAAAAGTGTTTTTATGTTTTTCGAAGTTTCAAAGAAAGCGTAAAAGTTAGAGTATAGAGGAAAGACGAAATATCAAAAAATATCTAGATTCTGGGAATCGCAGTTTTTCAAACTGTCGAACGAATTTCGCAAGATGGAAGCATGAAGCTTCCAAGGGAAGCTACGTGAATAATAAGGAGGTGGAAGTAAGGAGGTGTGAATAGTGACTTTGGGGGCAAAATGACTATTTTGCCCCTAACCTAGAAAATCTATAAAAGGAAGCTTATTTTCATTTGTTGGTGATTTTGAAAATCACCAACACTTGAGAGAGAGAGAGATTTCGGATCGGAAGCAAAAAGAAGAGGAAAAGTTAGCCCGTGTACAAACTTTGTCCAACGGGAGAAGATTAAAGAAGAGAGGTAATTCGAAACCTAACCCTAAGTAAATTTTCATTAAGTTTCTATGTTAAAAATAATGCTTAATGAGAATAGGAAGTAAAAGATGTTAAGAATGGTTTCATATGGTTAAATCATGAGAAAATGAAGAAATAAGAATTTGAAGTTTAGTTTATAAATTTCTTAAGGAAGTATAAGATTCGTAATGAATTTGAACGATTCGAATGGATCATATGCACGATTTGATGTAAGAAGTAAGGAATGGTGTTTTATAACATCAAATTCCAAGAAAAAATGAAATCATAATCAAGGTATCGATTAAAAATGAAGAACGAATGAAGAACGCGAAGAACATGAAGAACGTTGTTGATGGACAAATTTAAAACCATCGTAGTATAGCTTGTTGTTGATGGACAAGTTTAAAGCCATCACATATAAGATAGTTACTTATTTCTTGGTTAGGAACGGTAGAAATGTTCATGAAGAACGAATTGAACTAAGCTATAACGAAGTTATGGCGAAATTTTCATAAAAGACGAACAAGAAATAAAAAGTATGTAAATGAACCTGAATGAGTAGGGTTTCATAAGAAAGTAAGAGAACGTAGAAAACGTGAGTCGTAGACTCAAGAACGAGCAAGTTCCGAGTTCAGATGACCGAATTACGGACGAACGAATGAAGAACGTTAATAACGTAAAACGAACGAAGGGTAGAATTTAAGCAAATCAAATGGTATGTTAACAGATTCAGAATAAACTTATGTCTGAGGGAACTTGAAGTACGTAAGATAAGAAAGAGAATGGCCTTGGAACGACCTCGTTCCGAGTTATAACGAATAAGATACGATATTGTAAAGTAAGCGTCGCAAATCAGTTTAAAGACTTAGGAAAATTTTCGAAGGTTGATTCTTGGCGACGCAGCGCCAGTTGATCCTTGGGAGGAAGCGTCGCAACGCCAGCTCGGGCCATCATCTACTGATGAGTGGCGCCACAGTGCGAGAAAGAAAGAGGGGTTTGGCGCCGCAGCGCCGGTGCAGGGAATGCCCATATATAAGATTTTAATTGCTCAAATCCTGGGGGAAGTGTACGGATAGATATTGAACACGTAATTCATGTAAGGTAACTCTTAAACAAGTGATTTAAACCTTTAGTAAAGGTTGAACAAAATGATTGAACAAAATTAAAAGACAAAGAATGTAATGAACGTAAACACAGTGTAGTTGCGTTAAAGGATCGGTCTTAGCATACAACGAACGGTATGACTTCGATATTAAGAAAGAATAATGAATATGGGATTCATGGGATTGATAACGATTGGAAGCGATTAAAACCTTGAGTAAAGGTTGAATGAGAGATTAAGAGATGAGCAACGTGAATGTTGAATACGTAAATGATCCTCGTAAATCGTATTCGCGTCAGACAAATTTTCTAAGTATACCCTGGTTGTATGACTTAGACATTGATGAAAGTAGTAAATAAGATATGAATTATCGAGAAAGCCATAATGAACGGTAACAAGATTAAGGAAAGTCCAAATGGGAGTCAGATAGAGAATGAATCATGAGGTATGGCATTTAGTTTCCAGAAAGCCAAAAGGAATAAGAAATTGACTTGACGAATATTATAGTTTAATGGTTCGGATAAGTTAAGATAAGTTTAGGTTGTGGTACAATCATATTCTTTGATGGTTGACATATGGAAGCTGGGCTAAACAATTCCTTCAGAGAGCAGAGGTATGTACAAAACTGGCAATCGATCTAACTCACTGTGAAAGATAGTGTAGACGAGACGGGAACTTGTTTGTTAGTTGTTTGTGGGAAACAACTCAGAGTACCATATGAACTACTAGCAGAGACGCGGTGTGTACTGAGTCCTATAAGAGTTATAAGAAGAAGATAAGAAAGTAAATCATCAGAGATGATGATCGCATGAGTTAAGACATCTCCGTATGTCATGAAGCCGTAAATCGGTAAAGAAAGTTGGTCCCGTAAACTTAGATTGAAAGAACGCGAACCTTAAGAAGTAAAGAAAAGATTAAACTAATGCGTAAGTCATGTATATGACTAATTGGTGTATGTGTTATATAGGAATTGGAATGAGCAGTTCAGCGTAAACTTTAAGCTGTAGCTATGCGTAAGGCAAGTTTCCTAACTTTATTCATATTTTATATGAATGCTAGTTTCTTAAACTTCTCAGATGTTGAACTTGAGAAGTCTTGTTTATGTGAAAATGTGTGGTATTTGTACAAGGTGGTAGTATATATGAGGCCGTGTGCCATAATTTGAATACTTCGGTGTTTCTATGAGATGAACTGTTATGTGATTAAACTGTTCAATATAAGTATGTTCTGTTTATACATGAACCGTTATTGATAAGTTTGTGCTAATGATTCTAGCTAGACAGGATATGTATGGAAAATGTAGAAGAATGAAAGTATTTCTAAGTGAATGTGACTAATGTTTTAAAGTGATAGGAATCGAGATTAATCCTATTATTCAAGCGGCTTCATAACCTTTGTTCGGTTATTGAAGTTTTAAAAGAATGTTTAAATTCTTGAAGTTATTTATTCAACTGTTATGACTTGCTGAGCAATCGAATGCTCACACTTGCTTTAAATGAAAAACATTTTCAGCGTACGAATAGAAGGACTTAAGGATCCTGTAAAGATCAAGCTGATTGGTATCCAAATGAGGTGTCATTCATTATATGAATGAGCGCGAACACTACAAAAAAATGGGCCTTTAGCAACGATTTTTTGGGCAACGAATTTATAAGTCGTTGCTAAAAGTATATGTTTAGCAACGTAATTTGTCCTTCGTTGCAGATTGTGTCAAGCTTTCACTTTTTGTAACGAAATTCATAAGTCTTTGGAAAATTTCGTTGCTAATTCATTGGCGGGAAAAATTTCGTTAGAAATTCCTTGCAAACTTTTTGGCCACTTGATTTCCCGTCATCGTGAGCAACGAAAGTTTTTTGTTGCTAAAAATGGGGCTTTAACAACGATTTTTCAGGCAACGACTTTATAAGTCGTTGCTAAAAGTGTATGTTTAGCAACGAAACTTGTCCTTCGTTGTAGATTGTGTCAGGCTTTCACTTTTTGCAACGAAATTCATAAGTAGTTTCAAAATTTAGAAACAAAATTCGTTAGAAATTCGTTGCAAAATTTCTAACCACTTTATTTCTCCTCGTCGTGGGCAACAAAAGTTTTTTTGTTGCTATATTTCGTTGGCTAATATAGACCACATTCATTGGCAACAATTTTTATTTTCATTGCATATTTATACAACTTTTTGCAACGACTATTAAAATGTTGCCTTAAATTAAGATGATGATAATAATAATAATAATAATAATAATAATAATAATAATAATAATAATAATAATAATAATAATAATAATAATAATAATAACAATAATAACAATAATAATAATAAAGATAATAAAGATAATAATAATAATAATAATAATAATAATAATAAAAAAAAAAATAATAATAATAAAAATAATAATAATAATAATAATACTATAATAATAATAATAATAATAATAATAATAATAATAATAATAATAATAATAATAATAATAATAATAATAATAATAATAACGAAGGCAATTATTATTAGTGGTGGTGGTGGTGGTGGTGGTGGTGGTGGTGGTAGTAGTAGTAGTAGTAATAGTAGTAGTAGTAGTAGTAGTATAGTGGGATTATTATTGTTATTGTTGTTATTGTTATTATTATTGTTGTTGTTATTATTAGTACTATTATTATTATTATTATTATTATTATTATTATTGTGACACCCCCAAATCCGGGTTACCTGACCCCCGAGTTTGGTGTTCACGATCCACAATATAATACCATTTAACTACCCATTCATATATAAATAGGAATACATAAGTCATTAACATATGTTGTTAATACATAAGTCCTAGGTCCACTAACCTTAACATTACAGAAATACCCCTTTAGATATACAAAAAGGGTTTACAATACAATACAACATAATAATATTGTTCATCATAATTAATTTATAACTGTGCCTTTTTCCTTGTTCTTCTTCGCAGCACCTTCTGCAACTTCGTCTCTAGCTGAAAAGTTTTATTTAGCAAGGGTGAGCAACAAGTTAGCCTCGCAAGTTAAGACATACAATAAATGTATATGAATCAATAAGAACAGACTATCTATTTTGATAGAATGAAACCAAAGTTCGGTGAACTTTGAAATAGCTGAACAAATCGTTAATCAATAACAAGTCTTCTCGTATTCTTGGCAACACAATAATATGATAATGAAAGAGTACAACGCTTTCAAAGTTCTACGATATTCTATTGAATAATCAAGAATCAATTCTACACAATAACAAAGTGGAATGTTTTCCAGATTTATGTTAAGTGATCACACTAGATCTAGAACTTCTTTTCTCAGGTATCTGTGAAAGATTTACTTTGATACATACGCAGGAGTATCAGATAACCATAAAGATTAAATCATACCCCTCTACAAGTACTTAGAGCCGGTCAACTCCCTGTACCCTATATTATGCATAATACTTAACAGTGCGCAATGGTTGAATATACGACCTAAAATGTTCCCTTTATATAAAAGGTTGTTCTTCTCAGTCTCAGAATCAAGATTTTGATTTAACAATGAAATACTGTGATTTCAAATTCTAGTTACTTCTTGATCAAACCAAAATAATTAGCATCGATCTATCAATAATAATTAAATTCTCTTCTCGAACCTATCAAGTTTTAATAAATGTTCGTCTAGTCCAGAATAATTGGCTAAGACATTTCTCAACATAATTCGACAAAAAACAAGAATTATCTATACTGCCAATATTAGCTTCTACGAATTTAAATATCCAACAATAATTATTCTACGAATATATTTTCAGAATCAGTAATTCAATTTGAATTATTAAATATGCACTAATTGCGAATAATCAACAGTAAATCCATGGACGTAGTATAATTAGCAATAATTAACCACTATATTAATTGAATAAATATAACTCAAGGTTGAGTTAGGAAACTTGCCTTCCGCGTTGATTACAACTACACAATAAACTTATCTGCATTCGTAAGACTTATAACCAATAATATCGGTCTAACAATTAGCACAATATTTCATAACACGTAACACTGTAATTCACAGTTAATCTTCTCTTATGCACATTATCACATAATCATATCAATGTTTATAACATATATAAACACTTAACAAGTCTAATTATTTCGGTCTCGTTGGACTTCGATCCATTCTCGGTATTCTAGTCACCTTATCCGATAATTTACACATTGATTGTCAATTTAATCTTGGTCTCTAAGCTTCAATATTATTTTAGATAAGTCAAATTTAATTTATAATATTTTTTAGAAGCTTTTAATAATTTATAAACAATTAATATAATTTATAATAATTTTTCAAACACTTAAATCATTTTTAAATGATTTAATTATCAAATAATCTTATTATCATTAATATTTAATAATATAAAACAATTAATAACATACTTGTCAAAATATTAAAGTTATTATTAATAACTTAAAAAAATTTAAATCAACAATATTCTACTTAAATGATTTTTAAATTAATTAAAATCATTTTTAAACCATTACCATTAATATTTAAATATTAATGAAATTATCATTCAAATATTAAAAGTCATTAATTATAACTTAAAATATTTCTAAAACATTTTTCTCATTTTTTAAATGATTTTTAAATTAATAAAACCATTTTTAATTCATTTATTTAATATAATAATTAAATAAATCTAATATCATTAATATTAATTTATTAATGAGAATTCTCCAAAAATATTGAAAATTATATTTTATAATTCAAAATATTTTCTAACACTTTATTCTCTTTTAAAATAATTTTTAAATCAATAAAATTATTTTTAACTTATTTATTTAATTTAATAATTAAATAAATCAAATATCATTAATATTAAATTATTAATGAAAATTCTCTAAATATGTGAGACCCTGGATTTTATGAAAAAAAATTGAATTTTCTCGAAATATTTTTTTAATATTATGATGTGGATTTGAGATAGTGTTATAGTTGCGGGTAGTATTTATAAAATTTGAAAAGTATGCAAGTTGTTGTATAATATTCGATTGGTCGGAGCATATTGATTATTGATACTTACGTGATAAGTCACTCAGTTTTGTTTTATTAGTATTATTAATGTAATAAAACAGAAAAGCTTTTTATATAAAACAGAATACTTTTATGAAGTTATTCATTTTATTAGACTATAAATAGAATACATTATATTCTATTATGCATAGTATTTTGCATAGTAAAATCTTTTTATATAAAACAGAATACTTTTATAAAGTTATTTGTTTTATTAGACTATAAATAGAATATATTATAATTTATTATGCATAGTGTTGCATAGTGCCTGCATAGTGTTGCATAGTGCCTGCATAGTGTTTTGCATAGTAAAATCTTTTTAAATAAAACAAAATACTTTTATAAAGTTATTCGTTTTATTAGATTATAAATAGAATATATTATATTTTATTTAAAAGATTTTGTTTTAAATCTGGACCGTCCGTTTAAAGTAAATCAATCTGGACCGTTCATGAATTAGTTACTATGCAGTCCATTCTTCTATAAATAGAAACTCATTCCTTCATTATTTCTTACGAATTCACTGAAACTCTAAAGAGAGAAATAATAGAGAAAGTTCTTCTTCTGTAATCTCGAGCGTATTTCTTTAGAGTTTAAGAAAGTTTTGAGCGTAGAAGATAGTGCAAGTTTTCTTCAAGTATATTCCCGCCCTAC
Source organism: Panax quinquefolius (assembly GCA_020205615.1). NCBI lineage: Eukaryota > Viridiplantae > Streptophyta > Magnoliopsida > Apiales > Araliaceae > Panax > Panax quinquefolius. Next base: position 68,359,588 of record CM035162.1, read on the forward strand.
CAGTCGGAATACTTTTCTTTTTTAGGTAGGGGATATTATTTGTTGTACTCGTAAGGGATATTATTTATTGTACTCGTAAGGGGTATTATTTCTTTTGTATTCATGAAGAGAAGTTCTGTTATTCCATTCTTTATTATTCTATTGAATAACTCAGATACGCAGCTACCCTATACTTGGTGAAATTCTTACATTATTCCATTCTTTATCATTATGTTGGAATAACTTTGTTTATGTGAAGTACCGCATACATGGTGAAATTCTTACATTATTCTATTCTTTATTATTCATTGGAATATCCCACTTATCGCGTATTATGTCCTAATTTTGGTTTCATTATTTATTATTACTGTTGAATATCCTCGTGCATGCGGATTACGCAAGACCGGGTTCCGTTCTTTATCATTCTCATTTTAACATCCTATATGTGCTTTTTACGCATTTAACTGTTCCGTTATTTATTATTCTATTAGAATAATCTGTCTGTGTGGTCTATCGCATGCCTGGTGATTTCTTTTGTTATTCCATTCTTTATTATACTCAGTTGGTTAAAGTTGTGACTTCTATACTCCATGAAATTAGTGGAATATCCTTGATATTTGCGCTTCATCCAGTATCTTTTCATGGAAATATTCTTCTGAGCATTCTTGAATTTTACTCTACAAAGAAGTATCTTGTTGACAATTTGGACATTATTGGTTCCTAGATAAATTAATTCTTGAACTTGTTTTATTGAATTATTATTGAATTATCATCATCATCATGTTTATATTATGTTGAAAGTCATCTGTGGCCTGTAGTGCATAAATGGACTTGGTATGATTATGACCAGGGATTATTTGGTATAATCATGACCGTAATGTTACAAATGATGTGGAAAAAGTCCTCCTTGGCCCGTAGTGCATTGATGGACAGTTTTTGGTATGATTATGGCTATGGATTCTCTTGACCAAGGGTGCAAAGATGAATTGTTTTATGGCATGATCGAGCAAATGATGAAAACACGATTATCTTTGGCCGTGAAGCATGGATGATTCGTGGTCGTGATACTAAAGAATATCCTTAGCCTGTAGTGCAGGGATGATTTAATGATGTTGATTATTTATGAAGCTGAGTCTCAACGATAAAAGTGATGAAAAACCCTTTAAATCATAGAAGATAGTAGATTTTATTCTCTACTTGACTCTTCTAATGGATTGTTGGTTCCGATGCAGTTAAACTTGATGTTTGTTATATCGTATAAGTTTAACACTGTTGAAGGCTAACGATAATTTATTCTGCATTATCTTAGCCATAATATTTCTTACTGGGCTAGTTGAGCTCACCCTTTTACTTTCATTATTCTGTTCAGGAAATGAGAACGTAGCAGGGACTAGTCGGGGAACAAAGTGATGGTGCATTAGTAGTCCTCACTATTCTGTTAAATAGTGTGATAATAAATATAATGAGGACCCCATTGAGTTTGTATATTGTCTAGATGACAATATTTGTATTAAAACTCACAACATATGTTTAGTCATATTTTACACGACTGTTGTATAATAAAATATGTATTTGAATTATGTACCATGTATTTGGCGACTCAAGATGGGTGATGTATACCTATTTTGGGAGTGTCACAAAAAATATTAAAAGTTACATTTTATAACTCAAAATATTTTTAAATACTTTATTATTATTAAAAATGATTTTTATATATTTAAAATCATTTTTTTCTAATTTATTTAATACAGCAATTAAATAAATGAAATAGCATTACTATTCAAATAATTATAATTATTAATGAAAAAATATTTCAAATAGTCAGAAAGTATTTTTCATAATTTAAAATAATTTTAAAACCATTTTTGGTAATTTTATAATTTATTACTATTTTTAAATAATTTTCGAAATTTTCAGAAATTAGAAAATAATAAAACCGTCGCTAAAGCCCTTTAGCGACACAAAGCGTCGATGTTGGTGTTCTTGAGCTCAAGAACACTGACAGATTCGTGTTTATCATGATAGGTTTGACCCCTTCTAATATCCAATACATTGTGTTTCTGGGCTTTCTTTTGCATCTACTTTGTAGTACATATGTAATACTACCCTTAAAAACCAACAATTTGGTCTAGAAACTACTCAGATGCATGATCTGAGCTTTGAAACTTCTTGTCAGACGGTTTCTGGGTTTTCCAGAAACCCAGGCTGTTCAACCAGTCACGTTCATGCTTGATTTTATATACTATCTGGTCATGTTTCTAGTGATATAAATGTTCAAAGTTATAGTCCTTATGTCAAGGACCAATAGTAAAGCAACATCTCGGTCCAACAACAAAACGAATCACAATTTATCAAGCAGTCAAACTATGTCAGAAAGCTCGTTCTAACTGTTTCTGGGTTACTTAGAAACAACACTTCGTGCTCGACAGGTCAGGTTTGACCACTCACTACACTTGATCAATCGATGCTATAAATGATCTAAAACCATGGATCTATAGTCCAGACAACACACTACAATACTATTACTATAACATCAACATATACATATTAAAGCTGATAGATCCAGACCATACAAAACGTTGTCGAATTAATCGATTTAGCCTTTTGGGTTACCCAGTTTGGCGGTCGGCGCTCGGTCAACTGGTTGACCGATTATATCTTCAAATCCAGACATCTAATGACTCTGATTTTTTTTGCAGAATAAAGACCTCAAACCAAACTACATATAACAACTTTAAAACAACAAAAATCTTAATCAAGCAATGATCTGTGGCCACTGACATTCGGTTGTCAGACCACAAACCATGGTCTTGACAGTTTTTGAAAAACATTGTTTTAACCCACTTTGATGCTATGGATTCATGATAGATCATCATAGATCTTCATAAAACATCCATTACCAAGATTCTAAACACTTAAATACAAAAACTTTCTTAGCATACAAGATCAAATTAGATTTCAGGGTTTATACCTTCTTGTTCAAATCTTGATCTTGATCTTCCTAATCTGAACTTGATGTTTCTAGAGGTGATTTAGTGACTGATCTACCTTAGAATTTTGGAGCCTTGGATGGGAGAGAGAGTTGGTGAGAGCAAGAGACCAAAATGGCTATTTTTATGAACTTTTTCTCTCTAAATCTCTTATATAATTGATTCAATGAATGCTCCAATGCTAGATGTAGGTTTTGATCAATAAATGGCTGAGATATAAGTCACAATGGTCAAGCAATTAGGTCACCAACTAAAGGTATTCCCAATTTTACAAGTTAGCTCATTAAAAATGTAAAAAGGGTATTTTTGTCATTTGCACTCTAAATTTAATGGCATGATGGTCAATTGCCCAAACCCTTAGGGTTTAACCCTAATGTTCTAACCCATAGGTTTTAAACTTTAGTTTCCAAAATTTCTAATAAGGTTTTAATTAGAAAAATAAAATTTCTAAATTACAATTAGGGTTTGTAAATTAAAATTTAAGATAACTAAAATATAATTAGGGTTTTCTAATCATATTTAAGTTAAATAAACACATTAAGCTTACTAATTAGGATTAGGGTTTCCTAATTAGGGTTTTAGGATTCCCGAATTTAAAATTAGGGTTTCTTGGCTTTCGATTAGGGTTTCTAACGGCACGTTAGGGTTTCTAATCCTGAGATTAGGGTTTTTAATCTCTTATTAGGGTTTATTAATTTTAAACCTTATCCGATCTATCATTGATCAAAAATTATATACGGTACGAACACATATATAGTAATATAATTATATTAATTATATTTTCTATCGAATCCCTTTTCAGAAATTAGGGTTAAGTTTTCTAAAGTTGTTAAGCACAACTCTACTCTAAATTTATTAGTTAATATACAAATTCACCTTCTCGAGACTCGTATCACAGATACTTGTCACAAAATTGATAATCAATATTAATATTAATTAAAAAAAAATTTATTCTTACAATTTTGAATATTCAAAATCCCGGGTTATCACATTCACCCCTCCTTCAAAGGATTCCATCCTCGGAATCACCGCTTTCTTATTCTCTATAATCTTTTAAAGTTATATCATCAATTCATTTTTAACAACACAATGTTAATTTGTGTCTCAAATTCTAACCCATGACTTGGATCTATAATAGAAAATAGTTCACAGAATATCTAACTCAATATTAATCGCGTAATTTAAGTATTAAGCGAAATCGTTACCTGCTACCACCTCCTGAACAGCCACTGCATCCTGCACCGTCATGTTTAATGTACGGGTTGTTGGTCTTCCTGGTTGTGCAGGTCCTCGAGTTGCCAAGGTTCCGCCACTGGGTCCCTTGTTGCCACTTTCCTTCTCCGCATTTTTCTTCGGACAGTTCCGAACCAAATGATTAGTAGATCTGCATGCAAAGCAACCTTGAATTTTCTTCCGATTGGGGCAATTGGGCGACATGTGCCCCTCTTGTCCGCAATTGTAATAGACTCCCTTCTTCCTCAGGCAAACTCCAGCATGGTTCTTCCATAATTCGAACATGGCTCCCTTCCTTTCCTATTATCTTCTATCTTATTACCCGACTGGGTATTCTAACTCCATTTCCTCTTATTCGGATTACTACCACCACTGCTTCCTCCATCGTTTGTCTTCTTCTTCTTATCCTGATGAAATCGAGACACAGCTTCGCTCCCTCCTTCAGCAATTAACGCCTTCTCCATCAAAGCCGCGAACGTATTGATCTGCAATACCGCTACCTTATTGAATATTCTCGGCTTCAGTCCGTTCTCAAATCTTCTCGCCTTTCTCGCTTCTGTGTCCACCTGATGAGGTGCAAATCTTGTTAACTCATTGAATTTGGCAGTATATTCTGTTACCGACATGTTATCCTGCTTCAATTCTAGAAATTTAACTTCCATCCTGGATTGCATACTCGGCGAGAAGTAGTTCTCAAAGAACAACTCCTTGAATCTTGTCCATAACACCAATGATGTACCAGCTCTAGCCTGATTTGTCTCCCACCAGTAATTAGCTTCTCCCTTCATTAAGTATATTGCAAAAGCCGTCTTCTGCTTTTCTGCCACTCGCGCAATGACGAATGTTTTCTCCATCTCCTTCACCCAAGTTTGGGCTTCAATCGGATATGTGGTCCCTTTAAATTCAGGCGGTCCTACCACTTTAAAGTCTTTAAAGTTAGCCAATATGCCGGCTGGCTGATTCCTCACTCTTCCTCTTGCAGCTGGAGCTCTATTCTCCATAGCTTAGGCTAACATATCCGCAAAGTTTTGCATCGGGTCAGCTTGACCTCCTTCGTTATTTATCGATTGCTTTTCCCGTTTCTTTCGATTCTGTCGTCTAGGCGGCATGATCTGATTTAAATAAAAATCTTATATTAATTCTCTTTCTGTATACAAATCCTTAACACAATAAGAATTCAACACATAGTTTTCATATAATCGCATATTTATTCAAATATCACATAGTACTTAATACGTATTACTATCCCTTTTTAAATTATATTAGGATTATTAACACAACTTTACACAAAAAGTTGCAATTCTCCATTTACACATAGTTATTCCCCATTCATCAAACATACCACACCTAGGGGTTCAGGAACTTGCCACAATTATATGAGTGTATGAACTTATCCTAGTCAGACCTTTGACGTCCATTCGCTGAGGGGTTCAAAACATTTCATATAATTACGAGTCATTAACTTACCATAAGTATGAGTTTTAAGAACACACAAATTAATCTTAATCTTATATTCATATAGAAAATAAAGATTTCATTCATAAAACATATATATTTACATATGTTTAAACATTATTCTCGATATTACAACACTTAATATCAAAAACTTCTACCAAAAGATACTATCACATATATCTAAGTTGTCTACCGACCACTCCCTTCACCAGTCTTCTTCTTGTTGGGATACTTGTTGAATCCATGACCCGTTCTTCCAAATGAGAAACACTTCCTCAAATTCGGCTTAACACAATGTAGAGAAATATGTCCTTCCTATTTACAGTTGAAACAAACATTTTTCCACATCATGCATTCTCCCGCGTGAGTCTTCCCACACTTTTTACAGGCTTGCTTCTTCTTCGGGTTTGACTTTTCAGAATTAGGGATGTCGTTGTCCTTCTTTCTCTTCTTCTTGTCCATCTTGCTGGTTCCTTCAGATGATCCACCACCTTCAGTCTTCATTCTTTCCACCTGCGCCTTCAGCTCATTTCGTTCTTCAGTCATTTGCGTAACGCCCGCTCCATCTTCCACAACTCCTCTAGAAGAAACACTTTACTTCGGAGTTCCTGGACTTCTGTAGATAGCTGGTCTTGTTCTCCAACTTTGATCTTATTCTTTTTCTCCATCTTAGCTTGCTTAGACTCTGCTTCCTCATCTCCACTCAGATACATCTCGGGATAATCGTCATGATCGCTTCCCAGATTGACCATAGGTTCATCTTCTTCCACCTTCTCAACTGATTCATTTTCATACCGCACCTTGCTTTCGGAACTAGTGCAACAAACCGCTAAAGATCTCCGCACTCATTTGATCTTCTCCAGACATCCTACAATCAGTTTAAATAACTTGATTAGTACTTCACCAGTATAAAATTCTCACACTATGTGTCCACATATCTCATTATTGATGCACTTGGGCAATCCCTCACTTAGAACTCTACATGAATTTTCTCTATCTTGCGTATGGTTATAATCCTAGGGTTTCCCCCCACCCCACTCAAGGTTTATAACCTATAGCTCTACTACCAACTTGTGACACCTTGGTCACTAAAGCTTTGATACCAACTTGTGACACCCCACAAATCTGGGTTACCTGACCCCCGAGTTTGGTTTTCGTGATCCACAATATAATACCATTTAACTACCCATTCATATATAAATAGGAATACATAAGTCATTAACATATGTTGTAATACAAAAGTCCCAGGTCCACTAACCTTAACATTACAGAAATACCCCTTTAGATATACAAAAAGAGTTTACAATACAATACAACATAATAATATTGTTCATCATAATTAATTTATAACTATGCCTTTTCCCTTGTTCTTCTTCGCAGCACCTTCTGCAACTTCGTCCCTAACTGAAGAGTTTTATTTAGCAAGGGTGAGATACAAGTTTGCCCTGCAAGTTAAGACATACATTAAATGTATATGAATCAATAAGAATAGACTATCTATTTTGATAGAATGAAACCAAAGTTCGATGAACTTTGAAATAGTTGAACAAATCGTTAATCAATAACAAGTCTTCTCGTATTCTAGGCAACGCAATAATCTGATAATGAAAGAGTACAACACTTTCAAAGTTATACGATTTTCTATTGAATAATCAACAATCAATTATACGCAATAACAAAGTGGAATGTTTACCAGATTTATGCTGAGTGATTACACTAGATCTAGAACTTCTTTTCTCGGGTATCTATCAAAGATTTACTTTGATACATACGCAGGAGTATCAGATAACCATAAAGATTAAATCATACCCCTCTGCAAGTAATTAGAGCCGTCCAACTCCCTGTACCCTATATTATAAATAATACTTAATAGTGCGCAATGGTCGAATATACGACCTAAAATGTTCCCTTTATATAAAAGGTTGTTCTTCTCAGTCTCATAATCAAGATTTTGATTTAACAACGAAATACTGTGATTTCAAATTCTAGTTACTTTTTGATCTAGCCGAAATAATTGGCATCGATCTGTCAATAATAATTGAATTCTCTTCTCGAACCTATCAAGTTTTAACAAATGTTTGTCTAGTCCAGAATAATTGGCAAAGACATTTCTCAACATAATTCGACAATAAACATGAATTATCTGTATTGTCAATATTAGCTTCTACGAATTTAAATATCCAACAACAGTTATTCTACGAATATATTTTCAGAATCAGTAATTAAATTTGAATTATTAAATATGCACTAACTGCGAATAATCAACAATAAATCCATGGACGTGGTATAATTAGCAATAATTAACCACTATAATAATTGAATAAATATAACTCAAGGTTGAGTTAGGAAACTTGCCTTTCGCGTTGATTACAACTACACAATAAACTTATCTGCGTTCGTAAGACTTATAACCAATAATATCGGTCTAACAATTAGCACAATATTTCATAACACGTAACACTATAATTCACAGTTAATCTTCTCTTAGGCACATTATCACATAATCATATCAGTGTTTATAACATATATAAACACTTAACAAGTCTAATTATTTCGGTCTCGTTGGACTTGGTCCATTCTCGATATTCTAGTCACCTTATCCGACAATTTACACATTGATTGTCAATTTAATCTCGGTCTCTAAGTTTCAATATTAATTTAGGTAAGTCAAATATCATTTATAATATTTTTCAGAAGCTTTTAATAATTTATAAACAATTATTATAATTTATAATAATTTTTCAAACACTTAAATCATTTTTAAATGATTTACTTATCAAATAATCTTATTATCATTAATATTTAATAATATAAAACAATTAATAACATACTTGTCAAAATATTAAAGTTATTATTAATAACCTAAAATATTTTTAAATCATCAATATTCTACTTAAATGATTTTTAAATTAATTAAAATCATTTTAAAACCATTACCATTAATATTTAAATATTAATGAAATTATTATTCAAATATTAAAAAGTCATTAATTATAACTTCAAATATTGTAAAAACATTTTCTCATTTTTAAATGATTTTTAAATCAATAAAACCATTTTTAATTCATTTATTTAATATATTAATTAAATAAATCTAATATCATTAATATTAATTTATTAATGAGAATTCTCCAAAAATATTGAAAATTATATTTTATAATTCAAAATATTTTCTAACACTTTATTCTTATTTAAAATGATTTTTAAATCAATAAAATCATTTTAACTTATTTATTTAATTTAATATTTAAATAAATCTAATATCATTAATATTAAATTATTAATGAAAATGCTCTAAAAATATTAAAAGTTACATTTTATAACTTAAAATATTTTTAAATACTTTATTCTTATTTAAAATGATTTTTATATAATTAAAATTATTTTCTCTAATTTATTTAATACACCAATTAAATAAATTAAATAGCATTAATATTCAAATAATTATAATTTTTAATGAAAAATATTTCAAATAGTCAGAAAGTATTTTTGATAATGTAAAATAATTTTTAAAACCATTTTTGGTAATTGTTATAATTTATTTCTATTTTTAAATAATTTCTGGAATATTCAGAAATTAGAAAATAATAAAACCGTCGCTAAAGCCCTTTAGCGACACAAAGCGTCGCTGTTGGTGTTCTTGAGCTCAAGAACACTGACAAATTTGTGTTTATCATGATAGGTTTGACCACTTCTAATATCCAATACATTGTGTTTCTGGGCTTTCTTTTGCATCTACTTTGTAGTACATATGTAATACTACCCTTAACAACAAACAATTTGGTCCAGAAACTACTCAGATGCCAGATCTGAGCTTTGAAACTTCTTGTCAGACGGTTTTTGGGTTTTCCAGAAACCCAGGCTTTTCAACTAGTCACGTTCATGCTTGATTTTATATACGATCGGGTTATGTTTCTAGTGATATAAATGTTCAAACTTATAGTCCTTATGTCAAGGACCAATAGTAAAGCAACATATCGGTCCAACAAAAAAACAAATTACAATTTATTAAGCGGTCAAACTACGTCGGAAAGCTCGTTCTAACTGTTTCTGGGTTTTCCAGAAACAACACTTCGTGCTCGACAGGTCAGGTATGACCACTCACTACACTTGATCTGTTGATGCTATAAATGATCTAAAACCATGGATCTATAGTCCAGACAACACACTACAATACTGTTACTATAACATCAACATATACACATTAAAGATGACATATCCGGACCATACAAAACGTTGTCAGACACTAATTTAGCCTTTCTGGGTTACCCAGATTTGGCCCGGTCAACGTCGGTCAACAGGGTTTGACAGATAATATTTTCAAATCCAGACATTTAATGACTCTGATTTATTTTGCAGAATAAATACCTCATACCAAGCTACATATAACAACTTTAAAACAACAAAAATCTTAATCAAGCAATGATATGTGGCCACTGACATTCGGTTGTCAGACCACAAACCATGTTCTTGACAGTTTTTGAAAAACATATTTTTAACCCACTTTGATGCTATGGATTCATGATAGATCATCATAGATCTTCATAAAACATCCATTAGCAAGATTCTAAACGCTTAAACACAAAAACTTTTTTAGCATACAAGATCAAATTAGATTTTAGGGTTTATACCTTCTTGTTCAAATCTTGATCTTGATCTTCCTAATCTGAACTTGATGTTTCTAGAGGTGATTTAGTGACTGATCTACCTTAGAATTTTGGAGCTTTGGATGGGAGAGAGAGTTGGTGAGAGCAAGAGAACAAAATGGCTATTTTATGAACTTTCTCTCTCTAAATCTCTTATATAATTGATTCAATGAAAGCTCCAATGCTAGCTGTCGGTTTTGATCAGTAAATGGCTGAGATATAAGTCACAATGGTCAAGCAATTAGGTCACCAACTAAAGGTATTACCAATTTTACAAGTTAGCTCATTAAAAATGTAAAAAGGGTATTTTTGTCATTTGCACTCTAAATTTAATGGCATGATGGCCAATTGCCCAAACCCTTAGGGTTTAACCCTAAGGTTCTAACCCTTAGGTTTTAAACTTTAGTTTCCAAATTTTCCAATTAGGATTTTAATTAGAAAAATAAAATTTCTAAATTATAATTAGGGTTTGTAAAATAAAAATTAAGATAACTAAAATATAATTAGGGTTTTCTATTCATATTTAAGTTTAATAAACACATTAAGCTTACTAATTAGGATTAAGGTTTCCTAATTAGGGTTTTAGGATTCCCGAATTTAAAATTAGGGTTTCCCTGCTTTCGATTAGGGTTTTTAACTACACGTTAGGGTTTCTAATCCTGAGATTATGGTTTCTAATATCTTATTAGGGTTTATTAATTTTAAACCTTATCCGATCTATCATTAATCAAAAATATATACGGTACGAACACATACATATTAATATAATTATATTAATTATATTTTCTATCAAATCTCTTTCCTGAAATTAGGGTTAGGATTTCTATAGTTGTTAAGCACAACTCTACTCTAAATTTATTAGTCAATATACAAATTGACCTTCTCGAGACTCGTATCACAGATACTTGTCACAAAATTGATAATCAATATTAATATTAATTAAAAAAAAATTTATTCGTAAAATTTTGAATATTCGAAATCCCGGGTTATCACAATTATTATTATTATTATTATTATTATTATTATTATTATTATTATTATTATTATTATTATTATTATTATTATTATTATTATTATTATTATTATTATTATTATTATTATTATTATTATTATTATTATTATTATTATTATTATTATTATTATTATTATTATTATTATTATTATTATTATTATTATTATTATTATTATTATTATCACGCAATTAGTTATGTACATTTATGTATGTACGTAACAGATCAAAGGAAAGGGGATCTGTTATAATTTGGGGGAAATGATTTGTTCAGTTATAAATAATAATCCTTGCAAAATAATAGCGACTAGGCCCATGTGTTTGGGTGGTCATTGGATCTATATTCCAAACTGGAGGTCTTGGGTTCAAATCTGTGCATCAACATATTTTTTAAGGATAAAGTTCAATATTCGCCACGTCAGCCCGTCCACGTGTAAAATAAAATAAAAAATGCCTACGTAGATCTACCACGTGTGCCGTATAAAGGCCACAGACTGTTGATAAACGCATCGTGGCGCTTACTAAAAAAGAAAGGTCTCAATACCCAAAAACTCCTAAAGTTCAGTGGTCGACTTTGCATTTTACCCTTATAATATATTGTGTAACTATTCAAAAAGACTACAGAATGAAAATTTTAATTAATTTAACGATATTTTAAACATGAACAAATGAAATGTTACATAAGACTAAAGCTAAATTGTATGTAGTTAATAAGGTTATATATATATATATATATATATATATATATATATATATATATATATGGATGGATCAGTCTAGGACTCCGCATTTTTGTTAAAATGCGGACCTTTTTTTTTTGTTTTTTTAAAAACAACTAAAAAAAAGTTTAATATTTTATGGAACAGGAATTTTTCCATAATACAGTGTTTTGGGTCTGTACAGACATATTTTGTTATATGTATCCAAATCATACCCAAAACATTGTATTATGGAAAAATTCCAGTTTCATAAAATATTAAACTTTTTTTCTAGTTGTTTTTAAAAAAAACAAAAAAAACTAAAAGATTTGGTCCTGATTTTAATCAGGTCCGAACTACCGGACCTGATCCTAGTTGTGTGTGTGTGTGTGTGTGTATATATATATATTCAAATACAAATTTCAAATAGGAATACGAATTCGAATATATTTAAAGTTTTTCGTTTCATTGGTATTTTTGTTTGTGCATCATAGATTCATTTGTAATAGCTTATCAAATTCATAAACTTACAATAACTTCTCAAATTCGCAAACCAAATGCATATATGGTGTCCCTTTTTTCATATTCTTATTCCAATTAAAGTGATATATTATAATTATATCACTTAAAATTAATCAAATTATTATTATAAATATTGTCATTAAAATATGTCATATTTGAAATTTATCTAATAAATTATTTATAAATTCATAAATTGTACTTATGAGTTGTTCCATATTATTTAATTTATTTTTTACTAAATTTAAATGTATATAAAAGAAAAGAGATACATATACTTAAGGGAATTCCACAGATCGATACAAAATGTCAAGAAAGGGAACTCAACATGACAAACAGTGAAACTCAGATTCTAAGAGCTAAGCTTAGTTGTCAGTAGTTTATTTTTATTCATTTTTTTCAAGCTAAGCTTTGTTCCAATTACATAAACAAGATGACACGTGACAAAATTTTGAGTCTTAGACAACTAATGGTATTTATCCTGGACAATTGATTTGGAGTCGATATGGATCAAAACTAATTAATTAATTTAAAAACAAAACAAATTGGAATGTGTTTTTAATATGGGCCAAAACTAGATAAATTAGTTTCAACTAATATTTTTACTTTTTAATATGGGCCCAAAAATAAACCAACTCATAGTATAAAAATTAGTTAACTAACACACTAAAACCCAAATAGTTTTAGTTATTTAACTAGATGGTTCTCAACCCAAATCTAGTTGTCAGTAGCTCTTGTTTTATATTATAAGAAAAAAATTTGAACTGATAAAATTATATTACTACTTGAAATAAAGCTAAAAGAAATTCTTCAATGTATTCAACATACCAGATTCATTCTCAAACATTATAGTAAAAGTGTTGTTTGCCCAACTAATATTTGGCCCGCAACAAGTTAAAGACTGTAACAATAGCAAAACACGAATTACAACAATAGATTAATTAAAATTTAACTTTCCATCATATTTAACTAAAATAAAAAAAATCAGAATCCAAATATCATCCATTGTACTTTAAATTAAGGCTTAAATATGAATTAGTACCCTAAACTATAGGTCATATTCCACTTCGGTGATCCACCTTTCAATTTTGTCAATTAGATGATTAAACTATTAAATTTTTCTAATTGCGAAAAATTGAACATGTCACGTCAGAAATTGCTGACGTGGCAACTTGTGTGGGGCCTTATGAAGTTGGTGTAGCAAAAAAAAAGAGTTTTTTAATCATAATATTGTTTGTTTTGTATTAATTAGTTATGTTATATAATTTGTTATTTGACCATTTTACCCCACACCAAATCAAATTTGTTTATTTTATGATTAAAAAACTCTCTTTTTGCCACACCAATTTCCTAAGTACCCACACAAGTTGACACGTCAGCAATTTCTGACGTAGCATGTTCAATTTTTTGCAATTGGAAAAATTTAATAGTTTAATCATCTAATTGACAAAATTGAAAGGTGGATCACCGAAGTGGAATATGGCCTATAGTTTAGGGTACTAATTCATATTTAAGCCTTAAATTAATGATTTATCAAGTCTAACATAAAGTTCAACATTAATATCCAAGTTTTTGTAGTGTCCACAACAAAAGTTCAACAGTTTGAATGTACATAATTAATTATCAAAAGGTCTTTTTAGCTCTTTATGTCCCTAAGTTGGTGTTGCGTTGAATCAACCGTAGAAAGTTTGGATTGTCGACTAACTTGTTCATTATATTATCAAGATTGTCAAAAAAAAAATTATATTTTCCCTTTGAGTTAAAATCCATTTCTAAAATAAAGACTTTTATAAATAATTATATATTTTTATATATACTTTGAGTATTAATTAAGAATTTAGTATGATTTTAGATATTATAATAACTTATATTTTGTCCATAATATTATGTTTTATAAATGAGTAAAATTCGAATAACATATTAGGACACATTTAAAAGTTCGACTCAACTCGAGCTTGTTTAAATTTGAAGAGAGCTCGAATTCGATAAGCTAAAACTCAACTTGACTTGTTCATAAACTTACTCCATGTGTTACGTTTAAAAGTTATTCCCTCCGTCCCACAAAAGATTCACATTTATCATTTTTTTTATTCTACAAAAAGAGTGCTCTTTTTATAAATAACAATATAAGATAATAAAATATATTAAGTTTATCATTATATTTTAAGAGTCTGCTACATATGACAAGAGATAGATTGGAATTAAAAATGACCACACCTTAAATTATTCTATTTTATCATATAAAGTTTCACATTAATTATAATTCAACTTCGTTATAAATTATTCTATTTTATCACATAAAATTTCACGTTAATTATAATTTAACTTCGTCATAAATTTGTCAACGTATAAATATTATGTCACTACCAACTAGTAAGTTACCAATTTATAGGAATAAATATATACCGTAATACATATATGTTCTTAAAATTTATAGATTTTACAAATTATATTCTTTTTATGAAATAAATAAAATAAGTTTTTCCCTAAAATAAGTTCCATTATCTTCACGCCCATTCTCTCCCTCAATTTTCACTCCCTCAGTTTAGAAAATACAGTCAAGCCCTATCTCCCTCAATCGCTCTATCTCCTTCAAACCCCTCATCATCTGGTCCACCGAAACCCTCTCCAAAATCTCCACGTTACAGAAGAGCAATGCTTCTCTGTATCTAGTCTCGATTAAACTATCTCATAAAATCAATTGCTTGACTAAATCAACGGAGGAGAGCGAGCCGGAGACTCTAGCAAGTGACGGCGATGATGAGTCCGGAGATGATCTTAAAGTTGAGTTAGATCAAAACTCTGTTGATGCCAGCCGTTCAGAAGTTTTGAATGGTTCGCAGAGGATTGTAGCCTCTTCGACTAATTATCCGTCCCTTGTAATTCGTGAGCCGGTTTATGAGGTAGAATTGTGTTTAATTTCGGAATTATGAGCTAATTTTATATTACTTTGTATATGGTTTATTTATTGTTTGACAGTTGATTATTTAGGTCCTTAACTACACTAATTTGTATAAATATTGATTTTGTCTTTGTTTGGGAACTTTTGAAAAGATAGAGAAAGGGGGTGCTTGTGACTCCCCCAAATCCAGGTCCCTTCGAACTTTGGATTCAGTCCGCCACGATACTACTATCGTCAAACTATTAATATTTTTCATTCATAACTTAATGAATAAAACCTTGATTATTATAATTTAGAATATAAATTCTTTCCATTACCAGGATCTGCACAATGACCCCAAACTTTTATAAGTTTCACAACTTGGTCATTTACTATTCCTGTTTTACATCACATTTGATGTTATATAAATATGCGGAATAATTTAAACTTTTTCAATCTCCTTTGAAAATAATTCTTTTATTGGTATCTTAACTTGAATCAGTTACATACCCTTTGAATCAATTATGTTATGATTCATTCTATTCGAATTACTATATAAATTTTTACATCTCGGTTAGAATTTCTCTATGTATCACATAGTACAAATTTACAAGCTAACATGTATTACACATCGTAACTACTATCAATTATATCTACTAGAACCTAAACATGGTTCAGGACATATAGATAATTAAACAAATCAATCTCTTCTCATGTGATTGAACTTTATCAATCAAGTAGTACGTAACCTTTACTGTGTCTCCTTAACGTGTAAAAGTGGTTATTTGCAAGGGTGAGCTCAACAGCCCAGCAATTCTAACAGTTTTCATGCAGCACATATCATATAATAGTATACTCAGAACATGCATTCATAATCCATTAATATTTACTACGCATGTTACTTCTCATATAATAGGCATAGAGATTTATATCACAAACATATCATCAAAGATCAACTTTCACATTTCATACATATCTCATATGCATTTCATATATATACATCAACATTCTCATGGCATAATATAGCTCAATTAATAATTATAGATTTCATATATCAAATAGGAACTGAAAGACTTGCCTGATTCGTAGTTTATAACCTACGACTTAACTGCTTATAGTTATCTGCACTTCGTGTATTCCTACACAATTATATAACCATGGATTCATATCCATTAGTCGTACATTCATACATTTTCAATGTAATAATAATGTTACATTGTTCTCCATCTTGGTTTTTAAGACCTTCCCTTTACTTTCTTAATAAACTCTTAGAATAGCTATTACGTATAGTATACCTTATCAACACATGTTCTATATCAACATTCATAAATCTTTCTCACACACTTGACTCTCTATCTGTTCGACACATATTTAAAGTCTATAGATACGCAATCTACATCGTTCTTACATTTTGCAAACTTTAATAAAATTAGAAAATTTGGGTTTTATATAACCATTACATGCTCTTAGGCTCAACACATCATCCCCTCATCAAGTACTATAGCTTAGAATAAGACTATAAAGTAAGTCGCCAAAATCGAAAAGCAAATAAAATGTTCGCACAAATCGTCCTACAACGCAATTGCAGTGAGGTTAGGCTTAGGGATCAAGGCGCACTGCTACCGTCCCTCGCCGCACAAAGTTGAGCTTTTATCTTCTTGTTTCATCTGGGTTCTTAGCACGCATGACTGATAACACATAACTTATACATATGTTAAGAGGTTATTGGTCAATGTTTAGAACCTCTTGTGTTTACTCAAAGTTGTTTTCACACTCTAAGACTTTATTTGATAATTTCTTATAAGGCTAAGTAGGTTCATGCATAAGGAGTGAACTACATTAACCATTCCATCATGTAAGGATGTTAGACACCTATAACGCGTATGCTCGCATTTAATTAACTCATTTAATCATAGTTAGTATAGTTCGTCATTCGAAACTTATTTTAAACCACACTTGAAAGGTCCAATTCATGCTTAGCTAGATGATGAACATATTCGTCACGTCTAGAGGCATAAGGCATCTTAGTATGCATGGTAGTATGGTCAGAGTATACTTTACACCATATTTGAAACTATTAGTTCTCAAAACTTTTGAGTTTTCTTTCAAAACATTTTTAAACCTAGTCCAAGAAATCCAACGCATATGAAAAAACTTCAAATCGTATGTCATGCATAGTTAGACTTCGTATACATGCTTATCAAGGTCATAAATTAAAGTACACAAGTTTCATCAAGGTTTTCTTTCAAAACTCAAGTTTTATTTTGAAATCATTTTCAACCAAGCTATTGTAAGTTGATTATAAGTAAGCAACTTAAACTCGCATTTTATGCACGCATGACTTACATTAAAAAGTCAGAACTTAACCGACCTGAGGTTCGTCAATATTTAAAACACATGCATTAATGTAAACTATGCAACTCATACATGCAAGGGAACTCTAGACCACATGCTAAACTTGTTTTCATGTATAACTAAGCTCTACTGACGTGTTAAATCTTATCAAAATGTAGCAGAGAACATTATCAGTATCGGGTGCATTGCTTGCCAGGCAATACTGCTGTGCTAGATCAGGAGGATGGCAGAACAATCTTGACTCAAAAACAGACAAGGCGAGACAAAGATAAGGTGCAATATTCCAGATGAATCTAGAATGGGCGCAATGTGCGCCTTCCCTGACAACTCCTGAGAGACTCTACTTTTGCAGAACTCAAAACCCATACTAAAATTCTTCATGCAACATGCTTAAACTCAACTACAATACTTCTATACATGCTTATAACACTTAAACTAACATGATAACAATCTTCAAGTCACATAAACAACAACCTGATTACTCGAATTCAAGATCTTTGCTATTTTCCTAATATTTCACATGATTAACAAATTTCTTCACTACGGATTCGTTTCTCAACCAATTTGATTTGTTTAACCCTCATTGTTTTCGTATTGAACTATATTAACAACATCTAACAGAAATTTACAGATTGCAACAATCCTTAGCCAATCTATTTTTGACTCAAAAGTGACTTTTTCTTAACATTACTAAGGAGTTGAAGAACTTGAATTCAAGAACATATATGTTAGAATCATTACCTCTTGATGCTTAGTCTCTTCCCTCTGAAATAGCTAGACTCTTATTTGAACAACCAACACTCATACTCAAATTCTCAGAGTATTAAGAACAAAGAAACATAACTTAGAATTTGGTCAGTTATTTATATAAGAAGCTTGGACTGGACATTAATTTAGAATCCATGGTGTTAAAGGAAAACACAATGGTTTAACAAGAGTGGTTCAACAACAACTTCCCAGCCATCTCCATAGCCATTGGCTTGGTAATGATCACCTAGCTTAGCCACTGATAATACTTGGATGTTACGTATTTTAGAGTGTAGGTTACTGTTCATTGTACTATGGTGCAACTGATAATTTTATAACACATCAACGTTCTTCAATCTTGCTCAGTTAGTTACTTTAACTCCCAGAAGTAATTTTAATGTACAATTGTTACCATATTAGAAAATTTTAGGGATTATAATATACTCACATCATATAATCCATGTACATTTATACATTTAATAAAATATCGCAGTCAGGTATTGTTATCCGAGTACTTCCATAATTATTTCTACTACTCATATAATCACATTATAATATTATTTAATATTAATGTTTATTCAAACATTTTAATCTCCTACCCAGTTTCTAAAATAGACAGATATTTAATTATTTCTGTATTACCACTACATATGATTTCATTGTACCACTTGGTACCTTATATCATTAGTCTCAATTAAATGTCACACCTCACATATTCTTAAGCCGTATGTATTATATGTTACTACTGCTCACACTTTCCATATTACCCCTAGTAATATTATTTAATGATTATACCCTCATTAATATTTTAATTGGGCTAAATATCATTTAGTTGGGTATTTTCAACCAACACAATAATTAATTAATATTAATCATTTCTTTTTAATAATTATTATGCATTCCTCTAATTAATAGAATATAATATTCTATAATATCGCTTAATTAACCCATAATTAATTCGGGTTAATTAATTAAACCCTACTCAAATCCATTCATGGACAACTTAACCATCATTTAAGATTTTTATTATCCTTATGAGTCCTTAATACCCATTTCTTAAACTTTAAATGTGACGCCCCCAAAATTAGGTATACATCACCCATCTTGGGTCGCCAGATACTTGGTACAGAATTCAAATACAACTTACTAATACAACTGTCATATACAATACGACAAAACATAAACTATGAGTTTGAATACATTTATTGTCTACTAGAGATTATACAAACTCAAAAGAAGTCCTCCTTACAATTATTATCACACTATTTCACAAAATAGTGAGGACTACTAATACTATCCTCTGGACCATCATTCCGTTCCCTGACTCGTCCCAACTATATTCTCATTTCTTAGAAGAGAATAGTGAAAGGAAGGGTGAGCTCAACTAGCCCAGTAAGAAATATTATGACTAAGATAATGCAGAATAATTTATCGTTAGCCTTCAACAATGTTAAATTGATAAAATATAATAAATATCAAGTTTAACTACAGCGGAACAAACAATCCATTAAAAGAGTCAAGTAGAGAATGAAATCTACTATCTTTTATGATTTAAAAAGTTTTTCATCACTTTTGTTGCTGACACTCAGCTCAATAAATAATCCACATCATTAAATCATCCTTTTTTCTACAGGTGCCAAGGATATTCTTTAAATATCACGACCATGAATTATCCATGCACTACGGGCCAAAGATAATCGTGTTTTCATCAACGGTCCTGATCATGCCATAAAACCATTCATCTTTGCTCCTTTGGCCGAAGAGAATCCATAGCCATAATCATACCAAAAACTGTCCATCAATGAACTGTGGGCCAATGAAAACTTTTAATTTTCACATCATTTGTACCATTACGGTCATGATTACACCGCATAATCCTTGGTCATAATCATACCAAGTCCATCTATGCACTACAGGCCACAGATGACTTTCAATATAATATAAACATGAGGATGATGACAATGATATAAGAATTCAATAAAACAAGTTCAAGAATTAATTTATCCATGAACCAATAACGTCCAAATTGTCAACATGATACTGCTTTGTAGAGTAACATTCAAGAATGCTCAGAAGAATATTTCCATGAAAAGATACTGGATGAAGCGCAAATATCAAGGATATTCCACTAATTTCATGGAGTATAGAAGTCAAAACTTTAACCAACTAAGTATAATAAAGAATGGAATAAAAAAAAAAGAAATCACCATGCATGCGGTATTTGATGTATGCTTTATTCCAACATAATAATAATAATCTAACCAGTCGTGAAATTCACAATGATGCGAATGTTCCAATAGAATAATAAATGCGAATAATAAATGATAGAACCAGTCCCACAGATAGCATGATGCGGATATTCGCGGAATAATAATAAAATGGAACCAGTCCCACAGATAAGCACAAACAGGATATTCTAACGAATAATAAAGATGTAATAATAGAAGAATGTCACCAAGTATAGGGTAGCTCACAGATATCAAAGTTATTCCAACAGAATAATAAAGAAATGGAATAACATAAGTTCTCTTCTTGAATACAAAAGAATAATATCCCTTACCTTTGAAAGAAGAGTATTCCGGCTGGTAGAGCAGGGATATACTCGAATAAAACTTGTACTACGCTCAAAGCTTTCTTAAACTCTAAAGAAATACGCTCAAGATTATAGAAGAAGAATTCTCTCTATAGTTTCTCTCTCTAGAGTTTCAGTGAATTCGTAAGAAATAATGAAGGAATGAGCTTCTATTTATGTATCGAATGGAATGAATAAGAACCAACCCATGAACGGTCTGCATTGATTTACTTTAATCGGACGGTCCATATTTAAAGCAAAATCTTTTAAATAAAATATAATATATTCTATTTTATATAAAAAAGATTTTTACTATCTAAACACTATGCAGCACTATGCAAATACTATGCATAATAAAATATAATATATTCTATTTATAGAATACTTTAATAAAGTATTCTATTTTATATAAAAAGATTTTACTATGTAAAACACTATGCACAATAGAATATAATATATTCTATTTATAGAATAACTTTATAAAAGTATTCTCTTTTATATAAAAAAGATTTTACTATGCAAAACACTATGCATAATAGAATATAATATATTCTATTTATAGAATAACTTTATAAAAGTATTCCGTTTTATATACAAAGTTTTTCTCATTATAATTTCAACCAACTATTCGAAAAATTAGCATATCTCTTCATGGAATAATATTGTACTCAAAAATGATTTGGATAGAAAAATATATATTTTTAGGTGAATAATACTACTCGTGAATAAATAGTAACTCGTGAATAGTAACTCATGAATAGTACTCCGACACAAAAAGTGTCCCAAATACTCGAGTGAACAATACTAGAGTGAATAGTAATTTAGGTAAATAGTAACTCATGAATAATAACTCGTGAATAGTAACTACGATACAAAAAGTGTCCCAAATACTCGAGTAAATAATACTAGAGTGAATAGTAATTTGGGTAAATAGTAACCTGTGGATAGTAACTCGTGAATAGTACTCCGACACAAAAAGTGTACCATATACTCGAGTGAATAATACTAGAGTGAATAGTAACCGGGTATTTTATGATAACTTGTCTACTTTGAATTTTTTTTTTCAAATATCACCCTTAACTTTAACCTTTTGTCAATTTTAACTATTTACCAAAATAGAAAAATTGAATACTTTTATTTCATAAAATTCGGGGTCTCACAATCTCCCCTCCTTATGAAATTTTTCCCTCGAAATTTACGTACGTACCTGATATTCGAAGAGATGAGAATACCTTGCTTTCTTTTCGGATTGTACCTTCCTGGTTATTTCCTCTCTATCATGATTTTCCATTTCTCATCTCCTGTATTTCAAATATCATTCTAGAATATAGTTTCAAAATAATGGTTAATTGACATACCACATAATACCCCTATATTCTGACCGACCAATTAAATAACAAATAAATTTTGGTAGAAGGAATTCCCCGTCTCTCCCCTCCTAGTTCTTGTCTCACACCTCAGCCAGAGATCATATCCCTAAGCTTTGATACCAACTGTGACGCCCCCAAAATTAGGTATACATCACCCATCTTGGGTCGCCAGATACATGATACAGAATTCAAATACAACTTACTAATACAACTATCGTGTACAATACGACAAAACATAAACTGTGAGTTTGAATACAATTATTGTCTACTAGAGATTATACAAACTCAAAAAGAGTCCTCATTACAATTATTATCACACTATTTCACAAAATAGTGAGGACTACTAATACTATCCTCTGGACCATCATTTCATTCCCCGACTCTTCCCAGCTATATTCTCATTTCCTGAAGAGAACAGTGAAAGGAAGGGTGAGCTCAACTAGCCCAGTAAGAAATATTACGACTAAGATAATGCACAATAATTTATCGTTAGCCTTCGACAATGTTAAATTGATAAAATATAATAAATATCAAGTTTAACTGCAGCGGAACAAGCAATCCATTAAAAGAGTCAAATAGAGAATGAAATCTACTATCTTTTATGATTTAAAAAGATTTTCATCACTTTTATCGCTGAGACTCAACTCAATAAATAATCCGCATCATTAAATCATCCTTGCACTACAGGCCATGGATATTCTTTAGTATCACGACCACGAATTATCGATGCACTACGGGCCAAAGATAATCGTGTTTTCATCAACGGTCCTGATCATGCCATAAAACAATTCATCTTTGCTCCCTTGGCCGAAGAGAATCCATAGCCATAATCATACCAAAAATTGTCCATCAATGCACTACGGGCCAATGAGGACTTATAATTTTCACATCATTTGTAACATTACGGTCATGATTACACCGCATAATCCCTAGTCATAATCATACCAAGTCCATCTATGCACTACAGGCCACAGATGACTTTCAACATAATATAAACATGAGCATGATGACAATGATATAAGAATTCAATAAAACAAGTTCAAGAATTAATTTATCCATGAACCAATAACGTCCAAATTGTCAACATGATACTACTTTGTAGAGTAAAATTTAAGAATGCTCAGAAGAATATTTCCATGAAAATATACTGGATGAAGCGCAAATATCAAGGATATTCCACTAATTTCATGGAGTATAGAAGTCAAAACTATAACCAACTAAGTATAATAAAGAATAGAATAACAAAAGAAATCAACATGCATGCGGTACTTCGCATAAACAGGTTATTCCAACATAATAATAATAAACGGAACCAGGTCAGGTGAAATTCACACCGACGGGATGTTCCAACAGAATAATAAATGCGGAATAATAAATGATGGAACCAGGTCTGGCGTATAGCACAAACAAGATATTTCGACAGAATAATAAAGACGGAATAATAAAAATGGAACCAGGTCCGGCGTATAGCATAGACAAGATATTCTAACAGAATAATAAAGACAGAATAATAGAAGAATATCACCAAGTATAGAGTAGCCCGCGTATACAGGTTATTCCAACAGAACAATAAAGAAATGGAATAACAGAAGTTCTCTTCTTGAATACAAAAGAATAATATCCCTTACCTTTGAAAGAAGAGTATTCCGGCTGGTATAGCGAGGATATACTTGAATAAAACTTGTACTAAGCTCAAAGCTTTCTTAAACTCTAAAAAAATACACTCAAGATTATAGAAGAAAAATTCTCTCTATAGTTTCTCTCTCTAGAGTTTCAGTGAATTCATAACAAATAATGAAGGAATGAGCTTCTATTTACAGAAGAATGGAATAAATAGTAACCAACCCATGAACGATCCAGATTGATTTACTTTAATCGGACGGTCCATACTTAAAGCAAAATCTTTTAAATAAAATATAATATATTCTATTTTATATAAAAAGATTTTTACTATGCAAACACTATGCATAATAAAATATAATATATTCTATTTATAGAATAACTTTAATAAAGTATTTTGTTTTATATAAAAAGATTTTACTATGCAAAACACTATGCACAATAGAATATAATATATTCTATTTATAGAATAACTTTATAAAAGTATTCTGTTTTATATAAAAAGATTTCACTATGCAAAACACTATGCATAATAGAATATAATATATTCTATTTATAGAATAACTTTATAAAAGTATTCCATTTTATATAAAAAGCTTTTCTGTTATAATTTCAACCAACAGTCTGAAAAATTAGCATATCTCTTCATGGAATAATATTGTACTCAAAAATGATTTGGACCGAAAAGAAATATATTTTTCGGGTCAATAGTACCCCATAAATAGTAACTCATGAATAGTAACTCATGAATAGTACTCCGACACAAAAAGTGTCCCAAATACTCGAGTGAACAATACTAGAGTGAATAGTAATTTGGGTAAATAGTAACCCATGAATAGTATCTTGTAAATAGTAACTCCGATACAAAAAGTGTCCCAAATACTCGAGTAAACAATACTAGAGTGAATAGTAATTTGGGTGAATAGTAACCTATGAATAGTAACTCGTGAATAGTACTCCGACACAAAAAGTGTCCCAAATACTCGAGTGAATAATACTAGAGTGAATAGTAACCGTGTATTTTATGACAACTTGTCTACTTTGAATTATTTTTTTCACATATCACCCTTAACTTTAACCTTTTATCAATTTTAACTATTTACCAAAATAGAAAAATTGAATACTTTTATTTCATAAAATTCGGGGTCTTACATTAAATTCCAAAAACCGACTTTCTGAGATAAAAGCCATAATTGCTACTGTCACTTAAGTTGAAATGGCGAATCGCCCATACCAAATTTCCAAGCAGACAAGTTCTACATCAGCAAAATTGAACCCTTAAGCTTCTAAATACTTTACACATTCTCCTTGAGCATTAACTCGTTTAACATCAATCCTCTCTTTGATTACACCTCATCAGTTACTATTTTCCTTAATAATTTAAGAACCACACTTCGAGTTTTAAAACTCTATCTCCCTTATTAGTTTAACCAACTATACAACTCCTTTACGGTTTCTTAGCACCAATAACACAACTCGAATGTAACACATACATACATACATTTAATCTTCACTTCTCGCCGTGTATCACTTTACTCAATAATTCTCTAACCACTTTAAAGGTTTATCGATTTCCTTCTTTCGTCAACAACGTACATGCATACAAGTCTAAACACGGCACGCGTCGAGTCTTTAATAGTATTCAATATAGTACACTAAGTGGTTTCCCACAAACAACCAACAAATTAGTTTCGTTCTCGCCTACACACTGCTTTTCACAATTGAGTTAGATCGATTACCAATTAAGATATACCTCCGCTCCTTGAAGGAATCATTTAGCCCACCTCCTATCGTCCAACCATTAAAGAGTATGATTGCACTACTTTAGACTTGATACACACTAAATAAAACACTCGAAAATTGGTGATTAACAAAGATATATAATGTCACAAACTTATTATTATAAAATAATTTCTCATAATTTATTTACCATCAATAGATAAATCTTTATCCATCTTCTTAATAATTCACCTCTATAATTCATAATAAATATATAATAATGATATATATATTTATTAAACACATCATCACTTATTACATAGCTCATATTACCCTATGTAACACAATACCACATACCTCGTAACACACACACAAATATATATATATATATATATATATATATATATATATTCTTATTCGAACCCATCACATGCCTTAAGAATTTTATTTACTAAATTATTATTTTAATATTTTCTAAAAATTTGGGTTCTTACATCCTCTCCCCCTTATAAGGATTCCGTATTCGGAATCACCGAAACCTCCTCTACCCGGTGCTATTCAGAATATTACATATACTTTTGAATAATTTTTTTTTATCCCTTCTCTTTTTGAAAGTTTTATTATAACTTGCTCACTTGCATTCCACTACATTCCCCTTTCTAAGGAACATTCTACTCACTACATTCGTCATACAAAAGAATAAGAGTTTTCCACAATTTTTTAATAATCGGGAAGTAGTATGAATAACTCAGATTCCAAATTATGCTGAGGGGTCACAAGACCGTGAACTAGTACTTCAGCACAATTATCCACACTACAAACCAGAGTGTTTATCAATCATAGAGATTGAAAACACCCTCCACATGTACACTAGGTGGCCAACCTATTGTACCATTACGTTGGGCCGCAACATAGTGTTTTTTAACGACTACATGCGTTACACTCGAAACTATTGTCCCCAAAAATATGTCCACTTATAGGGTTGTCCACCTCAGCTATCCAACAACTGAATCCGCACCAGAGCAATCTGGTTTGGCACAAATATTCAGGAACACTTGAATTTCACAATTATTTTTCGATAGTCGCCTAGCCCAATCAAATAGCTTAGGCTTTTATCAACAATTTAGACATCAATTGAAATAATTTGGCCAACTTAATTGACCTTCTTCACAATTTAAAAGAAAACCAAAAATTCTTTTATGACGTCATGATATCGTACCAGATTAGTAGTACGTTTAGGATTCCGTCATTATGTGACTTTGTCATACTACACCGTACCAAAATTGGCCGACGATCTTTCGATCACAACCAACACTAGGTTCAACTGTATTGAAGACTCCATCGTTTACCATTTCTACACCATACCAAAATGATGTTAATGGTCAGAAATACATTTTGAAAATTTTCAAATCATTTTGTCTTAGCCAAAATAATTAGCATAGACATAAGAATAAAGGTATTGTTTTTAAACATCATTGGTTCAATCACAATATCCAATGTTTTTCAAGAAAACCGAAGTGCAACCATTAGCACGAAGTCAATAAATTCTGAAAATCTAGCAAAGCTAGAAGATTTAGAGAATCCACGTTTCTCCATCAACTTCAATATTTACTATACCGCAATTTCTAACTTCATAACATATATATACCCGATATAGTTCATCAAACTTACCATACTTTGGAAATTCAGGAACTTGCCACAATTATATAAATTTAAGAACTTATCCTAGTCAGACCATAGGCGTCCATTCATTGAGGGGTTCAAAAACATTTCATATAATTATGAGTCACGAACGTACCATGTGCATGAGTTTTAAGAACTCGTGCCTAATCTTAATATTCTCTATCTTACTCTTAATAGTCTCTATCTATCAAATATGATATGTGAAAAGAATCACCTTCTCACCATAAACACATCGATAGCGCGACACCGACATTCCATTGATTATCATTGTGAGGAATCGAGTGTGAGCACAAAGCCTCCGCCCACACAAAGGTTTGTACAACTCATCTCTCATATGAGTCCTCAATTGAAATCCAACTTTACTCTATCTTACACTTAACTTACTCTTTGCTCGATACGAATTCTTCATATCTCATCACATACAACTCCGCATGAGTTCACATCGTACCATTTCACAGTACATTCACGTATAGCATCAAGCTATACACACTTAGTCGTTATAGACTATTTATCACTTCAAAGCTTAATCCGATTACGTCGTTATCATTAATTTACCTTAGGGTTCTTTCCCATTATCAACTAAACTCCACTCGAGTTCTTTCTTATTATCTTTGTCATATAGACACCATCTTAAAATTTTTATTACCGGAGTTAGGAAACTCCTGAATTCTTATTATCTTAGATACTTCAAGATTCTTCTTTGAATCTTCACTTATATATATTTATCTTTATCTTCCTCTCTCTCTCTCTCAGGTTATAGCCTAAGGTACACTTACCTAAAGTTTATAACCTATAGCTTTGATACCAACTTGTGAGGCCCCCAAATCCAGGTCCATTCGAACCTCGGATTCGTTCCGCCACGATACTACTATCGTCAAACTATTAATATTTTTCATTCATAACTTAATGAATAAAAATTTGCTTATTACAATTTAGAATATAAATTCTTTCCATTACCAGGATCTGCACAATGACCCCAAACTTTTATAAGTTTCACAACTTGGTCATTTACTATTCCTGTTTTACATCACATTCGATGTTATATAAATATGCGGAATAATTTAAACTTTTTCAATCTCCTTTGAAAATAATTATTTTATTGGTATCTTAACTTGAATCAATTACATACCCTTGAATTAATTATGTTATGATTCATTCTATTCGACTTACTGTATAAATTTTTACATCTCGGTTAGAATTTCTCTATGTATCACATAGTACAACTTTACAAGCTAACATGTATTACACATCGTAACTACTATCAATTATATCTACTAGAACCTAAACATGGTTCATAACATATATATAATTAAACAAATCAATCTCCTCTGATGTGATTGAACTTTATCAATCAAGTAGTACGTAACCTTTACCGTGTGTCCTTAACCTACAAAAGTGGTTATTTGCAAGGGTGAGCTCAACAGCCCATCAATTCTAATAGTTTTCATGCAGCACATAGCATATAATAGTATACTCAGCACATGCATTCATAATCCATTAATATTTACTACGCATGTTACTTCTCACATAACAGGCATAAAGATTTATATCACAAACATATCATCAAAGATCAACTTTCACATTTCATACATATCTCATATGCATTTCATATATATACATCAACATTCTCATGGCATAATATAGCACAATTAACAATTATAGATTTCATATATCAAATAGGAACTGAAAGACTTGCCTGATTCGTAGTTTATAACCTACGACTTAACTGCTTATAGTTATCCGCACTTCGTGTATTCCTACACAATTATATAACCAATGATTCATATCCATTAGTCGCACATTCATACATTTTTAATGTAATAATAATGTTACATTGTTCTCCATCTTGGTTTTTAAGACCTTCCCTTTGCTTTCTTAATAAACTCTTAGAATAGCTATGTATGTATAGTATAACTTAACTACACATGTTCTATATCAACATTCATAAATCTTTCTCACACACTTGACTCTCTATGTGTTCGACACATATTTAAAGTCTATAGATACGCAATCTACTTCCTTCTTACATTTTGCAAACTCTAATAAAATTAGTAAATTTGGGTTTTATATAACCATTACGTGCTCTTAGGCTCAACACATCATTCCTGTCAAGTACTATAGCCTAGAATAGTACTATAAGTAAGCTGCCAAAATCAGAAAGTAATAAAATGTTCAGACCAAACTATTTTGCGGCCAAGATACTGCTGAGAGTTAGGCTTGGGGCATGGCCTAAATTGCTACATCCCCCCGCCGATCAAAGTTTAGCTTTTATCTTCTGGTTTCATCTGGGTTCTTAGCACGCATGCCTGATAACACATAATTTATACATATGTTAAGAGGTCGTTGGTCAATGTTTAGAACCTCTTGTGTTTAATCAAAGTTGTTTTCACACTCTAAGGCTTTATTTGATAATTTCTTACAAGGCTAAGTAGGTTCATGCATAAGGAATGAACTACCTTAACCATTCCATCATGTAAGGATGTTAAACACCTATAACGCATATGCTCGTATTTAATCAACTCATTTAATAATAGTTAGTATAGTTCATCATTCAGAAATTATTTTAAACCACACTTGAAAGGTCGAATTCATGCTTAGCTAGATGATGAACATATTCGTCACGTCTAGAGGCATAAAGCATCTTAGTATGCATGGTAGTATGGTCAGAGTATACATTACACCATATTTGAAACTATTAGTTCTCAAAACTTTCGAGTTTTCTTTCAAAACATTTTTAAACCAAGTCCAAGAAATCCAACGCATATGAAACAACTTCAGACCTTAGGTCATGCATAGTTAGACTTCGTATACATGCTTATCAAGGTCATAAATTAAAGTACACAAGTTTCGTCAAGGTTTGCTTTCAAAACTCAAGTTTTATTTTGAAATCATTTTCAACCAAGCTATTGTAAGTTGATTATAAGTAAGCAACTTAAACTCGCATTTTATGCATGCATGACTTAAATTAAAAAGTCAGAACTTAACCGACCCGAGGTTCGTCAATATTTATTTTTAAAACTTCTAGTGTCTTTTCAAAACACATGCATTAACGTAAACTATGCAACTCATATATGCAAGGGAACTCTAGACCACATGATAAACTTGTTTTCATGTATAACTAAGCTCTACTGACGTGTTTAATCTTATTAGAATATAGCAGAAAACATTATCAAATCTTGGTGCATGGCCTTAACTGTCTTTGTGCTAGAACTTTAGAGTGGTATGGCATTTCTTGTCATCCCAAAACACACACACGATAGCATCTGGTATGTGGTATGCAATGAATGAAGCTAGCGAGAATGGGTGCATCTGCGCCCTTCCTGGACAGCTCCCGGAGAGTCTCTACTTCTACAAAACTCAAAACCCATACTCAAATTCTTCATGCAACATGCTTAAACTCAACTACAATACTTCTACACATGCTTAAAACACTTAACTAACATGATAACAATCTTTAAATCACATAAACAACAACATGATTACTCGAATTCAAGATCTTTGCCATTTTCCCAATATTTTATATGATTAACAAATTTCTTCACCACAGATTCGTTTCTCAACCAATTTGATTCGTTTAACCCTCGTTGTTTTCGTATTGAACTATAGTAACAACATCTAACAGAAATTTACAGATTGCAACAATCCTTAGCCAATCTATTTTTGACTCAAAAATGACTTTTTTCTTAACATTACTAAGGAATTGAAGAACTTGAATTCAAGAACATATATGTTAGAATCATTACCTCTTGATGCTTAGTTTCCTTAGTTTCTTCCCTCTAAAATAGCAAGACTCTTATTTGAACAACCAACACTCATACTCAAATTCTCAGAGTTTCAAGAACAAAGCAACGTAACTTAGAATTTGGTATGTTATTTATATAAGAAGCTTGGACTGGACATTAATTTAGAATCCATGGTGTTGAAGGAAAACACAATGGTTAAACAAGAGTGGTTCAATAACCACTTCCCAGCCATCTCCATAGCCATTGGCTTGGTAATGATCACCTAACTTAGCCACTGATAATACTCGGAGGTTATGTATTTTAGAGTGTAGGTTACTGTTCATTATACTATGGTGCAACTGATAATTTTATAACACAGCAACATGCTTCAATCTTGCTCAGTTAGTTACTTTAACTCCCAAAAGTAATTTTAATGTACAATTGTTACTTTATTAGGAAAATTTAGGGATTATAATATACTCACATCATATAATCCAAATACATTATACATGTAATAAAATATCGCAGTCAGGTATTGTTATCCGAGTACTTCCATAATTATTTCTACTACTCACATAATCACATTATAACATTATTTA
Organism: Panax quinquefolius; assembly: GCA_020205615.1. Lineage (NCBI taxonomy): Eukaryota > Viridiplantae > Streptophyta > Magnoliopsida > Apiales > Araliaceae > Panax > Panax quinquefolius. Next base: position 68,391,385 of record CM035162.1, read on the forward strand.
ATATTAATGTTTATTCAAACATTTTAATCTCCTACCCAGTTTCTAGAATACACAGATATTTAATTATTTTTGTTTTACCACTACATATGATTTCATTGTACCACTTGGTACCTTATATCATTAGTCTCAATTAAATGTCACACCTCACGTATTCTTAATCCATAGGTATTATATGTTACTACAGCTCACACTTTCCATATTACCCATAGTAATATTATTTAATGATTATACCTTCATTAATATTTTAATTGGGCTAAATATCATTTAGTTGAGTATTTTTAACCCACACAATAATTAATTAATATTAATCATTTCTTTTCAATAATTATTATGCATTCCTCTAATTAATAGAATATAATATTCTATAATATCGCTTAATTAACCCATAATTAATTCGGGTTAATTAATTAAACCCTACTCAAATCCATTCATGGACAACTTAACCATCATTTAAGATTTTTATTATCCTTATGAGTCCTTCATACCCATTTCTTAAACTTTAAATTCCAAAAGCGATTTTTGAGCGAGTAGCAGTGCAATTGCTACCGTCACAAAACTTGGAAATGGTGCAAACATGACATACCAAATTTCTAAGCGGATGTTCGCATCGGTGAGAATTGAACCCTTACGCTTCTAAATACTTTACACATTCTCCTTGAGCGTTAACTCGTTTAACATCAATCCTCTCTTTGATTACACCTCATCGATTACTATTTTCATTAATAATTTAAGAATCACACTTCGAGTTTTAAAACTCTATCTTCCTTATTAGTTTAACCAACTATACAACTCCTTTATGGTTTCTTAGCACCAATAACACAACTCGAATGTAACACATACATACATACCTTTAATCTTCACTTCTCGCCGTGTATCACTTTACTCAATAATTCTCTAACCACTTTAAAGGTTTATCGATTTCCTTCTTTTGGTCAACAACGTACACGCATACAAGTCTAAACACAGCACGCGTCGAGTCTTTAACAGTATTCAGTATAGTACACTGAGTGGTTTCACACAAATAACCAAGATATTAGTTTACGTCTCGTCTACACTGTTTTCACAGTGAGTTAGATCGGTTACCAATTTGTATATATCTTTGCTCTCTAAAGGAATCGTTTAACCCAACTCCTATACGTCAACCATTAAAGAGTATGATTGCACTACTTTAGACTTGATACATACTCGTACAAACACTCGAGAAATTGGTGATTAACAAAGATATATAATGTCACCAACTTATTATTATAAAATAATTTCTCATAATTTATTTACCATCAACAGATAAATCATTATCCATCTTCTTAATAATTCACCTTTATAATTCATAATAAATATATAATAATGACATATATATATATATATATATATATATATATATTTATTAAACACATCATCACTTATTACATAGCTCATATTACCCTATGTAACACAATACCACATACCTCGTAAATACACACACACACACACACACACACACACACACATATATATATATATATATATATATATTTATTCGAACCCATCACATGCCTTAAGAATTTTATTTACTAAATTCTTATTTTAATATTTTCTGAAAATTTGGGTTCTTAAAGTGATGGGCCATTACATTTGATACTATTATTATTGGAGAACTTGTTATTGGATTTGTCAGAAGGCTGTTGAATTTTTGTTTTTAAGAATTGTTGTTCTCATTTCATTCATTTAGTTTTAATTTTCTTTCCCTTATCCCATTCCTTATCTTCGGTCTTTTGGAGTTCTAAATTCAGCTATTCAATTATGACCAGGTTAACATGGATAATGATTATCTGTGAGATAGAGCTTTTGATCCATGAAAATATGTTGATATGGAAAAGAAATCTTATAAGGTGATTTAGGAATCAAGACATGAAAAAACACATAAAAACTGGTGATTATGTTGTGGTAAAGCTTATGTGTAAACATTTGTAGTTGATTACTGAAAAAATAGGAGTGAATTTCTTTGCATTTGAGTATTTCAGAAGTTTCTTGCAATGGTTATAAATGCAGATTTATCACGAATGAGTTTAAGAAAATTAAATGTTATGTTTGTTGCTGCTTAAAAGTAGGTAGATGTGTTCTTATGGCCAGAAGATCAACAATAATAAAAAAGTAGATTTGTTGCATGAAGTACAAGAGATGTACTGACAAAAATATATATGACATAGTGATAACAAGAATTATTATCATACTATTGCATGAAATGCAATTGGCATACTGACAAGAAACTTGGTGATGCAATCTAAACCTTGATATAACACTCACCTTTTATTTTTTATTATGTGATTCATTTCGCCGAAACATTCAAACTTAGATACTTTGCATGCTTCTTCGGGTGGGTTGTGTGTGTATATATATTCATTTGGAATAATTAAGCTTGGCTCCATATATGGGGATTGGCACCAATGATCTTGAGATTATTCTTCAAGGCCTGTGCAATTTCTTATTTCTCCTATATATTTTAATTACTCTACGTGCACGTCTTTTCTTATTTCTTAATCATTTTTCTAATATTTTATTGAGCAAGAATTCATCTATTTCTAAACTTAATAATAAATCATGTCTAATATTCAAAATATTAACAAAAACTTGACCTTCAGTTTCCAGATGATCATCCTTATTCCAGGCTAATAGCCAAATGTAGTTTACCACTTCTACCTGATTTCCAAAAATTGGGCAAGGAGAGGACTGTAAATGTAAATGCTAGACACTATTAGCATGTTAGGAAAACTTACTCAAAAGCTTAGGCTGGTAGAAGGCTCCCTGATAGTTAAAGCCATATCAAACTTGATGACGAACTTCTTCATCCCCTATGGAAAGACAAACAGAAGAACGGATCTAGCACTCAGAGTGCAAGAATAGGACAAGGGATAAATAAACAGGAAAACAAACAAAGGATTTGATTCCATATTATTTTGCCTATACGTTTCCTTGTGATAATCAACTAATTAAATCTTTGAACATTAAGCATGAGGAAATCAATTAGTAGTAATAATTGATGACATTAGTTTAGGAAGGAGAAGAGTGAGTATGCAAGATATACCTCCATAGATGGGGAAGGACCAACTTAATTGATTTTCGTCTAGCAGTTGCACCTTGAACTTTTTTTTATTTCTACTTTTCTTATTTGTTACATGACTTATTGCATTTTCATATGTATAATTATTTTCTCTTAAAGGTTGTGGAAGTACAGTCAAATGGAATGGTGTCTACAAGAAGAATAAATAGACGGCATTTGTTAAAGTCAAGTGGTGAGTGAAAGTTTCTGAAGAACATAGTGTCTTCCTTTTTCTATTGAGCATTGTGTTTCTTATATGGTGATAAAGTTTTTAGAGTTTATTACTTGCTATATAATTTGACATACTTAACAAATCACATTTTTGCTGAACTTAATGCTATTCAGATTTCTACATTCAAGTTTGAGTTATATTTCTGTCATTTCCTTATTTCACCTTACAAACTTATGTTTTTGCCATTACCTTATTACACCATATAAAGTTATAATTATGTCATTGTCGTATTACACTATATAAAGTCCTTTGTGAAAACCTATACAAGTTATGCTTGATGTTTGTACCTCTTTCTTTATTCCTTTCCTACTGTGAATTCCTAAATAATTTTTAGAACAGGTCTTCGTCCCCGAGATGTCCGGAGTGTTGATCCCTCATTGTGGTTGACAAACTCAATGCCTTCTATACTGGTATGGAATCAAGCTACAATGTGTAGTTTTTATATGTTTTTTTTATTCTTCGGATCAATAATTATATTTATATAGATAGTGTTTATACTACATATTTCCTTATGAAACTCCATTATATATTCAGTGATCTCCAATACTAGCTCCAGAGTTTGTATCAGTTTTTCAATGTAGTTTACTTATATTATCCTAGTAACTGATTCAATAACTTCTTTTGTTTGCTAGTGCACAATCAAAAGAAAGTGGTTGTTGACTTTGTATCATCTTTTATAAAACTAAGCTGACAAGATTTTGGGACAACCAAAAATGGAATGGGTATAAATAATTTGGGATGGAGGGAGAATAATTTTTTTTTACAGAACTTATATCTAAACTAAGGAAGTTGGAGTACTAGTAAAGTTGCAATTAAAAGGTAAATGAAAATGGTTTACCAGATTCATTTTTTTTATTACTGCAGTAAAGGAGGTAAAGAATTTATTGGTGCACTGCTGCCTCGCTTGAACCCTAAGAATATTAATGGAGGGCCATCAATGCCATTTGAGATTGAGGTTAGTTCAGTATTACAAATTTCTGTGGTTATATATGTTTGTTGTTTGATACCATCTTATTCAATTGTAACAATTTGATCTCTGCTTGAGTTAAGCATATGCCTAAAGCACTGGGGTTGACAGATGTCGGGATTCTAAGTTCTACTGAATGTTGCTTTGTATATGCCTAAAGCACTGGAGTTGACGTCTGACTGGGAGGTATATGAATTCTAGTTAAGACCATTCTATTTTATTATATCTGCAAATACACTAATGCTCAATGTTTAGGAAGGAGAATGCCTCAGCAAGTGGTGGAGATCTGACTTTGAAACATTGTTTTATCCGTACTTGCCGTCTAGTATGATTAGTCCAAAGGTAAGCTTGTATCATAAAATCTACAAGTCTTTCTCTTATTTATTAGCTTTGGCAAGTTGGTGTTCATTATGTGTTTGTCTTGATATTGTAGGAGTGTAGAAAACTCTTTCTTGTGAAGTTGCCAGAAAGTAGAAAGTTCATTGTACCGAAAAACCAAAAATTGCTTGCGGTTCCTTTGTTCCAACTTCATGAAAATGACAAAGTATGTAAACTTCTGATTGTGCATACGTTTTAATATTTCAGTTTTGACATTCATTTCTTATACCTGGTCGATGTTAAGTAGTTACTAACAAATTGTTGAGCTCCTGTTGCGGGTTCATAGAAACTTCTGTAGTAACTTATAACAAATTTTCTTTTCTCTTAATCTTAGTTTCTGCAACTCAAGGTAGATAATAATGATATTGGTAAGAGCAAGTGCTTTATGCCCCACACTTTGCATACTTTCTAGAGTTGTGAGTTTTTAAATCAATCAATTGTGTATCAAATTGCATGTTATTTGTCCAGTTTAGTAATTTTGAGTTTGTCAAAATAAAAATCAAGGACCGATGTAAATAGGCATCTGTAATCGTGTGCCAAGTGTAATAGAAGATTTAGTTTTTTTCACATTACAGTCAAAGTTGGACACATAGAGCAGGTGTATCTTTGTCATAGTTGTTGTAATCTTATACATGCACATTGCACATGGTACCATCTTGTGTATGTTTGTCAAACTAGTATATACTTCATGTTATCTTGTTTAAGGCATTTTATTTAGTCAATTGAAGGACTCTCGAATCTTTCTATATGCTCAACCAATTAATAAATATTGTGGGTAGTCTGTTGGTTTAATAATATTAGTACCACGTAACAACTCTATTGTCTTTGTTTATTGATTTTGGCATTAAGTGCCTCTGGTGACCTATTTGCTTCATTTTTCTGACTTGTTATTATTTTTAAATATGTGCAGGAAGACTGCTTCTACGACCTGCCTTACAATACTAGGTATCAAATTTTCATGTTACGTTTACGGAAGACAAGGGACGAAATTATGAAGTGTACTATCTTTATATACGTAGATATATACTTTGATTGAGGAACTGTGGTAGCTTAATTATGAGCAATACGGTGTACATTAGTACCACGTAGCAACTCTATTGTCTTTGTGTATAAGTGCCTCTGGTGACCTATTTGCTTTATTTTCTTGACTTTGCTATTATTTTTAAATATGTGCAGGAAGACTGCTTCTACGACCTATCTTACAATACTGGGTATCAAATTTTCGTGCTACGTTTACGGAAGACAAGAGACGAAATTATGAAGTGTACTCTCTCTATATATGTAGATATATACTTTTCAAAACTTTGGTAGCTTTAGATGGTTAATTGTAAAGATAATGAATGATTATGTAGTGGATGATTTTATTAAGTTAATAATATTTTAGTTTTTTATATTTTTGCCATTATTTGATGTGGGGACATTGAGCCAGCCAGGTACACAAAAAGAATGTCAAATTTTGATTTGGCAACAATATAATTTGTTACCAAAGCATTGAACAAGTTTTAATATAGCAACAATTTTTTATACATTTAGCAACAAATTTTCATTGCTAATGGCATTAAAAATATAATATTTGGCAACGAAAAATTAACCTAATAACAACAAAGAGGATATTATTGCTAATACTAACATAAAATGCAACATTTTTTATCGTTGCAAATTATATCAACTTTCATTGCACATATAAAGAAACGACAACATATAATGTTGTTGCTAATCGACGACTTTCGTTGCTATTGAAAAATAAACAGCAATAAACATTTTTGTTGCTAATTTAGCATAATGTCGTTACCAAATAATATAATCAGCAACGAAGATCGTTGCTAAAAAGTTTACATTCCGCAACGAAAGCAAGCTTAGGCAACAATTTTATTAATTTACTGCAACGAAAAATGTCGTTGCAAAATGGTGTCAATTGCAACGAAAATGCATGGTCGTTGCAAAAAAAAAAAAGAGTTCATTTCGTTGCCAATTAGCAGGCTTTTGCAACGAAATGGGGTTTTTTGCAACAAAATTTTAATTATTCTGCAACAATACATTTTGTTACTAAATGATCGATGTCTCTATACGAAAGCCAAATTTCGTTGCAAAATGTATTACTTTTGACAACAACAAAAAAAACGTTCGTTGCGGAACAATTAGCAACGCTCATTGCGCAACGAAAGATGCAATGACATTAAAGTAGTTGCCAAAACCCTTTTGCAACGAAATTTGGCACCTTTAGCAATGAAAATTGGTTGTTGTTGAAGCCTCATTTTTGTGTAGTGGAAGATCAAGCCAAGACTTGTAATGTAGAATAGGTTAATTAAACTGTAAAATAGTTAAATGAACAGTTATGTATCCTTGGTGGCGGATGAAAGTCACTCTTGTATGATGTAAAGAATAATGTAATTATCATTATTTGTAATGAACGAGGTTATAAGGTAATAGAACCTAGGATTTGAGAATGTATGTTGTTATATTTGACTATATAAATATATGTTTGGAAGAAGATGTTCTCGTGATGCACGGAATTCGGGTGTGAAGATAGACCGAATATCTGGGTGTTTCATTAGATATCTTGAGTGTTGCTATACAGTGCAAGTTTTCTTCAGTATTATATCCGATATTTCAGTTAGAAATGCTATTCTTCTGAAGTAAGGGATGGTAAGGAGTGTTATTTCTATTCATATAGTACTATTCATTCATACGGTACTATTCATGGATACTATTCATAGATACGGTACTATTCACAGAGTACTATTCATGGGCATTACTCATATATACGGTACTATTCACACAGTACTATTCATTTATACGGTACAATTTATGGATACTATTCATAAATAAGGTACTATTCACGAAGTACTATTCATAGAGTACTATTCACGTGATACTATTCACGGGGTACTATTCAAGACAAAAAAATTGATTTCTTTTCTGTCCAAATTATTTTGATACCTGAATATTATTCTTGAATTTTACTCCATATTTAGTTATCAAGTTGACAATTTGGATATTCTTGAATTTTGGAAAAATTGAATTATAAATCTTTAAAATTTATCCTTGATCTCATTTAATTAAATGATTATATCATTGTCATCATCCTCATGCTTATATTGTAACGAAAGTCATCTTTGTCCCGTAGTGCATAGATGGATTGTTGATTATTGGTTTTACAGTTGTATATCTTTAGCTTACGTGTAAAGATGGATTGTTGATTATTGGTTTTACAGTTGTATATCTTTGGCTTACGTGTAAAGGTGGACTGTTGATTATTAGTTTTACAGTTGTATATCTTTGGCCGGTAGTGCAAAGATGATCTATTGTTGAATATCTTTGGCCGGTAGTTCAAAGATGACATGTTGTTGAATATCTTTGGCCCGTAGGACAAAGATGACCTGTTGTTGAATATCTTTGGCCTGTAGTGCAAAGATGACCTGTTGTTGAATATCTTTAATTGGCCCGTAGTGCAAAGATGAGAGGTTGTTGAATATCTTTGGCCTGTAGCGCAAAGATGAACAGTTGATGAATATCTTTGGCATGTTGTGCAAAGATGAATTTATCAGTATGATTATGAACATGAATTGTAATTTTGTATAACCATGATCTTTGATGTTTCAGGTAAAGACAGGTGTTGAAAATTATCTTCGTCCTGGATGCGAAGAGGAATTTAGAACCACAATTATGATTATGAGTTATTCACAGGATTGTGGACATAAACTGTTGATTGATGTTATAGGGATAAAACATTATTGGTGGACTTTTAACATGGAGAAGATAATAGACTTTATGGTCTATTTGACTCTTCTAATGGATTGTTCGTTCCGCTGCAACTATGGTTGAAAAGTTTTATCATCTACTATATGTTCTAAATCTCTGATTTATTACTGACGAAGGCTATTGATAATATAATTATCTTTAGTCATGATATTCTTTACTGGGCTAGTTGTGCTCACCCTTTTGTTTCACAATTCTTTTTATGTAATAAGAGTGTAGCTGGGTCGAGCGAGGGTAACAGGAGAATAGAACGATGGTCTATAGCTGTTGAGGTTTCCCCTAAAACACTATGGAAATAATTTTATTGAGAATTTTAGATAATGTAAGGTTTTGTGAAAATCAAAGTAGTAATCAAATTGCAAAATTAGCGGAAGCAAAGTAAAATAAGATTTTAAAATTTTTCACAAAACAATTACCCGGATCATCCTTTATGCATATAATTAATTAAAATGAAGAACAAGAAGTTATGGAATCATACCCTTATAGATATGATCTTCCACGGGTACGAGTTCACCTCCTACTTCTCCGCAATCTTATTGAATCTCCGGGTAGATTCCTTGCTTTGATCAATGTTAGCCACCCAAGTGTGTGGCCTCTAGAGGTGATCCACCAAGAAAGAATAATTTTCAAAAAGAAGGGTGTATTGGCTCAAACCCTAGTTTTTCCTATCTCTATAGAAAAAGGGAGTGTACTCTCCAACTATTGGAATCACATATATTTTGATATATGATATAAGACTCCTCTGATAAAGATATCAGGTAACCCTATTTAATTAAAATAAGGTATTATTATTTAATTAAACTCCTTTAATTAATTGCGCTCCATAATCTTATTAGGGATACTTAATTAAACTCCTTTAACTAATTTTCCCTCCTAATCATATTAGGAATAAATGATAAGTACTTATATTAAATTAATTCCTAAACTCTTTTAGAAATTAAAATAATAATAATTGTAATAATATTATTAAGACTCCTCTTATTAATTTATATTTAATATTTCTAAAATATTAAATAATAAATATTAAAATTTGCTTAATTTATTATATTACCATAGATTAAATTAAATATATTTAACATATTATTACGATTATGCCATTAACTTCTTAAATAATTATTCTTCATTTTATGGTGTGGCCTTTTAGGTTCTCCATATTAAATCGATTAATGAATAAATCAATTAGAACAATTCTAATCTTATTTAAATAAATAAATTAAACTATTAATTTATTTAAATAAATAATATTTATTCTACAATAGGGATAAGCCTCCCAGTGATCAACGACTTTTCGGATAATATATATTATATATTATGCAAATATGATTCGCATGTTTAATAAAATGACGCGTATTATATATATATATATATATATATATATATATATATATATATATATATATATATATATTTGCATCTTGTAAACAAGATGAGACAAATAATAACAAATCCCATAAAGTTTTTATATATTAAGTCTTAAGCGTTCAAAGATATTTAGAATATCGAACGTCGCCTTCTAGCATGATAAAATTAATAGAGTATTAAATATTTAATATGAGTTTGTTGTGTCACCACAAGGAAAGTATTAAATATTTAAGATGTTAATTTATCACATTTGATGCTTATAAAAAAAATTGAACAATATTATTTTGTTGTGTCACCACAAGGACAATATTTTTCTTTTTTGAATATATTGAAGTGCTAGGTTGGACTTAACTTAGATAATTTTGATTCAGATGTGCCACCACTTGATCAAAATAATCTAAGAGGCAAAACATAAGGAGTTACATGATATAATTGACAAGGAGTTGTCTACCTATTTATTTATATATAGTTTGTTGTGTCACCACAAGGCTATATATATTTGAAATGAGATCTTTATTCTCACTAGCAAAAACTTTAATTAGATTTTACCGAACTATATAAATGAGGGTAATATAGTTTGAAGAAAATAGTGGGAGATACCAATATAAAATAAGACCTAATTTATTTTGGTAATTAATTAAATGAATGTTTGCTAAAATATTATCTTTTTACATGCAAAATTTTAAAAATGTCACATTCACTAATTTCACTGCGTAGCATACTTGATGCTAACAAACCCAACCTGATTTTGAATTACACTTGGATGGTTAAGGAATCGAGAATTGTTCTTCTTCTTTGAAAAGATTTCTTATGTCCTAAATTCTCCGTGCACTGAAAAGTTGCTTGAGACGACCTCCTCGAGGAAGAGATTGCTACTTTTAAACAGTGGCAAGATGATGCATTTGTGGCTCAATGCATTATGTTAGTTCCCAGTAGGCACAATAGATCTAGAAGGGGGGTTGAATAGATCTTTTTTATTTCAAATACTTTTCTGGTTTATTTTGTATTGCTCATAATTTAGCATATGACAAACATAAGAATCTTTTCAAGCACAACAGAATAAGTAAAAGATTCCCTTCATTGATATATTCATAATCATACATACATTGTTCGTAGACTTAGTTCAATGGTAAGCAGTTAAAACATTCATAGAAGTTATAACAGTTAACAGACATAATGTAAATGACATAAAGTAAAAGACACAAGGGGTTTTAAGTGGTTCAGAGACTCAAGCTCCTAATCCACTCTTTTACTTTCAACTAGCAGGATTTCCACTAAGGAAGGGCAACACCCTGAATCACTATGATTCTTTCAAGGCCAGTAGCCTTGAGACTTTAGTTCACTAAGAACTCTTCAAGGCCAGCAGCCTTGAAACGTCTCTAGTTTACTTGGAACTCTTCAAGCCCAGCAGGTTTGGAACTTCATTTAGTCCCTCTAGACAAGGACCCCTCAGGCCCTGGCTTCTTGTTGAGTTGTTTGTTTGTTTGTTGGAGTTGGTGTTGAGCTGCTAAGATGTCTTTATGCTTTGAACATCTTCTATACTTAGCAGCTTGGCATGATCATCCTTGAAGTGTAGTTGAGTGTTTCATAATGCTCAGCTTCTTTAGTTACTCAACCTCTTCTGATGATCCCTTGATGAACTGCCTTGAAGATCATTCCTCTTGATACGTGATGGCTGCACATGATGGATTTCTAAGATGACTGTAAGCTCTTCTACTAGGTACTTAGAAACTTTCTCATGCTTGCCACCATGATGACGTTTGTGATCTCCTTTCTTGATACTTGATGCCTTCTCATGATGGACTTCCTAAGATGATAGTGAGCTCTTCTCTATGGTACTTAGAGTCTTCACATGATGGACATCAAGATGTCATTAATGCTCTTCTTTCTCTCGGCAGTTCAGAACACTCTTCATGTAATAGAACTCTCACTTCTACATTGTAGACTCTCACTTCTACTTCTTTCTTTGTATGTCTCTGAGTGTTCTTGGTGGATCGTAGAGTGAGCCTTCGGACTCACTATTTTACATGGTTTATAACAGTCCACCGTTACTCCAAACTCGGAAACTCTAGCCTTCTTTGATCTTTGAAGCTCTAGCAGATTTATACTCCTTCCCAATCTTCCCGTTGGAGAGTAGCTGTTGAAAGCTCTTTGAAATGCTTCATAGATTTCGAGTTGCTTGGTGCAGACTGCAGATGTGATATGATAACTTTTTCTGACTTTCTGATACTTCACTCTACTGTTTCACCTACCCTGTCAAATATATCACTTTAATGTCTTGGGTAGGTCAAAGACTTTATTTCCTCCTTCTGATTTCTCGATCAGAGGTTGTCCTTTTGCATCGATGCTCTCAATAAGCACTTGTCTGAATATTACCCTTCAGATGGAACTGTTGCCAATGCTTCAGTCTTCAGCTATTCGAACTCTACGATTCTGATGCATGTCTTCAAGGACCTGATCGTAATGTCATGTTGACTGGTAGAGAAAACACTACGATCTTGAAGAGTGTTAATTGGATCTTCAATGTAGAACACCTCTTCCTTCTTTTGTGCAGTGCTTCAACACTTCTGTTTGCCTCAACAGTTCTCAGATACTGATGACTTGACTTCTTTGCTCTGGCCCCTTCTGAATAGTAAGACACTTCAGATTTGTGGCGTGTCCATCTCGCTTTCTCCTTACGATCTCCCGTTACTTATCATCAATGGACTGACCTAATGCTTAATTACTTTAGCCTTGTTCTTCAGAAGTTGTCCAGTATCTCTGTATGTACATCATCAGTTCTTTCTTTGTTTGGTAAACACTACTATCTTGGTTGCTTCCAAGATCGTTGTCTTCTGTCCGCTTGACAACTACTGCACTTGCTAACTTTCCTTCGTCAGTTACTGAAGTCTTCTTCTGATCTCCTTGTGGAAGACTTCATCTCAAATGACTTCATAACTTAATCTTGATGCTGATTAGGTTGGTGCTTAGATTTTCTGTTAGCTTGCAAGCCATTCGTGGAGTGCTCTCTGGTTTCCTTCAAGTTTAGTTGTAACATTGCAGCTTAAACCAGAGGCTTGGTTCCTTTGGATATTCTGGGAGTGCTCATTTGAGAATCATATTTGCTCTACGATTCTGCCTTGGCGTTGTGAGCAAAACTGTTGAGGTCGTAGTTCTATACTCTACGATTCAGCTTTGGCAGTGCAGACCCTACGACTTCGGGATCAGATCTTGACACTCTACGATTTCTATCTTTGTGCTCGATGTCTTCATTTGATCTTTCTCGACTATGATCTCTACATGTAATCAATAGACTCTACGACTCAAAGTGTAGTCTACAATCCTTGACTTGGCTTTGGTATCAGTAGACTCTACGGCTCCGAGTGTAGTCAACATTTCTGACTTGGCTTCGGCAGATGTTCGGTCGGCTCGTAGGCAGGCTGTCTCTACGATTCTGAACATGACTTCCTCAGCAGACTTTGGCTACGAGGAAGTTCTACTTGACACACTACGATACTTCTGCGTCTCTCCTGGCACTCTATGAATTCCGAGATCTACTATCTTGCACACTACGATTCTGCCTCGACAGCTCTCGAGTTCTTCTTAACTCTCCTGGCAGACTACGATTTCTGGTGCAGTGCTCGACGATCAGACAAGCCTATCTATTACATCATAAGATCAACCTAACATGCTTGATCTTTTTATGTTTATAGTCCTTGTACATCATTTCTTTTTAAGGACTTTATAAAGCAATTTTGCTTATGTAGGATCAACCTAACATACTTGATCAATTCATTCTAAGTCCTTGTATACATGTTTCTATTATCTATTAAAGGACTTTACATCTTTTCTTAATATATGAATATTCATTCATATATATCATAATCAAATCATATGTAAATAGGAATAACATTCGCATACTTATTCCTGACACATTATGCTCACATCCATGAGTAACGAGCTTCAACGTCAGCAAGAAACCATGGATGCTCCTACTATGCTACTGCACCTTTAAGAGTTATATGGTGAGCAAAGTAGGATTGCTAGATATGAAATATCTAAGAAGCTCTTCCGATCTCGGATGACCGAGGGTACTACCGTTGAGACTCATGTATTAAAGATGATCAATCTGATTGAACGTCTTGGACAACTTGGGTTCATCATGGATGGTGAGTTGAGTCAAGATTTAGTCTTGCAGTCACTCCCGGACACCTTCTCACAATTTGTTATGAATTTTCACATGAATAAGTTAGATGTCAGCTTGCCTGAATTACTTAACATGTTGAAAACTGCTGAAGGTCACTTCCCATCCAAGAAGAACCATATCTTACTGGTGGATAATTCTTCCAAGAAAAGGAAGAGGCCCAAGGTATCTTCTAAAAAGAAGAAATCCAAGAAGGCTAATGGAAAGGCAAAAGTAAAGGATCAAAAGAAACATAATCCATCTAGCAAAGGAATTTTCTTCCATTGCAACAAGCCCGGTCATTGGAAGAGGAACTGCAAGGATTATCTTGCAGAATAAAATCAAAAGAAGCTTGGAGAAGCTTCGAATCCTAATCAAGGTTTGTTTATGATTGAAATTAATTTTTCTAAAAGTTAATTTTCTACTTGGGTATTGGATACTGGCTGTGGTTCTCACATATGTAACAATATGCAGGGACTGGTCAGAAATAGAAAGCTGAGCAAGGATAAGGTCGTCCTACGAGTGGGAAATGGAGCAAAGGTTCTTTGCATTAGGCATGTAGGGACTTATTGTTTAACACTGCCTACGGGCAAGTTCATTAATTTAAATAATTGTTATTTTGTTCCAAATATCATTAGAAACATTATTTCTATCTCTTTATTGGATATGGATGGTTTTAACTTTATAATAAAGAACAACAGTTATTCTATTTATAATGATAGTGTTTTATATGGTGTTGGTAATTTACGAAATGGACTTTATATACTTGACTTGCATGAAAATATACTTCAAATTGAACAAACTAAGAAAAGGAAAAGAGATGATGTTAATTATACCTTCATGTGGCACTTTAGACTCGGTCATATTAATTAAACAAGATTATCCAAGTTGCATAAAGATGGGCTCCCAGAGCTATCGGATTATGAATCATATCCAACTTATGAATCTTATCTCATGGGCAAAATGACTAAATCTCCTTTTAGTGGAAAAGGATAAAGAATTAAAGAGTTGTTAGCGTTGGTACACACAGATGTATATGGACCTATGACAACGACTACACGAGGAGGGCATTCTTATTTTATTACATTCACTGATGATCACTCAAGATTTGGATATGTGTATTTAATGAAATACAAATCTAAATCATTTGAAAAGTTCAAAGAGCTCAGAAGTAAAGTAGAGAAGCAAACTGGTAAGAGTATTAAGAATCTTCGATCTCACAATGGACTCCACTAGGGACACCACAGATGAATGGTGTATCTGAAAGGAGAAATCGAACATTGTTGGACATGGTTCGATCCATGATGAGCTTTACCAACCTTCTTAACGAAGGTACCTACAAAATCCGTCCCCAAGACCCCATCTAAGTTATGGACATGGAGGAAACCAAATCTTAAGCATGTTAAGACTTGGGGTTGTCCAGCTTATGTCAAAAAGTTTGAAAACGATAAGCTATAGACTAGATATGACAAATGTAGATTTATGGGATACCCTAAAGAAACATCGGGGTATTATTTCTATCATCCAACTGATCAAAAGGTGTTTGTTGAGAAACATGTTGCCTTCTTGGAAAGGGAATTTCTGTAGTGATAGTAGTATAAATGATCCTAGACAGGCAAGTAAAACTCCATTATGTATTCCTTAGCGAGTCACATTCAGTGAACTTATTCTTTAATAAGCACCTACATACTTGCTTTAGTGTCTCCACACAAATGATCATGAGATCAATCATTCTCATCCAATGAGTAAGCAACGTATGTATCAATATATCCGGATTCACTAATCCCCTTTTTAGTAATCCATCGATTAAGAACATTTTAGTTTTAAGCTATCTAAGAATTTAGATCTCATTAGCATGATCTCATCATGATTCTAAAAGCATTGCTTAAAACTATGAGTTTATCACATATTATTAAAACAGCACCATGTTGATAATAAATGCCTTTAAATAAATAATTATTTTATTAATAAATAAATAAGATTGATTACAAAGCATATGATTTATCATCATACATGATTGGCTTGTATGCATACTACTTTCAGATAAGTGTGTCGTATTTTATACGTCATTTAACCGTTGATTTTGGTGAACCGAATAGGGTGAGGTGAACCCAACTTTGGAATGTTATTTTTGTGTCGCCCCCAAAATAGGTATACATCACCCATCTTGAGTCGTCAAATACATGGTACAGAAATAAATACAACTTACATAATACAATTGTTGTGCAAAATACGATAACACATATACTTTGAGTTTAAATACAAATATTGTCTAATAGATAGTATTCAAACTCAAAAGGAGTTCTCATTACAATTATTGATACACTATTTTACAAAAATAGTGAGGACTACTAAAACAATTTTCTAGAATATCACTCCATACCCCGGCTAGTTCCTACTAAATTCTCACTTCCTAAGAAGAAAAATGGAATAAAAAGGAAAAGGGTGACCTCAACTAGCCCAGTAAAAAATATTATGACTAAGATAATATACAACAAATTATCATTAGTCTTCAACAGGGAAAAACCTGATAGAATATAATAAAACACAAGTTTTAGATCAACAACTGCAGCGGAAACAACAATCCATTAGAAGAGTTAAGCAGAGAATGAATTCTACTATCTTCTAAGATTTAAAAGTCCATCGTCAATATTTTATCCCTGTAACATCAATCAATATACATCTTAAATCAAATATTCATCTTTGCACCACAGGCCAAAGATATTCATTTATATCACCAGTTGGTTATGTTCATCTCAACACCTGTTCATCTTTGCACTACGGGTCAAAGATATTCATCAGTTAATCATTCATCTTTGCACTAAAGGCCAAAGATATTCAGTAATATCATCATTTCGGACTGATGATGATGAAAAATATTTTAAAGAAAATGAATCCAGTGAGATAAAAGATCAAAGATTAGGGATTCGCACTTTAGTTTATCCAAGTTCAAAAATAACTTATAATAATCAATTGTAGAGTAAAATTCAAGAATGAAGATCAAAACATGGATACAATCAAAGATAGTAACCATAATAGACAACTTGGACAAAGAAAAGAAATTTTTATTTTTTCTGTGAATAGTGTCGTATTCGTGAATAGTGCTGTATATGTGAATAGTAACCCCGACATAAAAAGGTAGAAATTCCACAATAAAATTCATATCAATATTTTGGCATAATGATATTGAAGAAATTAATATCATTTACGAAGAAAATAACATCCCTTACCTCAAAAGAATAGTACTTTCGTCTGAAATATTAGGTATAAGGCTGAAGGAAATTTGCACTGAATAGCAACTCACAAAGTATCTAAATACTCACAAAATACGCTCGATAATATAGAGAGAGGAAGCTTATTATTCTGGTGTGATTTTCAATTCTAACTAAGCACCCTATTTATAGGAAAATACTTAGAACGCCATAGCAGACTAACATGCTACCTGATGGCTTTACCTACTACTATTCAAGCCCACCACTTTTGAAATAAAAGTTTAGCACATTTTTCACAAACCAAAAGTGGGGCCCACCATATTTTTAATAAAAATATTTATTTCTGAAACTTCAATAATTCATAATAAATAGCCCTTTTATCAGAAAAATACAAATTTTATGTCCATTCCATAGGAAATTAAATTCTCCACAACTTTGTAGATTTACGTTTTTCCAAATTCCAAATGAAAAATGACCGAAATCCACATACGGACAATTTTTAAAACCTCCATTCCGACAAAATACTGATAAAACACCTCAGCATTAATTCCTTCATTTATATCCACACAAAATAAATATTTCCCTATCCATCCACATAGAATAAATATTTCTATATCATATAAATCAATAATTAATTATTCATAAATAATATTACAGAATCACAATTATGACAATCAGGTCGTTCCCAAGAAAGAGGGGGTTTTTCGATAAGGATTTTTCCTTATTGGCGCGCAATTAGGTGACCAAACCCCTTTCCCAGACAAAACTTCCTTAAACATTGCCAATAATGCTATCTAACAATATTATTCAAATAATATGAATTATTGATCTGATAATGGAGATATTGTGCAGTGACAATTATTGGAACAACAATAATATAAAATATCAACGTAGCAATTATTGAATCAATAAAATAAAATATTGAACAGTAATTACTGTAACAATTATTGAGTAGTGGCTTCTTACGTAAGAATCAATAATTCAAAAATACTGTGCAATACCGTGTGCTACTGTGCAACCACGCGTATTATTGTATTCTAACCACTAAGTATTCCAACAGTGTTAATGGTAACAAGTACACCATTATTTATAAAAACTCAAACTTGTCGTTATCTTCCTCCAACCGTTTTTCGTTATGGGGCCCACAAATGGCTGCACCGTTGTACGAATATTCCCCAACAACAAGAATATTCTACGACCAAATGAATATTCCCCGACAACAATGAATATTTTATAACCACTTGCTTATTTTGCAAAATTTGCACATTTCACCCATAACCAAATCATTATTTCAAATTAACAGCTTATTATTCACAATAATAAATAGAGGAAATTCAATTTTATTTATAAAAAGTTGGGGTCTTACAGTTTTGCCACTATCACACAAGATGTTTAATAACATACAACTTCGTATTATCATAAAAACATGGCTGTGCACATCCATTTGCTGATTATATCTATGAGCACTACCTATATAATTTTGGAGTTTGGTTGAAATATAATTCTTAATTGGAAACAATGGAGATAATTATATGGCAAGAGAAGACTCACCATTGGAAAGAACATGATAGTAATCTTCTCATTTTTCTTTGGGGTCTATTAGGTCAACCAAGGATAATTCTCAAGTCATATGATATCTATTATAATTTAGATGCATGGCCTCCCATGTACGAAGGTTTCCTTGAGTATTTTCCAAAGATTTTAATTTCTAAAACAGTTGATTGACTGTACCTTTATGTAAGATACCATTGTAAGGTGTTGTGGTCGTGGCACCATGAGAGTTACATATATTTGTGCTAAAACTCACAGCTCATGTGTTGTCGTATTTTGCACGACAATTGTTTTAATGAAGTTTGTATTTGGTTTCTGTACCATGTATTTGGCGACTCAGAATGGGTTGTGTGGACCTATTTTGTGGGCGTCAAAGTGGGTATCAGAGCTTAGGGATATGATCTCTGGCGGAGATCAGGGAATAGAACTAGGAGGGGAGAGACGAGTAAATTCTTCACTAGTGTGTCCTACCTAATTTTATTTGGTAATTAATTAGTCGGTCGAAGCATAGAGTTAATACGTGATATGTCAATTAACCTTTGTTTTGAAGCTGTATTCTAGAATGAGAAATGGAGAAATCATGATATAGAAGAGATGACTTGGGAGATAGAATCTGGAATAAAAGCAAGGTATTCTCAACTCTTTGAAATACTATGTATGTAAATTTCGGGGACAAAATTTCATAAGGTGGAGAGATTGTAAGACCCCGAATTTTATGAAATAAATATATTCAATTTTTCTTATAATTATTATTCAATAAATGGTGAAATTGATAAAATGTTAGAGTTAAGGGTGATATATGTAATGTTTACAAAATAAACAAGTTGTTATAAAATATTCATTGTTGTCAGGGAATATTCATTTGGTCGTAGAATATTCTTGTTGTCGGAGAATATTCGTACTACGGCGCAAGCATTTGTGGGCCCCATAACGAAAACTTGTCAGATGAAAAAAATGACAAAAAAAAGTTTTCTAAAAATAACGGCGTAGTTGTTACCGTTAACACTGTTGAAATACCTGGTGGTTAAAGTAAAGTAATACGCGTTGTTGCATAGTAGCACATGGTATTGCACATTATTTTATATTATTGTTGTTTCAATAATTGTCACTACACAGTATTTTACATTATCAAATCAATGATTCATATTATTTGAATAATATTATTAGATAACATTAGTGACAATGTCTAAAAAATTTGTCGAGGAAAGGGGTTAGGTTATTTAATTGCGCGCCAGTAAGGAGAAAACCTTATCGGAAAGCCCCCTCTTTCTTAAGAATGATCTAGTTGTTAATATTGTAGTTCTATAATATTATTTGTAAATAATTAATTGTTGATTTATATGATAAGGAAATATTTATTTAATGTGGATATAAATGGAGGAATTTTTAGAAAAGTGACAATTGTTGAAAATTGATATTTTATCTTTTCTAATAAAATAATTTATTCAAATATATTATTATATTACATTATAAATGTATAATGTGATAATATAATAATATAATAATGGTGATATTTTTACACTAAATTCACGGTATATGAATAAATGAGGAGGAAGAGTGCAAATTGGGTCTGAATGGTATTTTGAGGATTAAAACGTGTAAAATATTTGGTGGAGGATTTTTCTAATTGAGTGGGCCCCACTTGTGTGTGAAATATGCTGCTTTATGTTGGCCAAAGTGGGTGTGTGGTGGATTTGATCCCTACGTAAATTTTCAAAGTTGGAATGCTATGAGATTTCATCCGTATGTGGCTTTCGGTCATTTTTCGTTTAGAATTTAGAAAAACTTTCTTCTACAAAGTTGTAGAGAATTAAATTTTCTATCAACAGGACATAGAATTCATAGTTTTTTTGATAAAAGGGCTATTTATTATGAATTATTGAAGTTTTTTAATTTATAAATGATTTAAAATATTTTTGGTGGAGATTTCTAAAAGGTGGGCCCCAAACTTGTCCTTTTGCTTGTTGTAAATGCTGAAATCTAATTTTCAATGTGGGCATGAATTTTTTTTATAAATATTAATATTGTATTAAATTTTCTACTTTGGTGTTCTAAGCATTTTCCTATAAATATGGTACTTAGGTTAGAATTGAAAATCATACAAGAATCCGAAGTTTCTCTCTCTATAATATCGAGCATATTTTTGTGAGTATTTAGATATCTTGAGTTTTGCTATACAGTGCAAGTTTCATTCAGTATTATATCCGATATTCCAATCAGAAGTGTTATTCTTTTGAAGTAAGGGATGGTAAGGGGTGTTATTTCTATTCATACAATACTATTCATTCATACAGTACTATTCATTCATACGTTACAATTCATGGTTACTATTCATATATATAGTACTATTCATTTATACTATACTATTCATGGATACTATTCATAAATACGATACAATTAATAAATACGGTATTATTCATGAAGTACTATTCACATGATACTATTCACGAAGTACTATTCACGGGATAATATTCACGAAGTACTATTCATGGGGTACTATTCACGACAAAAATATTGATTTCTTTTCTGTCCAAATTATTTTGATACTTAAATATTATTCTTGAATTTTACTCTACATTTAGTTATCATGTTGACAATTTGGATATTCTTGAATTCTGGATAAATTGAATTATAAATCTTTAAAATTTATCCTTGATCTCAATTAATTAAATGCTTATATCATTGTCATCATCCTCATACTTATATTGTAACGAAAGTCATCTTTGGCCCGTAGTGCATAGATGGACTGTTGATTATTAGTTTTACAATTGTATATGTTTGGCTTACGTGTAAAGATGGACTGTAGATTATTAGTTTTACAATTGTATACCTTTGGCCTTTAGTGCAAAGATGACCTGTTATTGAATATCTTTGGCCTGTAGTGCAAAGATGATCTGTTGTTGAATATCTTTGGCCCTTAGTGCAACGATGACATGTTGTTGAATATATTTGGCATGTAGTGCAAAGATGATCTGTTGTTGAATATCTTTGGCCTGTAGTGCAAAGATGAACTGTTGTTGAATATCTTTGGCCTGTAGTGCAAAGATGAACTCTTGATGAATATCTTTGGCCCGTAGTGCAAAGATGAATTTATTAGTATTATTATGAACATGAGCTATAATTTGGTATAATCATGATCTCTGATGTTTCAGGTAAAGACAGGGGATGAAAATTATCTTCGTCTTGGATGCGAAGAGAAAGTTAGAACCACAATTATGATTATGCGTTATTCACAAGATTATGGACAGGAACTATTGATTGATGTTACAGGGATAATACATTGTTGGTGGACTTTCAACATGGAGATGATAATAGACTTTATGGTCTATTTGACTCTTCTAATGGATTGTTCGTTCCGCTGCAACTATGGTTGAAATTTTTTATCATCTACCATATGTTTTAAATCTCTGATTTATTACTGACGAAGGCTATTGATAATTTAATTATCTTTAGTCATGATATTCTTTACTAGGCTAGTTGTGCTCACCATTTTGCTTCACAATTCCTTTCAGGTAATAAGAGTGTAGCTGGATCGAGTGGGGGTAACATGGGAATAGAACGATGGTCTATAGCTGTTGAGCTTTCCCCTAAAATAGTATATAAATAATTTTATTGAGAATTTTAGATAAGTGTGTCGTATTTTATACGTCATTTAACCTTTGATTTTGGTGAACCGAAAAAGGTGAGGTGAACCCAACTTTGAAAGGTATTTTGCCACTATCATACAAGATGTCTAATGACATACAACTTCGTGTTATCATAAAATAGGGTTGTGCACATCCACTTGCTGATTATATTTATGAGCACTACCTATATAATTTTGGAGTTTGGTTGAAATATAATTCTCAATTGGAAACAATGGAGATAATTATATGGCAAGAGAAGATTCACCATTGGAAAGAACATGATAGTAATCTTCTCATTTTTTTAGGGGGTCTATTGGGTCAACCAAGGATAATTCTCAAGTCATATGATATCTATTATAACTTAGACGCATTGCCTCCCATGTATGAAGGTTTCTTTGAGTATTTTCTGAATATTTTAATTTCTAAAACAGTTGATTGATTGTACCTTTATGTAAGGTACCATTGTAAGGTACTGTGTTGTCGTATTTTGCTTGACAATTGTATTAATAAAGTTTATATTTGGTTTCTGTACTATATATTTGGCGACTCAGAATGCGTTGTGTGGACCTATTTTGGGGGTGTCACAGTGTATGTGGTATGTGTGTGTAAAGTGTGTGTTGGATGTGAATATATTATATATATATATATATATATAATTTTTGTTTTATTAGATTATAAATAGAATATATTATATTATATATAAAGTTATTTGTTTTACTTGAATATTATATTAAAATTTTGAAAATTTGGACGTCTGAAGATTTTTTTTTCTCCGTTCGTGAATCTGCAAATTATTTCGTCCGTGAAATTTCTTAACATTGCCCCTGCCATTCTCCTATAAATAGTATGCTCAGTTTAGAATTGAAAATCACTCTAGAATCATAGAATTCTTTTTCTATAATATTGACCGTATTTCTTTTGAGTTTAAGGAAGCTTCGAGTGTAGAAAATAGTGAAAATTTTCTTCAAGAATATATCTGCTATACCAGTCAAAAATACTCTCCTTTTAAGGTAAAGGGTATTATTTATTTCATATTTGCTTACGATATTATTTTTCGTATTCGTAAGGAATTTTATTTTCGTTCAATATTCGTAAGGAATTTTATTTTCGTTCAATATTCGTAAGGAATATTATTTTCATTCAATATTTGTAAGGAATATTATATTCGTAAGGAATATTATTTTCGTTCAACAGTTGTAAGGGATATTATTTTTGTTCAATATTCGTATGAAATAATATTTTCGTCCATACTCCATAGTATGTAAGTAATATTATTTCGTTTCAGATTCCGAATTATACACTCATTTTGTTAAGTATTGCTTCTATACTCCTTGAAATTAGTAGAATATCCTTAAAATTTGCGTTTCATCTAGTATCTTTTCACAGAAATATTATTATTAATATTCTTGATAATTTTTAATCTTTTCAT
The DNA here is from genome assembly GCA_020205615.1 of Panax quinquefolius. Taxonomy (NCBI): domain Eukaryota; kingdom Viridiplantae; phylum Streptophyta; class Magnoliopsida; order Apiales; family Araliaceae; genus Panax; species Panax quinquefolius. The sequence continues at coordinate 68,415,139 of CM035162.1, forward strand.
GCCGGGATACGATTCACGGGGTACTATTCATCCGGGGTACTATTCATGACAAAAATTGATTTCTTTTTTGTCCAAATCATTTTTGATACAATATTATTCTTGAATTTTACTCCACAAAGCAGTATGATGTTGACAATTTGGACATTATTGAATTCTGGATAAATTGAATTATAAATCTTTAAAATTTATCATTGCTCTCATTTAATTGAATTCTTATATCATTGTCGTCATCCTCATGCTTATATTGTGATGAAAGTCATCTTTGGCCCGTAGTGCATAGATGGACTGTTGATTGGTATGATTATGACCATGGATTATTCGGTATAATCATAATATGTAATGTTACAAAAGATGTGGTAAAAGTCCTCATTGGCCCGTACGAAGGTTTCCTTGAGTGTAGAAAATACGGTTTGTGAAAAAATATTCGTATGAAATAATATTTTCTTCCATACTCCATAGTATCTAAGTAATAATATTTCGTTTCAAATTCCGAATTCTACACTCATTTGGTTAAGTATTGCTTCTATACTCCTTGAAATTAGTAGAATATCCTTGAAATTTGTGTTTCATCTAATATCTTTTCACATAAATATTATTATTAATATTCTTGATAATTTTTAATCTTTTCATGTCGGGGTACGATTCACGGGGTACTATTCATCTGGGGTACTATTCATGACAAAAATTGATTTCTTTTATGTCCAAATCATTTTGCATACAATATTATTATTGAATTTTACTCCACAAAGTAGTATCATGTTGACAATTTTGACATTATTGAATTCTGGATAAATTGTATTATAAATCTTTAAAATTTATCCTTGCTCTCATTTAATTGAATTCTTATATCATTGTCGTCATCCTCATGCTTATATTGTAATGAAAGTCATCTTTGGCCCGTAGTGCATAGATGGACTGTTGATTGGTATGATTATGACCAAGGATTATTCGGTATAATCATAACCTGTAATGTTACAAATGATGTGGTAAAAGTCCTCATTGGCCCGTAGTGTATTGATGGACAGTTGTTGACATGATCTTGACCATTAGGTGATAACACGAATATCCTTGGCCTGTAGTGCATGAATAATTCGTGGATGTGATACTAATGAATATCATTGGCCCGTAGTGTAAGACCCCAACTTTATATAAATAAAATTGAATTCCATCTAATTATTATTTTGAATAATAAGGTGTTAAATTGATAAAATGCTTTGGTTATGAGTGAAATGTACAAATTTTATAAAATAAGCAAGAGGTTATAAAATATTCATTGTTGTCGGGGAATATTCGTCTAGTCGTGGAATATTTGTAAGGTTTTGTGAAAATCAAAGTAGCAATTAAATTGCAAAAATAGCGGAAGCAAAATAAAATTAGATTTTAAAATTTTTCACAAACCAATTACCTAGATCATCCTTTATGCATATTATTAATTTAAATGAAGAACAAGAAGTTATGGAATCATACCCTTGTAGATACGAGCTTCCACAGGTACAAGTTCACCTCCTACTTCTCCGCAATCTCCTTGAATCTCCGGGTAGATTCCTTCATTTGATCAATGTAAACCACCCAAGTGTATGGCCTCTAGAGGTGATCCACCAAGGAAGAAGAATTTTCAAAAAGAAGGGTGTATTGGCTCAAACCCTAGTTTTTCCTATCCCTACAGAAAAAAGGGGCGTACTCTCCAACAAATTGAAATTACATATATCTTGATATCTGGAATAAGACTCCTCTTATAAAGATATTAGGTAACCCTATTTAATTAAAATAAGGTATTATTTATTTAATTAAACTCTTTTAATTAAAATGGGCTCCCTAATCTTATTAGGGATAATTAATTAAACTCCTTTAACTAATTTTCCTCCTAATCCTATTAGCAATAAATGAGAGTGCTTATATATATTAAATTAATTCCTAAACTCTTTTAGAAATTAAAATAATAATTGTAATAATATTAATAAGACTCCTCTTATTAATTTATATTTAATATTTCTAAAATATTAAATAATAATTATTAAGCTATTTAATTTATTCTATCATCATTGATTAAATATAATATACTTAACATATTATTACGATTATGTCATTAACTTCTTAACTAATTATTCTTCCTTTTATGGTGTGACCCTTTAGGTTCTCCATATTTAACCTAGGTGTGAATAAATCAATTAGAACAATTCTAATCTTATTTAAATAAATAAATTAAATGATTAATTTATTTAAATAAATAATATTTATTCTACAATAGGGATGAGCTTCCCTAGCGATCAACGACTTTCCGGATAATATAGATTTCAACATTAATCATAAAAGAACCTTTGAGTTAATAGTTATCGTACAATTCAATCCTTCCACCATACAATGTCCCAATTAAATATAAGACATGGAATTATTGTCAAGTCTTATTTTATTTAATGAAATATATTTCGATTCCTAAATGCACAACTCCTAATGAATGCAAATTAGAAACTACTTTCTAATTTCATTCCAAATTGGCCAAGGATTCCTGTGTTGTCATTTATCGAATCATATAGGACATTTCTCTTCTTTTACTAGAAGTGGTAGATTCTTTATTGATTATTCACTATCTTCACATATAATTTATTACACCCAAGCATACCCTTTGAAAGACTCTAAGAGTCTTGAGGAATAAGTCAAAGTGTAATTCATTATATATAAGATACTATGATGATCTCAAGTCTAAGGATCATTTGTACTACTATCACTACAGGAATTCCTATTGACATGCAAGTCAAACTTCATTAGGTATTCCTTAGCGAGTCACGTTCACTGAACTTATTCTCTAATAAGCACCTACATACTTGCTTTAGTGTCTCCACACAAATGATCATGAGATCAATCATCCTCATCCACTGAGCAAGCAACGTACGTACCAATCTATCCGGATTCACTAATCCCCTTTTTAGCAATCTATTGATTGGGAACATTTTAGTTATAAGCTATCTAAGAATTTAGATCTCATTAGCACGATCTCATCATGATTCTAAAAACATTACTTAAAACTATGGGTTTATCATATATTATTAAAATAGCACCATGTAGTTAATAAATGCCTTTAATAAATAATTCTTTTATTAATAAATAAATAAATTGATTACAAAGTATATGCTTTATCATCATACATGATTGGCTTGTATGCATATTACTTTTAATCTCCCACTTGCACTAAAGCCAATCGCCGTGGTATCTCATACACATCTTCTCTAAGTGATGATCAAACTGATGTTGTGTTAACACTTTAGTAAATGGATATGCAATATTGTCTTTAGATTCCACACGCTCCAGGGTGATGTCTCCTCTTTCAATGATCTCTCTGATCAAATGAAATCGACGCAACACGTGTTTGGTATTCTGATGAGACCTGGGTTCCTTAGCCTGTGCAACAGCTCCAGTGTTGTCACAGAATAAAGGCATTGGTCCTTCAATGCTAGGAACCACAGCAAGTTTGGTAATGAACTTCTTCATCCAAACAGCTTCATTTGCATCTTCATTTGCAGCTATGTACTCTGCCTCTGTCACTGAATCAACAACTATTTGCAATTTGGAACTCTTCCAACTCACTGCGCCATCGTTTAAGGTAAACACATACACCGAAATGGATTTGTTGTCATCTTGGTCTGTTTGAAAACTTGAGTCTGTGAAGCCCTCTAGTTTCAATTCAGACCCACCGTAGACAAGAAATACATCCTTAGTTCTTCTTAAGTACTTTAAGATATTTTTCACTGTCTTCCAGTGTTCTTCTCTTGGATTCGACTAATATCTGCTTGTTACACTAAGTGCATGAACGACATCTGGTCTAGTAAATATCATACCGTACACGATAGATCATATTGCTGAAGAATAAGAAATCTTATTCATACGGTCTCTCTCCTTAGGTGTCTTTGGGGCCTATTTCTTGGAGAGATGTATTCCATGGCTCATCGGCATAAGACCTCTTTTGGAATCTTCCATGCTAAACCTCTTTAGCATCGAGTCAATGTACGTTCCTTGGGAAAAGCCAAGCATCCTTTTAGACCTATCTCTATAAATCTTTATCCCCAAAATATAGGATGTTTCTCCCAAGTCCTTCATGGAGAAGTGTTTAGATAACCAGATTTTAATAGATTATAGCATAGGAATATCATTCCCTATTAGTAATATATCATCAACATATAATATGAGGAATGAAATAACGCTCCCACTAACCTTCTTTGTAAGACCCCGAAATTTTTTAAATAAAAAGGAATTTCCTTTATTTATTATTTTGAAATAGTAAGGGTGGATTTGATTAATGTGGTTAGTTATGGGTAAAATCTTAAAATATTTCAAAATAAGCAAGTGGTTATAAAATATTCATTGTTGTTTGGGGAATATTCGTTTGGTCGTGGAATATTCAGTCGCTGTCGTCGGGAATATTCGTATGACGCCAGCGCGACCATGTGGGGGCCCATAACTTGAAAGCGATTGGATGAAGAAAACGACAAATATAAGTTGGTTAAAAATAACGGCGTAGTTATTCTGCTTAAGACTGTTGGAATACCCTATGGTTAAAATACGATGTACGCATTGGTTTCACGGTAGCATGCCTGTTATTGCACAAGATTGTTGAATTATTGATTAAATGCGTAAGATGGCACTACTCAATAATTTTCACAATGAGTTCTTGTTCAATAGTTTATTTTATTGATTCAATAATTGTCACGTTGGTATTTTATATTATTCTTTGTTTCAATAATTGTCACTACACAAGATTTCCCATTATCGGATCAATAATTCATATTATTTGAATAATATTATTAGATAACATTATTGGCAATGTCTAGAAAGTTACATCTAAGGAGAGGTTTGGTCACCTAATTGCGGCGCCAAGATGGAGAGATCCTTATTGAAAGCCCCTCTTTCTGAGGAGCGGCCGGTCATTATCATAAATGTGATTACATAATATTATTTGTGAATAATTAATTATTGATTCATATGATAAAGAAATATTTATTTTATGTGTATATAAATGATGGATTTATTTATTATATGTGGTTATAATTGAAGGATTTAATGTTGAGGTGTTTTATCAGTATTTTATCGGATTGGAGGTATTAAAAATTAAATCAGGGGTTTTGAGATATATTGCGGGGGTTATAGTTTTTAATCCGACCGTTGGATTGTGGTAATTTTTGGGTATGTTATACATACATAAGTTGAGTATATGTCTACAAATTTTGAACCGTTAAAAATGAACGAATGATTTGTTATGAATTTTAAGAGGTGTTTGATTCGGAAATTAGGGTTATAATTGATTTTGGTGGAAAATTCTAGAATTTAGTGGGCCCCACTTGTGGTTGGTGAAGAAATGTGCTGAATTTTATTTCAAATGTGGTGGGTGGCAATAGTAGCAGGTAAAGCCATCGGTAGCGGTCAAAGTCCGCTTCTACGGCTAACATTTTCCTATAAATAGAGGGCTAAGTTAGAATTGAAAATCACACCAGAAACAAAGTTTTCTCTCTTTCTCTCTCTATATTATTGAGCGTATTTTGTGAGTATTTAGATACTTTGAGAGTTGTTGTTCAGTACAAGTTTCATTCAGCATCACTTCCGACCTTTCCTTCCGAAGTACTGATTCTTTGAGGTAAGGGATATTATTTTTTTCGTAATGATATTATTTCTTCAATATCATTATGCTGAAATGTTGATCTGAAGTTTTTATCAAATTTGGAACTTTTTCATGTCGGGGTTACTATTCACGAGTTACTATTCACGAGTTACTATTCATGAGTTACTATTCACGAGTTACTATTCACGAGTACTATTCATGAAGCGTGAAAATGTTTTTTTTGTGGAATTTCTATCTTTTGGTGTCTGAGTTACTATTCACGTGATACTCGGCCTTATTCACGTGATCTGACACTATTCACGATATCTGGCACTATTCAATCGAAAAATAAAATTTCTTCTTTTCGTCTAAAATATCTATTCGGATACTAGCTTTGATTGTATCCATGTTTTGATCATTCTTGAATTTTACACCACTATGATTATTTTTGAGGTATTGTTGGGCGTGGATAAAACCAAGTACGAATCCTTAATCCTTAATCCTTGTCATTTTGTTTCACCGGATTCGTTTCTTTAGAAATATTTTCATCATCCCGCCTCTTAAATGATGATATTATTGAATATCTTTGGCTGTGTAGTGCAAAGATGAATGATTTCAAGAATATCTTTGGCTTTTGTAGTGCAAAGATGAACAGTGTTTAAATGAATATAACCGATCGATGAATATCTTTTGGCCTTTAGTGCAAAGATGAACAGTGTTGAGATGAACACGACCGATCGATGAATATCTTTGGCCTTTAGTGCAAAGATGAACAGTGTTGAGATGAACATGACCGATCGATGAATATCGTTGGCACTGTGGTGCAAAGATGAATATTTGATTTGAGATGAATATTGATTGATGTTACGAGGATAAAATATTGATGATGGATCGTTAAATTCATAGATTATAGTAGATTTCATTCTCTACGTAACTCTTCTATGAATTATTATTTTCATTGCGAATATTGATCCGAAACTTGTTGTCTATCAGATTCTATCGAGTTTTTCCTGTTGGAGACTAACGATAATTTGTTGGATATTATCTTAGTCATAGTATTCTTCTTCGGCTAGTTGAGTTCACCTTTTCCTTTTTGTTCCATTTTTCTCGGGAGGCGAGAATATAGCGCGTACGCAGCCTGGGTATGGAATGAGGTTTTAGAAAGGATTGTTTAGTAGTCCTCACCATTTTTTAATGTATCAATAAATATGATGAGGATTTATTTGAGTATAGATATTGTCTGTAAGATAATATTTGTATTCAAACTCACGCTTTCTTTCTTGTTGTATTAATAAAGTTGTAGTTGTTTCGCATACCATGTATTGACAACTCGTAATGGGTTGGATGGAATGGACCTATTTTGGGGTCGCCACACGGTTGGTATCGAGCTTAGGATATGATCTCCATGGAGATCGGGGAATAGAACTAGGAGGGAGAGACGAGTAAATCCTTCGCTAGTGTGTCCTACCTAAGCTTATTTGTTAGTTGGTCAAGATATATAGGGATATTATGTGATTGATTTCCTTAATTAACCCTTGTTTTATGACAAAGTATTTGAGAATGTCGACCGAGAATATTAACAATGGAGTAAATGAGACCGTGGAGATGCCTGTATTTTAATAACGAGGAGAACGTGCAGCAGTGGCAATGTACCTCCCATGAATAACACCACCGAGCGAGATGATGAACGAGGGGATGTTTAGAAGCTTTTTGCAGTTCATGCAAAATCGAGACGAGGAGACTCGTGTTCAAAATACGAGGAGGAGATGATAGCAATTCACGGTGGTCACAACCCAAGAAGTTCAAAGAGTTGGGACCACCGAATTTAAGGGAAAGCCCGATCCGATCATGCCGGAAACATGGGTCAAACAAATTACCAAGATATTCGATGTCTTGGGATGCACAGAGGAATGTACGAAGGTTCCATTCGCTACCTTTATGTTCCGTGGCGAGGCGGATTCTTGGTGGGAATCATGAAGCGTACCCATCCAAATGCACTCGGCATGTCGTGGGAGACGTTTGAGAATAGTTCAATGACAAGTACTTCCACAAAGTATTCGTCATATGAAGGAAGTAGAGTTTATTAGACCGGAGCGAATAACATGACGGTGTCCCAAAGACGAGGCGAAGTTCATGGAGTTATCCAGTTTTGCACCTCATTTGGTGGAGAATGAGGAACGTATGACGCGGATGTTTCTTAGAGGTTTGAAACCCGGCGATACGTCAAGATCTCATTTCTCATAAATTTTCTCTCTATTCAGATGTTGTCAACAGGGCTCAGTTGTTAGAGCGAGATAACGAGTACGTTCAACCGAGGGACCATAACCAGGATCATACAGAAGATAACAGTCATCAGAATAACGATAACCAGCGGAGAAAGAAGAATACGAACAAAGGCGGTAACCACTCTGGTGGTAATCGTGGCCATGAAAATAGAAGCGAGTCGGGAGGAGATTTTAAAAAGAGGAGATTCAACAACGACCATGTGAAGACGTCGGCCCCGAGTATCCGGTTCCAAGGAGGAGAAAGACCATCGGTCAGTATGTTACAAATCTTGGAAAGAGGGACATATCATTAAACGCGCCCACAAATCTGTTTAAGGTATGCTATAATTGTGGAAAAGAAGGACATATCGCTCGAGATTGTACGATATCGAAACCCAGTCCAGCGGGAATGGTGACTCGAAAGGATGTCCCAGAAAAGTCAAAGTCAACGATTCCTGGAAGAGCGTTTGTCGTGACCGGTCAAAATGCGAGGAACCCGAACGAAGTTAGCACGGGTTAGTTAATTATAAATTCTTGCGAAGTTTATACCTTACTAGATACCGGTTCTACCCATTCTTTTATCTCTCTTGCTTGCGCTCAACGTTTGAACTTGACTACGGAGAAATTAGACTTTGACCTATTTATGGAGAATCCGTTAGGAGAAACTTTCATTACATCCGTTGTTTAAAAAATCTTGTTTGATTCAAGTTGGCACCATTACATTACCTGTTAACCTTATTTCTATAGAGATATTTACTTTTGATGTGATTTCAAGGTTAACTACTCATCATGCCAAATTGATTGCTTTTGTAAGGTTGTTAGTTTTCATATTCTAAGCAACTCATTATTCAATTCAAGCAATCAATCTATTGTAGTCAAACATTTTCATATCAAGCCATGAAGTCATTCGTTTATTACGGATGTCAAGTTTTCTTAGTCCATGTTATGGATTTGAATAAAGACACGTCAGATTTGAATAATATTCCTGTTGTTATTGATTTTTCCTGATGTATTTCCTGAAGAATTTCTTGGCTTACTCCCAAAGACTGATATTAAATTTTGTATCGACTTTGAACCCGGTACAAAACTCATTTCTAAAATCTCATATCGAATGGCTCCTATTAAACTTCAGGAGTTAAAAATTCAACTATAGAATTTGGTACCTGAGCCTTTATCTGGTGACTTCCTTTGTGGAATGCACCGAAGACAGACTCTCCGTAAGGGACACCATATTCGTGCGATAGTAAACTGATAGGTGTCATTGTGACGTGCTATCCAAGATTGGGATATGAGTCACAGTTGAGAGCAACCTAAGTTAGTAATCGAAATACGTAGCTTTCTAGGCTTAGTTGGTTATTATCGGAGATTCGTTGAAGGATATTCTCGAATCGCTATTCCATTAACGTAGCTGACTCATAGAGATACAAAATTCAAATGGAGCAAGGAATGTGGTAAGAGCTTCGAAGAACTCAAGAGGAGACTCATTTCAAAGACATGTTACGACCATGCCATCCCGGAAAAAGCGAACGTGGTAGTGGCGTGTTGAGTAGAAGATCGTATACAAGTAACGAGTACGATATTGTCAAAGACTCATTTCGTATAATATACAAATAATAGAGATGGAGATGAAAACTTTAGGTACCCACGTGATGATATACGATACGTGATGATATACGAGTATAATCGACTTTAATCGATAAAGTTAAAGTTTGCTCAAGCTACACACCGGAGCTGATGAATTTGAAGAAGGAGGTGCAAGAAGTTGTTATTTCAAAAGCGAGAGAATCGGTGAGGTGAGGAAAGCTCAAACCTTCGATTTATTAATCCAGTTGAAATTCTCGATCGAATAGGAACTGTGGCCTATAGACTCGTTTCACCGCCAAGTATGACGCGTGTTCATAATGTTTTTCACATATCGATGTTACGTAAATATGTGGACGACCCAAACCATGTCATTGAGTTAGAACCAGACGAGATAGCCGAAGACTTAACGTATGAGGAGGTACCTGTCAAGATATTGGATAGGAAAGAGCATGTCCTACGCGCAAAGGTCAAACCACAAGTTAAAGTTTTGTGGAGGAATCATGCTATAGAGGAAATGACCTGGGAATTGGAAACGGAAATGAAAGCGAGGTATCCTCATCTTTTCGAAACACCAGGTACGTACGTCAATTTCGAGGACGAAATTTCATAAGGAGGGGAGGTTGTAAGACCCCGAAATTTTTTAAATAAAAAGGAATTTCCTTTATTTATTATTTTGAAATAGTAAGGGTGGATTTGATTAATGTGGTTAGTTATGGGTAAAATGCGCAAATATTTCAAAATAAGCAAGTGGTTATAAAATATTCATTGTTGTCGGGGAATATTCGTTTGGTCGTGGAATATTAAATCTTTTCGGGAATATTAAATGCAATGACGGTAGCGACCTGTGTGTGGGCCCATAACGAAAGCGATTGGATGAAGAAAACGACAAATATAAGTTGGTTAAAAATAACTACGCGTAGTTATTCTGAATTAAGATCATTTGGAATACCCGGTGGTTAAAATACAATGTCTGGCGTGGTTGCATGATGAGCACCAGTATTGCATGAAGATTGTTGAATTATTGATTAAATGCGTAAGATGGCACTACTCAATAATTTTCACAGTGAGTTCTTTATTCAATAGTTTATTTTATTGATTCAATAATTCTTTGCGTTGGTATTTTATATTATTGTTGTTTCAATAATTGTCACTACACAATTATTTCCCATTATCGGATCAATAATTCATATTATTTGAATAATATTATTAGATAACATTATTGGCAATGTCTAGAAAGTTACGCTCTAAGGAGAGGTTTGGTCACCTAATTGCGGCGCGATGAGGAGATCCTTATTGGAAAGCCCCTCTTTCTGAGAGCGGCACTGGTTGTCATAAATGTGATTATGTAATATTATTTGTGAATAATTAATTATTGATTCATATGATAAAGAAATATTTATTTTATGTGGATATAAATGATGGATTTATTTATTATATGTGGTTATAATTGAAGGATTTAATGTTGAGGTGTTTTATCGATATTTTATCGGATTGGAGGTATTAAAAAATTAAATCGGGGTTTTGAGATATATTGCGGGGTTATAGTTTTTAATCCGACCGCTTGGATTGTGGTAATTTTTGGGTATGTTATACATACATAAGTTGAGTATATGTCTACAAATTTTGAACCGTTAAAATGAAATCTATGATTTGTTATGAATTTTAAGAGGTGTTTGATTCTAAATTAGGGTTATAATTGATTTTGGTGGAAAATTCTAGAATTGAGTGGGCCCCACTTGTGGTTGGTGAAGAAATGTGCTGAATTTTATTTCAAATGTGGTGGTGGCAATAGTAGCGGTAAAGCCATCCATCGCAGTGGCAGTCAAGTCCTTGATACGGCTAACATTTTCCTATAAATAGAGGGCTAAGTTAGAATTGAAAATCACACCGTAAACAAAGTTTTCTCTCTTTCTCTCTCTATATTATTGGCGTATTTTGTGAGTATTTAGATACTTTGAGAGTTCTTTGTTGAAGATAAGTTTCATTCAAAGATCACTTCCGACCTTTCCTTAAGAAATCTTGATTCTTTGAGGTAAGGGATATTATTTTTTCGTAATGATATTATTTCTTCAATATCATTATCTTTGAAATGTTGATCTGAAGTTTTTATCAAATTTGGAACTTTTTCATGTCGGGGTTACTATTCACGAGTTACTATTCATGAGTTACTATTCACGAGTTACTATTCACGAGTACTATTCATGAAGCGTGAAAATGTTTTTTTTGTGGAATTTCTATCTTTTGGTGTCGGAGTTACTTATTCACGTGTCTGGCCTATTCACGTATACGGCACTATTCACGTATACGGCACTATTCACCGAAAAATAAAATTTCTTCTTTTCGTCCAAAATATCTATTCTGGATACTAGCTTTGATTGTATCCATGTTTTGATCATTCTTGAATTTTACACCACTATGATTATTTTTGAGGTATTGTTGGACGTGGATAAAACCAAGTACGAATCCTTAATCCTTAATCCTTGTCATTTTGTTTCACTGGATTCGTTTCTTTAGAAATATTTTCATCATCCCGATCTTAAATGATGATATTATTGAATATCTTTGGCACAGTAAGTGCAAAGATGAATGATTTCTGAAGAATATCTTTGGCACATAGTGCAAAGATGAGCAGTGTTTAAATGAATATGTACCGATGATGAATATCTTTGGCCTTTAGTGCAAAGATGAATGTGTTGAGATGAACATGATGAAGTGATGAATATCGTTGGCTCAGAAAGTGCAAAATGAATATTTGATTTGAGATGAATATTGATTGATGTTACAGGGATAAAATATTGATGATGGACCGTTAAATTCATAGATTATAGTAGATTTCATTCTCTACGTAACTCTTCTATGAATTATTATTTCCGCTGCGAATATTGATCTGAAACTTGTTGTCTATTGTATTCTATCAGATTTTTCCCTGTTGGAGACTAACGATAATTTGTTGGATATTATCTTAGTCATAGTATTCTTTACTGGGCTAGTTGAGCTCACCCTTTTCCTTTTTGTTCCATTTTTCTCAGGAGGCGAGAATATAGCGAGTACGAGTCGGGGAATGGAATGAGGTTTTAGAAAGGATTGTTTAGTAGTCCTCACCATTTTTTTAATGTATCAATAAATGTGATGAGGATTTATTTGAGTATAGATATTGTCTAGAAGATAATATTTGTATTCAAACTCACAGTTTTACTGTTGTATTAATAAAGTTGTAGTTGTTTCTGTACCATGTATTGACAACTCAGAATGGGTTGGATGGAATGGACCTATTTTGGGGTCGTCACATTCTTGTACACACATGGTTCATCCTCATTTTTGATAAAATCAAACTCTTTGATTATCTCATCAAAACGGATGTTCCATCTACGATAAACTTGCTTCAATCCATAAATGGATCGTTGTAGCTTACAAACTTGATTTGTTCCAACCTTTGAAACAAATCCCTCTGGTTGTGTCATATACACATCCTCCTCAAGTTTCCCATTGAGGAAGGCCATTTTCACGTCCATCTGCCAGATTTCGTAGTCATGGTAAGCTGCAATCGCAAGCAAAATCCGAATGGACTTGAGCATTGCTACTGGTGAGAAGGTTTCGTTATAGTCAACTCCTAGTCTTTGTTTGAAACCTTTTGCGACCAGTCGGGCCTTATAGGTCTCTACCTTGCCGTCTGCTCCAGTCTTTCTTTTAAAGACCCATTTACACCAATAGGCTTAATGCCTTCAGGTGGTGAAACCAAAGTCCATACTTTGTTCTCATACATGGAGTCCTTCTCAGATTTCATGGCTTCTTGCCACTTCTTTGAGTCTTTACTACTCATAGCATGTTCGTATTTCAATGGATCATTATCATCTATGATGTATACCTCATCGTCATCTTCTATGACAAGTCCATACCTATCAGGAATCTTTGGTACTCTTCCAAATTTACGAATAGGGTGTGGTACAGAAAGAATCTCTACTTGGACAGGTTCATCCATTTGATATGTAGTGGTTTGTGGTTCTTTAATTTCTTCAAGATCTATTTTCCTCCCACTGACCCCTTCAAGGATAAACTCCTTTTCTAAGAAGGCAGCATGTTTGGCAACAAACACCTTTTGTTCAGTAGGATTGTAGAAATAATATCATAAACTTTCTTTAGGATATCCTACAAAAGTACACTTATCAGATCTTGTCACAAGCTTATCATTCTGAAATCTTTTCACATAAGCTGGACATCCCCAAATCTTAACATGCTTAAGACTAGGCTTCCTCCCTGTCCACATCTCATATAGAGTCTTAGGGACGGATTTCGAGGGAACCTTATTTAGTAGATATGTAGCCGCTTCTAGGGCATATCCCCAGAATGATACCGAAAGATCGGTAAAAATCATCATGGAACGAACCATGTCCAACAGTGTTCGATTTCTCCTTTTAGACACACCATTCAGCTAAGGCGTCCCTAGTGGAGTTCATTGTGAGATTATACCATTTTCTTTGAGACAATTGAGAAACTCACTGCTTAAGTATTCACCACCTCGATCTGATCAAAGAATCTTAATACTTTTGCCCGTTTATTTCTCTACATCACTTCTAAACTCTTTGAACTTTTCAAATGATTCAGATTTGTATTTCATTAAATACACATATCCAAATCTTGAGTGATCATCAGTGAATGTAATAAAATAAGAATACCATCCTCGTGCATTCGTTGTCATAGGTCCACATACATCCGTGTTTACCAACGCTAACAACTCTGTAACTCTTTCTGCTTTTCCACTAAAATGAGATTTAGTCATTTTTCCCATGAAACAAGATTCACAAGTTGGATATGATTCATAATCTGATAGCTCTAGGAGCCCATCTTTATGAAACTTAGATAATCTTGTTTCATTAATATGATTGAGTCTACAATTCCACATATAGGTATAAATAACATCATCTCTTTTCCTTTTCTTAGTTTGTTCAATTTGAAGTATATTTTCATGCAAGTCAAGAATGTAAAGTCCATTTCGTAAATTATCAACACCATATAAAACATTATTATTATAAATAGAACAACTGTTGTTCTTTATTATAATGTCAAAACCATCTATATCCAATACAGATATTGAAATAATGTTTCTAATAAGTGACAGAACAAAATAACAATTATTTAAACTAATGGATTCGCCCATAGGCAGTGCTAAACAATAAGTCCCTATAGCTAATGCGGCAACCTTTGCTACATTTCCTACTCGTAGGACGACCTCATCCTTGCTCATCTTTCTACTTCCGACCAGTCCCTACATATTATTACATATGTGAGAACCACATCCGGTATCCAATATCCAAGTAGAAGATTGACTTTCAGAAAAGTTAATTTCAATCATAAACAAATCTTGATTAGGATTTGAAGCTTCTTCAAGCTTCTTTTGCTTTTGTTCCATAAGATAATCCTTGCAGTTCCTCTTCCAGTGACCCGACTTGTTGCAATGGAAGCAAATTACTTTGCTAGCTAGATCAGGTTTCTTTTGATCCTTTACTTTCGCCTTTCCCTTAGCCTTCTTGGATTTCTTATTTTTAGAAGATACCTTGGGCCTCTTCCTTTTCTTGGAAGAATCATCCACCAGTAAGATATGGTTCTTCTTGGACGGGAAGTGACCTTCAGCAGTTTTCAACATGTTAAGTAATTTAAGCAAGCTGACATCTAACTTATTCATGTGAAAATTCACAAAAAAATTGTGTGAAGGTGTATGGGAGTGACTGTAAGACTAAATCTTGACTCAACTCCCCATCAATGACGAATCCAAGTTGTCTAAGACGTTCAATCAGATTGATCATCTTTAAGACACGTGTCTCAACGATAGTGCCCTCGGTCATCCGAGATCGGAAGAGCTCCTTAAATATTTCATATCTAGCGGTCCTACTTTGCTCACCATACAACTCTTGAAGGTGCAGTAACATAGTAGGAGCATCCATGTTTTCATGCTAACGCTGAAGCTCGTTACTCATGTATGCGAGCATGATGCATTGAGCCATTGATGCATCATCTTGCCACTGTTTAAAAGTAGCAATCTCTTCCTCAGAGGCTATTTCTACAAATTTTGTACGTACGGGCGAATTTAGGACATATGAAATCTTTTTAGCAGTGAGAACAATTCTCAGATTCATTAACCAGTCCGTGTAATTCGGTCCGTTCAGTTTGTTAGCATCAAGTATGCTACACAGTGAAATTAGTGAATGTGACATTTTCAAATTTTTGCATGTAAAAAGACAATATTTTAGCAAACATTCATTTAATTAATTACCAAAATAAATTAGGTCTTATTTTATATTGGTATCTCCCACTTTTCTTCAAACTATATTACCCTCATGAATATAGTTCGGCAATATCTAATTCAAGATTTGCTAGTGAGAATAAGGATCCCATTTCAAATGTACATAGCCTTGTGTGTGCACAACAAAACTATATATAAATAAATAGGTAGACAACTTTGTCAATTACATCATCATGTAACTCCTTATATTTTTCTTTTTAAATCATAATGGTCAAGTATGTGCACATTCGAACTAAAATGATTTAAGTTAAGTCATACCCAACATTTCCATATAAGTGAAGAGAAAACTAAAGCCCTTGTGTGTGCACAACAAAGCGGTAATGTTCAATTCCTTATAAACATCAAATGTAATAAAAACAACATCTCAAATATTTAATACTCGCCTTGTGTGTGCACAACAAACTCATATTAAATATTCAATGCTCTATTGTTTTTATCATGCTAAAAGGCGACGTTCGATATTCCAAATATCTTTGAACGTTACAACTTAATATAATTTCATTGAGGGGTTTGTTATTATTAGTCTCATCTTGTTTAGCGCGCATGCAAATATATATATAAAATACGTGTCATATTATTAAACATGCGAAGCATGTTTGCATAATATATAATATATATAATACTAGCATGCACATATAGAATACTATATTCTACCCGAATTAATTAGGGACTTTTATTCTAGTTTGGTTCACTAGAGCCACCAAGTGAATCAAAAGGTCAAACCCTAGGGTGCAAGAATAAACATTTAAATATAACCATTACATTTAAACCCGAGCTCCATTACAAACAAGTCTTCGAGCGCTCCTTTCTCCTTGATCTCCAGTTCTTCGAAAAAATTCTAACTAATCCTATTACATAAACTATTTAACTTAAATAGAAACCTTGATCAGCAGTCAAGGGGAAGTACATAGGAGAGAGATAGAATTTACATCAGAAGAAAATCAACAAAGACGAGGTACGCAGACCCCATTTAATAAAACTCATTCATTCAAACATTCATCCAAAATAAATCCAATCACATTGGTCAATAGTCCATAATCAATCTCATTTATTATCATACATATCATCATATATATCAATAAATAAAAATATTCCAGATATATATATGAATATCATTTAATAGGCAATTTTATGTTGCATGAAATCCAATTTCAAAATTAAAATAAACTCTTTTATTTTAATTATAAAATATTAATAATATTATATATATATATATATATATATATATATATATATATATATATATATATATATATATATATATATACTACCACGTGGGAAAGTTGCATTAGGAAACATTATAAAGTTATATCATGCAAATCATGATATCCATGCAATATGATTCAAATAAGGACAAGCCGTGAATCAGATTAGTTTTGAAAAAAAAAAAATCACCCACGGACTGACGGACTCGGTAAAAAAAAATTGTTTTCCGAAAATAGTTTTTCGGCAAAGATATATATATATATATATATATATATATATAATTTATACAACAAATTATTCTAAATACATACCCATACATATATGGAATCAAAACAATTAATAATTTACATAAAGTTTGGCTTTGATACCACTGTAAGGTTTTGGGAAAATCAAAGTAGCAATCAAATTACAGAAATAGCGGAAGCAAAATAAAATTAGATTTTAAAATTTTTTACAAACCAATTTCCGGGATCATCCTTTATGCATATTATTAATTAAAACGAAGAACAAGAAGTTATGGAATCATACCCTTGTAGAGACGAGCTTCCACAGGTACGCGTTCACCTACTTCTTCTCCGCGATCTCCTTGAATCTCCAGGTAGATTCCTTCCTTTGATCAATGTAAGTCACCCAAGTGTATGACCTCTAGAGGTGATCCACCAATGAAGAAGAATTTTCAAGAAGAAGGGTGTATTGACTCAAATCCTAGTTTTTCCTATCTCTATAGAAAAAGGAGCGTACTCTCCAATAAATTGAAATTACGTATATCTTGATATCTGATATAAGACTCCTCTTATAAAGATATCAGGTAACCCTATTTAATTAAAATAAGATATTATATATTTAATTAAACTTTTTTAATTAAATGGGCTCCCTAATCTTATTAGAGATAATTAATTAAACTCCTTTAACTAATTTTCCCTCCTAATCCTATTAGGAATAAATGACAAGATACTTATATTAAATTAATTCCTAAACTCTTTTAGAAATTAAAATAATAATAATTGTAATAATATTAATAAGACTGCTCTTATTAATTTATACTTAATATTTCTAAAATATTAAATAATAAATATTAAGCTATTTAATTTATTCTATCATCATAGATTAAATTAAATATACTTAACATATATATTTACGATTATGTCATTAACTTCTTAAATAATTATTCTTCCTTTTATGGTGTGACCTTTTAGGTTCTCCATATTAAACCTGGTTGTGAATAAGTCAATTAGAACAATTCTAATCTTATTTAAATAAATAAATTAAACGATTAGTTTATTTAAATAAATATTATTTATCCTACAATAGGGATAAGTCTCCCTAACGATCAACGACTTTCTAGATAATATAGATTTTGACATTAATCATAAAAGAACTTTTGAGTTAATAGTTACCGTACAATTCAATCCTTCAACCATACAATGTCCCAATTAAATATAAGACATGGAATTACTGTCAAGTCTTATTTTATTTAATTAAATGTATTTCGATTCCTAAATGCACAACTCCTAATGAATGCAAATTAGAAACTACTTTCTAATTTCATTCCACCTTGGCCAAGGATTCCTGGGTTGTCATTTATCGAATCACATAGGACATTTCTCATCTTTTACTAGAAGTGGTAGATTCTTTATTGATCATTTACTATCTTCATATATAACTTATTACACCCAAGCATACGCTTTGATATACTCTAAGAGTCTTAAGGAATAAGTCAAAGTGTAATTCATTATATATAAGATACTATGATGATCTCAAGTCTAAGGATCAGTTATACTACTATCACTACATGAATACCTATTGACAAGAACGTAAAACTCCATTAGGTATTCCTTAGCGAGTCACATTCAGTGAACTTATTCTCTAATAAGCACCTACATACTTGCTTTAGTGTCTCCACACAAATGATCATGAGATCAATCATCCTCATCCAATGAGCAAGCAACGTACGTACCAATCTATCTGGATTCACTAATCCCCCTTTTTAGCAATCCATTGATTGGGAATATTTTAGTTTTAAGCTATCTAAGAATTTAGATCTGATTAGCATGATCTCATCATGATTCTAAAAGCATTGCTTAAAACTATGAGTTTATCACATATTATTAAAATAACATCATATAGATAATAAATGCCTTTAATAAATAATTCTTTTATTAATAAATAAATAAGATTGATTACAAAGTATATGTTTTATCATCATACATGATTGGCTTGTATGCATACTACTATCAATATTCTCGTTATCGGGGAATATTTGTACGATGGCTCAACCATTTATGGGCCCCATAATAGAAAACGGTCGGATGAAGAAAACGACAAGTTTGAGTTTTTATAAATAACGACATAACTGTTATCGTTATCATCATTTGAATAATACCTATTGGTTAAAATATAGTAATACACGGTATTTGCACAAAGAGCACACGGTATTGTCTGATATTTTTGAATTATTGATTCTTACGAAAGAAGGCACTACTCAATAATTGTTACAGTAAACTATTCAATATTTTATTTTATTTATTCAATAATTGCTACGTTGATATTTTAATATTTATTTTGTTTCAATAATTATCACTGCACAATATTTCCCATTATCATGTCAATAATTCATATTATTTGAACAATATTATTAGATAGCATTATTGACAATGTTTAAGGAAGTTCTATCTAGGAAAGAGGTTTGGTCACCTAATTGTGCGCCAGTAAGGAGAAATCCTTATCAGAAAGCCCCCTCTTTCATGAAAACGACCTTGTTGTCATAATTATGATTCTGTAATATTATTTGTGAATAATTAATTATTGATTTATATGATAAGGAAATATTTATTTTATGTTGATATAAATGAAGGATATATTTATTTTATGTGGATATAAATGAAGGAATTAATGTTGATGTGTTTTATCAGTATTTGGTCGGAATGGAGGTATTAAAAATCATCTGTATGTGGATTTCGGACATTTTTTGTTTAGAATTTGGAAAAACTTTCTTCTACAAAGTTGTAGAGAATTTGATTTCCTATGGAATGGACATAAAATTCGTATTTTTCTGATAAAAGGTTATTTATTATGAATTATTGATGTTTCGAAAATAAATGTTTTTATTAAAATCATGTGTGGGCCCCACTCTTGCCCTTTGTTGTTAAAATGTGCTAAATTAATTTTTCAAAAGTGGTGGGCTTGAATCTTCAAAGATGAGTTCTATGTAGAAGCCACCTTTGGTAATTTTGTCAACTTTGACGTTCTAGCATTTTCCTATAAATAAGGTGTTTAGTTAGAATTAAAAATCACACCAGAAACATAAGTTTTTTCTCTTTATATTATCGAGCGTATTTATGTGGATATAAATGAAGGAATTAATGCTGATGTATTTTATCAGTATTTGGTCGGAATGGAGGTATTAAAAATCATCTGTGTGTGGATTTCAGACATTTTCTGTTTTGAATTTGGAAAAACTTTCTTCTACAAAGTTGTAGAGAATTTGATTTCCTATGGAATGGACATAAAATTCGTATTTTTCTGATAAAAGGCTATATATTATTAATTATTGAAATTTTAGAAATAAATGTTTTTATTAAAATCATGTGTGGGCCCCACTCTTGCCCTTTGTTGTTAAAATGTGCTGAATTAATTTTTCAAAAGTGGTGGGCTTGAATCTTCAAAGATGAGTACTACGTAGAAGCCACCTTTGGTTATTTAGTCAACTTTGACGTTCTAGTATTTTTCTATAAATAAGGTGTTTAGTTAGAATTAAAAATAACACCAGAAACATAAGTTTTTTCTCTTTATATTATCGAGCGTATTTTGGTGAGTATTTAGATACTTTGAGAGTTGCTATTTAGTGCAAGTTTCTTTCAGTACTATATCCGAAATTTCAGCCGGAAGTACTATTCTTTTGAGGTAAGGGATGTTATGTTCTTCGTAAATGATATTTTTCTTTCAATATCATTATGCCGAAATATTAGTATAAATTTTATTATGAAAATTTTACCTTTTCATGTCGAGGTTACTATTCACGTATACGACACTATTCACGAATATAGTACTATTCACGAAGTATGATTTTTCTTATGAAATTTCTACCTTTTTGTATCGGGGTTACTATTCACGTATACTGCACTTTTCATGTATACGTCACTATTCATATAAAAATGAAATTTTCTCTTCTTTGTAAAAGATGTCGATTATGGTTACAATCTTTGATTGTATCCATGTTTTGATATTCATTTTTTGAATTTTACTCCACTATGGTTTATTATGAAGTATTTTTGAACTTGGATTATCTAAAAGTACGAATCCCTAATCTTTGTCCTTTTATCTCACTGGACTAATTTCTTTAAAATATTTTTCATCATCCTCAGTCCTAAATGATGATATTACTGAATATCTTTGGCCTGTAGTGCAAAGATGAATGATTAACTGATGAATATCTTTGGCCCGTAGTGAAAAGATGAATAGGTGTTGAGATGAACATGACAAATTGGTGATACAAATGAATATCTTTGGCCTGTAGTGCAAAGATGAATATTTGATTCAAGATGTATATTAATTGATGTTACATGGATAAAATATTGATGATGAACATTTAAATCTTAAAAGATAGTAGAATTCATTCTCTACTTGACTCTTCTAATGGATTGATGTTTCCGCTGCAGTTGTTGATCTAAAATTTGTTTTCTATTATATTCTATCAGATTTTTGCCCATTGAAGACTAATGATAATTTGTTGTATATTATTTTAGTCATAATATTCTTTACTGGGCTAGTTGAGCTCACCCTTTTCATTTTTATTCCATTTTTCTTCTCAGGAAGAGAGAATATAGCGGGAACTAGCCGGGGTATGGAATGATGGATCAAGATAGTTGTTTAGCAGTCCTCATTATTTTGTAAAATAGTGTATCAATAATTGTAATGAAGACTTATTTGAGTTTAAATACTGTCTATAAGACAATATTTGTATTTAAACTCACAGTATATGTAACGCCCCCAAATTCAGGTACTTGAAACCCGAACTCAGTGCTTTACAATACCATTTCTATGAGCGGAATAATACTAATAATAATAACAATAATATGAATATCAGACTTATCTTACATTTATCAGAGTCTAATCCCAAGTACGCAACCTTTACTACATTCTTTACCTGATATATAATACATATAATTATCTTAATACAGTCTAACTATTACAAAAGATACCATTAAACATATACTGTTTGCTTTCCTTTTCACTTGTTCTTGGCCGAACCTTCTAGCTGGTCACACTTAGCTGAAAATATTTAAGGTAAGCAAGGATGAGCATTTGAGTGCTTAGCAAGTAATAACAATTATAATTATATTTAGCTGAAAGAATTAAATGTTTTCTTTGTACATTACTTCTACAACGAATTTATAGTTGTGAAGTAAACTGAACCGATAATAATAACATAACAATTCTATCTCAAATTTTTGAAACTACATATTGACTATATATATAGGTATTAGTCAACAGATTATGAATATTATTTTTAGTTTTCGCTAAGGTTTAGCAGAACTTCATCTGCAAACCGTCATAACTTACGGGCGTTAGGTTGTACTTCCCATGGGCTCTGTATTGATCAATACTACATTACAAGAACGATAGGATCGTTCACTCTGTCACTTTAGGCGCAAAAAGTTTTTACTCAGGATCGGGATGTTCATACTTGAGTGCGGAATCCGAACCAAAACAATTTGATTGGATAAAAAGGTTTTAACTTATTCAACGATTTTTACGAATCTATGTCTAGTCAATCAAATAAGCTTAGACGACTTTATATATATATATATATATATATATATATATATATATATATATATCAACATGTGTTTAACTACAATGATTATCCAAGTGGGGACACTTGTATAACCATATTTCAAAATTAACGAACAGAATATATATATGAGTTATATAATATAATATCATGTTGATAAACAATGATCGGATACAATATATACGATAATAAAGTTAATAATCTAGTACATTAATAATATAAATCTGAAACTTCTTACTCATGTCCATTGCATAAAGGAAACGCAAAGGTAAGATACTTGCCTAGTCCGCTGCCTACAGTTATGCAACTTAGTTTTATCTTTTGTACCGAAACCTATCATTAATAAGATCATTTTAATGAATAGAACAACATACTGTAACACATAGCACTGCTTATTGCAGTCAGCACATAACCTAATCACATTATCACGCACATTCAACAGTCATTGAATCACAAACAAACATTATATACAGACAAATTATACAAGTCCAGATCAATTTATGAAATATAGTTTGCAAAATTTAATGCTTTATCGGGTAATTATCGAGTCTAAGACTCAGTCCTATATTTCAATAACTATAATTATCAGTCATATTATTTTTAAATGACTTATAATAATTTTTAAACATTTATTATAATTTATCGCTGAATTTTCAAACACCTAATCATTATTAAATGATTTAAATATTGAATAATTCTATTATCATTAATATTTAATTAATATTAAATTATTAATGAAACCATTATAAAATATTAAAGTTATTTATAATAACTCAAAGTATTTTTAAAGTATTAATATTACCCTTAAATAATTTTTAAAACACTTAAAATCATTTTTAAATAACTACCATTAATAGTAAAGTATTAATGTATTATTTATCAAAATATTAAAAGTCATTATTTATAACTTAAAATATTTTAATTCATTTATATCCTTATTAAATGATTTTAAATAAATAAAACTATTTTTAAACTATTTATTTAATATAATTATTAAATAAATTGAATATCATTTATTATTAAATTAATATCATTAATATTAAATTATTAATTAAATTATCCTTTAAATATTAAAAGTTATCTTTTATAACTAAAAATACCTTTAAACAATTTATTATCATTTTAAATAATTTTTATAATATAAAAATCATTTTTAAAGTAATTTATTTAGTATAATTATTAAATAACTTTAACATCATTAATAGTAAATAATTAATGAGTTTTATCTTTAAATATTGAAAGTTATATTTTATAACTTAAAATACTTTTAACATCTTTATTTTCATTTTTCTATAATTTTTAAATCATTAATTCTATTTTTCATAATTTATTTAATATATTCAATAAATATTTTAATTATCATTAATATTATTTAATTAACAAAATATTAAAAGTTATCAAAAATAACTTAACTTATTTTCTTATACCATAATATAATTTAAATGATTTTTCATGTATTAAAATCATTTTAAATAATTTATTTAATATTAGAATTAAATAAATTAAATACTTTTAATATTTCAAAAATATTAAATATTTATGAAATATATTCAAAATAATTAAAAACTAATTTTCGGATTTTAAAATAATTTTTAATAATTTATCTTGTATTTTTAATAATTAAAAACTAATTTTTCTATTTATTTAATAAAAATAATTAATTTTATAAGGAAACTTTCGCTAAAGACTGCCTATAGCGACAAAACTATCGTTATAGGTGTTCTTCGTGTTCTTGGCCAAACCCAGAAAATATATGTCAGTTACCGAGTGGGTGAGTTTGACCAGGGATTACTTTTAATCTATTAGGTTTCTGGGCGAGATAAAACATTTCTCTTGTAGTGATTGTGCAAGACCACAATTAAGACCAATAAACTATGCCATACAACAACACAACAAAAATATCTGTCCCTTCAAACTCTCTGTCAGAGCTCTCTGGGTTTTCTAGGTTACCCAGAAACCCAGTTAGCTTCGAAGGTCCAATTTAAGGCTCAATTCTCTTTAGGTTCTGGTCATGAACAAGTTGTTTTTATGGTTCAAGATTATAGTCTACATGACAAGGTACAATAACATCTTATCATATCATAATAACAACAATAAAAATGAATGATCAAGGCTGGTCAAACCTTGTCAGACGCTGCGTTCTTAATTTTTTGGAAACTCCATAAACCAGTTTTCGTGACCGGATGGCCTACTTTGACCAACCACTGCAATCGACTTAATTGATATTTAGGAGATTTTAAGGCATAAACTTGTAGTCTATATAACATATTACAATTCTATTACAACAACAACAACAAAAAAACAACAAAAATCAGCAAGATCAAGGCTCAGGAAAATCTTGTCAGACACGGCTAAAGGATTTCTAGGTTACCCAGAAATCACTTGGTCATGGTCGGTCAACCGACTTTGACCAAGAATAACTTTTAATCCATGCATTTTTTTGGTCCTGATTCAAGCTTCAGAACAAAGACTTCATGACATACTACAAGTATCAACCTTCAAAAGACAAAAACACATAACCATCACAAATCTATGAGGATTGACATTTGACTGTCAGACTCAAAAATAAAATTTTCCAGATTTGTAAAAACACTAGATCTGAGCTTATAGATGTTATGGATCTAACATCTATCAACCCATATCACTTAAATAGACTCCATACAACATATTTAAACATTAAAAGCTAATATCTAACATGGAATCAAAGTCAGATTTTCCCAAATAGGGTTTATACCTTTCTTAAACTATGCTTGAATCTGGCCTTCTAATCTGATAATGGTAATCGTGGGGCTTTGGTTGGGAGCTGATATATTACTATATTTCGTGGGTTTGAGCTTGAGAGAGGTAGGTTGGGTGTTTGAACAAAAATAGACAAAATATGGCTTTCTCTTTCTCTTGAATCTATATATATTGCGAAGATGCAATGTATGTTGCTAAGATTGCTGGAAAAATGACTGATGGGAGTTGTTGTTAGTCACATGGAGTGGTTCTCCAACTCTAATTGTGGTAATATACACAAGTAAGCTTAATAAATAAATAAAAATTGTACATAAGGGTATTTTGGACATTGGGCTTGATAATTTAATGGTATACTTGTAACTTAACAAACCCTTAGGGTTTGACCCTTAGGATTTAACCCTAAGGTTTAGCACATTGATTTAGTAGAATTTCCAATTTAGGGTATTTTTTTAAAAAAATTAATAACATTTTAGTTTTTTTTAAAAAAAATTAAAATTAGGGTTTTCCTTAAGTAGATTAGATTTCTAATTATCTAAACTAGAAAATTAAATTAAGAATTTACTAATTATAATTAACCTTGCTAATTTAGCAATTAGGGCACCAATTAGCAAATTAGGGCTTATAATATAAATATTAGGATTTCTAGAAATTTAATATTTCTAAATATTAATTAGGGTTTACCTAATTAATTATAGAATTTTATAATACTTCACCACAATCGTAATCACCCAAATACATAAAGGCAGTTTGAACTCAAATTGAGTTTTAAATTGTGGTTTCTAATTAAGGTTCCTAACTTTTAGAAATTAGGGTTTTTAAGTTTAGAAATTAGGTTTTTCCTAATTATTATATAAATTTATAATAACTGTCATTAGACACATTAACAAAGTATTATAACTACAAAATGACTTAACAAATTCTTTAAAGTCGTAATTGACTTTCGAAATAGGGTTTAACAGCTCAATATGTACTAGGGTTTTCTATTTTTCCATCCAAATTGTTTCACAAATTAATATTACACACATAATACACATATCTACAATAATGACAAATAATAATATAATATTATTATTCTCATTCCTTGATCAAAAATCCAAAATTAGGGTTTGGATTCCATATCTGATTTATCATCATATATAACCTTTATTAATTAAGTTAAAATGATTAACTTAATTAATATAAATTAAATTCATATAATAAAATAAAATATTTATTATAATAATTCTAATAACCATTTCATATATTATTTAAATAATATAAAATCATATTTTCATGGAAATAATTAATAAAAACATTTTTACTATAACTTAATTATTATAAGAATATACTTTATAATAATTAATAATTCTAAAATAAAATTATTTACAAACATTATTGTAATAAATATATTTTATTTATTACATAATTACATACGATTTATCTTGTACAAATCCTCATCTTTAAAATAATAATAAAAAAAATATACGCAAAATTTCTGATTTAATTATATAGAAAATATCGGGTTATTACATTCACCCTCCCTTATAAAGATTTTGTCCCCGGAATCACCGTTTTAAAACCTATACATACTAGGGTACATAACATACACAATCATTGCAAGTAGATCTCGATCATAATTGATCGAACCGATCTTTAACTATTCAGCAAAAGCTTATCTATCTTATTAAACGAAAATTTGATTTCTAAGAGAACTCAAATTCCTCTTTTATAAATAATTGATAAAATAATTTACTATATATAAGACAATAAAATTTGTTCAAATAATACATGGAGTTGCATCCCCGGCTGCTACAGTTTCTTGAACGGTCATGTTGAAGACGCTTGTGGTTGATTACGTTGGTTTGTTTATTGATGTTGGTCCCATCATCGCCAATGTCCTGCTGCCTTTTTCCCGTATTCGCATTCCTTACCTCCCTTCTCCTTCTTGAACAGTCTTTCACCTTATACTCCATTGATCCACACTTAAAACACCTATTGTAAAATTTTGGATTGGGACAGTTGGGAGAGATATGTCCCCTCTGCCCACACTTATAACACACAGACTTGCCCTTTATCTCCTTTCCTTTTATCGTATAGGTGACAAAACTATCTTTTGCCCCTACGTTATCCTAGTTATCACAAACGCTGCTGTGGTTCATTGATTGTCTAAATCTCAGCGATCTGATTACCTTGAAGTCTTTGGCGTTAAATCGATCGATTATTTGGCTGGTCTTTCCACTAGCGATATTCCGCTCGCATAAGCAATCCCGTATTCGCAAAATTACATATCGAATCCGGTTGTCTTCCAGCTTTGTTTGACAGGTTCTTCTATCTGTGCATTTTGTTTTCGTCTTGGCGGCATTATCGTAAATTATTCTTTATTAACTTACATTCTAAGACTTATCGTTTACGCTTAATATATAACACGAAATTTTCTATTCAAATAGTCATGTACTCAAAATATTAGTCTTTGAAAACTTTGGTTTACCGTATTAACGTGTATTCAGATAAATATCTTCTATCTTTATACCAACTTCTTTTATTAATCCATCATAGATTCATATTCATAACACTTGACATACCAAAGCACATACTGCTTTAAACATCCGTTATCCCTTTGTGACTCAAAAGTCGGGAATCGCTGCCATAACTTATATAAAATTTGAAAAATATTACCTTATACAAACATACCTATCATTTACACCGCACAAAATCATACCTATTCAAGTACTACTTATACTACTTATCTTCCACACATTCGCTAAATATCAATTACTTAATATTTTATATATTCCCATCATCCTCAATAATCCATTCACACTTAACTATACCTATTTCATCCAACTTACCATACATTATGAGTTTAAGAACTCACCACAAACATATGAGTTTAAGAACTCGACATTGACCACATATTCTTTAACTATACTTTACCTATCAGTTATACTATCGTTTCTGGGTCTGGTACAACACTTTTCAAAGCAACCACCTCATTGAGGTAGCTTTCAATGTGAGCCTCTATTTTAGCTATTGGCTTTAATATTGGCTCGGTTATGGAGATCGGCTCCTTCTTTACGACCTAAGGGTATCCTAATCCTTTTTTTTTCTATCTGACATCTACACACTTAAGTTATCCTGCTTATCAACTAATATATACATACATCAAATAATAGTTTTATACAAGTTATCTTTTATTTTGTTTGACAATGAATTTATTCAATTCATCTTCTTGAAAACTCTATTTGAGTTATTTGTATTTTCAATGTTTCCCTCTGTTCCAAGGTTATAGCCTAAGGTCTAACCCACCTAAGGTTTCTAACCCTAAAGCTCTGATACCATGTTGTAATGCCCCCAAATTCAGGTACTTGAAACCCGAATTCGGTGCTTTACGATACCATTTCTATGAGTGGAATAATACTAATAATAATAACAATAATATGAATATCAAACTTATCTTACATTTATCAGAGTCTAATTCCAAGTACGCAACCTTTATTACATTCTTTACATGATATATAATACATAACATTATCTTAATATAGTCTAACTATTACAAAAGATACCATTAAACATATATTGTTTGCTTTCCTTTTCATTTGTTCTTGGCCGAGCCATCTAGCTGTTCACACTTAGCTGAAAACATTTAAATTAAGCAAGGATGAGCATTTGAGTGCCCAACAATAATAACAATTATAATTATATTTAGCTGAAAGAATTAAATGTTTTCTTTGTACATCACTTCTACAACAAATTTATAATTGTGAAGTAAACTGAACTGATAATAATAACATAACAATTCTATCTCAAATTTTTGAAACTACGTATTGACTATATATATAGGTATTAGTCGACAGATTATGAACATTGTTTTTAGTTTTCGCTAAGGTTTAGCAGAACTTCATTTGCAAACTGTCATAACTTACGGGCGTTAGGTTGTACTTCCTATGGGCCCTGTATTTATCAATTCTACATTACAAGAACGATAGGATCGTTCACTCTGTCCGCCTTGGGCGCATAAATGTTTTCCCGTGATCGGGATGTTCATACTTAGTCTGGAATCCGAACCAAAACAATTTGATTGGATAAAAAAAGGTTTTAACTTATTCAACGATATTTCTGAATCTGTGTCTAGCTGGGTCAAATAGCTTAGACGGCTTTTATATATATATATATATATATATATATATATATATATATATATATATCAACATGTGTTTAACTATAATGATTATCCAAGTGGGGACACTTGTATAACCTTATTTCGAAATTAACGAACAAAATATATATGAGTTATATAATATAATATCATGTTGATAAACAATGATCGGATACAATATATACGATAATAAAGTTAATAATCTAGTACAATAATAATATAATTCTGAAACTTCTTACTCATGTCCATTGCATAAAGGAAATGCAAAGGTAAGATACTTTTCTGGTCCGTTGCCTACAATTATGCAACTTGGTTTTATCTTTTATACCAAAACCTATCATTAATAAGATAATTTTACTTGTTAGAACAACATACTATAACACATAGCACTGCTTATTGCAATCAGCACATAACCTAATCACATTGTCACGCACATTCAACAGTCATTAAATCACAAACAAACATTATATACAGACAAATTATACAAGTCCAGATCAATTTCTGAAATATGTCGGTGTACCGACGGCTTTACCGGGTAATTATCGAGTCTAAGACTCTGTCTTGTAGTTCAATAACTATAATTATTAGTCATATTATTTTTAAATGACTTATAATAATTTTTGAACATTTATTATAATTTATCATGAATTTTCAAACACCGGAATCATTATTAAATGATTTAAATATTGAATAATTCTAATATCATTAATATTTAATTAATATTAAACTATTAATGAAACCATTGCCAAAATATTAAAGTTATTTATATAACTCAAAGTATTTTTAAAGTATTAATATTACCCTTAAATGATTTTTAAAAAAACTTAAAATTATTTTTAAATAATTACCATTAATATTAAAGTATTAATGTATTATTTATCAAAATATTATAAGTCATTATTTATAACTTAAAATATTTTTAATTCATTTATATCCTTATTAAATGATTTTTAAATAAATAAAACCATTTTTTTTAAAACAATTTATTATCATTTTAAATAATTTTATAATATTAAAATCATTTTAAACTAATTTATTTAATATAATTATTAAATAACTTTAACATCATTAATAGTAAATAATTAATGAGTTTTATCTTTAAATATTGAATGTAATATTTTATAACTTAAAATACTTTTAAAATCTTTATTTTCATTTTTCTATAATTTTAAATCATTAATTCTATTTTTCATAATTTATTTAATATATTCAATAAATAACTTAGTTATCATTAATATTAATTAATTAACAAAATATTAAAAGTTATCAAAAATAACTTAAGTTATTTTCTTATACCATAATATAATTTTAAATGATTTTCATGTATTAAAATCATTTTAAATAATTTATTTAATATTATAATTAAATAAATTAAATACTTTTAATATTCCAAAAATATTAAATATTTATGAAATATATTCAAAATAATTAAAACTAATTTTGGATTTTAAAATAATTTTAATAATTTATCTTGTATTTTTAATAATTAAAACTAATTTTTCTATTTATTTAATAAAAATAATTAATTTTATAAAGGAAGCGTATCAAAAGATCGCTTATATATACGCAAACAAAATCATTATAGGTGTTCTTCGTGTTATTTGCCAAACCTAGAAAATATATGTCAGTTACCGAGTGGGTGAGTTTGACCAGGGATTACTTTTAATCTATTAGGTTTCTGGGCGAGATAAAACATTTCTCTTGTAGTGATTGTGCAAGACTACAATTAAGACCAACAAACTAGGCCATACAACAACACAACAAAATGATTTGTCCCTTCAAATTCTCTGTCAGAGCTCTCTGGGTTATCTGGGTTACCCAAAAACCCAGTTAGCTTCGAGGGTCCAATTTAAGGCTCAATTCTCTTTAGGTTCTGGTCATGAACAAGATGTTTTTATGGTTCAAGATTATAGTCTACATGACAAGGTACAATAACATCTTATCATATCATAATAAAAACAATAAAAATGAACGATCAAGGCTAGTCAAACCTTGTCAGACGCTGCGTTCTTAATTTTCTTGAAATTCCAGAAACCGGTTTTCGTGACCGGATGGCCTACTTTGACCAACCACTACAATCGACTTAATTGATATTTAGGAGATTTTAAGGCATAAACTTGTAGTCTATATAACAAATTACAATTCTATTACAACAACAACAACAAAACAACAAAAATCAGCAAGATCAAGGCTCAGGAAAATCTTGTCAGACACGGCTAAAGGATTTCTGGGTTACTTAGAAATCACTTGGTCATGGTCGGTCAACCGACTTTGACCAAGAATAACTTTCAATCCATGCATTATTTGGTCCTGATTCAAGCTTTAGAAAAAAGACTTCATGACATACTACAAGTATCAACCTTCAAAAGACAAAAACACAAAACCATCACAAATCTATGAGGACTGACATTTGACTGTCAAACTCAAAAATAAAATTTTCCAGATTTGCAAAAACACTAGATCTGAGCTTATAGATGTTATGGATCTAACATCTATCAACCCAGGTCACTTAAATAGACTCCATAGAACATATTTAAACATTAAAAACTAATATCTTACATGGAATCAAAGTCAGATTTTTCCAAATAGGGTTTATACCTTTCTTAAGCTATGCTTGAATCTGGCCTTCTAATCTGATAATGGTAATCGTGGGGCTTTGTTTGGGAGCTGATATACTACTATATTTCGTGGGGTTAAGCTTGAGACAGGTAGGTTGGGTGTTTGAACAAAAATAGACAAAATGTGGCTTTCTCTCTCTCTTGAATCTATATATATTGCAAAGATGCAATGTATGTTGCTGAGATTGCTTGAAAAATGACTGATGGGAGTTGTTGTTAGTCACATGGAGTGGTTCACCAACTCCAATTTTGGTAATATACACAAGTAAGCTTAATAAATAAATAAAAATTGTACATAAGGGCATTTTGGACATTGGGCTTGATAATTTAATGGCATACTTGTAACTTGGCAAACCCTTAGGGTTTGACCCTTAGGGTTTAACCCTAAGGTTTAGCACTTTGATTTAGTAGAATTTCGAATTTAGGGTTTTTTAAAAAAAAATTAATAACATTTTAGTTTTTTTAAAAAAAATTAAAATTAGGGTTTTCCTGAAGTAGATTAGATTTCTAATTATCTAAACTAGAAAATTAAATTAAGAATTTACTAATTATAATTAACCTCGCTAATTTAGCAATTAGGGCACCAATTAGCAAATTAGGGTTTATAATATAAATATTAGGATTTCTAGAAATTTAATATTTCTAAATATTAATTAGGGTTTACCTAATTAATTATAGAATTTTATAATACTTCACCACAATCGTAATCACCCAGTCACATAGCAGTTTCGAACTCAAATTGAGTTTTAAATTAGGGTTTCTAATTAAGGTTCCTAACTTTTAGAAATTAGGGTTTTTAAGTTTAGAAATTAAGTTTTTCCTAATTATTATATAAATGTATAATAACTGTCGTTAGACATATTAACATAGTATTATAACTACAAAATGACTTAACAAATTCTTTAAAGTCATAATTGACTTTCGAAATAGGGTTTAACATCTTAATACTAGGGTTTTCTATTTTTCCATCCAATCAGTTTAACAAATTAATATTACACACATAATACACATATCTATAATAATGACATATAATAATATAATATTATTATTCTCATTCCTTGATCAAAAATCCAAAATTAGGGTTTGGATTCCATATCTCGATTTATCTATCATATATAACCTTTATTAATTAAGTTAAAATGATTAACTTAATTAATATAAATTAAATTCATATAATAAAATAAAATAATTATTATAATAATTCTAATAACCATTTCATATATTATTTAAATAATATAAAATCATATTTTCATGGAAAATAATTAATAAAAACATTTTACTATAACTTAATTATTATAAGAATATACTTTATAATAATCAATAATTCTAAAATAAAATTATTTGCAAACATAATGTAATAAATATATTTTATTTATTACATAATTACATACGCTTTATCTTGTACAAATCCTCATCTTTAAAATAATAAAAAAAAAATATCATAAAATTTACGATTTAATTATATAGAAAATATCGGGTTATTACATTCACCCTCCCTTATAAAGATTCCGTCCTCGGAATCACCGTTTTAAAACCTATACATACTAGGGTACATAACCTACACAATCATTTCAAGTAGATCTCGATTATACGCAAAATTTCTGATTTAATTATATAGAAAATACTGGGTTATTACAGTATATGTGTTGTAGTATTTTGTACGACAATTGTAATAATGAAGTTGTAGTTATTTCTGTACTATGTATTTGGTAACTCAGAATTGGTGATGTTGAAAGTAGTATGCACACAAGCCAATCATGTTTGATGATAAAGCATATACTTTGTAACAATCTTATTCATTTATTAATAAAAAGTATTAATTTATTAAAGACTTTTAATTATTTACATGATGCTGTTTTACAATATGTGATAAACCCATAGTTTTAAGCAATGCTTTTAGAATAATGATGATGATCATTCTAATGAGATCTAAATTCTTAGAAAGCATAAAACTAAAATAGTTCCCAATCATTGGATTACTAAATTGGGGATTAGTGAATCCGGATAGATTGGTACATACGTTGCTTGCTCATTGGATGAGGATGATTGATCTCACGATCATTTGTGTGGAGACACTAAAGCAAGTATGTAGGTGCTTATTAGAGAATAAGTTCAACGAACGTGGCTCGCTAAGGAATACCTAATGGAGTTTTATTTGCTGTCAATAGAATTCTGTAGTGATAGTAGTACAAGTAATCCTTGGACTTGAGATTATCATAGTATCTTGTGTATGATGAGTTATACTTTGACTTATTCCTTAAGACCCTTAGGGTATATCAAAGGGTATGCTTGGGTATAATAAGTTGTACATGGAGATAATGTATGATCAATAAAGAATCTACCACTTCTAATAAAGAAGAGAAATGTCCTATGTGATTCGATAAATGACAACCCAAAGAGTCCTTGGCGAAAGGCGTAATGAAATTAGAAAGGAGTTTCTAATTTGCATTATTTGGAGTTGTGCATTTAAGGATCGAAATACATATAATTAAATAAAATAAGACTTGACGAAATTCCATGTCTTATATTTAATTGGGACATTGTATGGTGGAAGGATTGAATTATACTGTAACTATTTACTCAAAGGTTCTTTAATGATTAATGTTGAAATCTATATTATCTGGAAAGTCGTTGATCGCTAGGGAGGCTTATCCCTATTGTAGAATAAATATTATTTATTTAAATAAATTAATTGTTTAATTTATTTATTTAAATAAGATTAGAATTGTTCTAATTGATTTATAAACAACCGGTTTAGTATGGAGAACCTAAAGGGTCACACCATAAAAGGAAGAATAATTATTTAAGAAGTTAATGGCATAATCGTAATAATATGTTAAGTATATTTAATTTAATCTATGGTGATAGAATAAATTAAATAGCTTAATATTTATTATTTAATATTTTAGAAATATTAAATATAAATTAATAAGAGGAGTCTTATTAATATTATTACGATTATTATTATTTTAATTTCTAAAAGAGTTTAGGAGTTAATTTAATATAAGTACTCTCATTTATTCCTAATAGGATTAGGAGGGAAAATTAGTTAAAGGAGTTTAATTAATTATCCCTAATAAGATTAGGGAGCTTAATTAATTAAAAGAATTTAATTAATTAAATAAAACCCAATTTCTTAATTGTTAAGGAGGGTTGCCCACATCAATAAATAAGAGGAGTCTTATTATGGGTGGTGGGGGTTGTTGACTTTTTCAACATACGACATAATTCCAATTGTTGGGAGAGTACACCTTTTCTATAGAGATAGAAAACTAGGGTTTAGCCAACCACCCTTCTTCTTGAATTTTCTTCTTCCTTGGTGGATCACCTCTAGAGGCCAAACACATGGGTGGCTAACGTTGATCAAAGGAAGGAACAAAACCCCGGTGGATTCAAGTTGAACGCGAAAGGATTTGGAGGTAAACTTGTACCTGAGGAAGCTCGATATTCAAGGGTATGATTTTATTCTTTATCTTTTCGTTTAATTAATAATTGTGCATAAAGGGTGATTCGGGTATATGGTTTGTAAAAAATTTTAAACTCTGATTTTTACACGCTTCCGCATTATTTTTGCAATTTTGATTGCGTTATGAATATTACAAACCTAACAGTGGCATCAGAGCCAAACCTTTATGCGAATTATTAATTGTTCAGATTTGATATGTATGTTGATATGTGTTTAGAACAATTTTATTGGGCATAATTTTATTGTATAAAATAAATAAAAAAAAAAAATGGCGAAACTGTTCGCGTTTTTTTTTATTCCGTGTAGTACTTTTGTTTTGCGATTTTTTTTTACCGGAAATCAAAGTCACAAAATGTTGCCGAATCAAATTTTTTAAAGCTGATCGTGGGTATGGAGATGATTCACGTTTCTTGACATTCCTATAATGACATTTTGATTACTTATATTTTATATATATATATATATATATATATATTACTGTAATATATATATATATATATATATATAATATTTTAATAATAAACATATATATACTTATTATTATATATATATATATATAATAGTTATATATATATATTATTCTTAATAAATTTATAATTAAAATAAAATTTATTTTAATTTTAAAATAAAAGTTTATTTTAATATTAAAATAAAAAGATTTATTTTAATTTTAAAATTAGAATTTCATGATAACTAATTAGAGTTGGAATTGGATTCCATGATAACTAATTGGAGTTGAAATTGTATTCCATTTTTCCTTAAATAAAGGAGTTTATTTAGATATGAAATAAGATTTCATATTATTCAAAATAAATGAGTTTATTTGTGAATAGAAAGAGAATCATAATTTCCTTAAATAAAGGAGTTTATTTAAATATGAAATAAGATTTCATATTATTCAAAATAAAGGAGTTTATTTGTGAATAGGAAAGAATATCCGTGTTTCCTTTAATAAATTTTTTTTACATGGAATTGATTCCATAATTAATTAAAATAAAAGAGTTTATTTTAATTAAAGATTTTTTTTTTTACATGGATTGATTCCATAATTAATTAAAATAAAGGAGTTTATTTTGATTAAAGATTTTGATTAAAATAAAATAGTTTATTTTATTCAAAATTGGATAAATTAAAATAAAATAGTTTTATTTTAATTTAAATTTGGATTAAAACAAAGGAGTTTATTTTAATTCAAAATTAGATTTTATACTAACTAAATTTGCCCATTAAATGATATCAATATATATATTAAATGTTTATTATTCATGAGATGAATGTTATTTATTGATGCATATGGTGATGTGTATGATAATAAATGGGATTGATTATGGACTATTGACCAATATGATTGGATTTTATTTTAGTTGGATGCATGAATGTATGGGTTTTATTAAATGGGGTCTGCGTACCTCGTCTTCTCTAATTTTTCTTAATGTAAATTCTATCTCCCTCCTATGTACTTCTCCTTGACTTGGCGATCAAGGTTTCTATTTATTTTAAATAGTTTTGTAATAGGAATAGTTAGAATTAATTTTGAAGAATTGGAGATCAAGGAACAAGGAGCGTTTGAAGACCCGTTTGTAATGGAAACCGGGTTTAAATGTAATAGTTATATTTAAATATTATTTCTTGCACCCCTAGGGTTTGACCTTTTGGTTCACTTGGTGGCTCTAGTGAACCAAACTAGAATAAAAGTCCATAATCAATTCGGGTAGAATATAGTATTCTATATGTGCATGCTTATACTATATATATATATATATATATTATGCAAACATGCTTCGCATGTTCATTAATATGACGCTGTTTATTTATATATATATATGCATGCAATGCCGCTAAACAAGATGAGACAAATTAATAACAAACCCTCAATTTTTATATTAAGTCCTAAAAGTTCAAAGATATTTGGAATATCGAACGTTAAGCCTTCTAGCATGATAAAATTAATAGAGTATTAAATATTTAATATGAGTTTGTTGTGTCTCCACAAGGCAAGTATTAAGTATTTAAGATGTTAATTTATCACATTTGATGCTTATAAAGAAAATTGAACAATATTGTTTTGTTGTGTCACCACAAGGATGATATTTTTCTTTTTGAATATATGGAGTGCTAGGTTGGACTTAACTTGGATAATTTTGATTCGGATGTGCCACCACTTGATCAAAATAATCTAAGAGGCAAAAAGACAAGGAGTTGCATAGTTGATGTAATTGACAAAAGTTGTCTACCTATTTATTTATATATAGTTTGTTGTGTCACCACAAGGCTATATACATTTGAAATGGGATCCTTATTCTCACTAGCAAATCTTTAATTAGATTTTGCTTAAACTATATAAGTGAGGGTAATATAGTTTGAAGAAAATAGTGGGAGATACCAATTTAAAACAAGACCTAATTTATTTTGGTAATTAATAAAAGAATGTATGTTAAAATGTTGTTAATTACAAATTCATTTATAGAATTTTACAATGTCTAAAATTATCTATCATTGCAGAAGCATATTAAATGCTAAATTAACGCATCAATTAAATGGATTGGTTAAGGAATTTGAGAATAGTTCTCATGGTGAAAAGCTATCTTATGTCCTTAATACGCCTATCCTCGCAATGGTTGCGATAATGCCTTTGAGGAAGAGATTGCTACTTTTAGAAAGTGGCAAGATGATGCACAATTGGCTCGATGCGCATCATGCTCAGTATCCATGAGTAACGAGCTTCATTGTCGAGATGAAACTATGGATGCTCCTACTATATTCCCGCACATCAAGTAGTTGATGGTGAGAAAAGTAGGGCCGATAGATATCGAGATATCTAAGGAGCTCTTCCGATCTAGAATGGCCAATGGCACTATATAATGCAGACAAACAGTTCTCTTAACATAATCAATTTGATTGATCAATTAGAACAACGGATTTTGTCATGGATGGAGAGTTGAGCCAAGATTTGATCTTGCACTCACTCCGGACTCCTTTCACAATTGTTGTGAATTTTTCATATAAACAAGCTAGATATCGACTTCGTTGATTTGCTTAACATGTTGAAAAATGATGAGAGTCACTTTCCAACCAAGAAAGACCATGTCTTCTTGATAGGGGCCAAAGGATCTTCTCGAAAAGAAGAACGATTCAAAGAAGGTAAATAGAAAGGCATAAACAAAGGATAATAAGAACAAAAGCGATATGGATAGCAAAGGAGTTTTCTTCCACCGCAATAAGCTTCGGACAATTTGAAAGAAATCTGCGAGAAGCATCTTGCGAGGCTAACCAAAGAAGCTTAGTGAAGTTTCGATTTATAATACGATTTTTGTTCATGATTGAAATAAATTTTTCTTTAAGTCAAGGTTCTACTTGGGTATTGGATACCGACTTTGGTTATCATAAATATAGATTTATGAAGGGACCAACCAAAAGTAGAAAGTTAAACAAGACAAGTAATCCTATGTGTGGAAAATGAAGCAAAGGTTGCTGCATTAGCCATAGAAACTTATAGTTTAGCAATCCCTACGGGCAAATCTATTAAGTCAATAAGTTGTTATTGTATTCCAGTACTAGTTAGAAACATTATTTCCATTTTATTGTTGAACAATAAAATCTTTGGTATTATAATTAAGAACAATTGTTGTTCTATTTATAATAATAATGTTTTGTATAGAACTGGAATATTACTTAATAAATTTTGTATACTTGACTTACATGAAAATAATTTTGCAAATTGAACAAACTAGTATAAGAAAAAGGAGATGATCATTTAAAGAGTTGAATGTGTGTATTTGCTGAAATACAATTGTGAATTATTTGAAAGGCTCAAAGAATTCAGAAATGAAACAAATTGGCAAAGTATTAAGATTCTTTGATTAGATCAAGGAATAAATACTTGTGCAATAAGTTTCTAGATCATCTCAAATGGTTTTCTCATAATGGACACATCACGATCTGCATAATAATTGATTGATGTATCCGAATGAAAATTTGTACCTTGTTGGACATGGTACGGTCCAAAATGATTTTCTGAGCATTCCAAAGATCCTTCGGGATAATGTCCTAGAAATGGTCTGCATATCTACGAAAATGGTAACCTCAAAATTATTTGAAGACTCCATAAAAGTTATGGACAGGGAGGATTCCTAATCTTAAGTATGTTAAGATAAGGGGTTGTCCAACTTATTTGAAAAGGTTTCAAAGGATAAGCTTGGGACAAGATTTTATAAGTGTCGATTTGTGGGACATCCTAAAGTAAGTTTAGGGTATATGTTCTATAATTCTACTTAGCAAAAGGTGTTTGTTACGAAACACGCTGCCTTCTAAGATAAAGGTGTTTATCATTAAAAGGGGCTAGTGGGAGGATAATAGATCTTGAAGAGTTCAAGAACCACAAAATACTATAAGTCGAATAAGAGGAACACAGTAGATAGACCTATTATACCACAACCTAATCGTAAATGCGGAATAATCACCAAGATACACTGAGAGGTATGGATTCATCATAGATGATGATGATGAGGTACACATCATAGAAGATGATGATCCAGTTACATACGATGAGGTAAGTGTTGTAGACACTCAGAGAAATGGATTGAAGCAAGTTTCTCAAATATGGAACATTCATTTTGATGAGGAAATCAAAAGAGTTTGATTTTATCAAAAAGAAGAATGAACCTAGTGTGTACAAAAAGGGTCAGTGGGAGCATCGTGACATTCCTAGTACTATATGTTGATATACTACGGATAAGGAATGACATACCAATGCTACAATTAGAAAAGATAAAGTTGTCTAAACATTCCTCCATGAATGGTTTGGGAAGAGTATCTTAATTGGGGATAAAATCTATATAGATAGATACAAGAGGATGCTCGACTTAACCCAAGGAACGTATATTCATTTGATGCTAAAGTCGTTTAGTATGGCAAACTCCAACAGATGTCTCATGTCAATGAGCTATGGAGTTTATCTCTCTTAATAGTCCCCACAGACTCCTAAAAAGAGAGGTCGCATGAGTGACAATCATGTATGCAATGAAATATACGAGACCTGATGTTGATCAGTCATATCCTAGAGAAGTTCACTATGAGTCAGTGAAAAACATCTTAAAGTGCTTAACCGGCACTAAGGATGTGATCATATTCATGGTGGGTCTTAATTAAAACTAGAGGGCTTAACAGACTAAAGTTTTTCAGACAGACCAAGACGACAGAAAATCCACTTTAAGGTAAAGTGTTATCTTGAGCAGTGGTGCGATGAATTGGAAAGGTTCCAAACAAAGAAAGAGTTCTTTGGTTTAGTAATAAAGACAAAGTATATAGCTATAAATGAAGTCTGCCAGTTGATTGTTTGGATTAAAGTTCATTACGAACTAGGAATAGTTCTAAGTCTCATCTTGGATCTAAACATGTGTTGTGGCACTTTCATTTGATTATTAGAATCATTGAAAGATGGGAAATCACTATAGAGATAGTGGACTCTCATGAACAACATTACATATCCATTAACTAAAGCTTTTCCAACAGTAGGATAATCGTCACTTAGAGAAGAAGAGTATGAGTTACCATGACGATTGGCTTTAGTGCAAGTGGGAGATTGAAAGTAGTATGCACACAAGCCAATCATGTTTGATGATAAAGCATATACTTTGTAACAATCTTATTCATTTATTAATAAAAAGTATTAATTTATTAAAGGCTTTTAATTATCTACATGATGCTGTTTTACAATATGTGATAAACCTATAGTTTTAAGCAATGCTTTTAGAATAATGATGATGATCATTCTAATGAGATCTAAATTCTTAGAAAGCTTAAAACTAAAATAGTTCCCAATCATTGGATTACTAAATTGGGGATTAGTGAATCCGGATAGATTGGTACATACATCGTTGCTTGCTTCATTGGATGAGGATGATTGATCTCATGATCATTTGTGTGGAGACACTAAAGCAAGTATGTAGGTGCTTATTAGAGAATAAGTTCAACGAGCGTGGCTCGCTAAGGAATACCTAATGGAGTTTTATTTGCTGTCGATAGGAATTCTGTAGTGATAGTAGTACAAGTAATCCTTGGACTTGAGATTATCATAGTATCTTGTGTATGATGAGTTATACTTTGACTTATTCCGTAAGACCCTTAGGGTATATCAAAGGGTATGCTTGGGTATAATAAGTTGTACATGGAGATAATGTATGATCAATAAAGAATCTACCACTTCTAATAAAAGAAGAAAAATGTCCTATGTGATTCGATAAATGACAACCCAGTAGTCCTTGGCTTAAGGCGAAATGAAATTAGAAAGGAGTTTCTAATTTGCATTATTTGAGTTGTGCATTTAAGGATCGAAATACATATAATTAAATAAAATAAGACTTGTGAAATTCCATGTCTTATATTTAATTGGGACATTGTATAGTGGAAGGATTGAATTGTATGCGGTAACTATTTACTCAAAGGTTCTTTAATGATTAATGTTGAAATCTATATTATCTGGAAAGTCATTGATCATTAGAGGCTTATCCTATTGTAGAATAAATATTATTTATTTAAATAAATTAATTGTTTAATTTATTTATTTAAATAAGATTAGAATTGTTCTAATTGATTTATTCACAACCTAGGTTTAATATGGAGAACCTAAAGGTCACACCATAAAAGGAAGAATAATTATTTAAGAGTTAATGGCATAATCGTAATAATATGTTAAGTATATTTAATTTAATCTATAGTGATAGAATAAATTAAATAGCTTAATATTATTATTATTTAATATTTTAGAAAT
The DNA here is from genome assembly GCA_020205615.1 of Panax quinquefolius. Lineage (NCBI taxonomy): Eukaryota > Viridiplantae > Streptophyta > Magnoliopsida > Apiales > Araliaceae > Panax > Panax quinquefolius. Next base: position 68,457,599 of record CM035162.1, read on the forward strand.
ATTAAATATAAATTAATAAGAGGAGTCTTATTAATATTATTACGATTATTATTATTTTAATTTCTAAAAGAGTTTAGGAGTTAATTTAATATAAGTACTCTCATTTATTCCTAATAGGATTAGGAGGGAAAATTAGTTAAAGGAGTTTAATTAATTATCCCTAATAAGATTAGGGAGCTTAATTAATTAAACGAATTTAATTAATTAAATAAAACCCAATTTCTTAATTGTTAAGGAGGGTTGCCCACATCAATAAATAAGAGGAGTCTTATTATGGGTGGTGGGGGTTGTTGACTTTTTCAACATACGACATAATTCCAATTGTTGGGAGAGTACACCTTTTCTATAGAGATAGAAAACTAGGGTTTCGCCAACCACCCTTCTTCTTGAATTTTCTTCTTCCTTGGTGGATCACCTCTAGAGGCCAAACACATGGGTGGCTAACGTTGATCAAAGGAAGGAACAAAACCCCGGTGGATTAAAGTTGAACGCGAAAGGATTTGGAGGTGAACTTGTACCTGAGGAAGCTCGATCTTCAAGGGTATGATTTTATTCTTTATCTTTTCGTTTAATTAATAATTGTGCATAAAGGGTGATCCGGGTATATGGTTTGTAAAAAATTTTAAACTCTGATTTTTACACGCTTCCGCATTATTTTTGCAATTTTGATTGCGTTATGAATATTACAAACCTAACAGATGTATACCTATTTTGGGGGCGTCACACGTAGTGCATGAATAATTCAGTGATGTGGATTATTTATTGAGCTGAGTCTCAACGATAAAATTAATGATAAAGTTTTTAAATCATAGAAGATAGTAGATATCATGCTCTACTTGACTCTTCTAATGGATTGCTTGTTCCACTGCAGTTAACTTGTTGTTTATTGTATTCTATTAGTTTAACACTGTTGAAGGCTAACGATAATTTATTCTACATTACCTTAGTCATAATATTTCTTACTAGGCTAGTTGAGCTCACCCTTTTCTTTCACTGTTCTCTTCAGGAAATAAGAATATATATTTGAGACTAGTCGGGAAATAGAGTGACGGTCCAGATAGTGGCTGTAGTAGTCCTCACTATTTTATAAATAGTGTGATAATAATTGTAATGAGGACTCCATTTGAGTTTGGATATTGCCTAGAAGACAATATTCGTGTTAAAACTCTCAGCTATGTTTTGTCATATTTTACACGACAGTTGTATAATTAAGTTTGTATTTGTATTATGTACCATGTATTTGGCGACTCATAATTTGTGATGTATACCTATTTTAGGGGCATCACATCCGTGGACTCTCAAGTTTCTACCGATGCTTTGTTCGGAATTTCAGTGAGATTACAGCACCATTGACCGAGGTCATCAAGAAAAGTGTGAGATTACAACAGAAAAAAGCATTTAATTTGATTAAAGATAAATTTACAAATGCTCATTTACTTATTTTGCCTAACTTTACTAAAATTTTTGAGATTGAGTGTGATGCTTCAAGTTTAGGGATTGGAGTTGTTTTGATGCAAAAAGGAAAACCAATGGCATATTTCAACAAAAAGTTGAGTGGGACAGCTTTGAAGTATCCTACTTATGATAAGGAGATGTACACTTTGGTTAGAGCTTTGGAGACATGTCAACATTACTTGTGGCCCAAGGAGTTTGTGATCCACACTAATCATGAATCACTGAAATATTTGAGAGGACAACATAAGTTGAACAAGAGACATGCGCGATGGATGGAGTTTATTGAGACATTCCCATATGTCATTCGATATAAATAAGGTAAAGATAATGTTGTTGCTGATACTTTGTCTCGAAGGTATGTTTTGTTGAATACTCTTGATACGAAATTACTTGGTTTTGAATGAATTAAATATTTATATGCTAATGAACCTTGATTTCAATGAAGAGTTTAAAACTTGTGAAAAGAATGTTGTAGGTAAATACTTTAAAATGGATGGATTTCTGTTTCGTGAGAATAAACTGTCTATACCTGCATGTTCTTTGCGTGCGTTGTTGGTTAGGGAATCACATGTGGGTGGTTTGATGGGACACTTTGCTGTTGATTAAACTTTGGCTATTTTAAAATATCATTTTTATTGGCCTCATATGAAACGAGATGTTAAAAGAATTTGTGATAGATGCATTATTTGTCGACAGTCTAAATCTCGTGTTCAACGCCATAGATTGTATACACCATTGCCTATACTTAATGAACCTTGAAGTTATGTTAGGTTTACCTAGGTCTAAGCGTTGTAATGATTTTATATTTGTGATTGTGGATAGATTTTCAAAGATGACACACTTTTTTCCATGTCACAAAACTGATGATGCATCCCATATAGCCGATTTGTTCTTTAGGGAAATTGTATGTTTGCATGGTATGCCTAGAATAATTGTTTCTGATCGTGATGCTAAGTTCTTAAGCTATTTTTGGAAGACTTTGTGGTGTAAATTGGGAACTAAACTTTCATTTTCTACTACTTGTCACCCACAAACGGATGGTCAAACTGAAGTAGTAAATAAAAATTTGTCTGTTTTTCTAAGGGCTATCATTAAGAAGAATATCAGTTATTGGGAAGATTGTTTACCACATGTTAAGTTTTCTATAGATATGTTCAGTCTGCTACTAAACTTTCACCATTTGAGATTGTTTATGGTTTTAATCCTTTAAATCCATTAGATTTATCACCATTACCTGTTTCTGAATTTACTAACTTGGATGGAAAGAGAAAGTCTAAATTTATTAAGCAAATACATAAGAAGGCTAGATTCAACATTGAAAGGAAAATGGAGCAATAGACTAAACAGGCCAACAAATGTCGACGTCAAGTTTTATTTGAACCAAGAGATTGGGTTCGGTTACATATGAAGAAGGAAAGATTTCCAGCTCAACGACGGTCAAAATTGCTTCGGAGGGGATATGGTCCATTTCAAGTTCTTGAGTGTATTAATGACACCGCCTATAAACTGGATTTGTCAGGTAAGTATACTGTTAATGCCACATTCAATGTTTCTAACTTAAGTTCATTTGATGTAGGTGATGATTTGAGGACAAATCCTTTTCAGGAGGAGAGGAAAAATGAGGATATGGTTAGCGTGGATGTAAATGGAGGCCATGGATCGGATCCGATGCAAGTTCCAACAGGACTCGTTACGAGAGGACGAGCTAAACGCTTCAAGGAAGAAATCAATGGGCTTATTTAAGGAGCTTGGAGGGATGAAGGAGCACATTTGAAGACATTGGAGTTGGAGACTAAACTCATCAATATGATAGAGGAGTTGGATCTAAGCCAAGAATTTTGAGAGCTTCTGGTCATCAGGGGATGCCCGTGCCAATGCAATACAGAAAGGAGCACGTCCCGCGCTACGGTGTTAGAACTTCTACAAGAGTGGCGCGCCCCGTCTCCAAACAGCATGCCCCGCCCGCGGCCGAATAGCGCACCCCATGCCACCTTATCATGCCAAGACAGTGTGGCCCATGCCAGGCCATCCGAGTCTCTGCTAATGTAGCGCGTGCCGCGCCACTTCCAGGCTAGGACCGACGTGCTTCGAGCCAGGCGTTTGATAGGTCGGACATGTTTTTTGAGGCAACACATTTTTGACCATATTTTCCTTGTTTGACTAGATTTCTTTTATATATTTTTAAGAACTTTTATATCTTTAATAATTCTAATATTTTTAGGATACTTTTAGCTTAAATTTTATTTCTAAAACAAGTGGTTGATTCCTTATGGGATTCTAGGGTTTTCTTAGTTAGTATAAATAAGTCATATGAATGTAATTCATACAACATTCAATATCTAAGATTTATTTTATTTATGAGATTATTCTTTACTTTTGGTTTTTTGAAGAATTCCTAAGTAATTTCTTAGTTTATTCTTTGAGATTCAATTTGATTTATCATACAACAATACATATTTGTGTGTGGCGTATTCTACCGCATCAATCGTCGATTGTACTGAGGTTCCTATTTCATTATAAACACGGGGTTTAGGTGTTGTTGATGTTCCATTCAGCGTAGATATCATTTCTTGATCGATTGTACCAAGGTTCTTGTCTCAATATAAACGTTAGCTTGAGGTGTCGAGAGAGTTCCACCTTATCAACTGTGCTAGAAACGATCTGGGCGATGACCACCTCACGCAAACGTGTTATGGAGTCTATCATTCCTGCTTCTCGAGTTTCTCATACTGTGCGCTTCTTACAAAATCTCCTCTCTTAGTTCTGGTACCAAAGGTACCCAAATTTGTCCTTCAAATCTCAACAATGTGTTGCCATCGATCTTGTACTTCAACTCATCGCCTTCAGCTAATATCTTCTTGATGTTAACACATTCTTCGTCATTTTCTTATGACTCTTTCACCTTGTCGAGTAAAGTTGGACTTGCTTCAATTTCTATTAGTTTCTCCGAATCCTTTGGATTTTCACCTCCAACTCCAATTTTCCATTTCCTTTACTAACACTTCTTTCTCTAACAAAACGATTAACTTCTATCCATTCTTTCTGCTTAACGTGTCAGCCACTACATTGGCCTTCCATGGATGGTATAAATCTCACAATCATAATCTTTGATCAATTCTAACCACCTCCTCTGCCTCATATTAAACTCATTTTGTGTAAAGATATATTTTAGACTCTTGTGATCTTTGTACATCTCACACTTTTCTCCGTAGAGATAATGTCTCCAAACTTTAATGGCAAACACTACCACAACCAATTCCAGGTCATGGGTATGGTATCCATTCTCATATTCTTTTAACTGTCGTGACGCATACGCAATGACTTTACCATTCTTCATCAATACACAACCTAGTCCCTTGTGTGAGGCATCACTATATACTATAAAACCTATCGTATTATCTGGTAAGGATAACACATGTGCATCACTCAATCTCCTCTTTAACTCCTAAAAACTCTATTCACACTTCTCTGTCCATACATACTTAACTGCCTTCCTGGTTAGGTTTGTCAACGACATTCCTATCTTCGAGAAATCTTAAATAAACCTTTGGTAATATCATGCCAATCCCAAGAAACTTTTGACTTTCGTCGGCGTCTTTGGTTGTCCCTAACTTTTCACTGCTTCTACCTTTGCTGGATAAACAAAAATTCCTTCGTTGTCGATAACATGCCCCAAAAACTGAACTCTCTTTAATATGAATTCACATTTCAAAAATTTTGCATATAGCTTCTCCTTCCTTAATGTCTCCAACACCATTCGTAAATGTTCGATATGCTCCTCCCCAGTCTTCGAAAAAACCAGAATGTTGTCAATGAACACAATATGTGACGCCCCCAAATGCAGGTTACCTAACTCCGGGTTTGGTGCTCACGATCCATCATATATGTGACGCCCCCAAAATAGGTCCACACGACCTATTTTGAGTCGCCAGATATCATACTATAAAAATCAAATACAACTTCATTTATACAATTGTTGAACTATCGTGCAGAGTACAAAAATGCATAAGCTGTGAGTTTTAATACAAATATATGCAACTCTCATGGTGCCTCGACCACAACACCTTACAATGGTACCTTACATAAAGGTACAACCAATAATTGTTTTAGAAATTAAAATCTTTAGAAAGTGCTCAAGGAAACTTTCGTACATGGGAGGCAATGCGTCTAGGTTATGATAGATATCATATGTCCACAGAATTATCCTTGGTTGACCCAATAGACCCCAAAGAAAAATGAGAAGATTACTATCACGTTCTTTTCAATCGTGAGTCTTCTCTTGACATATCATTATCTCCATTGTCTCTAATCGAGAATTATACTTCAACTAAACACTAAGATTATATAGGTAGTTCTCGTAGATATACTCAGCAAGTGGATGTTCACAACACTATCTTATGATAACACGAAGTCGCATGTCATTAGACACCTTGTATGATAGTGGCAAAACACCCTTCCAACGTTGGGTTCGCCTCACCCTATTTGATTCAGCAAATATAACTATTAAATGATGTATAAAATACAACACATTATTCTAAAGTTCTCAATAAAATTATTTTCATACTGTTTAGGGAGAACCTCCACAGCTAAAGACCACCGTTCTATTCCCCTATTACCCCCGCTCAACCCAGCTACACTCTTATTACCTAGAAGGAATTATGAAGCAAAAAGGGTGAGCACAACTAGCCCAGTAAAGAATATCATGACTAAAGATAATTAAATTATCAATAGCCTTCATTAGTAATAAATCAGAGATATAGAACATTTGGTAGATGATAAAACTTTTCAACCATAGTTGCAGCGGAACGAGCAATCCATTAGAAGAGTCAAATAGACCATAAGGTCTATTATCTTCTCAATGTTAAAAGTCCATCAACATTGTTATATCCTTGTAACATCAATCAACAATTCCTGTCCACAATCATGTGAATAACTCATAATCATAATTGTGATTCTAAATTCCTCTTCGCACTTTAGAATGAAGATAATTTTCATCACCCGGTCTTTACGAAAACATCAAAATCATGGTTATACCCAATCACAATTCTTGTTCATAATCCTACTAATAAATTCATCTTTGCACTACGGCCAAAGATATTCATTAACCATTCATCTTTGCACTACAGGCCAAAGACATACAACTATGTTTTAGAAGAGTCAAGTAGAGCATGATTTCTACTATCTTTTATGAATTAAAAGTGTATAATTAATATTTTATCGCTAAGACTCGGCTTAATAAATAATTCACATCATTGATTCATCCCTGCACTACGGTCAAGGATATTCATTAGTATTATGACCACGAATTATCCATGCACTACGGGCCAAGTATATTCACATTTTCAACAATGGTCATGATTATACCGAATAATCCCTGGTTATAATCATACCAATAACTGTCCATCAATGCACTACGGGTTAATGAGGACTTTTACCACATCATTTATAACATTACGGGTCATGATTATACCGAATGATCCCTGGTCATAATCATAGCAATCAACAGTTCATGTGTGCATATAAGCCAAAGATATACAATCAGAAACCAATAATCAATGATCCATCTTTATGCGTGAAGCAAAAGATATACAAGCTCAGAAACCCGATAATCAATATCTATCTTTGCACGTAAGTCAAAGATATACAACTGTAAAATCAATAATCAACGGTCCATCTTTGCACGTAAGCCAAAGATATGCAACTGTAAAACCAATAATCAACAGTCCATCTTTGCACGTAAGCCAAAGATGACTTTCAACACAATATAAATATGAGAATGATGACAATGATATAAAGATTCAATCAAGTGAGATTAATGATAAATATTAAAGACTTTAAATTTATTCAGAGTTTAAAAATATCCAAATTGTCAACATGATACTGCTTTGTGGAGTAAAATTCAAGAATAATATCCATGTATCAAAATAATTTGGACAGAAAAGAAATAAATTTTTCGGGTGAATAGAATCCCATGAATAGTAACCCCGGCATGAAAAGTGCCCCGAATACTCGAGTGAATAATATTATAGTGAATAAGAACTAGGTGAATAGTAACCCGTGAATTGTACCCCGGATGAAAATATTGATATTTAATAAGAAAGTTCAGATCAATATTCCAATAAAAAGATACTGGATGCAGCACAAAACTCAAGAATATTCCACTAATATCAAGGATTATAGAAGCAATACTTACCATAGTAAGTTTAGATTTAAGAATATGAAAGAAATAACATACGAAACTGCAAATGGATTTTCACCCGTATATACGATGCGTGTCCGCGTGAGCAAAGTTATTCTGACATATTAAAGGATGAATACGAAAAAATAGTATTCCTTATGAATACAAAAGAAATATTACCCCTTATGAATACAACAGATAATATCCCTCACCAAACGAAAATAACATCCCTTACGAATACAACAAATAATATCCCTTACGAATACAACAAATAATATCCCTTACCTTAGTAGAAAGCTGTATATTGCAATTGTGAAGTAGCAGAATACTCTTCTTTCTTGCTCTCTATAGTTTCTCTCTCTATAGTGTCTCTCGTGAATCTCAATGAATTGGTGAGAATGAAAGAAGAATTAACCTTCTATTTATAGGAGAAATGACTAAATAGTAACTAATTCATGAACGGTCCAGATTGATTTACTATTAGAACGGATGGTCCATATTGATTACTATTAGAACCACAACCAATGGTCCAGATTGATTACTTTTAAAACCACCATCAATGGTCCAGATTGATTTACTATTAAAACCACCATCAATAATCCAGATTGATTTACTATTAAAACCACCACCGACGGTCCAGATTGATTACTATTAAAACCACCATCAATGGTCTAGATTGATTTACTATTAAAACCACCCCCAATGGTCCAGATTGATTTACTATTAAAACCACCACCGACGGTCCAGATTGATTTACTATTAAAACCACCATCAATGGTCCGGATTGATTTACTATTAAAACCACCACTAATGGTCCAGATTGATTTAACTTATTACACTTTGATACCCCTAAAGTTTTCCAAGTTTGCATTATTCCCCTCAACTTCGTAATTCACTTATCTTCATAAACACATTCTTAATACTTCAACAATTACTCATCACTAATATTATAACTCACAATATTTAACAACGAATGTCGTTCCCGGAAAGAGGGGCTTTAGATAAGGATTTCTCCTTATTGGCGCCTGATTAGGTGACCAAACCTCTCCTTGACAAAACTTACAGACATTGTCGATATTGTAAATAATAATATGAATAACTTTGTCGTCTCAATTATTGATTTAATAATATAAAATATTATGCAGATGATACTGTGATAATAATTGAATCAAATATCGTGAGATACTATGAAACAATTGCTGTAGCAATAATTGAGTAAACTGAGTGGATTCTTACGTAAGCATCAATAATAAATACCATGTGCTACTATGCAACCACGCGTATTACTGTATTTTTACCACCGGGTATTTCAACAGTTTACCGGTAAAACTTTCACCGTTATTTTTATAAAAAGATATTTTTGTCGTTTTCTAACTTCGATAATTATTCCATTATGGGTTCCACCAATGATGGTGTCGTCGTACAGATATTCCCTGACAAAAAGAATATTCCCCGACACAACGAATATTTTATATCAACTTGATTACTTTGCAAAATTATTAAATATCACCCTTAACCAACGTGAGGGTTGAGTGTACGTGAATATTAAACTGGTAGAACCTATACCCCATGTATGGTTTGATCGTAAGATAATGAAGATTAATAATTAAGCCATGAATGGTAAAGAACTGAATTAAAGTCAATGATGTTAACATAACGAAGCCGAGTTAATGATTAACTTGAATGATCGCTCTGAGTATACAAAAGACTGTATGACTTAGATGATAAAGAATGAATCCTGAGAAATGACATTTAGTTGACACAACACAAGATATTCGGTTCATCCAGGAAGTACAAAGATGTATCAAGATTTGCGGCGACATTTTTGTTGGTCAAATATGAAAAGAAATGTTACAAAATGCTTGACATGTCAGAAGGTGAAAGCTGAACATCAACGACCAAGCGGTTTACTTAAACCGTTGGAAATACCGGAATGGAAATGGTAGCATATCACAATGGATTTTGTAGTAGGTCTTCCAACGACTCAGAAGGAGTATGATGCGATATGGGTAATAGTGGACAGATTGACATAATCTGCACACTTTTTGCCAATAAAGATTAGATTTGATCTTAATCAACTAGCAAAAATGTACGTTAAAGAAATCGTGTCAAGACATGGAGTTCCAGTGTTAATTGTGTCAGATAGAGATCCAAGGTTCACATCAAACATCTGGAAGAGACTACAAGAATGTATGGGAACACAGTTGCGAGTGAGTACATCATACCATCCGCAAACCAACGGGTAACGCGAACGAACAATCCAAACGTTGGAAGATATGCTGAGAGCATGCGTCATGGATTTCAAAGGAAGCTGGGACGAACATTTACCATTGGTAGAATTCGAGTACAACAACAGTTACCATGCGAGCATCGGCATGCCACCTTACGAGGCTTTGTACGGCAGAAAGTACAGAACTCCACTGTGATGGGATCAAGTTGGTGAACGCCAGTTGTTAGGACCAGAACTGGCACACCAAACTGCTGAGGTTGTGAAACTCTCAGAACAAGATTGGTAGCAGCCCAAGACATACAGAAAAAGTATGTTGATCAACACAGACAAGATCGTGCATTCGACGTAGGAACTTTCGTATTCCTAAAAGTTTCTCCTTGGAAGGGGAAAATTCATTTCGGTAAAAAGGGAAAGCTAAGCCTGAGGTTTATTGGACCCTTTGAAGTGCTGCAAAAAGTGGGAGAAGTGGCTTATGAGTTAGCTCTCCCTTTAGATTTGGAAAACATTCACATTGTTTTTTACATTTCGGTGTTACGACCGTATAAACCCGATTACAAACACGTGATCGAGTACGAACCGTTGCAGTTTGATAAAGACTTATCCTATGAAGAGATTCCTATTCAGATAGTTGACAGAAAGAATAGGTGCTCATGAATAAAGTTATACCTTCTGTGAAGGTGATATGGAGGAACCACAACGCTGAAGAAGCTACGTGGAACTCGTGGATAAAATGATGAAAGATTACCCTGAGTTATTTGTTTAATTTGTGTCTTCGATTCTGGGGACAGAATCTTTGTAAGAAGGGAAGAATGTAACGAATGTATTGTTTGAGTTGTGATTCTGAGGATAAAATGTAACGCCCCGAGAAAATTGGATTTTTGAGAATTAAATTTTTATTTTTATTAAATGAATTTAATTGATTATTTACGGAGCAAGCTAATCGAAGGTCGTTCTATGATCTAGAAATGTCAGAACGTTGTAGAATTTTGGCTACATGGTAGAATTAAAGTGTTTGAATTTTCAAGACAAAAATAAAAGCTTTCCGAGAAATTTTCTGAAAAATACTATTCACGCATTTCTACTCGGGAATTATTTTTGAACTTCCGAGAAATACGTAACGATAGAGTATCGATGTGAGATGGAATATCCAATAATATTTCAGTTATGGAAAACGTAATATTTCGCCTGTGGACTTAAAACCTAATGCTTAGGGAAAGTGACTCTATGAGAAGAAAATGTACGACGAGTAATGAATTAAAACAATGATCGTATAATACTTAGGTATTATACGAAGTAATGAATACGAGTATGATACAAAGTATTATACGAATGTGTATGAATGATAGTATATCGTAAATGATGAATAGTATACGAGTTAAAATACGAGATTAATACGTATAATATATGTTATAAGGCTTTAAGCCAAAAGAAAGGATTTGGTAGGAATGGTTAAGTATTATGTGAGCCTAAGTATTGGATGGTTAAGTCCAATGTGAGTTTATTAATGCAAGCCCAAGTGTTTATTTAATTGCAAACCAAATGTATAAGTTAAGTTAGTTAAGCAAATTATACTAGAAGCCCAAATAATTAAGTAAGCTAATTAAACCTAAGCCCAAGTAAGTATCCAATGGGTAAGAACCATGGAGCAACCCATGGATGATCCAAGGTGATGAACAAGCAAACTTAGAGGCTAAGTAAGTGTGGTGAGCACACAAAGTGCTTAAGTGATGAACAAGTAGACTTAATGACAAAGATAACTTAATGGCTAAGATAAGTGGTGAGCAAGTGTTGCGATGGCCAAGTAAAAGTTGTGGAGGGCAAGTTAACTTAAGAGCTAGGTAATGAATAGTAAGGAGGTGGATGGTTTAATGACCATTGAGCCCTCATCTAGGATTTCCTATAAATAGGAAGCTTTTAATTCATTTTGTTGGTTGTTCTTTTCCTCCAACACCTTATACATAATAAGTTGTGAGCTTATTTACTTGAGAGAATAAGCACATAAAAGCTAGACTTATAATATTCGATTTTCCACAACAACTTATAGCTTAATGGCTTGAGAGAAAAAGCTAGAGTTCTTATTAAGCAAGAAGCAAGAAGAAGATTGAGGATTAGTCAAGTGATCATCAAAGGGTAAGAACTTAAACCATGATTTCTTTCTCTTCCTTTTGTAGAGAAGGGGGTATTGGTAGAATAACATGCTAAGACGAAGTTGGAATGATAAACCAAAGGACTTAAGTCTTAATAAGCCGGATAAGTCATGAATAAGTAATTCATTCAGAAATAAGTTATGAACTTATAATGGAAGTATAAGAACTTGTTAGAACTTGTAACATGTTTACATTAATAAAGTTAGCATGATTAATAAGATGTAAGAATAAGTATTTAATGACTTAACTCATTAATAAGTCATATGAAAAGAAGACATAAGTTAAATGGAAATATAAGTAGTTTATATTTTTATAAGTTACAAATTCACAATGACCTAGTAATAACTTATCATGGTTATAAGTTAACAAAGCATGTATGTCAAGATGTTGGTATAATGGATTGAATCCAAGTGAAATGGTCTAAAAATCTCAAGTAATGAGGTTTCGCCGGAATTCACACAATTAGACGACGATCGTCGAATTCGTGAAATTCTCGGAATGGTTTACAATGGAGACAAGTCATATTTGTCATTATAGAGTTGCGAACTCAAAAATGGCCGAATTCCTACTTAGAACAAAGAAACGAGTGTTGAACGTTCACGAACGTTTATCGTTTTCGTTAAAAATGGACTAATAGGTGAAATTTTAGCAAACGAAGTCGAATAGATAAAATTCTTACATGAACACGTAGAGTACGTGATTTGTAAACCGTAGGCTCTTGAATGAGCCAATTGGACTTATAACGAAGAAGTTCTGACGAGTCCCGAATCTCGAAGTTAAAAATCATCAAAACTATCTCGTGGCTCAGTCCGCCGTGCATGCCGACTCAAGCTTAAATGACCGCGCCCACAACGCCAAAGTGAGCTCCAGACATCGCAAACTCTCACATGTCAGAGCGCGATAGTTAACAAAGGGACTCATGTTGCAAAGACACAGTCCGGCTCTCAAGCCTTAATAGGCGCCAGGCCATGATGTTGTGAAAAGAAAGAAAAAGCTGTAGCGGCTTCGAATTTCTAGGGTTCGTACATAGAGAGGATTGGTTATGAAGATAAAAAGAAAGGCAATGAAGTGATACAAACTTAATGAACATAAAAGTAACATTGTTATGTTATAATTAAACCCCAAGTATGATCACTTAGGGTTAAAGAAAGTCAATTGAAGATGACCGCAAACGGTATGCAATAAACGTACTTAATCAATGACGATCGAGTTTCGGATGATAACGTAAGGACGTTAGTAAGCCGTGAGGAAGGATAATTAACTTGAACCGAGTTGTACTAATGAAATAACTTCACTTAAGTTATGGAAGAGACAGAAGTCGGTAAGAATAATGTAAAGAATAACGGGCGGAACGATAATAACAAATCTAATACGGGATTAGATTGAGAAGTAGGGTAAGATTCTTTAGGAACTATGTATGTTCATTCATGACCTAATGTGGTATATTATGTGATTATGTATTGTAGAGATTGTAAAGACTCAAAGGAAACGTAATTATTCGGTAGCAGACGCTGAAGGCAAGTTTTTTTTAAACGCTTGTCTAACCTTCATGTTAGCCAGGTTTTCAAAATGATTCACGTTATGAGATGCATGTATGATTTCAAAGAAAGGGTCGAAGCCAGTTTTAACTCGACTAGACTAATCTTGATAGATCGACTAATTTCTTTATGTCTTTCAATATAGAATTGCTAACGCTATCATATGCCAACTCTTTGGTACAGATTCAAGGTAATCCTGAATATGTATAAACAAATGTATTTTCATCGAGTATTCGATGGGCACGTGAGGTTGCCACAACTTAAACGTACACACGTTTAATGGATGTAGTGTTGATCAACATAAGGTACTATAGGCTGATAACCTAGATGTACTCATAAGATATCTTGGGACTTACGGACTTAAATGCAAGGTTGTCCTTTTCAAAGAAACTATAAGACGTTCATGTCTTGAACCAGAATTGATGAATATTGTTGTTGTAAAATGTTTTGAAGGAAAAAGGAAAGCTATTTTGAATTATTGATTGTACTTCGAAACTATCATCCAGTTATTGAAGATATTCGATTCCTATGTTTCAAGCATGCTTTAAAAATGAAAATGTTGTACTTGCTGAGCTTGTTATGCTCACTCTTGCTTGAACTATATGAATGCAGCTTAGACCGAATGGATCGAAGGATTCTACAAGAATAAAGAGAAGGCTAAAGTGAACGTGTAGATTGCCTATGTAATAGTATAGGTTTGTAATGATAATATTTGATATTATGACAAGAACAAATGTAATGGTTATAAAGAACCTGGGGAATGGTAGTATTGTTTTGGAATATATATAAGAGATATTCGTTCTTTTGAGGCATTTCAATTGAATGTTTGTGTGAACTGTAGCACCGTGGAGCACCATATGTCGGGTTGAAAGAGACCCGGATTTGGGGGCATCACAGGTTGCTATCAAAGCATTAGGTTATGAAACTTAAGGGAAGAAGAAACTTAGGCTCATAACCTCGTTAAGGAAGAGAAGTTCAAAGGAAGAAAAAAAAAACTTAAGCTTCACTTGAGTTGAATGAGTCAATAAGGTATTGAGGAAACTCAGTATCAAAAGATTTAAAAGATGGAAAGTAACCCTAAATAAATTAAATATGATTTGTGCTTATACGATTATGTGTTATGTACTAATCAACATATGTGTTATTTTAGGATGTCGATCGATAGCTTGATGTATAGAGATATACACGCTGTGAGCGAAGAGCTTGTGAACCAAGTAGAGCACAATTCTATCTTGGGGTGATTTTAGGTACTAATAGTGATTCTAGAGGAGTTGGAGGCAGAGGAGTACTTTTCTGAGCAAGACTACTCTGAGGGAGAGATGGATATATCGTCATACCTTAGTATGATGAACGATGTGGAGGAAGAAAGAGAGGTAACATCAGTTACTACGGTGGTACCTACATTGGAGTCATCACCTCTAGATGCAATGGAAGCATTGTATCTGGCAGCGCTTGACAGGAATGTGCAACTAGGTACAGTTGTGAAGAATCAATGTGAAGAGATTAGTTATCTCCACGAAGCTAAGATGTCAGCAGAAGAAGATTTTGAGTTAGAGCATGGTAGCGGTGCTTATGGCGAGGCGAGCTAGGAATTATAAAGCGGTAGATGAGCTTCGTGAGAACCGGGGAGAAGGACCAGAAGATATCACGAATGTCTTACATCCATGAGAGTGCACATAAGGATTTCAAGCTGAAGGTTGCTTGTTTATCCATTGAGTCAGGACAAACCCGTCTTATGATTAGTCGGGATACTGTAGCAATGATTGCGAATGAGAAACATGAGGATGTTGTTATGCATTATTAGAAATCTATAGTTATAAATATGTGAGTAATGACGTAAAACCCTCTTTTAAAGGGTAGTCTTTTGTAAATCCCAACTTTTGTGAAGTTCAATTGTGGGATAGAAAATGTAATAGCTTTTGGCTATAGAGAACAAGTTGTAAATAGTTTCAAACTATGAGAGAGCATATGAATATAAATAAGTTTTCATTGAGATGATTTGGTCTAGTGCGAGTTGGTATGTGGTGATTAATAACGAAGTAAGTAAATAGATAATAATGAAATTTTATTTATTTAATCAGGAAATGCCGCAAAGGAAAAGATAACGTAATCAGGAAGCGGAATCACATAATGATAATTAACGGGGTCAACACAACCCTATACAAGAGTTTATGAATTTATTAACGGCTGCATTAACCGAACCAGGGGTAGAATACCTGCGAGACCTAGGGTAGCTAGAACGATTACCTATAAATAGTTTAAAAGCGTAGGTCTGCCAGAGTTCAAAAAAACGACGGACCTAATAGAGTCCTAGACATGGGTAAAAGTAATAGAGAAGGCGTTTTGTTATTACAAACGTAGGTGAGTTGCAGAAGTTTTCTTTTGTGACTTACCTAAGGAAGAGTAAAGCCAACTTTTGGTGGGAGGCTCACCAAGGTGGGGCTGGAACAGAGGTAGTAACGTGGGAACAATTCAAGAAGGTTTTCTTCAAGAATTATTTTCCCTATAAGACATGTGAGGGAGGATAGAGATTGAATTCTTATAACTTAAGCAAGGGGATATGATATTTCCCCAGTACACAACCAAATCAAATGAATTGGCAAGGTTTGTTTCACATCAAATGGAAACGGAGGAGGTGAAGGCTTGTAGGTTGGAGTAGGGCCTGAGACCCTAGCTCTATAGTGAGATTTTGGTGATCTAGAGTGTTTCCTATGGGATCATTCTGGAGAAGGTGATTATAGCATAAGGTGATAGTGAGTTGTAGACTCAATACCACAAAGAGGGAAAAGATGAGAGCAAGAGAGAGGGAGGAACCAAGGTAGAGAATGGTAGTGGCAGTATGCCAAAGAAACATAAATTTTTAACTCCGAGAATACTGAAGTGGGACAAGGGGATCCTAAGTGAAGGATCGAGGTGTGTAAGACATGTGGAAAGACTCATCTAGGAGTCTTTCTGAAAGGGATTATAAATACCTTTAAAACATTAAGCTAGAGAAGGAGTAAATAACTTTCGTTAAATTATATTCGTGAAAATTATTTCATGGATAATAGAAGTAAGTAGGTATCAGTATGTAAGACCCCAACTTTTATAAAAAAAGATGAATTTTCTATAAATATTATTTTTGAATATTATGGAATAAATTTGATATAATGTTATAGTTATGGGTAATATTTATAAATTTTGCAAAAGTAAGCAAGTTGTTATAAAATATTACGTTTGGTGGGAATATTCTTTTTTTATTGGGAATATTAAATGCGACGGCTCAATCATTAGTGGACCCCTGGCGGAAGTATTGTCGTAGTTAGAAAACGACAAAATTATCTTTCTATAAAAATAACTACAGAGGTATTACCTAAGTAAAAGCTGTTGAACTACCCGGTGGTAAAAAATACGATGTCTGGCGTGGTTGCATAGTAGACACGATATTGATTATTGATGCTTACGTGAAAGTCACTTAGCTATACTCAATTATTGCTAAATAATTGCTTGCATCATATCTCTTATATTATTGATTCAATTATTGTCACAAAGATCATCTCGTATAATATGTTATATTATTAATTGAGACGACAAGTTATAAATGATTAATAATTGTTGAAAGAGTAAATATGTGTTGATTATAAATAAAATGATTTGTGGTAATATTTATCCAATCCTTGATGTATATAAAGACTACATTTATGAGACATTTGTGGTAAGTTTGATTATTTTATGGGGGGCCCATATGTCATCATCTAAGAGTCTCTTCGTTAATAAGTAATTACCTTCAATCAATAGTAATTACCTTTGTGAATAGTAATTACCTTCGTCAATAGTAATTACCTTTACCGACGTCGAACCACTTGTCGTTTCACATTACAGAAAGTGCGAACCACTTGTCGTTTCACATTACAGGCGCCAAACCACTTGTCGTTTCACATTCTGAGCGTCGAACCACTTTTCTTTTCACATCACCAAAATCAAGCCACTTGCCTTTTCACATGGCGGTGCTAAGCTAGAAATCTTCTATAAATAGAGGCCTAGTGCTTCATTATTTTGCACGAATTCATTCAAGCTATAGAGAGAAAAAGTATAGAGAGAATAAGAGAGAAAGAAGAAGAGTATTCTGTTATTACACTACTGCGGTATTCAATCTCCTACTAAAAGTAAGGGGTGTTATTCTTTCTTATTCATGAAGAGAAGGCTGTTGTTATTCCATTGCTTATTATTCACTGGAATAACTTTTGTATCGTGGTTTACCCTATATTTGGTGACATTCTTCTATTATTACTGTTGGAACATCACATGCATGTGTTTTACACCTGACTGGTTTCCGTCTTTATTATTATTACATTGGAACATCACATGCATGTGTTTTACAGGACTGGTTCCGCTCTTTATTATTATTACATTGGAACATCACATGCATGTGTTTTACAATCAACACAGTTCCGTCTTTTTATTATTATTACATTTGGAACATCACATGCATGCATTTCACGGCGGGACTGGTTCCGTTATTTATTATTCTGTTGGAATAACCTGCCTGTGCGGTCTATCGAATGCATGGTGATTTCTTTTGTTATTCCATTCTTTATTATACCCAGTTGGTTAAAACTTTGACTTCTATACTCCATGAAATTAGTAGAATATCCTTGATATTTGCGTTTCATCCAAATCTCTTTCATGGAAATATTCTTACGATCATTCTTGAATTTTACTCTACAAAAAAAGATTATGTGTTGATAATTTGGGCGTTAATAATTCTGGGTAAAATAATTCTTGAACTTGTTTTATTGAATTCTTATATCATTGTCATCATCCTCATGTTTATATTATGTTGAAAGTCATCTCGTGGCACTCTGTGTGCATAGATGGACTTGGTATGATTATGACCAGAGACTATTCTGTGTAATCATGGTAGTAATGTTACAAATGATGTGATAAAAATCCTCGATGGTCAGTAGTGCATTGATGGATGATTGTTGGCATGATCATGACCATTAATGAATACACAAATATTCTTGGCCCGTGATGCATGAATAATAGTGGTCGTGATACTAAAGAATATCCTTGCCAGTAGTGCGGGGTGATTCGATGATGTGGAATATTTATTAAAGCTGAGTCTCAGCTATAACAGTGATGAAAAATCTTTTAAATCATAAAAGATAGTAGATTTTATTTTCTACTTGACTCTTTTAATGGATTGCTGGTTCCGCTGTAGTTAAACTTGATGTTCATTATATTTTATCGGTTTAACATCACAGAGGCTAATGATAATTTATTACGCATTATCTTAGTCATAATATTTCTTCTTGAGCTAGTTGAGCTCACCCTTTCTTTCACCGTTTTCTCTTGAAATGAGAATATAGTTGGGACGAGTCGGGGAGCGGAGTAATGGCCCGAGAGGATAGCATTAGTAGTCCTCACTATTACGTGAAATAAGCGTGATAATAATTGTAATGAGGACTCCTTTGAGTTTGTATAATATCTAGTAGACAATATTTGTATTCAAACTCACGGTTTATGTCGTATATTATACCACGACAGTTATATTAGTAAGTTATATTTAAATTACATACTATGTATCGACTACCCAAGATGGGTGATGTATACCTAATTTTGGGGGCGTCACGATTGGTATCAAAGCTTGGGGATATGATCCTGGCTAAGATGTGAGAATAGTACTAGGAGGGAGAGCGGGGAATACCTTCGCTAGTATGACCTACCTAAGTTTATGTGTTATTTTATTGGTCGGTCGAATATAGAGATAATTTGTTACATGTCAATTAACCTTTTGTTTTGTGGCGATGTCTCCGAAAATGACATCCGAGAATGTTGAGAATAGCAATGGAGCCTGACAAGCGATCGTTGATTCACCACATATCAATAATCGAGGATAATGTGTATCGGGGAAGGCGACAATCCTCATGCAAACAATAACACCGACCAAATGATAAATGATCAAATGTTCGGAGGCTTTATGCAATTTATCAACAATGAAAGAGGCGACTCACATCCAAAAACGTAGGTGGAAGCGGAAAACTCTCGGGCGGTCACCGCTAAACAATTCAAGGAGCTGGGACCACCGGGAGTTTAAGGGAGAGCCAAAACCACTTACGGCGGAAGCATGGATAAAGCAAATTACCAAGATATTTGATGTCTTGGGATGCTCAGAGGAGCAAAGGTTCCCTTCTTAGCCTTTATGTTGCGGAGAGGCAGACATTCTTGGTGGGAATCGGTAAAACATACTCGACTTCTTTGTCTTAAAGATATCTTGGGAGAAGTTCCAGAGTACATTCAACGACAAATACTTTCACGAAAGTATTAGCCATACATGAAGGAGGTGGAGATTATCAAGTTGGAACAAAATAATATGGCCAGTGTAATATATGTCTGAGGAAAAATTTGCGGAGTTATCACGGTTTGCGTCCCACTTGGTGGATAATGAAGATAGAATGGCGCGAATGTTTTTAAGAGGTTTGAAGCGGAGATACGTCAACATCTTATTTCTCGTAAAGCGTGTTTGTATTCGATGTGTTGTAAATAGGGCTCGATTAGTGGAGCGCGATAATGAGTCAACGCAACTAAAAGAAGCGGTGAACAAAAAATTATAATACCAATGAGAGTAGTCATCGAAGCGGTGACAACAAGCTTGGAGGGAATCAATAGGCGAGATATGGTAACCACTTCGGTGGTAATCAGGGCCAAAACAATAAGAATGGACATTTCAAGAAAAGGAGATTTAAAAATGATGGAAAGACGCGTCGGCCAAACACCCGTTGTTGAGGAAGGAGAAAGACCACCTATCATATGCTTCAAATGCGGAGGAGAGGGACACATCGGTCAAAGCTGCGCCATCTTGTCAGTCAAAGCATGTTATAATTATGAAAGAGAAGGCCACTTAGCTCGATTTTGTCATTTCTGAAGACAAATTCAATTAGGATGGAGGCACCAAAGGTAGTCGAGAAAAGTCAAACCCAGAGTCTGAAGGGAGGCGTTTGTTGTGACCTCCCAAAGAGCAAGGAATCCGAATGAGGTCATCACGGGAAAGCTTATCATAAACTCTAATGAAGTCTATACTTTATTTGATACCGGTTCTATCCATTCTTTTATTTCTCCTACTTGCGCTCATCGATTAAATTTGACTCCAGAGAAATTAGACTTTGACTTATCTGTGGAAACTCCGTTGGGAGAAACCTTCATTACATCCACTGTTTATAAGTCTTGTTTGGTTTAACTCGGTACCCTCATATTACTTGTCGATCTTATTTCATTAAAAATACTTGCATTTGACGTGATTCTAGGGATTGATTGGTTAACTACTTATCATGCAAAAATTGATTGTTTTCGTAAGGTTGTTAGCTTTCATATTCCTAATCAACCTATTATGCAAATTCAAATGACCAAACCATTAAAATCAATCACGGTCATCTCAAGCCATAAAGCTATTCGTTTATTGAAAAAGCGGATGTCAAGCTTTCTTAGCTCATATCCACGATTTAAACAAAAATACGTCGGTTTTGAGCGATATTTCTATTGTTAATAAATTTCTGACGTATTCCCGAAGAACTTCTGGCCTACCCCAGTGTGAAATTGAATTTTGTATCGACCTTGAACGATCTACCTTGAACCCAAAGCCCCGAATATCGAATGGCTCTATTGAACTTGAGAATTTCAAAGACCCATGCTGCGAATTGTTGAATGACTTTATTAGTCCTAGTACTTCTCCTTGGGGTGCTCTGTTCTATTAGTGAAGAAGAAAGATGGGAGTATGCGACTTTGTATTGATTATTGGGAGTTGAATCATGTCACCATCAAAAATAGGTATCCATTGCCCACGTATTGATGACTGTTTTGACCCGGTTCAGAAGGAGCCAAATTCTTTTCAAAGATTGATCTTCATTAGGATATCACCAATTGAAGATTAGAACCGTGACATTTCAAAGAGGCTTTCTTCGAACTCCGATGCGGGCATTATGAATTCCTAGTCATGTCCTTTAAATTGACTAATGCTCCTATTTGCCTTCATGGATATGATGAACCGAGTATTCAAGGAATATTTAGATCACTTTGTGGTCGTCTTTATTGATGACATCCTTATTTATTCCAAAAGCCGTGAAGATCATGAGCAACACTTGAAATTGACACTCCAAAAGCTTCGTGAATATAAGCTTTATGCCAAGTTGAAGAAATGTGAGTTACGGCTTGAAGAAGTAGCATTCCTTGGGCACGTGGTATCAAGTCATGGAATATCTGTTGACCCAAAGAAAGATTGAAGCTATTCAAAGTAGGGAACAACCTAAATCGATGGCCAAAAATGCGTAGTTTTCTCGGTTTAAATTTGGTTATTATCGGAGATTCGTGGAAGGATTTTCTCGAATCGCTACTCCATTGACTCAATGACTCGAAAAGATACAAAGTTCGGTTGGAAGCGAAGAATGTGAGAAGAGTTTTCAAGAACTCAAGAGGAGACTTATTTTAGCACCTGTTACGACAATACCATCCGGCTCGGAGGGATTTGTCATCTCTGATGATGCTTGAGGCAAAGGGTTGGGATGTGTTCTCATGCAACATGGAAAAGTTATAGCCTATGCCTCGCGAGAACTCAAAAGAATATGAGAGGAATTATCCTACTCATGATCTAGAGTTAGCATTGTTTGTCTTTACACTTAAAATTTGGAGGCATTACTTGTATGGGGAGAAAGTGGAGATCTTTACGGATCATAAAAGCCTCAAATATTTCTTCACTCAAAAGGAACTCAACATGCGACAACGGCGTTGGCTTGAACTATTGAAAGATTATGATCATACCATCCAATACCATCCCGGAAAAGCAAGCGTGGTAGGTGACGCATTGAGTGAAGATCATATGCAAGTATATGAGTGCGATATTGTCAACGCCAAGGCCCATTTTGTGTGACTTGCAAAGGATGGAGATAGAGTTAAAGACTCGAGGGGATGCATGTGATGATAGCGAGTATCTGAGTAGAATCGACTTTAATCGATAAAGTTAAAATTTTGCTCAAGCTACTGGACACAGGGCGATCGTATGAGGAGGAAGAAAGTGTAAGAAGGTGCTATCTTAGGAAGCAAGAATCGATGAAGAAGGAATACTTGAGTCAACTCCACTTTGTGTTCCTAACGACCCTAATTTAAAGTATAATATCATGATGGAGGCGCACAACACACCATTTGCAATCCATCTTGGGAGTACCAAAATGTATCATGATATTAAATCATACATTTTGGTGGAGCAATATGAAGAGAGATATAATGACTTTGTTTATCTCAAGGTGTCTAACTTGTCAACGAGTTAAAGCGGAGCATCAAGTACCAAAAGGTCCATTGCAACCACTTGAAATTCGAGAATGGAAGTGGGAGCACATTACCATGGACTTAGTTCTGGGGTCTTCCTAAGGTTTCTCTGGGCATTGATGCGATTTGGGTCATTGTTGATAGATTGACCAAGTCTGCTCATTTCTTCTGCCGATCTGAAAACTTATACACTTGAACGTCTTGCTCGTATGTACATAAACGAGATTGTAAGATCGCATGGTATCTTAAGTATCCATAGTTTACGATCGAGACCCAAGATTCACTTCACGATTTTGGGTTAGTTTGCAAAAAGCTATGGGCACAGACTTCACGATTTAGCTCGGCATATCATCCTCGAACGGACGGACGATCGGAGAGGACTATTCAAACTCTTGAAGATCTATTAAGACTACGTGTCCTTGATTTCAAGGGAGTTGGGACAAGTTCTTACCATTGGTGGAGTTTTCCTCTGACAATAGTTATCAAGCAAGTATTGGCATGGCTCCATTCGAGCGTTGTATGGAAGAAAGTGTCGTTCTCCGATTATCTTTGGGATGAGGTGGGTGAAGCAACGTTGTTGGGGCCGGAGTTGATGCGTTATGACTACGGAAAAGATTCAAACAATCCGACAACGTATAAAAACCTCACAAAATCGATTAAAGAGTTATCTTGATCTTCATCGAAATGGCGTGGAATTCGATATAGGAGATCATGTGTTGTTAAGAGTTGCTCAATGGAAATGAGTTACAAGATTTGAAAAGAGAGAAAACTTAATCCTCGATTCATCGGTCCATTTTAATCCTCGATCGGTAGGAACTCGTGGCCTATAGACTAAACTTTTACTTGAAATATGTCTCGTGTTCATAACGTTTTCACATATCCATGTTACGTAAATATGTGAAAGACCCGAACCATATTATTGAGTTAGAACCGGACGAAATAGCGGAAGATTTGACGTATGAAGAGGTTCTGTTCAAATTTTGGATAAGAAGGAACATATTCTACGCTCGAGGTTATACCTCAAGTCGAAGTTTTGTGGAGGAACCACGATGTTGAGGAAATGACTTGGGAGTTAGAATCAAATGAAATCAAGGTATCCTTACCTCTTGACATACCGTATATGTACTAGTAATTTCGAGGCGAAATTTCATAAGAAGGGAGGTTGTAAGACCCCAACTTTTATAAATAAAAGATGAATTTTCTATAAATATTATTTTTGAATATTATGGAATAAATTTGATATAATGTTATAGTTATGGGTAATATTTATAAATTTTGCAAAGTAAGCAAGTTGTTATAAAATATTACGTTTGGTGGGGAATATTCTTTTTTGTCGGGGAATATTAAATGCGACGGCTCAATCATTGGTGGACCCCACAACGGAAGTATTGTCGTAGTTAGAAAACGACAAAATTATCTTTCTATAAAAATAACGGCGGAGGTGTTACCGTTAAAACTGTTGAACTACCCGGTGGTAAAAACATGATGTCTGGCGTGGTTGCGTAGTAGCACACGGTATTGATTATTGATGCTTACGTGAAGTCACTTAGCTATACTCAATTATTACTCTACGATAATTGCCGCATCATATCTCTTATATTATTGATTCAATTATTGTCACATTATCATCATATAATATGTTATATTATTAATTGAGACGACAAGTTATAAATGATTAATAATTGTTGAAAGAGTAAATATGTGTTGATTATAAATAAAATGATTTGTGGTAATATTTATCCAATCCTTGATGTATATAAAGAGTCTCATTATGAGACATTTGTGGTAAGTTTGATTATTTTATGGGGGCCCATATGTAATCATCTAAGAGTCTCTTCGTCGATAGTAATTTCCTTCGTCAATACTAATTACCTTTGTGAATAGTAATTACCTTCGTCGATAGTAATTACCTTTACAGACGTCGAACCACTTGTCGTTTTCACATTCTGGCGAACCAACCACTTGTCGTTTCACATTTGGTGATCGAACCACTTGTCGTTTCACATTACAGAGCGTCGAAACCACTTTTCTTTTCACATCACCGATCGTCGAGCCACTTGCCTTTTCACATGGGGTGCTAAGCTAGAAATCTTCTATAAATAGAGGCCTAGTGCTTCATTATTTTGCATTTAATTCATTCAAGCTATAGAGAGAAAGTATAGAGAGAATAAGAGAAAAGAAGAAGAGTATTTTGTTACTACACTCTCACTGCGTTATTCAATCTCCTACTAAAAGTAAGGGGTGTTATTCTTTCTTATTCATGAAGAGAACTGTTGTTATTCCATTGCTTATTATTACTCTTTGGAATAACTTTTGTATCGTGGTTTACCCTATACTTGGTGACATTCTTCTATTATTACATTGGAACATCACATGCATGTGTTTTACACCTAACACAGGTTCCGTCTTTATTATTATTACATTGGAACATCACATGCATGTGTTTTACAGGACCACAGTTTAAATCTTTATTATTATTACTGTTGGAACATCACATATGTGTGTTTTTACGAACACAGTTCCGTCTTTATTATTATTACATTGGAACATCACATACATGCATTTCTGGCCGGACTGGTTCCGTTATTTATTATTACATTGGAATAACTTTTGCTGTCTTGATCTATCGAATGCATGGTGATTTCTTTTGTTATTCCATTCTTTATTATACCCAGGTTGGTTAAAACTTTGACTTCTATACTCCATGAAATTAGTAGAATATCCTTGATATTTGCGTTTCATCCATATCTTTTCATGGAAATATTCTTGATCATTCTTGAATTTTACTCTACAAAAGCGATATCATGTTGATAATTTGGGCGTTAATAATTCACGGTAAAATAATTCTTGAACTTGTTTTATTGAATTCTTATATCATTGTCATCATCCTCATGTTTATATTATGTTGAAAGTCATCATGGCTGTAGTGCATAGATGGACTTGGTATGATTATGACGAGAGACTATTCGGTGTAATCATGGCCAGTAATGTTACAAATGATGTGATAAAAATCCTCGATGGTAGTAGTGCATTGATGGGCGATTATTGGCATGATCATGACCATTAATGAATACACAAATATTCTTGGCCCGTAGTGCATGAATAATTGTGGTCGTAATCTTAAAGAATATCCTTGGTACGTAGTGCGGGGGTGATTCGATGATGTGGAATATTTATTAAAGTTGAGTCTCGGCTATAACGATGATGAAAAACCTTTTAAATCATAAAAGATAGTAGATTTTATTTTCTACTTGACTCTTTTAATGGATTGTTGGTTCCAACAGTAGTTAAACTTGATGTTCATTATATTTTATCGGTTTAACATTTGTTGTGAGGCTAATGATAATTTATTACGCATTATCTTAGTCATAATATTTCTTCTTGAGCTAGTTGAGCTCACCCTTTCTTTCAACATTCTCTTCGGAAATGAGAATATAGGTTTGGGACGAGTCGGGAGCGGAGTAATGGCCCGGAGGATAGCATTAGTAGTCCTCACTATTACGTGAAATAGTGTGATAATAATTGTAATGAGGACTCCTTTTGAGTTTGTATAATATCTAGTAGACAATATTTGTATTCAAACTCACGGTTTATGTCGTATTGTACCGCGACAATTATATTAGTAAGTTGTATTTAAATTCTGTACCATGTATCTGACTACCCAAGATGGGTGATGTATACCTAATTTTGGGGGCGTCACATAGCAGATAAGTACTGTTCATGTTGAGAGAATTGGAGGAAATTCTCGGTATGAATGGGTTTATTAACCATAGAGTTATAACAAATAGTTATAAGTAAAGTGTGAACCTTTAGTTTTCTCAGAAAATCTAAGGTAGTAATTTACGGTAATAAAATACCGCGACATTATTATTGTCGAACCATGACTCAAGTTAGGTTGGTGTTAAGGAAGAGGATTAGTTGTTACGGTTGCATATTGACTATCGTAATAGGAGTAAGATTGCGGTTAAGGATAAATACCTATGGCCCAGGATCGATGATCTATTTGGTTAGTTGAGAGGGGCAAAGAATTTTTATAAAGATAGATGTATGTATGGGGTATAGTCGGTTGGAAGTAAGGAAGAAGGAGGGTTTACCTAAGATGACGTTCAGAATTTGTTATGGTTATGACAAGATTCTGGTTATGCCATTTAGGTTGACTAATGTGCGAAAGTAGGTTTTTCCGTAAGGGGCGCCAATCAAGTCGGTGGCCAATTTGATAGTTACCCTTTTGGGATGCTATGGTTGAAGGTACCATTAACATCACAGGATTTAAAAGAAAGGTTGATTAAGGCACCTGTATTATCTTTATCAGATGATACGAGAAATTTTTGTAGTGTATCTCGATGTTTGCATAGATGTTATGATTGCGTGCTTTTATAGCATGACAATGTCATTGTGTATGCATCATGCCAGTTAAAGGGTTATGAGGAGGTCTATCTTACTTATTATCTATAATTGGCAGCAGTAGTTTTTGAATTAAAAATATGAAGATAGTATTTATACGGAGAGAAGCGTGAGATATACAAGGACTCTAAGAGTAAAATATATCTCCACCACGGAAGAGTTGAATATGTAGTAGAGAGGATCGTGATATCTTATATCATTCAGGGAAGGTAAACGTTGTAGCCGATGCATTAAGTAGGAGGGGTAGGGAAAGCTATCGATGCTAACGACTCAGAATGAGTTAATAACGGAAATGGTAAGATCAGAGTTAGAAGTGAAATTAAGGAATGAAGGGGTAGAATTGTTATTCAAAACGCAGACTTAATCCACGATAATGGAATGAGTTAAGTAAGTAAAACTAAGTAACGAGGGATGCAAGCGAATAAAGAAGATGATGCAGGATAAGTAGAAGACTAAGTATAGTCTTATTTTGAGGGAGGAATTTAAGTTCCAGATAAGTATGAGTTAAAAGAAGAATTAATAAAAGAAAGATCGTGTAATATTTTAATAAGTGTTTAACTTCCAACTCAAATTGTTAACCGGAAGTGATAAGTCATGTGTGAAAAGATAATACCTTCGATGAAAGTGAAATAAAAGAACCCCAATGTCAAAAAAGCATTGTGGGAACTCGAGATTAAAATAAAGGAAAAAAAATATCCTCTGTGGTGTAGGTATTATTAGCGAGATTCTAGGGACAGAATCCTTATAAGAGGGAAGAGTGTAACGCCCCGAGAAAATTGGATTTTTGAGAATTAAATTTTTATTTTTATTAAATGAATTTAATTGATTATTTATGGAGCAAGCTAATCGAAGGTCGTTCTATGACCTAGAAATGTCCGAACTTTGTAGTATTTTGGCTACATGGTAGAATTAAAGTGTTTGAATTTTCAAGATAAAAATAAAAGCTTTCCGAGAATATTTCCAAAAAACACTATTCACGCATTTCTGCTCGGGAATTATTTTTGAACTTCCGACAAATACGTAACGATAGAATATCGATGTGAGATGGAGTATCCAATAATATTTCAGTTATGGAAAACGTAATATTTTGCCCGTGGACTTAAAACCTAGCAGCTTAGGAAAGTGACTCTATGAGAAGAAAATGTCTGACGAGTAATGAATTAAAACAAATGATCGTATAATACTTAGGTATTATACGAAGTAATGAATCTGAGTATGATACGAAGTATTATACGAATGTGTATGAATGATAGTATATCGTATATGATGAATAGTATACGAGTTAAAATACGAGATTAATACGTATAATATATGTTATAAGGCTTTAAGCCAAAAAAAAGGATTTGGTAGGAATGGTTAAGTATTATGTGAGCCCAAGAATTGGATGGTTAAGACCAATGTGAGTTTATTAATGCAAGCCCAAGTGTTTGTTTAATTCCAAGCCCAATGTATAAGTTAAGTTAGTTAAGTGAATTATACTAGAAGCCCAAATAATTAAGTAAGCTAATTAAACCTAAGTCCAAGTAAGTATCCAATGGGTAAGAACCATGGAGCAACCCATGGATGATCCAAGGTGATGAAAAAGCAAACTTAGAGGCTAAGTAAGTGTGGTGAGCACACAAAGTGCTTAAGTGATGAACAAGTAGACTTAATGACAAATATAACTTAATGGCTAAGATAAGTGGTGAGCAAGTGTTGTGATTGCCAAGTAAAAGTTGTGGAGGGCAAGTTAACTTAAGAGCTAGGTAATGAATAGTAAGGAGGTGTATGGTTTAATGACCATTGAGCCCTCATCTAGGATTTCCTATAAATAGGAAGCTCTTAATTCATTTTGTTGGTTGTTCTTTTCCTCCAACACCTTATACATAATAAGTTGAGAGCTTATTTACTTGAGAGAATTAGCACATAAAAGCTAGACTTCTATTATTCAATTTTCCACAACAACTTATAGCTTAATGGCTTGAGAGAAAAAGCTAGAGTTCTTATTAAGCAAGAAGCAAGAAGAAGATTGAGGATTAGTCAAGTGATCATCAAAGGGTAAGAACTTAAACCATGATTTCTTTCTCTTCCTTTTGTAGAGAAGGGGGTATTGGTAGAATAGCATGCTAAAAAGAAGTTGGAATGATAAACCAAAGGACTTAAGTCTTAATAAGCCGAATAAGTCATGAATAAGTAATTCATTCATAAATAAGTTATGAACTTATAATGGAAGTATAAGAACTTGTTAGAACTTGTAACATGTTTACATTAATAAAGTTAGCATGATTAATAAGATGTAAGAATAAGTATTTAAGGACTTAACTCATTAATTAGTCATATGAAAAGAAGACATAAGTTAAATGGAAATATAAGTAGGTTATATTTTCATAAGTTACAAATTCACAATGAACTAGTAATAACTTATCATGGTTATAAGTTAACAAAGCATGTATGTCAAGATGTTGGTATAATGGATTTAATCCAAGTGAAATGGTCTAAAATCTCAAATGTAACGAGGTTTTCTTAATTCACTACGATTAGGCGACAATCGTCGAATTCGTGAAATTCTCGGAATGGAAGTCAAATTTTGATATTAAGCTTGGAAACATTGGTTTTCAATGGAGACAAGTCGTATTTGTCATTATAGAGTTGCGGACTAGAAAATGGCCGGATTCCGACTTAGAACGAAGAAACGAGCGTTGAACATTCACGAATGTTTATTGTTTTCGTTAAAAATGGACTAATAGGTGAAATTTTAGTAAACGAAGTTGAATAGATAAAATTCTTGCATGAACACGTAGAGTACGTGATTTATGAACCGTAGGCTCTTGAATGAGCCAATTTGGAATTATAACAAAGAATTTACGAGTCCGGGAATCTCGCAAAGTTGAAAATCTGTCAAAACTATCTGTGGCTCAGTGTCGTATATGGCTGACTCCAAGCTTAAATAATGAAGCCTTCTGCGGCGCCAAAGTGAGCTCCAGACACTGCAAACTTGCGCTGCAGAGCGATAGTTAACAAAGGGACTCGCGCCGCTGCGCCGAGTCCGGTCTCCAAGCCCTAATCGGCTGACGTCATGTTGAACAATGAAGAAAAATTTGGCATGGCATGGCCACCCTAGGGACTACATAGAGAGGATTGGTTATGAAGATAAAAAGAAAGGCAATGAAGTGATACAAACTTAATGAACATGAAGTAACAATGTTAAGTTATAATTAAACCCCAAGTATGATCACTTAGGGTTAAAGAAAGTCAATTGAAGATGACCGCAAATGGTATGTAATAAACGTACTTAATCAATGACGATCGAGTTTTGGATGATAACGTAAGGACATTAGTAAGCTTTGAGGAAGGATAATTAACTTGAACCGAGTTGTACTGATGAAATAACTTCACTTAAGTTATGGAAGAGACAGAAGTTGGTAAGAATGATGTAAAGAATAACGGAAAGTCAGAACCAATAATAACAAATCTAATACTGGATTAGATTTAGAACTAGGGTAAGATTCTTTAGGAACTATGTATGTTTATGTTAGGTTTGTAATATTCATGAACGCAATCAAATTGCAAAAATTAGCGGAAACGTGTAAAATCAGAGTTTAAAAATTTTACAAACCATATACCCGGATCACCCTTTATGCACAATTATTAATTAAATGAAAATATAAAGAATAAAATCATACCCTTGAAGATCGAGCTTCCTCAGGTACAAGTTCACCTCCAATCCTTTTCGCGTTCAACTTGAATCCACCGGGTTTGGTTCCTTCCTTTGATCAACGTTAGCCACCCAAGTGTTTGGCCTCTAGAGGTGATCCACCAAGGAAGAAGAAAGAATTCAAGAAGATGGGTATTTGGCTCAAACCCTAGTTTTCTATCTCTATAGAAAAGAACGTACTCTCCCAACTTTTTGGAATTGCGTATCTATTGATATCTGATATAAGACTCCTCTTATAAAGATATCAGCTAACCTTATTTAATAAAATAATGTATTATTTAATTAAACTCTTTTAATTAAATGGGCTCCCTAATCTTATTAGGGATAATTAATTAAACTCCTTTAACTAATTTTCCTCCTAATCCTATTAGGAATAAATGAGAGTACTTATATTAAATTAATTCCTAAACTCTTTTAGAAATTAAAATAATAATAATTGTAATAATATTAATAAGACTCCTCTTATTAATTTATATTTAATATTTCTAAAATATTAAATAATAAATATTAAGCTATTTAATTTATTCTATCACCATAGATTAAATTAAATATACTTAACTATATTATTACGATTATATTATTCTTCCTTTTATGGTGTGACCCTTTAGGTTCTCCATATTAAACCGTTGTGAATAAATCAATTAGAACAATTCTAATCTTATTTAAATAAATAAATTAAATAATTAATTTATTTAAATAAATAATATTTATTCTACAATAGGATAAGCCTCCCTAGCGATCAACGACTTTCCGGATAATATAGATTTCAACATTAATCATTAAAGAACCTTTGAGTAAATAGTTCTGCAAATACAATTCAATCCTTCCACCATACAATGTCCCAATTAAATATAAGGCATGGAATTCTTTATCAAGTCTTATTTTATTTAATTATATGTATTTCGATCCTTAAATGCACAACTCAAATAATGCAAATTAGAAACTCCTTTCTAATTTCATTACGCTTTACCAAGGACTCTTTGGGTTGTCATTTATCGAATCACATAGGACATTTCTCTTTTTTATTAGAAGTGGTAGATTCTTTATTGATCATATATTATCTCCATGTACAACTTGTTATACCCGTGCATACCCTTTGATATACCCTAAGTGTCTTAAGGAATAAGTCAAAGTATAACTCATCATACACAAGATACTATGATGATCTCAAGTCCAAGGATCACTTGTACTACTATCACTACAGAAATTCTATTGATGAGGCAAGTAAAAACTCCATTAGGTATTCCTTAGCGAGCCATGTTCGATGAACTTATTCTCTAATAAGCACCTACATACTTGCTTTAGTGTCTCCACACAAATGATCATGAGATCAATCATCCTCATCCAATGAGCAAGCAACGTATGTACCAATCTATCCGGATTCACTAATCCCCAATTTAGTAATCCAATGATTGGGAACTATTTTAGTTTTAAGCTTTCTAAGAATTTAGATCACATTAGAATGATCATCATCATTATTCTAAAAGCATTGCTTAAAACTATGGGTTTATCACATATTATAAAATAGCATCATGTAGATAATTAAAAGCCTTTAATAAATTAATACTTTTTATTAATAAATGAATAAGATTGTTACAAAGTATATGCTTTATCATCAAACATGATTGGCTTGTGTGCATATTACTTTCAGTTCATTGATGACCTAATGTGGTATATTATGTGATTATGTATTGTAGAGATTGTAAAGACTCAAAGGAAACGTAATTATTTGGTAGCAGACGCTGAAGGCAAGTTTTTCTTAAACACTTGTCTAACCTTCATGTTAGCCAGGTTTTCAAAATGATTCACGTTATGAGATGCATGTATGATTTCAAAGAAAGGGTCGAAGCCAGTTTTAACTTGACTAGACTAATCTTGATAGATTGACTAATTTCTTTATAAGTCTTTCAATATAGAATTGCTAACGCTATCCTATGCCAACTCTTTGGTACGGATTCAAGGTAAGCCTGATTATGTATAAACAAATGTATTTTCATCGAGTATTCGATGGGCACGTGAGGTTGCCACAACTTAAACGTACACACGTTTAATGGATGTAGTGTTGATCAACATAGGGTACTATAGGCTGATCACCTAGATGTAATCGTAAGATATAACGGACTTACGGACTTCGTACCGGGTTGTCCTTTTCAAAGAAACTATAAGACGTTCACGTCTTGAACCAGAATTGATGAATATTGTTTTTGTAAAATGTTTTGAAGGAAAAAGGAATGCTATTTTTAATTATTGATAGTACTTCGTAACTATCATCCAGTTATTGAAGATATACGATTCCTATGTTTTAAGCATGCTTTTAAAATGAAATTATTGTACTTGTTGAGCTTGTTATGCTCACTCTTGCTTGAACCATATGAATGCAGCTTAGACCGAATGGACCGAAGGATTCTACAAGGATAAAGAGAAGGCTAAAGTGAACGTGTAGATTGCCTATGTAATAGTATAGGTTTGTAATGATAATATTTGATATTATGACAAGAACAAATATAACGGTTATAAAGAACTTCGGGAATGGTAGTATTGTTTTGAAATATATATATATATATATATATATATATATATATGTATAAGACATATTCGTTCTTTTGAGGCATTTCAATTGAATGTTTGTGTGAACTGTAGCACCGTGGAGCACCATATATCGGGTTGAAAGAGACCCAAATTTGGGGGCGTCACATAGAATCCTTTTAAGGAGGGAATGATGTAACATTTCAGAATTTTAAATTGTAATATTAAATATTTATTGAAGTATATAAGTAATTAATGGATATGTTTATTATTGATGAAATAATTGTTCAATTTGATTTGATTTGATTTAGTTAATTATTTGTTAAGTAAATAATTAATGAGTTAAGAAAATAAATTGTGATGAGATTATATACTAATTTAATTTAATAATTAAATTAGAGAGCTTATAATGATTAAATGAATTATAATATTTTAATTGGAATTTGTAATTAAAATAAGGTGTTAGTTAGTTAAATAAAATTATAATTATAATAGAAATTATAATTATGTGGTATTGATTTATGTGTTAAAGTAATTTAATAAATTAGTATTAGAATTAATTAAATTGATTATTAAAATTTAAGTAAATAAAAGGGTGACAAATAACCTTAATATAAAGGAGTTATTAAAATAAATTAAAGGAGTTTAATTTAGTTTTGGCCAAACAAGTCTTAATGCATATTAAGTCTTTAATATAATGGTGTTTTACCAAATAAGGTATAGGGATTAATTGATTTACTTTAATTAGGTTTACCAAATAAGGTGTAAGAGTTAATGAGTTATTTTTAGTTAGCTAGCCAAACAAGCCTTATGACTTTTAATTTTTAAATAATTTATAACTGATGTCAGTTAAAATTTTATACTTAATACCTATATTATTATTATTATATGTTATATCTTTTTGGTTAGTACATAAGTTAGAAAAGAGTTAGGAGAAAGACTCAGAAGAAGAAAGAGGAGGAGAAGAAGAAGAATACATAGAAAAAATTGAGAGAATCCTAGAGAGTGTTGTAAAAAGAATTTGGGGAAAAGAAGTTTTGTTGAACAAAGGAAGAAAGTTATCATCTTCTAGCATACAAGGTATCATCTAAACCCTTTTTAAAATTCTTCAAAGTTTAGTTGTCTTCTTCTTCCAAAATTCTATGTAAAAGCTTTGTGAAGGATAAATTGTGTGTGGTTTATAATTTATATGCTAACTGTTTGTTGTAAAACTGTTTTTCATAGGTTATGTATGGATATAATCAATTAATTCATGTATGTATGTAATTTGTGAAGAAAACTATATTATAGTGTGTTTATGCGAAAATATATGAATATGGCTTAGTTTAAAATAAAATTAAGGTTTGATTAGTTGTTAATATATATATATATATATATATATATATATATATATATATATATATATATTGATTTGATTTTGAAGTATATTAAACATAAACATGATAGTTTAAATTAATGGTTTTGGTTGAAAAACAAAGTTACAGTGATAAGTTTCACTGAAATTGTCAAAAATGGAGTTTTTATCAAAAATAGTGAAATTGGGTGTTGTAAAGTTGATGGTTATGTTATTATATGAGTAAAAACATGTTAAGAGTATTAAAATTTTGTTTATATGAAGTCTATATGTGTATTACATGTTAATTAGTTTGTTAGAAAGGAGCTTGTAGGCCAAATTGGCTTTTTGTTCATCATCTTGTTCGCTCAAGTTCTGAATTTGATGTAGAAATGTCATTTAGTCTTGTATTGTATTCCCTACGATAATATTCCGTCTTGACGGCGCAGCCATCTTGCATGGCCTTATTTCTAACTGAGTCTCAAGATGACTTTCCCCAGTCTGTATGTGGTATGCATGATCTGTTAACAGAATGGTCTGACAG
This sequence comes from Panax quinquefolius, assembly GCA_020205615.1. Lineage (NCBI taxonomy): Eukaryota > Viridiplantae > Streptophyta > Magnoliopsida > Apiales > Araliaceae > Panax > Panax quinquefolius. The sequence continues at coordinate 68,492,945 of CM035162.1, forward strand.
TTTTATTTATTTACACAAAGTTTGAAAACAAATGTTACGTGTTAATAATAGGACTGTTAAATTATGCTTTCAATAGTACTAAACTAAGAATGAGCATGTTATTAAGGGTTAACTAGTATTAATATTAACGTAATTCGATTATGTGAATTGAAAATCAAACCTACATGAGGTATATACTTGTTTATATAGAATGTTGGTGGTGACTAATTATGTCATGATTACATATATATTGGGTATTAATATTCGAGTTTTAAGGTTTAGCTTGTGCTCAAGGCAAGTTCTCTAATCCTAAAACTTCGTTGTGCAAGTTTAATTTCGTTGAGTACTATATTAATTTTAATTCAATTACAATTACGCAAGTTGCCAACACTACACTTTCGTAGAGCTAGATTGTCTATTATTGAGTAAGTTCTTGTATTTAGTTGTTCATGAGGATTCAAGTATTCTAAATCTTATATTTTAATATTGAGCAAGTTTCTTTAATATGTAACTTGTTATTTAGCATATGAGTCGCTATATTTTAATATTCTAGTGTTGAACAACTTTACCGTTCAAATTACTATTCACTATGCATGCTTGGTATCCAATTCTCAATAATTTTGAATTAATATTGTTCAAGCAACTATGTTATGATTATTCAATGTTTATGCTATTAGATTATTCCTAAAGCATGTTATTAATTTACAAATATCGATTCAGTTATGACTATTCCATAGTATACAGTTAGTTCTTTTGTACTCAACTAATCCTTAGTTGATGACCGTTAAATTCTAAATTACCTTGTAACGTATCCAAACCAAACCTACTTTGGTGCGGACTTGTATTCTAAATACTGAGATGAACAACTCTTTATTAGAGGTTTACGCTTAGCGTTGAAATGGTTGTGCACAATACATTGTACGAAGGGCTGATCTCCCTAAGTACGTGGAGTCCTTATAGTCATATGACTGTTAAAGTTAAAGTTGAATGATTACTTATAACTGTGGACATGGTTCGTGGTCATTAGACCCTCAGTAGTATGTCTCAGAATGTTAATAGAACCTATCATTCAGTTCTATTGAGCCTATTGTTGGCAAATGTTGTAATGTTTTAAAGTTATTCATTCTTATTTCAAGTGAGCTTTGTTTGCTCACTCTTGCTTATTTATATACTTATTGCAGCTAAGGTTGACACGGTAAATGAACCTACAACTAGCAAAGGAAAGGGAAAAATGTACAAGTGATGAAGACTTGTAATTTTATTTTATCGTTATGATAATAGACTTTTTATAATGATGTGATGTAATAATTTAATTTTCGCATTTGAATGATTGTAATTAAAGGTTAGATAACCTAGGAGATTTTTATTTAAGTATAATCCTATATGGGCAGATTTTTATTATTTAATTTTATTATGATTGGGTAGTTAGATATAATTGTTTTGATTACGTGAAACCAAATCTTGAGGTAATGAAGTACCGGGATTTGGGGGTGTCACAATGAAGCCATAAACCGATAATGAATGTTAGTCGCGTAAATTTATATTGCAAGAACGCAAACCCTAAGAAGTAAAATTAAGTAAACCAAGGCGTAAGTCAAATATACATGACTAATTAGTGTATGTGTTATTTCCTGATGTGCTACATAGGAATTGGAATTAGCAGTTCGGCGTAAGCTGTAGCTGTGCGTAAGGCAAGTTTCCTAACTTCATTCATATTCTAAATGAATGCTAGTTTCTTAAACTTCTCAGATGTTGAACTTGAGAAGTTCTGTCTATGTGCGAATGTGTGATATTTGTACATGGTGGTAGAACGTATGAGGCCTTGTGCCACAATGTGAACAATTCGGTGTTTCTATGAGATGAACTGTTCGGTGATTAAATTGTTCAATAAGAGAATGATCTGTTTATACATTATCCGTTATTGTTAAGTCTGTGCTATTGATTCTAGCCAGACAAAATGTGTATGAAAAAGGTAGAAGAATGAAAGTATTTCAAAGTGAAAGTGAATATTGTTTTAAAATGATAGGAATCGAGATTATTCCTATTATTCAAGTTGCTTCATAACCTTTGTTCGGTTATCGAAGTTCTTAAGGAATGTTTGAATTCTGAAGTTGTTTGTTCAACTATTATGACTTTTTGGCAAATTAATGCTCACACTTGCTTTAAATGAAAAACATTTTCAGCGAACGATGTTAGAAAAATGTAAGGATCCCGTAAAGATCAAGCTCACGGTATATAGATGAAGTGCCATTCTGAATGTAAATGAGCGAGAAGATCAAGTGAAGTCTTGTAATGTAGGATGAAATTGAACTATAGACTAGTTTAATGAACTGTTATGTATCCTTGGTGGCGGATAAAAGTCACTCTTGTAAGATGAAATGAATAATGTATTTATAATTATTTGTAATGAAAGAGGTTATAAGGTTTTTAGAACTTGGGATTTGAGAATGTATGTTATTATATTTCAGTATATAATGATGTATATTGGCTGAATGAGGTACTCGTGACATACGGAAGCCAGGTGTGACGATAGACCAGATTTCGGGACGTTACAAAAGTTGTTAAGTGGCACTAAATGGATGATTCATGCTGAGTTCAAGCACATATGATATCCAAAGTAGTGAGTCACTAGATTTGGAAAATCATTTAACTTACAAGTTTACATAAAAGGGTATTTTAGTAATTTTGCCTCCAAAATGGTATTTTGGTAATTTCTCACATAATTTTAAGGGTAGTGTAGACACTCAAAATTTTGCATTCCTGTTACTAACCTTGCATGAGGACAAAATTATCTTCCAGAGATAACCCTGGAAGCCAAATCGTCACAGTCCCGGAGACAACCCCGGGATACTCAGTTTGCCATCTCGGAGACAACCCCGATATATGTCGTCACAGTCCCGGGGATAACCCCGGGATCTTCTATTTCAACCTCAGAGACAACCCCGAGGAATACGGTTCCAGTTCCGTAGATTAAACTGGAGGAGTTTGCCATCTCAGAGATAATCTCGAGATATTCAGTCCCAATCCCGGAGACAATCCCGGGATCTTCAATCCTACCTCGAAGACAAACCCGAGGAATGCAGTTGCAGTTCCGGAGATAACCCCAGAAATGCTCTTTTCCGCTTCCAGCAGTAAGCTTCAACACTCGATGATAACCCCAAGACACTCATTCCCCAAGCACGAGATAACCCCGGAGGTCGTGCACACCTCGAGACAACCACGAGGATTGGCCAACACTGCAGGCGATCCAATCTTAGAGATAACCACGAGCAACGACAGCTAAAAAAAGCATTTCAAATCGAGATAACCCCGATATGAGGCGCGAGTAAATCATTTGCCATCTCGATCCCACATTTCTCCGTCTCAGCATTCATACAAACATTCTACACATAAATGTTCTACAAGAACAAAAGAGCTCAAATCCCGAGTGACTACTACACAAGATAACACACCAGATAGAATTTGAAGCCTGAAGACCAAGGGCATGGTCCCATCTTCTTGATTTCATACAACCTCTAATCCTATGTCATTGTGTAGCTCTTGACAATAGCATGCCGAAAAATATCTTATACACCTTGATCGGATGCCCGGATGGAAGTTCTAAAAGTTCAAGTGGACATCACGTTGCATGCGTTCACGTACTTTGAGACGGCGGGACCCGCGAGGCCCAAGGCACTCCGGGCAGCTGCAGGTGCATCTGCGGCTACCGTAGGTACACCTGTGGCTCCCCCCACTATAAATAGAGGGCTTGGGGAAGCCATTTTGAAATGAGAAATGTAGAGGAAGCCCTGTCCAATTTGCTCTGTACACACTATAAACTGAGTGCTTTCTCATTTTAAACACTTGTGAGCTTCTATATTGCTATATTTTCACATTTTCTCAATCCCCCCCATAGAGGTGCTTCGTGGTGGTTAATTGGGTTTTATTGCTTTATTTACTTTTCGTCCCGCCTGGAGCTTACTTCGTGGCGGTTGATCGCTTTTACAACTTTATTTATATTTTCTTAATCCCCCATGGAGGTGCTTCGTGGTGGTTGATTGTCTATATATATCTTTATCTCTTATATATATATAACTGTTTATAGCTTTCATACAAACTGCTACTTCATATGAGCCCAGGAATCACGTGATCACAGATTCAGTCTACTAAATCTAGATTCGGTTCCCATGATGGACATTTTCAGCTGTACACGACTTGTAAATTATTCACAGTGTTTGAATGTCCTTAGCTGGCTTTAAAGCCCACAAGGAATTCGACACTGCTTTTTATCTTATTTTCTCGAAGATGCTTCGCATCTCAAAAAAATAAAAGCAATCAAGCCAAACACATAATGTGACACCCCCAAAATAGGTATACATGTGACGCCCCCAAAATTGGTATACATCACCTATTCTGAATCGCCAAATACATCGTACAAAATTCAAATACAACTTAATTATACAACGATCGTGTAAAATACGACTAAACATATGCTGTGAGTTTTAACACAAATATTGTCATCTAGATAATATACAAACTCAATGGTGTCCTCATCACATTTATTATCACACTATTTCATAGAATAGTGAGGACTACTATTGCTATTATCTGGACAATCACTCTGTTCCCCGACTAGTCCCTGCTACGTTCTCATATCCTGAAGAGAACAATGAAAGTAAAAGGGTGAGCTCAACTAGCTCAATAAGAAATATTATGACTAAGATAATGCAGAATAAATTATCATTAGCCTTCAACAGTGTTAAACTGATAAAATATAACAAACATCAAGTTTAACTGCAGCGGAACAAGCAATCCATTAGAAGAGTCAAGTACAGAATAAAATCTACTATTTTCTTTGATTTAAAAGGTTTTCATGACTTTTATTGTTTGAGACTCGACAATAAATAATCCACATCATCCCCGCACTACTTCCAAGGATATTCATTAGTATCACAACCACAAATTATCCATGCACCACAATTAAGGATATTCGTGTATTCATCAATGGTCATGATCATGCCAACAACTATCCATTAATGCACTACGAATTCAATGAGGACTTTTTCCACATCATTTGTAACATTACGGTCCATGATTACACGAATAATCCTCAGTCATAATCATACCAAGTCCATCGATGCACTCTGAGTCACGAGATGACTTTCAACATAATATAAACATAAGGATGATGACAATGATATAAGAATTCAATAAAATAAGTTCAAGAATTAATTTATCCGAGAACTAATAATGTCCAAATTGTCAACATGATACTTCTTTGTAGAGTAACACTCAAGAATACTCAGAAGAATATTTCCATGAAAAGATACTGGATAAAGCGCAAATATCAAGGATATTCCACTAATTTCATGGAGTATAAAAGTCAAAACTTTAACCAACTGAGTATAATAAAGAATAGAATAACAAAAGAAATCACCGAGGCATGCGATAGATCCATGCGATGACGGAGTTATTCCAATGAATAATAAATAATGGAACCGTGTCAAATGCGTATGAATCGCTCGGCTGAGATATTCCAACAGAATAATAAATAATGGAACTAGGTCAAATGCGTAACGCATTGCAGCTAAGCGTGATATTCCAACAGAATAATAAATAATGGAACCAGGTCATGCGTAAATGCACAGACAAGATGTTCCAACAGAATAATAAACAACAGAACCAGGTCATGTGTAAATGCAAAGACAGGATGTTCCAACAGAATAATAAATAATGGAACCAGGTCATGCGTAAACGCACAGACAGGATGTTCCAACAGAATAATAAATAATGGAATAATAGAAGAATTTCACCAAGTATAGGGTATCCCGCGTATACAGGTTATTCCAACAGAATAATAAAGAATGGAATAACAAAAGAATTTCACCAATAAGAAAGAAGGAATACCCCTAACGAGTACAACAAATAATATCCCTTGCCGTAAAAGAAGTGTATTTTAACTGGTAGGGCGAGGATATACTCAAAGAAAACTTGCACTACGCTCAAAACTTTCTTAAACTCTAAAGAAATACGCTCAAGATTATAGAAGAAGAACTCTCTCTATAGTTTCTCTCTCTGTAGTTTCAGGTGAATTAAGTAAGAAATAATGAAGGAATGAGCTTCTTTATAGAATAAAGGACCGCATAGTAACTAATTCATGAATGGTCCAGATTGATTTACTTTTAATCGGACGGTCCATATTTAAAGAAAAATCTTTTAAATAAAATATAATATATTCTATTTATAATATAATAAAACGAATAACTTTATAAAAGTATTACATTTTTATAAAAAAAAAGATTTTACTATGCAAAATACTATCATGAGAACTATGCAACACTATGCATAATAAAATATAATATATTCTATTTATAGTCTAATAAAATAAATAACTTTATAAAAATATTCTGTTTTATATAAAAAGATTTTACTATGCAAAATACTATGCATAATAGAATATAATATATTCTATTTATAGTCTAATAAAACGAATAACTTTATAAAAGTATTCTGTTTTATATAAAAAGATTTTCTGTTTTATTATATTAATAATACTAATAAAATAAAATTGAGTGACTTATCACATATGCATAAATAATCAATACCGTGTGCTACTATGCAACCACGCGTATTACTGTACTTTTACTACCGAGTAGTTCAACAGTATTAACGGTAAAACTTTCACCGTTATTTTTATAAAATATTTTTGTCATTTTCTCAATCCGATAATAATTCCGTTGTGGGGTCCACCAATGAATGTACCATCATACGGATATTCTCCGATAAAAAGAATATTCCCTACCAATCGAATATTATACAACAACTTGCATACTTTTCAAAATTTATAAATACTACCCACAACTATAACATTATCTCAAATCCACACCATAATATTAAAAAATATTTCGAGAAAATTAAATTTTTATTCATAAAATCTGGGGTCTCACAATACATCACCCATCTCGAGTCACCAAATACATGGTATAAAATTCAAATACAACTTAATAATACAACTGTCGTGTAAAATACGACAAAACATAAACTGAGAGTTTTAATACGAATATTGTCTTCTAGACAGTATTCAACTCAAATGGAGTCCTTAATACATTTATTATCACACTATTTCATAGTATAGTGAGGACTAATAATGCTATTATCTGGACCATCACTCTGTTCCCCGATTAGTCCCTGCTACGTTCTCATATCCTGAAGAGAACAATGAAAGCAAAAGGGTGAGCTCAAAACTAAGTGACTTCTCACGTAAGCATCAATAATCAATACCGTGTGCTACTATGAAACCACGCATATTACTGTACTTTTAACACCGGGTATTTTAACAGTTAACGGTAAACTTCTGCCGTTATTTTCATAAAAAGATATTTCTGTCGTTTTCTAACTCCGAAAATAATTCCATTGTGGGGTCCACCAATGATTGTACCGTCTTATAAATATTCCCTGTTAAAACGAATATTCCCAGACCAATTGAATATAATATAACAACTTGCGTACTTTTCAAAATTTATAAATATTACCCATAATTATAACATTATATCACATTCACTCGTTAATATTCAAAAATGATATTTATAGAAAATTCATCTTTATTTATAAAAGTTGGGGTCTTACACATAATAAAATGAAAGTATCAAAGACCTCAATTACTATTGAGCATAAGGGTTTGAAAAACCTCTTTTCACAAAACATCATTGCTATATCTTGTTAAAACTAAATTTTTATACAGAATTTCAAACCCTTTGTATATAGGTGCGAAATAACACTACTTCCAGATAATTGCACATTGATCCACACACGCACACATTCATAAAATAGTTTAATTGAAAAGTGGCAGTCACCGTGGCAACACGGATGTCAGGGGTGCCTAACATCTTCCCTCCACATAATCAAGTCCCCAGACCCTAAAGAATCTCAGTTTCACAGACCCGTTAAATAGTGTCACATCACTGGGTCAATGTGCAAACCTTTTCTCAATTGTGTTGATACAACCATTTAAAAAATCAACATGTAATTCTTACAGTCCGCTCGTCGACATATACATGTCGGACCTTTTCACAACTTGTTTTTTCAAACAAATCTCATCTAACATGAGAACACTAAAAGACAAGAACATAAAAGGACAAAATAAAAATCCCGACATCGACAGGTGGCGACTCTGCTAGGGACTTCCAGTAAGATGGCTTAAGCCGCTATTACAAGCTTTTCAAAACTGTTATATGCTTGTGTGGATGTTGCATTTAGATTTGATGGATGTGTACGAATGCATTTACTTACTGTACTTAATGCTTTACACTATATTTGCTTGTGATATTAATACTTCGCACATGTCATCATTTTCATAAACGGTGAGACACGTTGTATGTGAATGTATGTTGCGTGTTTCCTCCATTAGGAGGCTATCCTGTCGGTGTTTGATTACTGGACTCGTAGGGAGACTAATCCCAACGAGGCTCAGGAAAGGTACCACCCAAATTCGCTCTAGTTGAAAGACCAGATTAACTTCCCATCGAGTAAATTGTGATGATTTGGGAACCTTCATGCCAAAAATCCGCGAGAGTAGCCTAAGACAGGTCAACCTCTGATAAACCAAACGCGGAGGAAATTCTCTTTATGCTTTCCCATTTCAAATTACTCGTAAAGTCTATTACTTGTTAATTCATTACATATTAATCTCTATGTAATGGAAAATATGAGGAAATATGTGTACACACATATTTACAAATATTAACATGCTATCATGTATTACAAACAGCTAACATCCATGTTGCAGGATAATACTCCTAAAATGGATATATCTTATAGCATGTAAACATTTATACACTCCCTAAAAACTAAACTACGTCAGTTTTTCACAGGGAAACAATTGGACCTATTACCTGATCAAAATCCAAAAAGGCCATGAGCCTACAACCAATTATGTCGCCATCTGACCAGACTAATCCTAATCCTGTCTCTCATGAAGAATTTAACAAATTAAGTAAACAAATCACAGATTTGGTTGTTCTGCTTAAAGAGCTACACCAGTCTACTCAGGGTCCAAGAATACCCATACATACTGAATCCTCTGCACATGGAGGAACACAAGGTGTGGACAAAGAAGCTCCCATATCTGATTCTCAGTTGGATAAAACCAACAAAATTCATGATACCACCCATCTCAAAGAAGATCTAGACACCGGTGATATCAGAAAGAAAGTCCTATAGATGGAAGAGACCATCCGTTCTATCAAAGGGATTGGAACACATGGGAGTGTTTCATATGCTGACCTTTATATATTCCCTGGTGTGCATTATCCAGAGAAGTTCAAGACTCCTGACTTTGAAAAGTACGATGGATTAGGAGACCCTTACACACATTTGAAGGTATTCATTGGAGAACTCGGATCTTATGCCGAGGATGAGAAGCTAAGGTTGCAGCTGTTCCAGAAAAGTTTAATTGGAGAAGCCCGATCGTGGTATACCAGATTAGACAACTCCAAGATCCATAGCTGGGAGGAACTAGCTCATGCCTTCTTTACTTAGTACATCTTCCAGTCTCAGATAGCCCCTGAGTGGTACCAAATTACTAAAGTCAAGAAACAAACCAATGAATCTTTTAGAGAGTATGCTCAAAGGTGGAGGCGCCTTGTTGCTCAAGTTTTTCCCTCTATGAATGAGTCGGAGATGGTGATGACCTTCATAGACATACAAGAAGCTCCTTTCTGTGATAGAGTCTTAGCTGGTATTGGGAAATCATTCTCTAAAATTATTAAACATGGGGAGATGGCTGAGATGAGATTGAAGTCAGGAAATATTCAAGACCTAGCTGCCCTTAAAGCTTATGCTGAACACATCCAGTCTGGAAATTATTGAAACAACCCCCAGAGGGTCCATAAAAAGAAAGAGGAGGATGTTTCCTTGATATTACAAGGTCAGAAAGGTAGTCAGAATATGCCTATCCAGAGGATAAATTACTCCCCCTTTCAAGCACAGTCTTCAAACCCTTTGTTGCCAAAGGGTGGAGAAGTCAGATGCACTTGAGTGTTCACACCCTTAGTGGACTCACTCGAGAACATTCTCAATCTTTTGACCACTCAGAAGAAAATTACTCATCTTCTTCCACCAGCCAACCCAAATGGGAAAGGTTTAAATGCTAGTCAGAAATGTGCTTATCATGTTGGAGCTCCAGGACATGATATTCAAGATTGCTGGGCCTTGAAACACAAGATCCAGGATTTGGTTGATAATGGTGAGATCGTGGTAGCTAAACCCGACCAACCCCATATACAAGATAACCCTCTTCCTCAACACAAAGAAGAGGAGGTTAATATGATTAATTGGAGTAGTGGACAAACTTCCCACTCCAGTGATAAATCCTCCCAAATCAGCGAGGATGATGCTGACAAGTTGAATTATGCACAATTCCAGTTTATGGTGGAACGAAAATCAAAGGCTCTGAGTGAGCAAGTTAACCAATTGGCAGAACCGGTGGTCCATCAACACCAAGTCACACGCCAATTATTCAGCCATGAGCATGCTAGCCTCCTTCCTCTTGTTACAAAAACTCCACCGCGTACTCCAGAAAATGAAACACTGGAGGATAAAATTGTAAAAAGAGCAAATGTCAAAGCCCATCAGGATTTTGCCAATAAAAGGGAATTTACGTACCTAAGCCAACCGATGGAAAAAATACTGTAGATGTTGATAAATGAAGGAAGAATCACAAATCTGCTACCTCCAATAAGCCCGCGGTCGAGACGGTTTGATGTCAATGGAGTGTGTCAGTATCACTCCCACTCTCGCGGTCACAACATAGAAGAATGCTGGGTACTTCGCCACCTTATTCAGAATTTAATTGACAGTGGTGTCCTGCAAATGGTAAACGATAATGTTGTAGTACTAGAGAGTGGGGACGCGTTTCCTGCAAAAATGGAAGGAATTTGTAGCGGTTATATCTTCTGAGACAGACTCAGCTACCCCCTCACATACAATCCAACTAATTTAACTCAAAGGTGTTGACAATCCTTTGAAAGTGACTGCGCTAGAGCCAATTATCTTGCCATTAAGGCCACAATATCCTGTTGTCAGCCTACAGAAAGTTCCATGGAATTATGGAGGGGCTGAAGGATCCACATCTCACATAATTGATGTAGTGTCGAAGGATACTCCACTGTATCTTCCCCAACGGGTGATGAAACCTACCATCAAGATAAAGGGGAAGATTCGCATGGAAAAATTGGAAGAATTTCTCTGTATTATGGGCCATAATAAAGCTAAGGTGGTTTTAAGCTTAAGAGAAGCTCCACATAAAATTTCCACACTGTACTTGGTTTTATCTTCCGAAGATCACATGAAGGTATTACTCAGGGTTTTGGAAGAAGCCGAACTACCTAAGTCAATAGATGTTGAGAAATTCCAGCATCTGGTATATCACATTTTCAACAATAATGTGATATCTTTCACTGACGACAATATACCTCCCAAAGGGACCGCTCATTACAAGCCGTTACACATAGCGGTTTTGTCTTCCAGATACATGGTGGGAGGAGTTTTGATAGATGGAGGGTCTTCTTTGAATATCTATCCTTATGCCACGTTGGTGAAGATGAATATTAATCTCAACAGAATCAGAAGAAGCCATACGATTATCAAAGCTTTTGACGGATCCCACCGAAACACTGTCGGAGAAATTGAACTTTAAGTGGAGATTGGTCCACATACATTCTGCATAACTTTTAACGTGCTCAAAATAGATACATGATACAACCTGATCTTAGGAAGACCATGGATTCATATGGCCTGGGCCATCCCCTCCACCCTTCACCAGTAACTTAAATACATTATCAACAATAGCCTAGTCACTGTCGATGCTGAGCCAGAATGTCCTGAACAAGGTGACATACCACTCATCAGCTTCAATTCAGAAGTTGAGCCAGTCAGTTTTCATGCCCTGGAGGTGAGCAACACTCATTACCATCATGTTGGGGCGCCACCTCTTATACCCCAAATTTTTGCCGAAGTAATGTCTGCTACCCAAGAAATGATGACATTGGGTTATCAACCTGGACAAGGGTTGGGCAAAGATCATTAAGGCATTAAGCGTCCAATTCAAGTTCCCAATCAAACAGGAATAGCCAGACTAGGCTATACTACCAGTTCCATTCACAGGAATCCTCATAAGCACAAACAAATTCCTTCAGCTTCAGCCATACGTCGATTATATCCACCTACAATTCCTGAGCATGTAAGGTCTTTAGTAAAGGTGCCTGCCCATGTAATGGCCATGTTATTTCCTAAACCAATACGGGTAAAGGGGAAAGAAGTCCTGGTTCCAAATCCCGAAGTGGAAGAAGAGGAACGAAGACGTAAACAAGACATCGCCAGGATGATGGCAAACGTAAGCATCATTGTTCAATATGATCACACAAATAGATACACTCAAGACGATGATTGTCCAGATGTAATGGTCATCATTCGAGAAAAGGAGGATAATGACAGCCCCTCCATCATTGTAGTCCATCAAGGCTTCACCCTTGATAATTGGAGCAACATTGCTTTCATTGGTCGACAAGGGTAAAATGGGCAGAAAATCCCTCTGCCCTGTAGATAACAATAACTGCTTACTTTTTTGTACATTATTAGTAGTCTTTTTGTCAGTACATGTTAACTATGTGTATGATTAAAAAAATTCATATATTAAGTGAAAGCATATTTTGTTTCAAGACTCTGAATTTAGATGTGCCTTTACTTGTTGACGAGGTGCCTTTTCTCCACAAGGATTGTAACTTTGATGAAAAGTTGGACTCAGACTTGATGGAAATACAAGAGGATATTGAGATACCTCAAGAGATCAAAGAATGGGTCGAAGACAAACCTAAACCCAACCTTGATCAAACCACTTCATTCAATCTTGGAACCTTAGAAAGCCTTAAACTAATCCAGATTGGTACAGACCTTACCCCAAACCAAAGGAATGACATGGTTAAAATATTAACCCAATTCCAGGATGTATTTGCATGGTCTCATGAAGACATGGTGGGTTTTTCCACTAACATTGTCATTCATTGCCTCCCCATCAAAGAGGGATTCAAGCCAGTTAGGCAGAAGCTCAGGCGATTAAAACCTGAGTGGAGTTTAAAAGTAAAAGAAGAAATTGTGAAACAATTTAAAGCTAGCATCAACATGGTGTCCACATACCCTGAATGGCTATCAAACATAGTCCCCGTGCCTAAACCAGGAGCAGAGGTGCGAGTTTAAATGGATTACCGGGATCTAAATAAATCTTGCCTTAAAGATAGCTTTCCTGTGCCATTTATCCATATTCTCATTGACAATACTGCTCAATACGACATGTACTCCTTTGCAGATTGTTTCGCAGGGTACCATCAAATCATGGTTGCTGAAGAGGATCGTGAGAAAACTGAATTCATCACTCCTTGGGGAACTTTTTGCTACAGATGGTTGTCATTCGGCCTCATCAATTCCGGTGCTACCTACCAGCGAGCCATAATGGCTCTTTTCCATGATTTAATGCATAAGGAGATAGAGATCTACGTGGATGATATAAACATCAAATCCCGAAGAGAGGAAGACGACCTAGACCATCTTAGAAAGCTCTTTAACAGGTTGCGTAAGTAGAACTTGAAGTTGAATCCAACCAAGTGCGCCTTTGGCATTAAATCAGGCAAGTTGCTAGGATTCCTAGTCAGTCACATGGGGATTGAGCTGGATCCCACCAAAATCCAGGCCATCGTGAAAATGACCATTTCTTAGACAGAGAAGGAAATACGGGGATTTTTAGGAAGAATCAACTTCATTAGAAGATTCATTTCCCAACTCAGAGCAACGTGTGAGCCTATTTTCAAGTTGTTAAGGAAGAACTCCTCCATGAAATGGAATGATGAGTGCCAGAATGCCTTCCTTACAATCAAAGAGCACCTAGTCAACGCTCCTGTTCTGGTACCTCCCAGGGATGATGTTCCCATATTCATGTACCTGTCCATTAATGACAATGACATGGGCTACATGCTGGGATAGAAAGAGCGAGCTATCTACTACCTTAACAAAAGATTCAGCAGCAGTGAACACAAGTACACTCTAATTGAGAAGACTTGTTGTGCTTTAGCATGGGCTTCAATGAGGTTACATCATTACCTCCATGGTTACACAACCCATCTCATATCCCGCGTGGATCCTCTCAAGTACATGGTCAGTAAACCCATGTTAAATTGTTGACTGTCCAGATGTCAGTTGATCCTACAGCAGTTTGACATCGTCTGCGTGACGCAAAAGTCCATTAAAGGTCAAGGAATTGTGGATCAACTGGCCACTGCACCTTCAGGGGACTTTAAACCCTTGGAAACATACCTCCCCGACGAAGGGGTAATGTAAATTCAGCAACACCATCAGTACGATGCACAAAAAACATAGAAGATGTATTTTAATGGAGCTGTAAATATGGAAAGTTTTGGGGCGGCAGCGGTTCTAGTGTCCGTTATGGGGGAGTAGCATCTCGTTGCCATCAAATTGTTGTTTGCCAACACCAACAACACAGCTGAGTATGAAGGTTGTATCATGGGGCTAAAACTTGCCCAATTAATGGGCATCAGACTGTTAACTGTCTTTGGGGATTTTGAATTGGTAATCAGATAAACCACTAGAATCTATCACACTGAAGGTCTACACTTGTGGCCTTACCATCGACAGGTTCTACAGATGGCTTCAGAGTTTGAAGAAATCTCCTTCCTCCACATTCCTCAGAATATGAATGATTTTGCAGATGCACTAGCAACCTTGGCCTCCTTGATCAACATACCTGATAAGGAAGACATGCCAACCCTAGCCTTTGCCCAACAAAAGGCTCCAGCCTATGGGAATTACGTTGGAGAAGTATCGGATGATCTAGCTCCCATCCAACACCATTGGTATTAGCATATACAAGATGGATCTATACCCATTGAGGCAAGCCTGACCAAAAGAAGGCGGATTCATCGATTGGCTATGAAATTCTACCTGAGCGGAGATGTTCTCTACAAAAGAGTTGCAGGATTAGGTCTCCTTAGATGTCTAGACAGTGACCAAACTCAGAGGCTCACAGACGAGATCCATGGTGGAGTATGTGGCCCACATATGAGCGGCCCTCTACTTGTTAAAAAGATCCTCAGAACAGGGCATTACTGGCTCTCTCTCAAAGCTGACTATGATGATCACGTCAAGAAATGTTATCAATGCCAAATTCATGGGAATGTTATCCACGCCCCTTCAAGGGAACTCCATAATATGAGTTCGCCTTGGCCCTTCTCAATGTGGGGAATGGACGTGATCGGGCCCATCAAGCCCAAGGCTATTAATAGGCATCGGTTTATCTTTACCATGATCGACTACTTCACCAAGTAGGTAGAAGCAGCCTCCTTCCCCAGGGTTACCAAAGAAGTTATCATTGCTTTCATTAGAAACAATGTCATTTGTCGATATAGACAACCAGAGGTAATTGTATCTGACAATGCTAAGAACCTCAACAACAAAATGATGGAGGAGTTGTGCAGTAAATTCCACATCAAGCATCTCAAATCTATCATCTATCGTCCAAAGATGAATGGTGATGTTGAAGCAGCTAACAAAAACATTAATAAGATCATGCAAAAGATGTCCACCAACCACAAAGGATGGCTTGACTTGTTGCCTCTGACTATGTTAGCCTATAGAACATAAATGCGCACTTCCACTGGGGCAACCCCCTACACAATAACCTATGGGATAGAAGCAATGCTCCCCATAGAAGTTGAAATGGAATCCATCAGGGTGTTGATAGACGCTTGGCTGGATGAAGACCAATGGGTACAAGATAGGTATCACCAATTATCTCTAATAGATGAAAGGCGAGCCGCTTCTATCTTCCATGGTCAATTATATCAATAAATGATGGCCAGGTCTTACAACAAAAAAGTCCGGCGACGGCAGTTCAAATAACATGACTTGGTTTTGAAGAAGATCATTGACAAACAAGATTAGGCTAAGGGAAAATTTACCCCAAACTTGGAAGGCCCGTTTATTATCAAGGAGGTATTGACAGGAGGTGCTCTCCGATTACATGAAATGGACGACAATGAATTTCCACAGCTTATCAACTTGGACACCATGAAACGGTACTATGTCTGAGGTCACCATCAAGAAAACATCTTGGTTTTGGATCATCAGATCCCCAGTCATTTCAGGTTTTCTAACCCTTCATTAAATATAACTTCTCTTCATACTCACCTGCCTCATCAGGGACAAACACATTTTTCTAACCAGCAGCCTGGTCTCAGATCATCAGATCCTTTTCTCTCCATTTGGTTTTGAACCCTTACTCAACTCTGGTTATCTCACCAAGGATTGAACCTTTCACACACGCAGGTTTACCCCATTAGGGATAAAACTTTTCACACATGCAGTTTGTCCTGTATATATGATTAAACTTTCTCCCCCGTAGTTTGTCCTGAACATGGGATCAAACTTTTCATTAGCTGCAAACCGTCCTGAACATGAGGCGAACTACGCCGACCTGATCTCCTTGATACATGGGAGTACATAGGCAGCCATATTTTATATGGTCCGGTCGTAATAAAACAAAAACAACAAAAACATTTCTACACCCTTCTCATTACAAAAACAAAAACAACAAAAACATTTATACACCCTTTTCACATACAACGTTGAGCCTCCACACAAGGTTCGAACTACACATACCTGATCTCCTCTTCAATAGGAGTACATATGCAGCCATTCATGGTTCGATCATACCCCTACCAAAACACAAAAACTTGTCAACGGTACTGGGATCAAACTTCAATCCACCATATTTCATCGACTTAAGACCAAAGGGATGGAACTACCTGGCCTCCCCATGTAAATGGGAGAATCAGCGACCATCTAAGCTGCGGTTGACTCCTCAAAGAGAAACACCAATCCATAAGAGATGGAACTAACTGGGCCCACCATACAAAGGAGTACTGGCAACCATCTGTGGTGCGGTCAACCTCATAGAGGAAAGCCACCTTCCTCTCCACATCTACATATAGAAACCAGTCCCAAAACACCAAAGATGGTAGGGAATACACACAGATCAACGATCCATTCTGAAATATATAGAGACATCTCAATGTCCATCCATCAACGAGGAGTTTGAAATACATTGAGACCACATGACCTGGTGAAACATGCAAATATCAAGCAAGCAATAAGGCATAACTAAAAGGGATGTGATCAAAAATATATTTTCCTTGCTATATATAATATTGTTTGATATATAGAATATGAACTGTACATAACCAAATGGCTAAGCTAGTCTGTGCAGGAAAATACTAGGCCATCTACTAGTCAGTGTATATGCGAGCTATCAAGCCTAACATGGCATCCCTCTCAGAAGAAGAAGGTAGAGTTGTTGTCTCCTGTACAAGGATCTTTACGCGAGATAACAAATCTACAGCCATCTGCATAGTGACACTGTGCTCATCAATATACATACTCATCTCTGCAATGATGCCAGTAGTAAGGGACCTCACTGTGGTATTGCTTATAACGACTATATCTCGGGCGGATATGGCGCTCTCCCTCTCAACTATCGCTGCATCTCTGGCTGATATGGCCTCATCCCGCTCAACAATAGCGATATCTATACAAACTAATGCCTCATCTCTCTCTAATAGAAAAAAATCTCTACCATCAAGAGCTGTCAACATCAATGCCCTAGCTTGATCTCTCTCGAAGGTCATCAGATGAAGACTGCTCAAAATACTGTGTTGAATGTTGGATCACAGTGGCACTCGTACTGGGAGAATTAATGTCCTCCATGGGCTCTCTAGCGTCTGAATCAATCCAAGGCACAGTGGATACTACCGCAGCCGATGAAGTCTCTGTCTCCATCCACGTAGAATTCTCTGTCGAACAGCCTGGATGGCTAACAGAAAATACAGCACTCTCACATTGATCCCAATAGGCATACACCCAGGATCAGTCCTCTACTGATAAATGGCGAGAAGCCACACGTTGGCCTAATGCCCCCACAAAAGGATGGAAGTCCTGGAACTGGTCATATTGTTACATCATAGCCAGTGGGTGGTAAGTAGTCATGCCCCTCAAACCAGCTAGAGGAGATAATCCATGCCAGTAGCGTGAGTAATGAAGCTATAGGGTGAACTGAGCCTTGTACATGATAGAATTCCAAATGGATCTTCGATCCCCCCCAAGAATATCGACCAAGACATAGTGTATATACACTCCGAAGGCTGAAAAGAGTATGACATAGTTATATCATGGGTAAAGTAGTACCCGTGTCAGCAAAAAGTACCAATCGGTCTCAAGTGTGACATAAACCACACATAAAACATGATAGAGATGCCTGTAAATACCCTTGTAGGGTAGGTACAGCAAAATGTGGCCGACCTCAATGTCTCTGCCACAATCATCGGAATGATGGTATGACCTTCCCTGAGAGCTCTCACTGCCATGATAACACCGATGTCTAGCTCATCCATATACCGTGGCATGTACACATACGCCACTATGCACATCACGAATACATCCACTCTGGACACGTGCCACTGATCCTCTGGTCTGGTAAAATCCCCAGAATACCGCGCGTAGCTGTCCAATGAGCCGAATCTGTCTATCAAGAAACTCTGGGACAATACATGGCCGGATGTAATCTCATCCTCTACTACTCTACGCCGTAACCCAGTGAGGGTCATGAACTGCCGACGTATATCTCTGACAGCCATACGAGCGCAAGGTCTGTTTAAGGCAAAGTTGTCAACCGTTCGTACTCCTCTAATGTAGTAGTCAACTCCTGGGTACCAAACCAGAAAACCTGCCTCTCCGGTACCCAATGCTCCAGCATACCCTCTACAAAGCCTGCGGGAACTTGAAACATCAAGAGGGTCATAGAATGCTGTAATAACTTATCAGTGGTCACCCTATCTGGAGGTGACACACTATCATACCACAACCTCGATTTAGTGGCTATCAACACCGGTAGGTAGGATCTATCTATCGATGTTGTCGAAGAAGACATCTGTGTAGGCCGTATCATAAGACCATCCAGGGGTCAATGCTGAATATCTCTGGACATACATACATATGCATAATATGATACATGCATGACAAATAATAGATGACAATATGATGTAGGGAATGGAAAACAATGCATACATTCCTAAGTACATCATCATCTACATACATCATCTATGTACAACTACAAATATAGGGAAATAGGGCACATACGCCCTACTACTAATAGAGGCCTATCAAAAGATATAGCGAGAATGGGGTATAGCCACCTAATATCTAACAGAGGCCTATCAAAAGAGATAACGAGAATAAACATCAGAAGAGGACAATGGTGTCAATATCTACATCATTAATCCTGTCCACCTCATGTAACTCCTCCTGAGTCACTAGATCTCTATCAACAGGGATATCAGACCTATCCAAGGGAGGATCTGTACCGGCAAAGCCATATGGGTCACCTGAGGGGCCAGCGCCTGAGCTGGAAGTATCAAAAGCATCTGCCTCTGAAGGATCTCTGTCCAAGTGCCAGATGAAAAAATGTGCCCAGTCCAACTATTGGGTCAAACTATCAATTTGTGTCAAATGAGTCGAATCTCGGACACAAGTCAGCCAATCCGTCATCATCACGGATCCAAGAACTATATCCCCTATAAACTTAGTGACACGGGTCTGGGCTCCAATGGTACGAGGGGACCACCAGTGATGGAACGTATCTTGGGTATGTGAAGCCTCTGACAAAGTACATCTGTCCATACCCATCAATGGGATGTCATCGATGGGTGATTGCAACACAGGCCAATAACGCTTGATAAGAAGTAAGATCGGTACACGAATCTCTCGTGTGATGCTCCTAATAGCACGTTCTCCTAAATAGAGCTCCCATCCTCCATCTGTGAAGAGAGGAATCCTACGGGTGGATATCACGTGCTCGACACCAGTCAGGAATTCATCCTCAAATCTAATGGTCAAATGTTCCCTAGAGTAGGGAACCCAAGTAATGACATCATCTGTCAATAGCTCCAACTATAAGCGACAATGGGTGAAACCCTCAGCTACAGGGACCTCCACTAGTATGGAGTGATGTCATCGTTGTCCTCGTGGATAGGTATCTAAACCTAACACACTCACATGACACAAACATGGAAGCCTCTAATAGGCCCAAAACTGCCAATAAAAAGGCAAACATCTGCTGTCAGTGAACACTCTTAACCTGTACATGGGAAATCAAAAGAGAAATACTCACCAGTAGAAACGGATAAAATCCTAGCCAAGCCTATGTCAAGCCCTGCGAACGCATACACATTCCCCTGAGGAAATAGGCAAAGGTGTAGGAGACCCAATCATACTCTCCAATATGGTCCACCTCCCGAGTGGCGCTAATCAAAGCGAATGACACCGTAGAAGAGTTACCTGTTATGAAGCAACCCCGAATAATAACCAGGAAAAATTGCCGAAGAATGCGATGCCTGAATCTAACATCAGCAGGCATGGGCTCACTCAACAGCCCACTCATAGCATCTACGCTCAAAGGACCTGTACGAACGGTCCTTCCCTTGAGCGCCTCAGCCGAAACTCCTAACCAGGATCTAACGACGGTCGGGGTAATATTCACCGTACATGGCACTGGTGCCCTACCAAACTCCATACTGGTGGTAAACCGCTAATCCATCGGCGTCATCATCACATCATAATCCAACAAATGGAGAGACTGAGTCTGGTGAAACCAGCGCTCAGACAATGCCCCGAGGTAACCCCAAGGACAACGACGGAGAAGAATGGAAAAGAACGCCCCAAAGCCCCAACCATTCACAATACTCGGTAATCTGGATACAAAGCCTGATACAGGGAGTGTATGCTAAACCATTTCCTTCGAGGCTGTGTAAAGCCGGGAACCTACATCAGATGCAAATCAATGTCAAAATCATTGCTCCTCCTCAATAGGAAAAAGGAAGATTAAGCCCAGCTTTTACCTCGTTTGCATGCAAGTAAACTGAGGGGTGGCAACTCAGATCACCTAGAAGATCTGGAATAACCACCTGAATGCTTGGAAGATCCCTGTGGGGAGCATAAGCAGCAAGAGCTGGAGCCACTACCGGTACATCCTCCTCCTCGTCCTTAACATTTGGTACATCAACCCGAATAAGACGTATCACCGCCTTCGCCAGACGACGAGGCTGTCTAATTGAACGAGGTCGAGGCACTTCAGAAGCCCTCCTCCACACACCTGAAGTGGTCCTGCGATAACTACTCAGCTGATCCGGATCCATATTATCTGGACACAAGTCTCCAAATAACCTCAAAAAGGGTGTGGTAAATTCTAACCTGGGGCATTTTTTATGCATTTTATGACTATATGCATTACTTTAACATACGACTACAGTAGAGTTAAAAATGCATGTCTACCCAATGCCTAGACTTTTGGAATTTTTTTGCCAGAGTCTCCTTTATAAAAGGGACTATCCACATGCACATAGGCATGACTAGGTGGCCATTCAGTATAACACCTACCCATAGTCATACATATCCTATAATGCATGAAAATATCAAAGTCACAATCCATGACGGTAGATTAAATACCAGGATTGCTTTACTTTATTACCTTTGCTCATTTGTCCTCAAATAGGATAAGAAATAACAGAAAAAGGTATCAATTTGATTGTTTCAAAAGTCAAATTTTTTCACATCATTGAGTTTAGCAGGGTTAAAGACTAACATTTACTATGTTGAATATTATTTATCAAGAAATATGAGCATGCATATTCACTACTATATGTTTAGACACATTTCATAAAAAGTCATTTTCCAACGGATAGAAACTGGAAAAGAAGACTTGCATACGTTACTAGGGCAGTGTAGAACACTTGTATGATGACAAAATTTGCAGAAAGACGCCTGAACTTAGCAGATCTGAAGAAGAGCTCTCGGATTTCCTGTGTGTCGCAACTTGAAAGTGACTTATGAAAGCCACAGCTGCCTTAAAGGCAACCCATGGTTGGCCGCAGGTGTACCTGCGGCTTCTGCAGGTGTACCTACGGCTCCCCAAGGTGGGGTCCACCCCTCCGACTCGGTCCAATTCTATTTGCAAAGGAGTTCTCACAAGCTGAAAACGCAAAATAAGGAAAAATATGCTCCGCAATTGAGTGGATTAGCCTGAAATCCTAGTTTTCATGGAACAAACTGCGGGTCTACATGTAACTCATTGGTATTCAGCCAAACACATGTTTACTATATCAATGATCGCAATTGTTGCAAACTACATTCCGTAATACCTAACGAAGGTCTGATGCCGTCAGTTTGGGGTCGTAACTCCAAAGCACTTTCCCCCAGCAGAAATTACATACATTTCAGTCGTCGATGTACATGTCAATGAAGGTCAAGAAACCTTGGCAACACTCAGCCGATGGTAAGTAAACCCATCGACGCATCGAAAACTATCTGATGATTTCAGTCGTTGATGCACACGTGAACAATGGTCAAGCAGCCTTGACATTATCCCCCGCAGGGATTGCAGCTATTGATGTACATTTCAGCGAGGGTCAGGCAATCCTAACAAACACAAACTTTTGATAGTAACTCCAACAGAACACTGTGAGGACTTAGTAATACAAACCAAGGAAAAACATCCTCATTGGGATGGACCGATGATGGAATATGTTATACACATCCTCAAAAGGAAAAGTACATTCCCACAAAATCTCTTGCATATAAGAGGAACATCTATGGCGAGAAATTTGTACCAAGGAACAAGGACTTCGGTGATAACCCCAACGTCTACATCCTTAAAATTTTTGAGAGCTTTGGAACACACATCCAAGCAGTTTGTCAGAGTTATTCGTGATAACTCCAGTCCCCATCACAAGTTATGGGGGTAACGGTCATCATATCCCGGTGGAAAACGGTCCAACAAACCACATGCATTATACGTTTGCATCATACTTCAATACATTATATCATGAATATCTTGTCATATTTCAAGTGTCTAGTATTCTTTATCCTATTCATGCCATTACATTGCATAAATATGATAAAGATGGGCATCTGTAGACACTCAAAATTTTTCATTCCTGTTACTAACCTTGCAGGAAGGCAAAATCTTCTTCCGGAGATAACCCTGGAAGCCAAATCATCACAGTCTCGGAGACAACCTCGGGATCTTTTATTTCAACCTCGGAGACAACCCCGAAGAATACGGTTCCAGTTCCGTAGATAACACCGGAGGAGTTTGCCATCTCGGAGATAACACCGAGATATTCAGTCCCAATCCCGGAGACAACCCCGAGATTTCCAATCCAACCTTGGAGACAACCCCAAGGAATGCAGTTGCAGTTCCGGAGATAACCCCGGAAATGCTATTTTTCGCTTCTAGCAGTCAGCTTCAACACTCAGTGATAACCCCAAGGCACTCATTCCCCAAGCCCGAAGATAACCCCGGGAGGTCAGGCACACCTCTGAGAAAACCCTGAGGATGGTCAACACTTGCAGTAGTCCAATCTCAGAGATAACCTTGAGCAACGACCGCTAAAATAGCTCAAACCGAAGATAACCCCGGTGAGGGGCAGAATCATCATTTTACCATCTCGATCCCACATTGCACCATCTTAACATTCATACATATACTCTAAAAAGAAATGTTCTATAAGACCCAAAGAGCTCCAATCCCGAGTGACTACTACATAAGACAACACACCAGATAGAATTTGAAGCTTGAAGACCAAGGTCATGGTCCCATCTTTATGATTTCGTACACCCTCTAATCCTATATCATTGTGTAGTTCTCAATAATAGCATGCCGAAAAAGGTTTTATACACCTCGATCGAATGCTCGGATTGATGTTTTGAAAGTTTAAGCGGACATCAAGTTGCATGTGTGCACGTACTTCGAGATTGCAGGACCCGCGGAGCTCAGGGCACCCCGGGCAGCCGCAGGTGCATCTGCGACTACCGTAGGTACACATGCGGCTCTGCCCCTATATAAAGAGAGGACTTGGGGCAGCCATTTTAAAAAGAGAAAAGGCAAGGAAGCCCTGTCCAATTTGCTATGTACACTATAAACTGAGTACTTTCTCATTTTAAACATTTGTGAGCTTATATATTGCTATATTTTTACCGACGGGAGCCGAGTGTTCATCTATTTAAAGCTATTGATGTCTTCTTTGACAGTCCACTGTAAGCCTTCTTACACAGTTCTTCACGTTGAGAGTCGTGTTGCGTTTGTTTACCCAGACTTCGATCCGTGGCTTTTATTTCTTTTTGTATACAATATATATATATATATATATATATATATATATATATATATATATATATATATAAGCAGAAACGCCCGGATATAAATTCTGCTCAATCGAGGCATAACTTTGTGGTAATGTTAGTCCATATATATATATAAATACTTATATATATGTTGTTGCCAAAGAAACTCTGTTTTGATTGAGACCGGATTTCACATCCTAGTTGCATTTATCAGCTTTTATATATATATATATATATATATATATATATATATATATATATATATATATATATATATATATATATCCATCCATCCATGTGTAACGGTTGTCATGGACACTTTTATATTGACCCACTTTTGGACCATTGATCAACTTATTATAAGGCTTAGATTGAATGCCATAATTGCCCGGTAGCACAAGCTTTCTTTCTTTTTTATTTTAATATATTTCATTTGTATAATCAACTTTTGTCATTTTAATAATTTTAAAACAATTTTTTAATATTAAAATACTCCAACCAAAGACAACTTATCTGCTTGGGGTTTTTTTTAAAGCATTTCTCTATTATATGGGATGACTCAGCACATTAAAGTTGCATTAAAAAAAATAAAAAAAAAATTCGATCTGCATAAATTGTAATTATACCGAGAGATGAGAATGAACTTTATTATATATTTTTGACATATATTGTTTTGGATCATTACTATTATAACAATATATTGTTTTGTTTTGACAATATATTGTTTTGACTAAATAACAATATATTGTTTTGACTAATTAACAATAAAAAATATATATGTCAAAATAATATATTTTTAACTAATTAACAATAAAAAAAATGTCAAAACAATATATTTTTAACTAATTAACAATAAAAACAATATATTGCTAACAAACAAAATATGTCAAAACAATATATTGTTAAAAAATATATATGTCAAAACAATATATTTTTAACTAATTAACAATAAAAATCCTTGACATATATTTTGACATATATTGTTTTGACATATATTTTTTTTATTGTTAATTAGTTAAAATATATTTTTGACATATATTTTTTTATTGTTAATTAGTTAAAAATATATTGTTTTGACATATTTTTTTATTGTTAATTAGTTAAAAATATATTTTTTGACATATATTTTTTATTGTTAATTAGTTAAAAATATATTATTTTGACATATATTTTTGATTTATTAATTAGTTAAAATATATTGTTTTGACATATTTTTTTTTATTGTTAATTAGTTAAAATATATTATTTTGACATATATTTTTATTGTTAATTAGTTAAAAATATATTGTTTTGACATTTTTTTATTGTTAATTAGTTAAAATATATTGTTTTGACATATATTTTTTTATTGTTCATTAGTCAAAATAATATATTGTCAAAACAAAACAATATATTGTTATAACAGTAACAATCCAAAACATTATATGTCAAAAATATATAATAAAGTTCATTCTCATTCTCAAATTTAAGTATAATTTGTACTTTTGATTTATTTTTAATTTTTTTAATGCAACTTTAATGTGCTTAGTCATCCCATATAATACAGAAATGCTTTAAAAAAAATTACCCTATTTAAGTATAAGTTAGGCTTACCGAGTATTTTAATATTAAAAAATTGTTTTAAACTTGTTAAAATGACAACAGTTGACCATACAGTGCAATATATTAAAATAAAAGCCGGTAATGCTTGTGCCGGCTGGGCAATTATGGCATTCAATCTAAGTCATCTAATAAGTTGATCAACGATCCAAAAGTGGATTGCTATAATAGTGTCCATGGCAACCGGTTGCCATGGATGGATTCCCTATATATATATATATATATATATATATATATATATATATATATATATATATACATTTCGATCGCATGGAGTTTACTTTGTGGCCTTTTATTGCATTATTTACATTTCGTCCCGCCTAGAGTTTCCTTCGTGGCGGTTGATCGCTTTTACAACTTTATTTACATTTTCTCAATCCCCCATGGAGGTGCTTCGTGGTGGTTGATTGGGTTTTATTGCTTTATTTATTTTTCGTCCCGCTTGGAGCTTACTTCATGGCGGTTGATCGCTTTTACAGCTTTTATTTACATTTTCTCAATCCCCCATGGAGGTGCTTCGTGGTGGTTGATTGTCTATATATATATTTATCGCTTATATATATAACTGTTTAAAGCTTTCATACAAACTGCTACATCATATGAGCCTAGGAATTATGTGATCACAGATTCAGTCTACTGAATATAGATTCGGTTCCCGTGATGGACTTTTTCAGCTGTACACGGCTTGTAAGTTATTCACAATGTTTAAATGTCCTTAGCCGACTTTCATGCCCACAAGGAATTCAACACTTCTTTTTATCTTATTTTCTCGAAGATGCTTCGCATCTCAAAAAAATAAAAGCAATCAAGCCGAACACATTATAAAATGGAAGTATCAAAGGCCTCAATTAATATTGGGCATAAGGGTTTGAAAAACCTCTTTTCACAAAACATCATTGTTATATCTTGTTAAAACTGAATTTTTATACAGAATTTCAAACCCTTTGTATATAGGTACGAACGAGGCATAACACTACTTCCAGATAATTGCATATTGATCCACACACATACACATTCATATAACAGTTTAATTGAAAAGTGGCGGTCATGTTAGGTTTGTAATATTCATGTGCGCAATCAAATTGCAAAATAATGCGGAAGCGTGTAAAATCAGAGTTTAAAAAATTTACAAACCATATACCTGGATCACACTTTATGCACAATTATTAATTAAACGAAAGGATATGAAGAACAAACATACCCTTGAAGATCCGAGCTTCCTCAGGTACAAGTTCACTTCCAATCCTTTTCGCATTCAACTTGAATCCACCGGGTTTGGTTCCTTCCTTTGATCAACGTTAGCCACCCATGTGTTTGGCCTCTAGAGGTGATCCACCAAGGAAAAAGAATTTTTCAAGAAGAAGGGGTATTGGCTCAAACCCTAGTTTTTCCTATCTGTATGGAAAAAGGGCGTACTCTCCAACAAATTGGAATTATTACGTAGTTGTAAAAGTTAACAACCCCCACCACCCATAATAAGACTCCTCTTATTTATAGATTTGGGCAACCCACCTTAACAATTAAGGAATTGGGATTTATTTAATTAATTAAATTCTTTTAATTAATTAAGCTCCTTAATCTTATTAGGGATAATTAATTAAACTCCTTTAATTAATTTTCCCTCCTAATCCTATTAGGAATAAATGAGAGTACTTATATTAAATTAATTCCTAAACTCTTTTCGAAATTAAAATAATAATAATTGTAATAATATTAATAAGACTCCTCTTATTAATTTATATTTAATATTTCTAAAATATTAAATAATAAATATTAAGCTATTTAATTTATTCTATTACCATAGATTAAATTAAATATACTTAACATATTATTACGATTATGCCATTAACTTCTTAAATAATTATTCTTTCTTTTATGGTGTGACCTTTAGGTTCTCCATATTAAACCTATTGTGAATAAATCAATTAGAACAATTCTAATCTTATTTAAATAAATAAATTAAACAATTAATTTATTTAAATAATATTTATTCTACAATAGAGATAAGCCTCCCTAGCGATCAATGACTTTCTAGATAATATAGATTTCAACATTAATCATTAAAGAACCTTTGAGTAAATAGTTACCGTACAATTCAATCCTTCCACCATACAATGTCCCAATTAAATATAAGACATGGAATTACTGTCAAGTCTTATTTTATTTAATTATATGTATTTCGATCTTAAATGTACAACTCCAAATAATGCAAATTAGAAACTCCTTTCTAATTTCATTCTGCCTTGGCCAAAGACTACTGGGTTGTCATTTATCGAATCACATAGGACATTTCTCTTCTTTTATTAGAAGTGGTAGATTCTTTATTGATCATATATTATCTCCATGTACAACTTATTATACCCAAGCATATCCTTTGATATACCCTAAGGGTCTTAAGGAATAAGTCAAAGTATAACTCATCATACACAAGATACTATGATGATCTCAAGTCCAAGGATCACTTGTACTACTATCACTACTGAATTCCTATTGACAGCAAGTAAAACTCCATTAGGTATTCCTTAGCGAGCCAATGCTTCGATGAACTTATTCTCTAATAAGCACCTACATACTTGCTTTAGTGTCTCCACACAAATGATCATGAGATCAATCATCCTCATCCAATGAGCAAGCAACGTATGTACCAATCTATCCGGATTCACTAATCCCCAATTTAGTAATCCAATGATTGAGAATTTAGTTTTAAGCTTTCTAAGAATTTAGATCTCATTAGAATGATCATCATCATTATTCTAAAAGCATTGCTTAAAACTATGGGTTTATCACATATTATAAAACAATACATGTATGTAGATAATTAAAAGCCTTTAATAAATTAATACTTTTTATTAATAAATGAATAAGATTGTTACAAAGTATATGCTTTATCATCAAACATGATTGGCTTGTGTGCATATTACTTTCAGGTCACCGTGGCAACACGAATGTCGAGGGGTGCCTAACACCTTAGCGTTTCCGAAAATATAATTAGGTTTCCTAATCGATCGTTAGGGTTTTCTAACTACATATTAGGGTTTCTAATCTAGCATTAGGGTTTACTAAGGTTATACCTTATCTAATCAACATTTGATCGTTAATATCATACTATACAAACACATAATCATAGATACAATTATAATAATTGTATTAACTATCAAATCCCTATCTGTAATTAGGGTTAGGGTTTTCATCAAATATTTAACATAACTTCATTCATACTACCTAGTCAATAAATAGTTTGACAAACCTTCTTTGCTCATAACACAAATACTCAACATAATATTGATAATCGATACTGATATTAAATAAAAAAAATTATTCGTAAAAATTAGAATTGTTTAAAATTCAGGGTCCTCACACAACCACAAACTTGTCCAAGTATTGCTTGAACACTCTTTTCATCAAGTCCATAAAAGCATCTGGCGCATTTGTCAGCCCTAACGACATCACTAAGAACTCATAATGGCCATAACGAGTCCTAAATAATGTCTTTGGTACTTCCTTTGTCCTCACCTTCAACTAATGATAACCAATTCTTAAATCAATCTTTGAAAAACATCTTGTTCCTTTAAGTTGATCAAACATGTTGTCTATTCTCGGTAATAGATACTTGTTCTTGATTGTCACCTTATTCAAGTCTTTATAATCCATACACAATCTCATCGATCCATCCTTCTTCTTTACAAACAACACAGGTGCTCCCCACAAAGATACACTAGATTGGATGTACTTCTTTCCAAAAAATCCTACAGCTTGACCATTAACTCTTTCATTTCTATCGAAGCCATCCTACACAGTGCTTTCGATATTGGCGTTGTTCCCGGTACTAAATCAATCACAAATTCTTTTTCTCTGTCTGGTGGAAGTCCCGATAATTCCTTTGTAAAGACATCCAAACATAACTATAGGTATCTGCCCCATGTCAAAATTCACCATCAGAGTATCCACAACATGAGCCAAATAACCTTCGCATCCTTTCTTTAACATTCTTCTGGCATGCATCATCGTCAGGACAACTCGTTTATCTTGGTAACTTGCTACCATAAAATACAACCATAGACTTCTTCGGTGTCTTAAGGCATATTTTTTTCTTCTAACAGTCAATAACTGCCTCATGGTTAAACAACCAATCCATTCCTCGTATCACATCAAATTCTCCTAAGCGTATCAGAATTAAATTCACGCTTAACTTATGTCCCCTTATTTCCACACAACTATTTCTATGGATAAATTCCACATGGATCACTTCATTGTTGGCTACTTCTATATTCATTGGGTTTTCTAACTTCTCACGAGGTAAATCTAACCTTTTATCAAATTCACCAAACACAAAAAATAGGTATCTCCAGGATCAAATAACACATATGCATTTATATTATTGATCAGAATTAAAACTGACACCACCTCCCTAGATGCCACTGCATCTTGTACATTTATGTTGAAGGTTCTAGCTGTCGGCTTGCTGGGCTGAGCTGGTCCTCCCATGGTTAACTTAGTGTTACTGCCCCTAATGTCGCATCCCCCATCAGCGTTCTTCTTCAGTGGACAATCCTTGAATCGATGCACTGTTCCTCCACATGAAAAACAACCTCCTTTCTTTGGCTTATGATAATTTGGAGAAATATGTCCTTCTTTTCCACAATTGTAACATGCATTCTTTCCCTTCATACACTCTCGAATGACTATTTCCACAATTTATACATGCCTGCTTCTTCTGTTGTACAATTCCTAATTGACTTTTCGAATTATTTCCACTGATGTTCCACTTGTGTTTCTTACTGTTACTACCACCATGTCTAGCATTCGGATTTCCTCATTCGACCTTCTTCTTATTCTTACTTTGATTGCACTTTAAAACTACTTCACTCCCACCTTTTGTAAATGAGATCTTTCTCCAACAGAGTTGAAAATGAATTGATTTGCAATACTGCTACTTTGCTAAAAATCCATGGTTTTAACCCATTTTCAAACCTCCTTACTTTCCTTACCTTAGTGTCCACCTGATGTGGAGCGAATCTGGCCAACTCATTAAATTTGGAAACGTATTCTGACACAGACATATTCTCTTGCTTTAACTCTAGAAATTTAATATCCATTCTTTCTTGCATACTTGTCGAGAAATAGTTTTTGAAAAATAGGATTTTGAACCTTTCCAATGTCACAACTCCTGCTCCGGCTATAGCCTGATTTGACTCCCACCAGTAATTAGCTTCACCTTTCATTAAGTAAGTGGCAAAAATTGTCTTCTGCTCCTCTGTAACTCTCGCAATGAAAAATGATTTCCCCATCTCCTTCACCCAAGTTTGGGCTTCAATAGGGTTAGTGGTTCCCTTAAACTATGGCGGTCCCACTTCCTTAAAGTCTTTAAAATTTCCCAATCCATTATCTGGCCTATTCCTTGCTACTGGTCATCTATTCTGCATCGCTAGTGCTAACTGTAGGGTTTTCGGCACATCAAAACAATGAACAACGAAAAATAAATTGAACAAAACAATCTGAAACCCAAACAGGATCCATGCGAAATAGAAATTAATTTAGTGTGTAAAAGATTATACCGAATATGAAGTAGGAATTGATGCGATCGAATCTCCAACGCAATCCAAACGAACTGCATCTCTACAGTATCCACATGAACGCTCTGCGAATCGTCCTACGATCTCTGCGTAAGAAGGAACCACTATGTTTTAGCCACTAAGGATGAGGATTTTTGAAATGCTTTTCTAGTCTCTCTCTAAGAGCGGCTAGGGTTTTTGTATTTTGACGTAATCCCTAAAATGACCGATATATATCATATATATATATATATATATATATATATATATATATATAGCGATTAGGAGGAATTAATCAAAACCTAATATTATTAAATCCGAATATATATATATATATATATATATATATATATATATATCTTAATTAAGTCTTACTTAATTAATATACCTATATATATAATTATCCTATTAATTTAAATTAAGTAATTTAAATACTATCAATCATATTGACATATTTAAATCTTTACAATTTAAATTAATTCCCTTTTAATTACGTTCTATGTGTGTGACCCTTTTAATTACTTAATTACTACGTTGACAATAATTTTAAAATCATATTATAAAATTATAAATAGTGAGCGGCATCTAGTAATGCATCACTTCTACCTAAGTAATAATAAGATCGATGATTTGATGCAACCTTTTTGTGACCAATGTTTCAATGTAATTTAATCCTTTTAACCTTAATATCCTAGATTAAACTCGAGTCATGGAATGTGTCATACTCTTCATAATTTAATATGAGTTTTTCTTGATCAATGAGTAGACTATATGAAACAAATCACTAATTGAGCATGGCCATGAAATTCATAGTCCTACTCAATCAAGAGGCCTATGGATATCACCCCTAATATATAGGATGGTTAAATTCCATCTAGATCACTCATATTCCTCACATGATTCATGATGTACCCAATAATCACCTTTATAGTCCACCCTATTAAAGGTGACATTTGATGATATCAAAGTACATAAATTCTCGTGTAGAAATATAGTGATTTCAGGTCGGTGGACCATTACATCATTGTCACTATGAGAATTGCTAATGACACTTCGTATAATTCTCCACATAGAATTCTCATGGTGGGTCTGTCCAGTACATCGTTCTCTAACATGTACATATGGATTGACTTAATATCTCATATATTTATGACTAATGAGATTTGGTCATCAGTCAATCCACATACTAGTCTTAATGCATCATTGTTGTCCCATCAACTAAGATACTCGACTAGGGACATTTAAGAACAATGATACTAATTGTAATTATATAATCTCATGTATCACTATTCTAAGGATTTTTATTATGTTAACATTTATACAACGCAGTAAATAAAACCATAATAAAATCATTAATTTATTCCATCAAATATAATATCAAAACGTTAAGCAATCATATCAAATAATTGGCCTCTAGGGCATAAACACACTAACATGTCCACAAAATCTTGCATCGAGTTTGCTTCTTGACCTCGTGCATTGTTAACAAATTCTTCTACCCTTCGGATTCAGGTTTCTCTACTTGGCAACATTATCTGATTAACCAAAACCTAAAGTTATTCTTTCTTGTTTTACATCTTATATCACATCTTATTAGTGTTTAACATGTAACACATAATTTAAACTCAAACAATCACATACTCATGATGTGACAAATTTAGTTTACTGGACTTTTTAATTCAGCTTACCGAATTTAATGGATTTAGTTTGCTAAATTACCAATTCTGTTTACTGAATTAAACATATTATCAGATAGACAAATTATTATCTTAATTCTCAAAACACATAACATAATACTACATTTATATTCATATACCAAATCTTTGAGTCTTACACTTTCATACCTGGCATATTACTATCAATGCTATTATCCCATTTTAAACCACAAAAGATGGGATCTACTCAAAATGATACTCCCCTACATACACAAATGGGGATACCACATACCTACATACTACCTCATACCTGCTGAGGTTTACATTAATATAAAACCATAATAAATAAAAGAGGTACTAATGCATCTATCTACATAACAATTGGTCCATCTCATAACGTCACTGGTGGCCCTGTTGGGTCACATGCACATATTCTTGGGGAAACACTTCCTCCATGACTCGACATCGAACTGATCGGATCGACTCCCCTATCTCCATGTGAGGCCTCCTGGTACCTCATCGCTGACCCTCATAAGCTGAATCTAGTGCCAGCCCCAAAGTCTCAATCCTGACTTCCTTAGCCTGTATCTCAATCTCTAACTGGTCAACCCTCTGAGATGCATTGAACCATGCATTCCCAATTTTGACCCTATCAACCTTCTCCCGCTCTAACTCAGCAAGCATCGCCTGATGCTCCGCCCTTAGTATTTCCAGCTGCATCTCTGAATGCTCTAACTTTTCCTTCAACTCGACCATATCCATTTGGGTTTGGTAAGCCACATCCTTGAATTTCTGCTCCGTGAACTACAGTGTGTGGTTCTCCACCTCTAACTGCCCTATTTTTCCCTCCATCTGATTGTTCCTCATCAGTAGATCCCTATCAAAGTATCCTGTAGGGTATCTTCCAGTATCTCATGCTTTACTAGTCCCTGTTGGACATTATGGCTACCTTGCCTGTCTTCCGACATCCTATAATCACCACAAATAATAACCAACATCAGTACCACAATAAAATATATTCATTGATAAAATGAATTGATATTTTATTAAGTACAACCAAAACTCGATGAATTTCCTCAATCCATCTCCTAACATACTCTATAAGAGTTTTCTTATAAGGTTATAACTTAGGTTTCACATTCCTAATGTTTATAACCTATAACTTTGATACCAACCTGTGACACCCCCAAATTTGAGTTCTCTAACCTCGGATCCAATGCATACATATTATATAACTATTGTAGAATAATAAACATATATTGTTCATCATAATAAGGTCATACAACATAATCCCAAGGTCCTCTTAACCTTAACTTAAACATACCTTTAATATAAAAGGTTTACATAACCAAATTACATCAAAGTAAAATAATACTTAAACATTTTCATTAACTATTCTTGAATTTTTCCCTTGCCTTTGTCCTTCTTGGACATCTCTGGCTTAATTGAAATAATTGTTATGATATAGCAATAGTAAGCAACTAATTTGCTTAACAAGTTTAAATACAAATGGGATATATCATGATTAAAAGGGAATTTATCTTTCAATGTTCCACGATAGATATCGATTTTGAAAGAACTTGAATTAATTTTCAATAATTGAATATTCGAATAATTGAATAATAGATACTGAGAGGTTTGAAATAACCATGAACATATACTAAGGTTGTCAGTATTTAAACTGGTCCTTTTAATAAGTTTTGGTAATCAAGGGGATCAACCTTTCATACCCTGTGAATTATGCATAAACACTTAATAATCGAGCAACAATTGTTTTCTAATATCATGTTTTAATAAAATTATTCTTTTTCTCAGTCAAGAGTTCTTACCAAATCAATTGATTAAGAACAACTTTTAAAACGTATTTGATTTAACAACTTTAAACATGCTTGATCTAGCTGATACAACTAACATAGATCTATCTCATAAATAGTTCAAGAATAAAAAAACTTTAATTATTCATTGTTCAATAATAGTAGAACAAGAATTCAATTGCACAAAGTGCGATTAATAATAATCATTAAGGATGTGGAATAATCAACAATAATTATCCACTAACATGCTTTGAAAAGAATAACTCGAGTTTGAATTAGGGAACTTGCCTCGTCTGCGGTCTACTGCTACGAAATTAAATCTATCTGCTTAAGCAATTTAACTATCTTCCGTTGAAAGACCTATAATTGATCTTCCAATTAGTAAATCATATAATATCATCACTCTAATATAAAATATCGAACATTTAGTCATTACATTAATTCTTGAGTAATATTATCACCCCTTTTAACATTACTATCACGCAAACCTTATCTTAAACTCATTTAATATTATTACCCTTAATAATATTTTATTAACTTATTATTATTATTAATCGACTAATAATACTTTACTCGCTTTACTAATATTGTTAATCCCTTAATAATATTTTAATCCTTAACTAATATTATTAATCATTTAATAATATTTATTACTTTACTAATATTATTAACCTTATAATAGTATTTTAATCAATTACTAATATTATTATTCATTTAATAATATTTCATTCAATTTTGAATATTACTAATTATTTAATAATATTTTAATCATCTAATGATACCCTGATATAATATTATTAATCTTTTAATAATCTTTTAATTTAACATTGTTAATTACATTAATTATAATTTAATCTAATATTTTAGTCCTTTAGTAATATTTTAATCACTTATTAATTCTTTAATATAATATTATTAATTATTTAATAATATTTTAAATCCAATTTTAATCTAAATATTCTTAGTTATTTAAAAAGATCTTATTCTAATATTATTAATATCTTAATAATATTTTAATCATTTATTAAACCAATAAATAAATTATTTTAATGGTTTACCCTTTAATAATTCATTTATTTAATAACCATTGTAGACGCTCTAATTTTACATTCATGTTACTAACCATGCAAGAGGGTATAATTGACTTTCGTATGCCAGAGACAACCCTGATAATGAAAAGATCAAATCCAGCCCCAAAGAAAACTCCGGGACATCAACTCAAACCCCGGAGATAACCCTAGGAAATCAAACTCCAGTCTCGACGACAAGCCCAGGAGATCAAACTCAAGCCCCAGAGACAACCCCGGTTCATCAACTCAATCCTCGACGACAACCCCGGGAGATCAAAGTTTAATCTCGACGACAACCCCAGGAGATCAAGTCAAGTCCCGGAGGTAACCCCGATAAATCAAAATCTAAACACCGTAGACAACTCTGGGGGATCAAGTTCAAAGCCCAGAGTCAACCCCGAGAAAATTAAACCAGGCTTAGAGACAACCCTAAGGAATGTCAGAATTTAAGGTCAAACAAACCTTAGAGACAACCCTGAGGACTGTCAGAATCAACAGCAGTCCAATCTCAGAGATAACACTGAGAAAAAAAAGCTAAAACTGCATCAAGATCGGAATCAACCCCGAAGGGGCAAAATAGTCATTTTTCTAATTTAACATCAAATCATCTCAAATCACCGCGAAAGAAGTCCTACAGAACCATAACATCAATCTTGAATGAAAAAAACATAAGACAGCTCAACGGATAGACTATGAGGACCTGGAGATCTGGTCATGGACCCATCTTCTAGGATTTGGACAATGTCTAATCCCATGTCATTGTGTAGCTCTCGTCAAGGGCTTTTCGGAAAGGTATAACACGCCTCCATCGAATTCCCAGATTGAAAGTTATAAAGGTTCGAGCGGATAACACGTTGGCCTGAGTGCACGTACTTTGAGACAACAGGACCCATGGGGTCCGGGGCAACCCGGGGAGCCGCAGGTAGACCTGCGGCCATCTTGGTCTATAAATAGACCCCCCACCAGCTCATTAGAAAAAAAGATGAAGAAAAAGAGAGAAAAATCTGTCCATTTCAGCACTTAACCTCTTCTTGAGTGCTCCAAACTTTTATGTTGTTCAAGCTCCAAAAGCGATCTGAAGTCACGTATTCTACAACATGTCAAAATTTAACAAGTGGAAACCGAGTTTTCAAGCTCCAAAAGCGATCTGAAGTCTTCTTAGCAGCCCATTAAAAAGATTTTTTTTTTTCAGATTTTAAGCTTTCTACTGCTTTGATGTATATATATATATATTCAAAGTCCTTCCTGGATTTCAAATTCATATATATATATATATATATATATATATATCTACTTTAACTTCTTTTGCAATGTAAATCTTTAATATTCCAGTTTGTTGACTAGATTTATCTAAATCTAGCCATCTAACTAGTTTAAAAGTTGCTAAACTAGAACCGTTGAGCTAGAATGGCTAAGATTTATTTAAATCTAGTTTTCTTTCTAGTTTTTATAAATATTTATCAATCATGTGAGCCTAGAAGCCATGAGGTCTAAGATTCAGCTAACAGATCTAGATTTGGTTCCCATAATGGACACTTTTAAGCTGTGCCGCCAGCTTGTAAATTATTTATAGTGTCAGGACGTCCTTGGATGGCTTTCATGCCATAAGAAGCCCGACACTACTATGTATATGTGACGCCCCCAAATCCGGGTCCCTTCGAACCTCGGATCCGGTCCGCCACGATACTACTATCGTCAAACTATTTATATATATTATTCATAACTTAATGAATATAACTTTGCTTATTACAATTTAGAATATAAATTCTCTCCATTTCCAAGATCTACATAATTACCCCAAACTTTTATAAGTTTTTAATCTTGGTCATTTACTATTCCTGTATTACATCATATTCAATGTTATAAAAATATGCTGAATAATTTTATACCAACCTGTGACGCCCCCAAATCCAGGTTCCTTCAAATCTCGGATTCAGTTCGCCACGATACTACTATCGTCAAACTATTTATATTTTTCATTCATAACTTAATGAATTAAAGTTTACTTATTACAATTTAGAATATAAATTCATTCCATTTCCAAGATCTGCACAATGACCCCAAACTTTTATAAGTTTCTAATCCGGGTCATTTAATTGAAGACCCAAATTTTATAAATAAAGATGAATTTTTCTATAAATATTATTTTGAATATTATGGAATAAATTTGATATAATGTTATAGTTGTGGGTAATATTTATAAATTTTGCAAAGTATGCAAGTTGTTATAAAATATTCATTTGGTTCGGGGAATATTCTTTTTGTTAGGGAATATTCGTATAATGGCTCAATCATTGGTGGACCCCATAAATGTAATTATTGTTTGATTGAAAAACGACAAAAATATTTAATAAAAATAACGGCGAGGTGTTACCGTTAAAAGCTGTTGAACTACCCGGTGGTAAAAACAAGATAATCTGGTCGTGATTGCGTAGTAGCACTACGGTATTGATTATTGATGCTTACGTGAGAAGTCACTCACTATGCTCAATTATTACTACGATAATTCTTTGCATCATATCTCTTATATTATTGATTCAATTATTGTCACGATATCATCGTATAATATGTTATAGTATTAAATCAATAATTGAGACGACAAGTTATAAATGATTAATAATTGTTGAAAGATTAAATATGTGTTGATGAAAAAAAAATGATTTGTGGTAAGTTTGATTATTTTATGGGGGCTCATATGTCATCATCTAAGAGTCTCTTCAATCGATAGTAATTACCTTCGTCGATAGTAATTACCCTTGTAAATAGTATTTACCTTCGTCAATAGTAATTACCTTCGTCGATAGTAGTAATTACCCTTGTGAATAGTATTTACCTTCAATCAATAGTATTTACCTTCGTTAATAGTAATTACCTTTACCAGACGTCGAACCACTTGTCGTTTCACATTACAGGCGTCGAACCACTTGTTGTTAAGGAAGGAGAAAGACCACCTATCATATGCTTCAAATGCGGAGGAGAGGGACACATCAGTCCAAACTGCATCATGCCATCCAAAGCATGTTATAATTGTGGAAGAGAAGGTCACTTAGCTCGATTTTGTCGCCATCAAAGACAAATTCGACTAGGATGGAGGCACCAAAGGCCATCCTGGAAAATTCAAAACCCAGAAGGCAAGGAGAGAGCATTTGTTGTGACCTCCCAAAGAGCAAGGAATCCGAATGAGGTCATCACGGGTAAGCTTATCATAAACTCTAATGAAGTCTATACTTTATTTGATCTGGGTTCTACCCATTCTTTTATTTCTCCTACTTACGCTCATCGATTAAATTTGACTCGGAGAAATTAGACTTTGACTTATCTGTGGAAACTCCGTTGGGAGAAACCTTCATTACATCCACTCGCTTATAAGTCTTGTTTGGTTTAAATCGGTACCCTCACATTACCCGTCGATCTTATTTCATTAAAAATACTTGCATTTGACGTGATTCTAGGGGATTGATTGGTTAACTACTTATCATGCAAAAATTGATTGTTTTAAATAAGGTTGTTAGCTTTCATATTCCTAATCAACCTATTATGCGAATTCAAACGACCAAACCATTAAAATCAATCACGGTCATCTCAAGCCATAAAGCTATTCATTTATTGAAAAGCGGATGTCAAGCTTTCTTAGCTCATGTCACGATTTAAATAAAATACGCCGGTTTTAAACGATATTCCTATTGTTAATAAATTTCTGACGTATTCCCAAAGAACTTCTGGCCTACCCCGAAGCGTGAAATTGAATTTTGTATCGACCTTGAACCCTAAGTACAAAACCTATTTCCAAAGCCCCATATCGAATGGCTCTATTGAACTTCGAGAGTTAAAGACCCAATCGCAGAATTGTTAGACATTGGCTTTATTAAATCCTAGTACTTCTCCTTGGGGTGCTCTGTTACTATTCGTGAAGAAGAAAGATGGGAGTATGCGACTTTGTATTGATTATCGGGAGTTGAATCACGTCACCATCAAAAATAGGTATCCATTGCCACGTATTGATGACTGTTTGACCCGGTTGCAAGGAGCCAAATTCTTTTCAAAGATTGATCTTCGTTAGGATATCACCAATTGAAGATTAGAACCGTGACATTCCAAAGACGGCTTTCGGAACTTCGATGCGGGCATTATGAATTCCTAGTCATGTCCTTTGGATTGACTAATGCTCCTACGCCCTTCATGGATATGATGAACCAAGTATTCAAGGAATATTTAGATCACTTTGTGGTCGTCTTTATTGATGACATCCTTATTTATTCCAAAAGTCGTGAAGATCATGAGCAACACTTGAAGTGACACTCCAAAAGCTTCGTGAATATAAGCTTTATGCCAAGTTGAAGAAATGCGAGTTACGGCTTGAAGAAGTAGCATTCCTTGGGCACGTGGGTATCAAGTCATGGAATATCTGTTGACCCAAAGAAAGATTGAAGCTATTCAAAGTCGGGAATAACCTAAATCGATGAATGAAGTACGTAGCTTTCTCGGTTTAGTTTGGTTATTATCGGAGATTCGTGGAAGGATTTTCTCGAATCGCTATTCCATCGACTCGGTGACTCGGAAAGATACAAAGTTCAGTTGGAGCGAAGAATGTGAGAAGAGTTTTCAAGAACTCAAGAGGAGACTTATTTCAAAGACTGTTACGACAATACCATCCGGCTCGGAGGATTTGTCATCTCTGATGATGCTTGGGCAAAGGGTTGGGATGTGTTCTCATGCAACATGGAAAAGTAATAGCCTATGCCTCGCGACAACTCAAAAAGAATATGAGAGGAATTATCCTACTCATGATCTAGAGTTAGCGGTTGTTATCTTCACACTTTAAAATTTGGAGGCATTACTTGTATGGGGAGAAAGTGGAGATCTTTACGGATCATAAAAGCCTCAAATATTTCTTCACTCAAAAGGAACTCAACATGCGACAACGACGTTGGCTTGAAGCTGCTGAAAGATTATGATCATACCATCCAATACCATCACCGGAAAAGCGAGCGTGGTAGGCGGCGCATTGAGTAGAAGATCATATGCAAAATCTGAGTGCGATATTGTCAACGCAAAGGCCCATTTTGTGTGACTTGCAAAGGATGGAGATAGAATTAAAGACTCGAGGGACGCGTGTGATGATAGCGAGTATCTGAGTAGAACCGACTTTAATTGATAAAGTTAAAAGTCGCTCGAAGCTACGGACACAGGAGGCGATGCGTATGAGGAAGAAAGTGCAAGAAGGTGCTATCTATAGGAAGCAAGAATCGATGAAGAAGGAATACTTGAGTCAACTCCGGACTTTGTGTTCCTAACGACCACGATTTAAAGTATAATATCATGATGGAGGCACACAACACACCATTTGCAATCCATCACAGGAGTACCAAAATGTATCATGATATTAAGTCATACATTTTGGTGGAGCAATATGAAGAGAGAGATATATACTTTGTTTATCTCAAGGTGTCTAACTTGTCAACGAGTTAAAGCGGGCATCAAGTACCAAAAGGTCCATTGCAACCACTTGAAATTCCGGAATGGAAGTGGGAGCACATTACCATGGATTTCGTTCTGGGGTCTTCTAAGGTTTCTCAAGGCATTGATGCGATTTGGGTCATTGTTGATAGGTTGACCAAGTCTAATCATTTCTTATCGATCTGAGAAACTTATACACTTGAGCGTCTTGCTCATATGTACATAAACGAGATTGTAAGATCGCATGGTATCTTAAGGTATCCATAGTTTACGATCGAGAACCAAGATTCACTTCACGATTTTGGGTTAGTTTGCAAAAAGCTATGGGCACGGACTTACGATTTAGCTCGGCATATCATCCTCGAGACGGACGGACAATCGGAGAGGACTATTCAAACTCTTGAAGATCTATTAAGACTACTGTGTCCTTGATTTCAAGGGGAGTTGGGACAAGTTCTTACCATTGGTGGAGTTTTCCTACAACAACAGGTTATCAAGCAAGTATTGGCATGGCTCCATTCGAGCGTTGTATAGAAGAAAGTGTCGTTCTCGATTATCTTTGGGATGAGGTGGGTGAAGCAATGTTGTTGGGGACCGGAGTTGGTACGTATGACTACGGAAAAAGATTCAAACGATCCGAAAACGTATAAAAACCTCACAAAATCGACAAAAGAGTTATCTTGATCTTCATCGAAAGGGCGTGGAATTCGATATAGGAGATCATGTGTTGTTAAGAGTTGCTCCATGGAAAGGAGTTACAAGATTTGGAAGAGAGAGAAAACTTAACCCTCGATTCATCGGTCCATTTTAATCCTAGATCGGTAGGAATCGTGGCCTATAAACTTCGCTTCTTGCCAAATATGTCTCGTGTTCATAACGTTTTTCACATATCTATGTTACGTAAATATGTGAAAGACCCGAACCATATTATTGAGTTAGAACCGGATGAAATAGCGGAAGATTTGGCGTATGAAGAGGTTCTGTTCAAATTTTGGATAAGAAGGAACATATTCTACGCTCGAGGTTATACCTCAAGTCAAAGTTTTGTGGAGGAACCACGATGTTGAGGAAATGACTTGGGAGTTAGAATCAAATGAAATCAAGGTATCCTTACCTCTTGACATACCAGTGCGTACCCTAATTTCGAGGGCGAAATTTCATAAGAAGGGAGGTTGTAAGACCCCACTTTTATAAATAAAGATGAATTTTTCTATAAATATTATTTTTGAATATTATGGAATAAATTTGATATAATGTTATAGTTGTGGGTAATATTTATAAATTTTGCAAAGTATGCAAGTTGTTATAAAATATTACGTTTGGTGGGGAATATTCTTTTTGTTAGGGAATATTCGTACAACGGCTCAATCATTGGTGGACCCCACAACAGAATTATTGTCGAATTGAGAAAACGACAAAAAAATATTTTATAAAAATAACGGCGGAGGTGTTACCGTTAAAAGCTGTTGAACTACCCGGTGGTAAAAGTACGATGTCTGGCGTAGTTGCATAGTAGCACACGGTATTGATTATTGATGCTTACGTGAGAAGTCACTTTCATTATGCTCAATTATTACTACGATAATTCTTTGCATCATATCTCTTATATTATTGATTCAATTATTGTCACAAGATATCATACATATAATATGTTATAGTATTAAATCAATAATTGAGACGACAAGTTATAAATGATTAATAATTGTTGAAAGATTAAATATGTGTTGATGAAAAAAAAAATGATTTGTGGTAAGTTTGATTATTTTATGGGGGCTCATATGTCATCATCTAAGAGTCTCTTCGTCGATATAGTAATTACCTTCGTCAATAGTAATTACCCTTGTGAATAGTATTTACCTTCGTCGATAGTAATTACCTTAAATCGATAGTAATTACCCTTGTGAATAGTATTTACCTTCGTCGATAGTAATTACCTTACGTCGATAGTAATTACCCTTGTGAATAGTATTTACCTTCGTCGATAGTATTTACCTTCGTTAATTGTAATTACCTTTACCAGACGTCGAACCACTTGTCGTTTCACATTACTGAGCGATCCGAACCACTTGTCGTTTCACATTACAAAAGCGTCAAACCAGATTAAGTCGAAGCCACTTGCCTTTTCACACGGCGGTCTTAAGCTAGAAATCTTCTATAAATAGAGGCCTAGGGCTTCATTATTTTTCACGAATTCATTCAAGCTATAGAGAGAAAGTATAGA
The DNA here is from genome assembly GCA_020205615.1 of Panax quinquefolius. Classification (NCBI taxonomy): domain Eukaryota; kingdom Viridiplantae; phylum Streptophyta; class Magnoliopsida; order Apiales; family Araliaceae; genus Panax; species Panax quinquefolius. The sequence continues at coordinate 68,536,565 of CM035162.1, forward strand.
GAGAATAAGAGAGAAAGAAGAAGAGTATTTTGTTACTACCTTTGCATAAATATTCAATCTCCTACCAAATGTAAGGGGTGTTATTCTTTCTTATTCATGAAGAGAACTGTTGTTATTCCATTGCTTATTATTACATTGGAATAACTTTTGTATAAGTGGTTTACCTATACTTGGTGACATTCTTCTATTATTACATTTGGAACATCACATGCATGTGTTTTACACCTGACTGGTTCCGTCTTTATTATTATTACATTGGAACATCACATGCATGTGTTTTACACGGACTGGTTCCGCTTTTATTATTATTACATTTGGAACATCACATGCGTGTGTTTTACAGGACTGGTTCCGTCTTTATTATTACATTGGAACATCACATGCATGTGTTTTACACCGACTGGTTCCGCTTTTATTATTACATTGGAATATCCTATCATGTGTGTTTTACACCGGATCTGGTTCCATCTTTATTATTCATTGGAACATCCAGTCGGTGTGAATTTCAACCGACTTTGTTACATTATTTATTATTACATTGGAATAACTTTTATGCATCTTGCGGTCATCGCATGCATGGTGATTTCTTTTGTTATTCCATTCTTTATTATACCCGGTTGGTTAAAACTTTGACTTCTATACTCCATGAAATTAGTAGAATATCCTTGATATTTGCGTTTCATCCAATATCTTTTCATGGAAATATTCTTGATCATTCTTGAATTTTACTCTACAAAAGCATATCATGTTGACAATTTGACGTTAATAATTCTGGATAAAATAATTCTTGAACTTGTTTTATTGAATTCTTATATCATTGTCATCATCCTCATGTTTATATTTTTTTGAAGTCATCTACGTGGCTCGTAGTGCATAGATGGACTTGGTATGATTATGACCGAGAGACTATTCGGTGTAATCATGACCGTAATGTTACAAATGATGTGATAAAAATCCTCGATGGTAGTAGTGCATTTATGGACAGTTGTTGGCATGATCATGACCATTAATGAATACACAAATATTCTTGGCCCGTAGTGCATGAATAATTGTGGTCGTGATACTAAAGAATATCCTTGGCGTAGTAGTGCAGGGGTGATTCGATGATGTGAAATATTTATTAAAGCTGAGTCTCAGCTATAAACAGTGATGAAAAACCTTTTAAAACCTAAAAGATAGTAGACTTTATTCTCTACTTGACTCTTTTAATGGATTGCATATTCCACTGCAGTTAAACTGGTTGTCTATTGTATTTTATCAGTTTAACATTATTGAAGACTATTGATAATTTATTACGCATTATCTTAGTCATAATATTTCTTCTTGGGCTAGTTGAGCTCACCCTTTCTTTCACCGTTCTCTTGAGAAATGATAATATAGGCGGGACGAGTCGGGAAGCGAGTGATGGTCTGAAGATAGCATTAGTAGTCCTCACTATTCTGTAAAATAGTGTGATAATAACTGTAATGAGGACTTTTTGTTTGAGTTTGTATAATATCTAGTAGACGATATTTGTATTTAAACTCACAGTTTATATCGTATTGTACACGACAGTTATGTTAATAAGTTGTATTTAAATTCTGTACCATGTAAGTGTCGACCCAAGATGGGTGATGTATACCTAATTTTGGGGGCATCACATTTACTATTCCTGTATTACATCACATTCGATATTATAAAAAAATGGGGAATAATTTAAACTTTTTCAATCTCTTGAATAAAATCTTTTATTGATTTCATAACTTTGAACCAATTACAATTCTTGAATCAACTATATATTATGGTTCAGTCTATTGGAATTACTCTGTAAGATTTTACAACTTGATTTGACATCCTCTATGTATTAACTAATACATCCTTACAATACAACAAGTATTAAACATTGTAAGTATATATCAAGTACACTCCTAGAACCTAAACATGGTTCAAGTAATAATCTAAATAGTATCCTTCGTTGCGAAACTATATACTTTGTCAACCAAGAAGCACGAAATCTTTACCGTGAGTCCTTAACCTTCAAAAGTGGTTATTTGCAAGGGTTAGCTCGACAACCCATCAATTCTAATAGTTTTCATGCAGCACATAACATATTATAGCATATTCAGTTCATGCATTCATAATCAATTAACATTTACTTTGCATGTTATTTCTCACATAACAGGCATAAAGATTTACTCCACAAGCATATCATCAAAGATCAATTTTCAACATTCATACATATCTCATATGCATTTCATATATATTCATCAACGTTCTCATAGCATAATATAACTCACTAACAGTTATAGAATTCATATATCAAATAGGAACTGAAAGACTTGCCTGATTCGTAGTTTATCAACTACGACTTCACTACTTAAAGCTTATCTGCACTGCATGTATTCCTACACAATTATATAATCATGGATTCATATCCATTAGTCATACATTTCATACGTTCTTAATATAACAATAAATATTACATCGTTTCTTAACTAGGTTTGTAAAACCTTCATTTCACTTTCTCATCGTACTTTTAGAATTGTTATGTATGTATAGGTATTACTTAACCATCCGTACTTGACATCAGTTTCATATACATTTCTCACTCACTTGACTCGTTATGTGTTCGACACATATTTAAAGTTTATAGATACGTGATCTACGTGGTTTATATTCAAATTACTTAGTTTCATAAAGATTTATATCAATCAATAAAGATTAACAACTTTCTTTAACAAGATTCTATGTTATAAGCTTTTAAACCATATATTGGTACTAATAAGCCTCTACTAATATGCTTCACATAGACATAGCATAGTTCTTTATTTGAAAACGTATTTTAAACAACACTTGAAATGTCCAATTCATGCTTAGCTAAAAGATGAACATAATCGTCATGTCTAGGGGCATAAGGCGTTCAAGTTCACTTTTAAAAGTTATTCTAGGACAAGGTAAAGCAACTAGGTGCAAATTTTAATCTCATTTCATAGCTAACTAATCCATGAATATATGTTATCAAGTTTAGAACCTTAAGTACACAAATTACTTTAAGTTCGTTCTTAAAGTTTCAAGTTTTCTTTGAAATCATTTTCAACTAAGCTATTGTAAGTTGATAATAAGTAAAGCAACTTTAAATCACTTCTCATTCTTAAGTATACTCATAACTCAACAAAATGCATGTCCTAAAATATCATAATTTCAAACACTCAAGGTTTGTCAATGTTTGTTTTCTAAAATCTTTAAGTTTTTTTTGAAAACACATACTAAGTCATGATAAAGCATTCCACTATAAGTAAGGTAATCTTATATGTCATGTCTAATATCATGCATTTTCATGTTACATCACTTAGAATAACATATTCCATCGTCGGGAGCACTATACTTGCGTATGTGCTCGCTCGACGCCCTCCGATGGCCTTCAATTACGTAACATTCGGAAAGATTACTATTTTAACCCTTCTTAATTACCTCAAATTGAAAAACGTAAAGCAAAAAAGTTGTAGGTCTATTCGTTCTCTTTCCTGGTCATCTTGAATCACCTCAATCGGAGTTCGTATGAAAACGTTATGCCCATTTTAGTAAAGCATGTTCTGTCAGATTTTCTAAAACATTTGTAGTCAGACCACCCCCGCCGGGCCGGGGGTCTTGCCCTATAAATAGTCCGCCGGGGCAGGCCTAGCTACTGTAAGTGCACTATTTCATGCTCTGCTACAAAATAACAAGCCAAACTACTTTCTAACCTTCATAATTTGAGTTATACATGTCCAAATTAGTCCGTTTTCGATTCTATGGATTCATAATTCATAGAACTACAACATACTATAATACCCATCAACTAACATAAATATTAACTAACCCAAATATGAATCTATAACTCGTGTTCATGTAAATTGTTCATGTTTTGATAATTTAGCGAATTCATTCACTACAAATTTGTTTCTCAACCAAATTAGTTCGTTTAACATCCGTTGATTTCACATTGAACTATATTAACAACATCTACCAACAATTCATGGATTATAACAATCCTTAGGCATCAATTTTGTGACTTAAAAACTAGTTTTTCATGACATTTTTCTAAAAAACTCAAAACTTGAAATGAAGAACATGTGTATATAAATTATAATCACACAATCATGTTGTCACCATTCCATCACTGATTTAAGTGTAAAGAAATATAAAGGAGTTATAATTGAGTACCTTTGATGATTTCCCTCAATTACAGGGTATTACTCCCTTTTACGGTAATCCAAAATTCAAGAGCTTTCTTAGAATTCTTCTTAACTCACTATCTCTCTCCCTATCAAGCAATTTCACTCCATATATTAAACTAACAGAAATCTAGCCAATTGAAATTGGGAAGGGAAGCTCTCTATATATATATATAGCCCAACCATTGTTCAACTTTGATCTTTGCCCTAGAAATCAAACTAGTGGGAGAAAGAAGAATCCATTAGATAAGAAGGAGTTGGTGGAAAGTGGCTAACCATTCCCTCCCCACCATTCCCGTAGCCATCATCCCTACCTTCTAGCTTTTGATTTCACTGAGTTTTGAGCATGGAGAAATAGACTAGGACAATGTTTTAGTCACGTGAGTAAGGAGAAATGGTTGTGAAACTGGGACAAGGCTTATAACTCAGCAACTGAAGCTTAGTCTAGTTCCTTTTAATTCCCAAAATGAAATTTTAATGTGTTAATACTATTACCCCAAGTAAAATTATGGATTATTTATGTACTCATATCATATACTCCATATACATTAGTCCACATAATATTTTAATTAGGCTAAATATAAATTAGTTGGATATTCTCAATCCATCAAATAATTACTAGATACTAGTATATTGTCCATAACAATAATTAATATTATAAGACAATATATCTCATCACTGTGCCACACAAGGCATATTTCACAAGTTCAATCTTAAGCTTCTCTCATTCTCCACACTTATTATTCTTTCAATATAATATTTGTGTGACTCAAGCATTTAAATGCTAAACTACCTTAATTAATTATATTTATAACTTTTACGCTTATAATAATTAATATATACTCCATTAGTTATTTAAATGATAGCATCCACGATAAAATAATAACTTAAGTTATTTAATATATTAAAATAACTTAGTTTTCTCTCATTAATTAACTCCCTTGAAAATACATTAGAAATTATGTATTTTGTCATAACATAATTATTACGTTTTCTCCGAATAAGGACATTTACAATTAAAAATTAATTTGCTTCTTGTCTCAAGATATTATTCTTAATATAATATCAATTAACTATATATACGACACATTTACATATATTATATATAGAAAATAGATAATAAGTTTATTTTCTATTATAATAAATTGTTTCCATCAATTTATTTATATATAGCAAATACATTTTAATATATTTCATATATTATTAATCATACCTCATACAAAAATATATAATGTAAGACCCCAACTTTTATAAATATCATTTTTGAATATTATGGAGTAAATTTGATATAATATTATAGTTGTGGTTAATATTTATAAATTTTTCAAAATCATGAAGTTGTTATATAATATTCGATTGGTTGGGGGAATATTCGTTTTAACGAGGGAATATTAAATAACAGCAGCAAATCATTGGTGGACCCATTAGCGGAATTATTGTCATATTGAGAAAATGACAAAAATACTTTATGAAAATAACTGCGGAAGTTTTCTTTGTTAATCATTGAAACACCGGTGTTAAAAGTAAGATGTCGTGTAGTTACACAAGAGATATTACCTGCGGTATTGATTATTGATGCTTACGTGAGAAGTCACTCAGTTTTGTTCAATTATTGCTATAGTAATTGTTGCATAGTATCTCACGTTATTTGATTCAATTATTGTCTATATTTTTTATATATTATTAAATCAATAATTGAGACGACAAAGTTATTAATATTATTATTTGCAATATTAACGATGTCTAGAAGTTACATCGAGGAGAGGTTTGGTCACCTAATTGCGGCCGCCAATAGGAGAAATCCTTATTGAAAGCCCCTCTTCACAGGAGCGACACAGTCGATTAATATTGTGAATTATAATAATGATAATAAAAGTTGTTAAAAATATTGAGGAATTTTTTTTATAAAGAATTTGTTAAAAACTTGGGCGTATTATTTGGACCCCCACTTTCTCATTTTTCAAAATCGTCGGGAGGAAGTTATCTCAATTTTCTTATATATATATATATATATATATATATATATATATATATATATATTATATTCATGTTAGTGGCGTGTGGTGGAAGGAGTATAATGTGTGTGCAGATGAAATTGAGTGGTAGGTGGTGTATTATGTGGTGGTGAAGTTAATGGTGGGTATATATATATATATATATATATATATATATATATATATATATATATATATATATATATATATATATATTGGTATAAAAATGTGGGTGGATGATGGTGGTCCTGGTGGATTTTGGCAGGTTTTGGAATGATTTTTCAAGCTTGGTCATTATTGGCCAAACTTTTTAATCATGTAGTATTATTGATAACTTGGTCAAGGCAGGGTGCATTCTAATTGGGCAAGGTTAATTTAGTGGCATGTGTTCATGCTTCTCATTGGTTAGCACCTTGAAAATTAAAGAAAATATGGATACAATGGAAAAGTGAACTTCGTCCGAATAATTATTGTTGCGTCCAAGAATATCCTTACACAGTGCCTTTCCATTCTCCTATAAATAGAAGCTCATTCCTTCATTATTTCTTACGAATTCACTAAAACTCTAGAGAGAGAAATTTTAGAGAAACTATAGAAAAGTATTCTGCTACTTCCCTACTCTTATATTCAGTTTCTTTTACGGTAAGGGGTATTATTTCTTTTGTATTCATGAAGAGAACTTTTGTTATTCCATTCTTTATTATTCAGCTGGAATAACCAGTATACGCGGACTACCCTATACTTGGTGACATTCTTCTATTATTTTGTCTTTATTATTATTACATTTGGAATATCACATCGGTCGTTTTTCTGGCGGACTGATTCTCGCTTTATTATTATCTTGTTGGAATATCCTCATGCATGCGTTTCTTTTCTGGGACTGGTTTCGCTCTTTATTATTATTACATTGGAATATCCTGCATCACGTGCGTTTCTTATGGGACTGGTTCCGTCAGTATTATTACATTTGCAACATCATGTTTGGTCAATAATTTTGCACGACTTTGGTTCGATTACTTAATTAATCTATTGGAATAACACATCATGAGAAATCTGCATGCGCGGTGATTTCTTTTGTTATTCCATTCGTTATTATACTCAGTTGGTTAAAGTTTTGACTTCTATACTCCATGAAATTAGTGGAATATCCTTGATATTTGCGCTTCATCTAGTATCTTTTCATGAAAATATTCTTCTGAGCATTCTTGAATTTTATTCTACAAAGCAATATCATGTTGACAATTTTGACGTTATTAGTTCCTAAATAAATTATTTCTTGAACTTGATTTATTAAATTCTTATATCATTGTCATCATCCTCATGTTTATATTATGTTGAAAGTCATATGTGGCCTGTAGTGCATATATGGACTTGGTATGATTATGACCAGAGACTATTCGGTATAATCATGATCGTAATGTTACAAATGATTTGGTAAAAGTCCTCATTGGCCCGTAGTGCATTGATGGACAGTTGTTGGCATGATCATGACCATTAATGAATACACAAATATTCTTGGCCCGTAGTGCATGGATAATTGTGGTCGTGATACTAAAGAATATCCTTGGCCATAGTGCAAGGGTGATTCGATGATGTGGATTATTTATTAAGCTGAGTCCCAGTGATAAAAGTGATGAAAAACCTTTTAAATCATAAAAGATAGTAGATTTTATTCTCTACTTGACTCTTTTAATGGATTGCTTGTTCCGCTGCAGTTAAACTTGATATTTATTATATTTTATCAGTTTAACATTGTTGAAGACTAATGATAAATTATTCTGCATTATCTTAGTCATAATATTTCTTACTGGGCTAGTTGAGCTCACTCTTTCTTTCACTGTTCTCTTCAGGAAATGAGAACGTAGCTGGGACTAGTTGGGGAACGGAGTGATGGTCCTAGATGGTGCATTAGTAGTCCTCACTATTCTGTGAAATAGTGTGATAATAATTATAATGAGGACTCCATTGGGTTTGTATACTCTCTAGATGATAATATTTGTATTCAAACTCACAGCATATGTTTTGTCGTATTTTACACGACTGTTGTATAATTATGTTGTATTTAAATTTTGTACCATGTATTTGGCGACTCAAGATGGGTGATGTATACCTATTTTGGGGGCATCACAGTTGGTATCGAGCTTAGGGATATGATCCACAGCTAAGATGCTTGAGAATAGAACTAGGAGGGAGAGACGGGAATTCCTTCCGATAGTATGACCTACCTAAGTTTTTTTTGGTTTTTAATTGGTCGATCAGAATATAGGGATAATATGTTACATGTCAATTAACCTTTTATTTTGTGGCGATGTCTGAAAATGACATCCGAGAATGTTGAGAATAGCAATGGAGCACAAAGCGCCAGTTGATTCACCACATATCAATAATCGGATAATGTGCATCGAAGGCGACAATCCTCATGCAAACAACAACACCGACCAAATGATGAATGATGGAATGTTCGGAGGCTTTATGCAATTCATGCAACAAAGAAAGCAGAGCGGCTCCTATCCAAAATGTAGGTGGAAACACTTGGAAACTCTCTGGACGGTCACCACTAAATGTTCGGAGGCTGGGACCACCGTAGTTTATTGGAGAGCCAAAACCACTTAAGGCGGAAGCATGGATAAAGTAGATCACCAAGATATTTGATGTCTTGGGATGCTCCGAGGAGCAAAAGGTTCCCTTTGCAGCCTTTATGTTGCGAGGAGAGGCAGATTACTGGTGGGAATCGGTAAAGCGTACTTGGGAAATGTTCCAAGAACTATTCAACGACAAATACTTTCCCGAAAGTAATTATCATATAAAAGAGGTAGAATTCATCAAGTTGGAGCAAAATAATATGATCGTGTCGTAGTACAAAGCCAAGTTTGCTGAGTTGTCCCGGTTTACGTCCCACTTGGTGGATAGTGAAGAGAGAATGACACGGATGTTTTTTACAAGTTTGAAGCTGGAGATACGTCAACATCTTATTTCTCATAAACTGTGTTTGTATTCAGATGTTGTAAATAGGGCTCAGTTAGTGGAGCGTGATAACAAGTCAACGCAACCAAAAGAGAGCAGCTGACAAAATGATAAAACTAGTGAGAGCAGTCATCGAAGCGGTGACAACAAGCGTGGAGGGAATCAACGAAATATAAATGGTAACCACTTGGTGGTAATCGTACAAAAAACAATAAGAATGGACATTTCAAGAAGAGAGATTCAACAATGATGGAAAGACGCGTCGAAGACCAAAGAACTGCCGTTGTTAAAGAAGGAGAACGATCACCTATCATATGTTTCAAATGCGGAGGGAGGACACATCGGTCAAATCTAGCGCGATGTCAGTCAAAGCATGTTATAATTGTGGAAGAGAAGGTCACTTAGCCCGATTTTGTCATTCACCGAAGACAAATTCAGCCAGGATGGAGGGACCAATGGCCGTCCCAGAAAAGTCAAAGCCGGTAGTGCAAAGGAGAGCGTTTGTTGTGACCTCCCAGAAAGCAAGGAACCCGAATGAGGTTTTCACAGGTAAGATTATCATAAACTCTAGCGAAGTCTATACTTTATTTGATACCGGTTCTACCCATTCTTTTATTTCTCCTACTTGCGCTCAACGATTAAATTTGACTCTGGAGAAATTAGACTTTGACTTATCTGTGGAAACTCTATTGGGAGAAACCTTCATTACATCCACTGTTTATAAGTCTTGTTTGGTTCAAATCGGTACCCTCATATTACTTATGGATTTTATTTCATTGAAAATACTTGCATTTGACGTGATTCTGGGGATTGATTGGTTAACTACTTATCATGCAAAAATTGATTGTTTTTGTTGGGTTGTTAGCTTTCATATTCCTAATCAACCTATTATGCGAATTCAAGCGACAAAACCATTAAAGTCAATCACGGTCATCTCAAGCCATAAAGTTGTTCGTTTATTGAAAAATGGATGTCAAGCTTTCCTAGCTCATGTCACGGATCTAAATAAAAATACGTCAGTTTTGAATGATATTTCTATTGTTAATGAATTTCTTGACGTATTCCCTGAAGAACTTCCTGGCCTACCTCCAGAGCGTGAAATTGAATTTTGTATCAACCTTGAACCTGGTACAAAACCTATTTCCAAAGTCCCATATCGAATGGCTCCTATTGAACTTCAGGAGTTAAAGACCCAACTGCAAGAATTGTTAGACATTGGCTTTATTCATCCTAGTACTTCTCCTTGGGGTGCTCCTGTTCTATTCCGGAAGAAGAAAGACGGGAGTATACGACTTTGTATTGATTATCGGGAGTTGAATCATGTCACCATCAAAAATAGGTACGCATTGCCACGTATTGATGACCTGTTTGACCAATTGCAAAAGGAGCCAAATTCTTTTCAAAGATTGATCTTCGTTCCGGATATCACCAATTGAAGATTAGAACCGATGACATTCCAAAGACGGCTTTCAGAACTCGGTACGGGCATTATGAATTCCTTGTCATGTCCTTTGGATTGACTAATGCTCTTGCTGCCTTCATGGACATGATGAACCGAGTATTCAAGGAATATTTGGATCACTTTGTGGTCGTCTTTATTGATGACATCCTTATTTATTCCAAAATCCGTGAAAATCATAAGCAACACTTGAGGCTGATACTCCAAAAGCTTCGTGAATATAAGCTTTATGCGAAGTTAAAGAAATGTGAGTTCTGGCTTGAGGAAGTAGCATTCCTTGGGCACGTGGTATCAAGTCATGGAATATCTGTTGACCCAGCAAAGATTGAAGCTATTCAATGCTGGGAGCAACCTAAATCAGGGACCGAAGTGTGTAGCTTTCTTGGTTTAGCTGGTTATTATCGGAGATTCGTGGAAGGATTTTCTCGAATCGCTACTCCATTAACTCAGCTGACTCGGAAAGATACAAAGTTCGGTTGGAGCGAAGAATGTGAGAAGAGTTTTCAAGAACTCAAGAGGAGACTTATTTCAAAGACTTTCTCGATGATACCATCTGGCTCGGAGGGATTTGTCATTACAGTGATGCTTCGGACAATGGGTTGGGATGTGTTCTCATGAAACATGGGAAAGTCATAGCCTATGCCTCAAGACAACTCAAAGAATATGAGAGGAATTATCCTACTCATGATCTAGAGTTGGCAGCTATTGTCTTGGCACTAAAGATTTGGAGGCATTACTTGTATGGGGAGAAAGTGGAGATCTTTACGGATCATAAAAGCCTCAAATATTTCTTCACTCAAAAGGAACTCAACATGCGACAACGACGTTGGCTTGAACTATTGAAAGATTATGATCATACCATCCAATACCATCCTGGAAAAGCAAACGTGGTAGCTGACACATTGAGTAGAAGATCATATGCAAGTACGAGTGCGATATTGTCAACACAAAAACCCATTTTGTGTGACTTACAAAGGATGGAGATAGAGTTAAAGACTCCAGGGACCCATGTGATGATGACGAATATACGAGTAGAACCGACTTTAATTGATAAAGTTAAAGCTGCTCAAGCTATAGACCTGGAGCTGATGCGTATGAGGAAGAAAGTGCAAGAAGGTGCTATGCCGGAAGCAAAAATCGATGAAGAAGGAATAATTCGAGTCAACTCCAGACTTTATGTTCCTAACGACCCTGATTTAAAGTATAAAATCATGATGGAGGCGCACAACACACCGTTTGCCATCCATCCTGGGAGTACCAAAATGTATTATGATATTCGTCATACATTTTGGTGGAGCAATATGAAGAGAGAGATAGCACTGTTTATCTCAAGGTGTCTAACTTGTCAACGAGTTAAAGCGGAGCATCAAGTACCAAAAGGTCCGTTGCAACCACTTGAAATTCCAGAATGGAAGTGGGAGCACATTACAATGGATTTCGTTACTGGTCTTCCTAAGGTTTCTCAAGGCATAGGTGTGATTTGGGTCATTGTTGATAGATTGACCAAGTCTGCTCATTTCTTACCGATACGAGAAACTTATACACTTGAACGTCTTGCTCGTATATACATAAATGAGATTGTAAGACTGCATGGTATGCCGGTATCCATAGTTTCTAATCGAGACCCAAGATTCACTTCACAATTTTGGGTTAGTTTGCAAAAAGCTATGGGCACAGACTTACGATTTAGCTCGGCATATCATCCTCAGACGGACGGACAGTAGGAGAGGACAATTCAAACTCTTAAAGATCTATTAAGATTCCGTGTCCTTGATTTCAAGGGAAGTTGGGACAAGTTCTTACCATTGGTGGAGTTTTCCTACAACAACAGTTATCAAGCAAGTATTGGCATGGCTCCATTCGAAACGTTGTATGGAAGAAAGTGTCATTCTCTAGTATGCTATGATGAGGTGGGTGAAGCAACGTTGTTGGGACCGGAGTTGGTACGTATTACTATGGAAAAGATTTAAACGATCCGACAACGTATAAAAACCTCACAAGATCGACAAAATAGTTATGCTGATCTTCATCGAAAGGACATGGAATTTGATATAGGAGATCATGTGTTATTACGAGTTGCTCCGTGGAAAGGAGTTACGAGATTTGGAAAGAGTGAAAAGCTCAATCCTCGATTCATCGGCCCATTTTTAATCCTCGATCGAGTAGGACCTGTGGCCTATAAACTCGCTTTACCGCCAAGTATGTCTCGTGTTCATAACGTTTTTCACATATCAATGTTACGTAAATATGTGGAAGACCCGAACCACATTATTGAGTTAGAACCAGACAAAATAGAGGGAGATTTGACGTATGAAGAGGTTCCTGTTCAAATCTTGGATAAGAAGGAACATATTCTACGCTCCAAGGTTATACCTCAAGTTAAAGTTTTGAGGAGAAACCCCGATGTTGAGGAAATGACTTGGGAGTTCGAATTTGAAAAGAAATCAAAGTATCCTTACCTCTTCGACATACCAGGTACGTACCCTAATTTCGAGGGCAAAATTTCATAAGAAGGGGAGGTTGTAAGACCCCAACTTTTATAAATAAAGATGAATTTTCTGTAAATATCATTTTTGAATATTATGGAGTAAATTTGATATAATGTTATAGTTGTGGGTAATATTTATAAATTTTGCAAAGTACGCAAGTTGTTATATAGTATTCGATTGGTCGGGGAATATTCGTTTTAACAGGGAATATTCATACAATGGCACAATCATTGGTGGACCCCACAACGGAATTATTGTCGGATTGAGAAAATGACAAAAATACTTTATGAAAATAACGGTGGAAGTTTTACCGTTAACTGTTGAAACACCCGGTGTTAAAAATGCGATGTCTGGCGTAGTTACATGTGATGAATCGGTATTGATTATTGATGCTTACGTGAGAAGTCACTCAGTTTTGTTCAATTATTGCTATAGTAATTGTTGCGTAGTATCTCACGTTATTTGATTCAATTATTGTCGATATTTTTTTCTATATTATTAAATCAATAATTGAGACTACAAAGTTATTAATATTATTATTTGTAATATTAACGATGTCTAGAAGTTCTGTCAAGGAGAGGTTTGGTCACCTAATTGTGCGCCAATAGGATGAAATCCATATTGAAAAGCCCCCTCTTTCCTGGGAACGACCTGGTCGATTAATATTGTGAATTATAATAATGATAATAAAAGTTGTTAACAATATTGTGGGATTTTTTTTATAAAGTATTTGTTATAAATTTGGGAGTATTATTTGGACCACCACTTTCTCATTTTTCAAAATCGTCGGGAGGAAGTTATCTCAATTTTCTTATATATATATATATATATATATATATATATATATATATATATATATATATATATATATATAGGATTATATATATATATATATATATATATATATATATATATATATATATATATTCATTTTAGTGGCGTGTGGTGGAAGGAGTATAATGTGTGTGCAGATGAAAATGAGTGGTAGGTGGTGTATTATGTGGTGGTGGAGTTAATGGTGGGTATATAATATATATATATGGGTATAAAAATGTGGGTGGATGATGGTGGTCCTGGTGGATTTTGGCAGGTTTTGGAATGATTTTTCAAGCTTGGTCATTATTGGCCAAACTTTTTAATCATGCAGTATTATTGATAGCTTGGTCAAGGCAGGGTGCATTCTAATTGGTCAAGGTTAATTTAGTGGCATGTGTTTATGCTTCTCATTGGTTAGGACCTTGAAAATTAAAGAAAATATGGATACAATGGAACCGTGAACTTCGTCCGAATAATTACTGTTGCGTCCGTGAATATCCTTACACAGTGCCTTTCCATTCTCCTATAAATAGAAGCTCATTCCTTCATTATTTCTTTCGAATTCACAGAAACTCTAGAGAGAGAAATTTTAGAGAAACTATAGAAAAGTATTCTACTACTTCCCTACTCTTATATTCAGTTTCTTTTACGGTAAGGGGTACTATTTCTTTTGTATTCATGAAGAGAACTTCTGTTATTCCATTCTTTATTATTCTGCTGGAATAACCAGTATACGCGGACTACCCTATACTTGGTGACATTTTTCTATTATTTCATCTTTATTAATATTCTATTGGAATATCATGTCTGTGTGTTTTACGCCGGACCTGATTCCGTCTTTATTATTATTTTGTTGGAATATCCTGTATGTGCGTTTTACGCCGGACCTTGTTATGTCTTTATTATTATTCCGTGGAATATCCTGTCTGTGCGTTTTACGCCGGACCTGGTTCCGTCTGTATTATTCTGTTGGAACATCTTGTAGGTGCGAATTTTGCCTGACCTGGTTCCGTTACTTATTAATTTGTTGGAATAACCTGTCTATGCGAAGTACCACATGAATGGTGATTTCTTTTGTTATTCCATTCGTTATTATACTCAGTTGGTTAAAGTTTTGACTTCTATACTCCATGAAATTAGTGGAATATCCTTGATATTTGTGCTTCATCCAGTATCTTTTCATGGAAATATTCTTCTGAACATTCTTGAATTTTACTCTACAAAACAGTATCATGTTGACAATTTGTACGTTATTGGTTCTTGGACAAATTAATTCTTGAAATTGTTTTATTGAATTCTTATATCATTGTCATCATCCTCATGTTTATATTATGTTGAAAGTCATCTGTGGCCTGTAGTGCATAGATGGACTTTGTTTGATTATGACTAGGGACTATTCGGTATAATCATGACCGTAATGTTACAAATGATGTGGTAAAAGTCCTCATTGGCCCGTAGTTCATTGATGGATAGTTGTTGGCATGATCATGACCATTAATGAATACACAAATATTCTTGACCCGTAGTGCATGGTTAATGTATACCTATTTTGGGTTATGTATACCAATTTTGGGGGCGTCACATATAAGGTAATATTATTATTCAAAAATAACATTTCCTCCTTTTATTAAAATAACTCAATATTAGAAATTATTTTAATATCCTCTATTAGAAATATATAATTATTATTTCTCTCTCCCTCTATAAATTGTTCCCAAAACAATTTCTTCAAATATTAAATATCCATTTAAAGATATAATGATTTATTTCTCCCTTTAATAACGTATATATATTTAACGTTATTCAAACATTAGACTTCTCAAATATTACCATTCTCGAGTAACATATATAAAAAGTATCACATATTCAACACACATATTAATTCATTCATTTACTTAAGTAAATTAAACCTTGTACTATATTACCATAGTTATTTAAGGTTTAACATACACATTATATTATTCCATAACATAACTCTCAACTATCAATTAAGCAATATATATTCTTATTAGTTAATTCTCTCAACTAACTCATGTTTCACTATCCAAACTCATTCGCAGATAACTTACGTACTATCAATAACTTATATTATAATCATACCAGTTATTTGTACGCATACACAAGGAAATGACAATTATACATTAATATCATCCACTTACTATGATAAAATAATCCTATAAACTATTTAATATCGATAGGAAGTTTTATCCACTTCTTTTATCTCAACTGAATTATCTCTGCGATCAATAACAATATATAATAATAATATATTTATAATTCACAAAATCACATATTACATAGTTCATATTACCCTATGTAACACATTCCTACATACCTCGTATCACATTAACGTTTTTATTCGAACCCATTTCACACTTAAGAATTTTATTCATTAAATTCTTATTTTAATATTTTTCTAAAAATCCGGGTTCTTACATCCTCTCCCCCTTATAAGGATTCCGTCCTCGGAATCACCGAAACCTCCTCTACTCGGTGCTATTCTAAATATTACATATTCTTTTGCATAATTTTATTCATTCTCTTTTCAGAAGGTTTATTATAACTTGCTCACTTGCATTCTACCACATTCTCCTTTCCAAAGAACATTCTACTTACTACATTCATCCTTCAGAAGAATAAGAATCTTCCACGATTTTTCAATAATCGGGAAGTAGTATGAATAATCTTAGATTCCAAATTATGCTGAGGGGTTACAAGACCGTGAACTCTTCTCTAGGTTTACAAATGCTTCAACAAAATCATTCACATTGCAAACCAGAGTGTTTATCAATCACAAAGACTGAAAACACCCTCTACGCGTACATTAGGTGGCCAGCCTATTGTACCACTACGTTGGGCCGCAACGTAGTGTTTTGTAACGACTATATGCGTTACGCTCGGAACCATTGTCCCCAAAAACATGTCCCCTTATAGGGTTGTTCACCTAAGCTTTTTCACATCTGAATTTGCACCAGAACAATTTGGTTCGACATAAATACTTAAGAATGCTTGAATTTCACAAATATTTTTTTCAACATTTGTCTAGCCGAATAAAATAGCTTAGACTTTTATCAACAACTCGAATATCAATCGAATTAATTTAGCCAACTTAATTGACCTTCTTCATAATCTAAAAGAAAACCAAAAATTCTTTTATGACGTCATGATTCCGTACCAGATTAGTATTACGTTGAGGATTCCGCCATTATGTGACTTTGTCATATTACATCATACCTTAGTGGGCTACTGCATTGATGACTCCATCGTTTACCATTTTTACACCATATCAAATGATGCACATGGTTAGAAATACCTTTTTGAAAATTTTCAAATCATTTGTCTTAGCCGAAGCAATTAGCATAGACATATGGATAACGGTATTATTTTTAAAACATCATTGGTTCAATCACATGATCCAATATTTTTCAAGAAAACAGAAGTTCGAACATCAGCACGAAGTCAATAAATTTTGAAAATCTAGCAGAGCTAGAAGATTTAGAAAATCCATGTTTATCCATCATCTTCAATTTTTACTTTATTGCTTCACTCTATCAATCTCTAACACCATCAATGCTTACCATACTAAAATTTCTAACTTCACAACATACATATACCTGATATAGTTCATCAAACTTACCACACTTTGGAAATCCAGGAATTTTCCATAATCATACGAGTTTAAGAACTTATCCTAGTCAGACCATAGGCGTCCATTCGCTGAGGGATTCAAAAACATTTCACATAATTATGAGTCACGAACGTACCATGTGCATGAGTTTTAAGAACTCGCGCCTAATCTTAATATTTTATATCTCAATCTTAATAGTCTTTATCTATCAAATATGATATGAGAAAAGAATCACCTTCTCACCATAAGCATATCGATAGCGCGACACCGACATTCCATTCATTATCATTGTGAGGAACCAAGCGTGAGCACAAAGCGTCCGCCCACACAAAGGTTTGTATAACTCAGCTCTTACATGAGTCCTCAACTAAAATCTAACTTAGCTCTATCTCACTCTTAACTTGCTCTTTGCTCGATACGAATTCTTCGTATCTCACCACATATAACTCCTCATGAGTTCATATCGTACCATTTAATAGTACAATCTCTTATAGTATCAAGCTATACACACTTAGTCGTTACAAACTATTTATCACTTTATAGCTTAATATGATTACGTCGTGATCATCAATTTAACTTAGGGTTCTTTCCCTATTATCAACAAAACTCCACTTGAGTTAATTCTTATTATCTTCGTCATATTTATCTTATAGACATCATCTTATCATTTTTATTACCGGAGTTAGGAAACTCCTGAATTATCATTCTCTTAGATACTTCAAGATTCTTCTTTGAATCTTCACTTATATATTTTAATCTTTATCTTTCTCTCCCTCTCAGGTTATAGCATAAGGCACACTTACCTAAGTTTATAACCTACAGCTTTGATACCAACCTGTGACGCCCCCAAATCCGGGTCCCTTCGAACCTTGAATCCTATCATGCGATATACTATCTATCGTCAAACTATTTATATATATTATTCATAACTTAATGAATATAACTTTGCTTATTACAATTTTGAATATAAATTCTCTCCATTTCCAAGATCTGCATAGTTACCCCAAACTTTTATAAGTTTCTAATCTTGGTCATTTACTATTCATGTATTACATCATATTTCATGTTATAAAAATATGCGAAATAGTTTTATACTAACCTGTGACACCCCCAAATCCAGGTTCCTTCAAACCTCGGATTCGGTGCGCCACAGTACTACTATCGTCAAACTATTTATATTTTTCATTCATAACTTAATGAATAAAAGTTTACTTATTACAATTTAGAATATAAATTCATTCCATTTCCAGGATCTGCACAATGACCCCAAACTTTTATAAGTTTCTAATCTGGGTCATTTACTATTCCTATATTACATCACATTCGATATTATAAAAAAAACGCGGAATAATTTAAACTTTTTCAATCTCTTGAATAAAATCTTTTATTGATTTCATAACTTTGAACCAATTACAATTCTTGAATCAACTATATAATATGGTTCAGTCTATTGGAATTACTCTATAAGATTTTACAACTTGATTTGACATCCTCTATGTATTAACTAATACATCCTTACAATACAACAAGTATTAAACATTGTAAGTATATATCAAGTACACTCCTAGAACCTAAACATGGTTCAAGTAATAATCTAAATAGTATCCTTCGTTGCGAAACTATATACTTTGTCAACCAAGAAGCACGAAATCTTTACCGTGAGTCCTTAACCTTCAAAAGTGGTTATTTGCAAGGGTGAGCTCGACAACCCATCAATTCTAACAGTTTTCATGCATCACATAACATATAATAGCATATTCAGTTCATGCATTCATAATCAATTAACATTTACTTTGCATGTTATTTCTCACATAACAGGCATAAAGATTTACTCCACAAGCATATCATCAAAGATCAACTTTCAACATTCATACATATCTCATATGCATTTCATATATATTCATCAACGTTCTCATAGCATAATATAACTCACTAACAGTTATAGAATTCATATATCAAATAGGAACTGAAAGACTTGCCTGATTCGTAGTTTATCAACTACGACTTAACTACTTAAAGCTTATCTGCACTACGTGTATTCCTACACAGTTATATAATCATGGATTCATATCCATTAGTCACACATTTCATACGTTCTTAATATAACAATAAATATTACATCGTTTCTTAACTAGGTTTGTAAAACCTTCATTTCACTTTCCCATCGTACTTTTAGAATTGTTATGTATGTATAGGTATTCCTTAACCATCCGTACTTGACATCAACTTCATATACATTTATCACTCACTTGACTCGCTATGTGTTCGACACATATTTAAAGTTTATAGATACGTGATCTACGTCGTTCATATTCAAACTACTTAGTTTCATAATGATTTATTTCAATCAATAAAGACTAACAACTTTCTTTAACAATATTCTATGTTATAAGCTTTTAAACCATATATTGGTACTAATAAGCCTCTACTAGTATTCTTCACATAGACATAGCATAGTTCATTATTTGAAAACGTATTTTAAACCACACTTGAAACATCCAATTCATACTTAGCTAAAAGATGAACATAATCGTCATGTCTAGGGGCATAAGGAGTTCAAGTTCACTTTGAAAAGTTATTTTAGGACAAGGTAAAGAAACTAGGTGCAACTTTTAATCTCATTTCATAGCTAACTAATCCATGAATATATGTTATCATGTTTAGAACCTTAAGTACACAAATTACTTTAAGTTCGTTCTTAAAGTTTCAAGTTTTCTTTGGAAATCATTTTCAACTAAGCTATTGTAAGTTGGTAATATTTAAAGCAACTTTAAATCACTTCTCATTCTTAAGTATACTCATAACTCAACAAGATGTATGTCTTAAAATATCATAATTTCAAAGACCCAAGGTTCGTCAATGTTTGTTTTCTAAAATCTTTAAGTTTCTTTTGAAAACACATACTAAGTCATGATAAAGCATTCCACTATAAGTAAGGTAATCTTATATGTCATGTCTAATATCATGCATTTTCATGTTACATCACTTAGAAAAATATATTCCATCGTTGGGAGCAGTATACTTGCGTATGTGCTCTCTTGACGCCCTTTGATGGCCTTCGATTACGTAACAGTCACAAATATGACTATTTTGACCCTTCCTAATTACCTCAAATTGGAAACCTTAAAGAACAAATGTTGTAGGTCTATTCGTTCTCTTTCCGGATCATCTCGAATCACCTCAATCGAAGTTCGTATGAAAAAGTTATCCCCATTTTAGTAAAGCATTTTCTGTCAGATTTCCTAAAACATTCGTAGTCAGACCACCCCCGCCGAGGCGGGGCTCTTGCCCTATAAATTGCCTGCCGAGGCGGGCCTAGCTACTGTAAGTGCACGGTTTCATGTTCTGCTACAAAATAACAAGCAAAACTATTTTCTAACCTTCATAATTTGAGTTATATATGTCCAAATTAGTCTGTTCTTGATTCTATGGATTCGTAATTCATAGAACTACAACATACTATAATACCCATCAACTAACATAAACATTAACTAACCCAAATATGAATCTATAACTCATGTTCATGCAAATTGTCCATGTTTTGGTAATTTAGCGAATTCGTTCACTACGAATTCGTTTCTCAACCAAATTAGTTCGTTTAACATCTGTTGATTTCGCATTGAACTATATTAACAACATCTACCAATAAGTCATGGATTATAACAATCCTTAAGCATCAATTTTGTGAGTCAAAAGCTAGTTTTTCATGACATTTTTCTAAGAAACTCAAAACTTGAAATGAAGAACATATGTGTATATAAATTATAATCACATAATCATGTTGTCACCATTCCATCATTGATTTAAGTGTAAATAAATATAAAGGAGTTATAATTGAGTACCTTTGATGATTTCCCTCAATTACAGAGTATTACTCCCTTTTACGGTAATCCAAAATTCAAGATCTTTCTTAGAATTCTTCTTAACTCACTAGCTCTCTCCTTATCCAGCAATTTCACTCCATATATTAAACTAACAGAAATCTTGCCAATTGAAATTGGGAAGGGAAGCTCTCTCTATATATATAGTCCAACCATTGTTCAACTTTGATCTTTGCCCTAGAAATCAAACTAGTGGGAGAAAGAAGAATCCATTAGATAAGAAGGAGTTGGTGGAAAGTGGCTAACCACTCCCTCCCCACCATTCCCGTAGCCATCATCCCTACCTTCTAGCTTTTGATTTCACTGAGTTTTGAGCATGGAGAAATAGACAAGGATACTGGCTTAGTCACGTGAGTAAGGAGAAATGACTGTGAAATTGGGACAAGGCTTATAACTCAGCAACTGAAGCTTAGTCTAGTTCCTTTTAATTCCCAAAATGAAATTTTAATGTGTTAATGCTATTACACCAAGTAAAATTATGGATTATTTATGTACTCATATCATATACTCCATGTACATTAGTCCACATAATATTTTAATTGAGCTAAATATAAATTAGTTGGATATTCTCAATCCATCAAATAATTACTAGATACTAGTATATTGTCCATAACAATAATTAATATTATAAGACAATATATCTCATCACTGTGCCACACAAGGCATATTTCACAAGTTCAATCTTAAGTTTCAATATAATATTTGTGTGACTCAAGCATTTAAATGCTAAACTACCTTAATTAATTATAAGTATAACTTTTACACATATATTAATTAATATATACTCCATTAGTTATTTAAATGATAGCATCCACGATAAAATAATAACTTAAGTTATTTAATATATTAAAATAACTTAGTTTTCTCTTATTAATTAACTCCTTGAAAATACATTAGAAATTATGTATTTTGTCATAACATAATTATTATGTTTTCTCTAGAATAAGGACATTTACAATTAAAAATTAATTTGCTTATTGTCTCAAGATATTATTCTTAATATAATATCAATTAACTATATATACGACACATTTACATATATTATATATAGAAAATAGATAATAAGTTTATTTTCTATTATAATAAATTGTTTCCATCAATTTAATTACATATGGCAAATACATTTTAATATATTTAATATATTATTAATTATACCTCATACAAAAATATATAAGGTAATATTATATTCAAAACAACATTTCCACCTTTTATTAAAATAACTCAATATTAGAAATTATTTTAATATCCTCTATTAGAAATATATAATTATTATTTATCTCTCCTCTATAAATTGTTCCCAAAAAATTTTCTTCAAATATTAAATATCCATTTAAAGGTATAATTATTTATTTCTCCCTTTAATAACGTATATATATTTAACGTTATTCTAACATTGAACTTCTCAAATATTACCATTACGAGTAACATATATAAAGTATCACATATTCAACACACATATTAATTCATTCATTTACTTAAGTAAATTAAACCTTGTAATATATTACCATAGTTATTTAAGGTTTAACATACACATTATATTATTCCATAACATAACTCTCAACTATCAATTAAGCAATATTTATTCTTATTAGTTAATTCTCTCAACTAACTCATGTTTCACTATCCAAACTCATTCGCAGATAACTTACGTACTATCAATAACTTATATTATAATCATACCAGTTATTTGTACGCATACACAAGGAAATTACAATTATACATTAATGTTATCCACTTACTATGATAAAATTATCCTATAAACTATTTAATATCGATAGGAAGTTTTATCCACTTCTTTTATCTCAACTGAATTATCTCTGCGATCAATAACAATATATAGTAATAATATATTTATAATTCACAAAATCACATATTACATAGTTCATATTACCCTATGTAACACATTCCTACATACCTCGTATCACATAAATGTTTTTATTCGAACCCATTTCACACTCAAGAATTTTATTCATTAAATTCTTATTTTAATATTTTTCTGAAAATCCGGGTTCTTACAGTATCTTTTTTTCTCAAAGATGCTTCGCATCTCGAAAATAAAATAAAATCAAGCTGAATACGAAATAAAATGGAAGTATTAGAGCTTTGCACAATGTCCTCATTTCATATAGTGAGACACGGTGTATGTGAATGTATGTTGTGTGATTCCTCCACCAGGAGGCAAACCCGTCGGTGTTTGATTATTGGACTCAAGGGAGACTAATCTCGCGAGGCTCAGGAAAAGCACCACCCAGTTCTGCTCCAATAGAAAGATCGGATTAACTTCCCATCTAGTAAATTGCGATGATATGGGAACCTCAATTACTATTGAGCATAAGGGTTTTGAAAACCTATTTTTAAAACATCATTGATATATCTTGCTTAAAATTGAACTTTTATACAAATAAAACCCTTCGTATATATGTGCAAACGAGGCGTAGCACTACTTCTAAATAATTTCATATACGCCTAAAAACACAAACACACACACACATTCAGATTAAATATGGAATTGAAAAGTTGCGGTAACTGTGTTTTCACGAAAGTCGGAGGGTGCATAATACCTTCCCCCCGCTTAATCAAGCCCTTGAACTCTATGAATCTCGGTTTCCAAGGCCGGTTAAATAGAGTCCAACCATTTGGCCTTTGCGTAAACTTTTTCAAATTCGGTTGTGTTGGTACAACCATTTCAAATCTACCAACTAGCGACTCTGATTTTTAAATCGTCGACATTTTTATGTCGGACTCTTTTCAAACTCGCCTTTTCAAACAAAACCCAACAAAATAGAGAACATAAAGGGTAAGAAAAGAAAAGAGTAAATTTTTCCCAACTTCGACAGGTGGCGACTCTGCTGGGGACAGTAGAGGGCTTAAGTCGATTTTCAACTTTTCAAAAACCGTTTTTAACTACTTGTGTGTGAATGCTGCATTTACATTGAATGGATGTGAATGAAGGCTTTATTTACCGCACTTTAGTGCCTTGCACAATAGCTGCATGTGGTATTAGAGCTTCGTACAATGTCCTCATTTCATATAGTGTGACACGATGTATGTGAATGTATGTTGTGTGATTCCTCCACCAGGAGGCAAACCCGTCGGTGTTTGATTACTAGACTCAAGGGAGACTAATCCCGCGAGGCTCAGGAAAAGCACCACCCAGATCCGCTCCAATTGAAAGATAGGATTAACTTTCCGTCTAGTAAATTGCGATGATATGGGAACCTTCATGCTGAAAAGCCACGAGAGTAGCCTAAGATAGGTCAGCCTATGATAAACCAAACGCGAAGGGAAGTCTCTTCATGCCTTTCCCTTTCAATTCCATGTAAATTCCATGTAAATCCCAAATCCATGTAAAATATAAAGGAAGATGTAAATATGAATTCCTTTCCCTATCAAAACCTGTCATCAAAATAACTGACATCTGTTTTGCAGGAAAACATTAAAAAACTCCTAAAATAGACATATTGCATAGCATGCAGCCTCTTAATGTTTATCCAGACAAAAATACATAGTCTTTTGTAGGGAAACAATTGGTCTCGTAACCCATTCAAAGTCTAAAAAGGCACTAGGCCCACATTCAGACATGGCTACAAGTGCCCAACCTGAACCTATTCCTGATTTCTGAGAGTAGTTTAAGGGAATAAGAAATCAGATAACAGAATTGGTTGTCTTTCTGAAAGAACAAAACAAACAAACTTAGGGTCAACAAATACCCAATCAAACAGAATCCTCTACACAAGGAGGAATCCAGGGTAATGATACATGAGCCTCAACTAAAAAATCCAACAAAACCCCTAAAATCACCTATCTCAAAGAAGATAAAGAAACTAATGATATTTGGAAGAAAGTCCAACACATGGAAGAAACCATCTGGTCAATCAAAGGACTGGAGCGCATGGAAGCGTTACTTACTCATACCATTGCATATTTCCTGGGGTTCATTATCCAGACAAGTTTAAAACTCCTGATTTTGAAAAATATGACGGATTATGAGATCTTTACACTCATTTAAAAGTGTTCATTGGAGAACTCAGATCCTATACCGATGATGAAAAATTGAGAATGCAGTTATTTCAAAAGAGTTTAACTAGAGAAGCCAAAGCATGGTATGCCAGGTTGGACAATTCCAAAATCCATAGTTGGGAAGAACTAGCCGATGCTTTTTTGAACCAATAAAATTTTCAAACACAAATGGCTCCAGATAGATATCAAATCATCAAAGTCAATAAACAAAACACTGAGTCATTTAGAGAGTATGCCCAAAGATGGATGCGTCTGGCTGCTCAAGTAATCCCATCCATGACAGAAACTAAGATGGTAATGACTTTCATTGACATACAAGAAGCTTCATTTTATGAGAGGGTCCTAGCAGGCATAAGAAAACTATTATCAGAAATGATCAAACACGGAGAAATGACTGAGATGGGGTTAAAATCTAGGAAGATTAAAGACCCCACTGCTTTAGAAGCTAGGGCCGAGCACATTCAAGTTGGAAATTATGGGAATAACCCCCGTACGGTTCATAAAAAGAAAAAAGAAGTTGTATCATTGGTGCTGTAAGGACAAACTTAGAGCGTCAATCAAAACTTTCCCCTTCAAAGGAAAAACTATTCTCCTTTTCAAGTATAATCCTTAAACCCTCCATTATAAAAAGTTGGAGAGGTCAGATGTCCAAAAGTGTTAACACCCTTAGGGGACTCATTGGAAAATATACTCAAGCTTCTGACATCACAGAAGAAAATTGTTTAGCTCATTCCATTTGCCAATCTAAATGGAAAGAATTTTAATACAAGCAAGAAATGTTCTTATCATTCTGGAGCTCTGGGGCATGACACCCAAGATTACTGGTCCCTCAAACACAAAATTCAGGATCTGATAGATAGTGGTGAGATTGTGGTAACAAAGCCAGAACATCCACATGTGCAAGATAACCCTCTCCATCAACACAAGGAAGAGAATGTCAACATGATCAATAGAGGGGATGGAGAAAGTTCCAATTACCTCAGATATGTGGGTGGCTTTCCCTAAACCAGCAAAGATAATTCCGATAAGTGGGATTATTCAGAATTTTTGTTTGTGATGGAATGAGAAATGAAGTATATCAATGAACGGGTTAATCAACTGGCAGAACTGGTGATACATCAGCACCAAGTAACACGGCAGCTGCTCGGTCAGGAGCATACAAGTCACCTGTCCTTTATTAAAAAGAATTAACAACAAGCCCAAGAGAATGAAACCTTGGAAGAAAAACTTACAAGAAAAGCAAGATCCCAGGCTCGTCGGGATTATGCAAACCAAAGGGAGTTCACCCCTTTGGGTCAACCAATGGAAGAAATCTTGAAGATGTTGATCAATGAAGGGAAGATCACATCACTGCTACCCCAAATCAATCCACGTTAAAAGAGATTTGATGCTACCGGGGTCTGTCAATACCACTCCAATACTCATGGTCATAACACTGAAAGATGATGGGAACTTCGTCATCTAATCCAAAATATGATTGACAACGATGACCTACAAATGACAGATAATGATACCGCATTGCCTGAGGAAGGGAAAATATTTCCTCCAGGAACACATAGATGGAGGAAAGTTATAGCAGTTATATCCTCTGAAAGAGACTTGTCTGCAACACCTCTTATAATCCAAGGAATCAAGCTCAATGGAGTGAAAACCTCTTTGAAGGTGGCTGCACCAGAACCATTCGTATTGTCATTCAGGCCGCAGTATCCTATCATTATCCTAAAAAAAGTCCCATAGAATTATGTAGAGGTTGAGGGATCAACTTTAAATTAAACTGATGCGGTATCAAAAGAAATCCCGATGTATCTACCTCAAAGAGTAATGAAGCCAGTCATCAAATCCAAGGGGAGAATGCCTGAGGAGAAAATTGAAGAATTCCTCCGCCAGATGGGGCATAATGAAACCAAGGTGGTGCAAAGCTTGAAAGAAGCACCTCAATAGATATTCATTCTGGACTTGGTATTCTCTTCTAAAGATCATCACAATGTCTTAATGAAAGTAGTGGAAGAAGCTCACCTGCCAAAGATAGTGGACATTGAAAAGTTTCATCATTTGGTATATCACATTTTCAACCGCAATGTGATATCTCTTACTGATGATGACATACCATCCGAAGGGACAGGACATTGCAAGCCATTGTACATAGCCGTGATGTCTTCAGGAGATGTGGTCAGAGGTGTGTTAATAGATGGAGGATCTTCCTTGAATATTTGCCCATATACCACTTTGCCAAGAATAAAGATCAATCCCAACCGGATCTGAAGCAGCCACATAGTCATAAGAGCGTTCGATGGGTCTTGACGGAATGTTGTAGGAGAAATTGAATTGCCAATGGAGATCAATCCAAATACCTTTTACATATCCTTTCAAGTTCTCAACATCACCACGTGATATAATTTGCTGTTGGGAAGGCCATAGATCCATATGGCAGAAGTCGTTCCATCTACTCTTCATCAACAGGTCAAATACATCATCAATGGTAATCTGGTCACTGTCAATGTTAAACTAGAATATCCTATCCATATCCATTGTGATATGCCTCTAATTAGTCTTAATGAAGGAGTCGAGCCTTTCAGTTTTCAAGCCCTCGAGGTGAGCAACACTCACTATCAACCTATCGGGGCCTCAACTCTAAAGCCCAGAGTTTCCACCAAAGTAATGTCGACTAGTCAAGTAATGATATCATTGGGTTTCCATCCTGGCCAGGGGTTAGGGAAAAATCATCAAGCAATCAGAAGTCCAATTCAAATTCCCAGTTAAACTGGGAAAGCTGGATTATGCCATTCCTCTTGATCAAATCATCATAACCTGCACAAGCATCCATCGGTTCCTTCCTCTATAATTCTGCCACCTGATCTTACAAACCCACGAATTATAAAGATTTGGAGGAAAATTCATGTTTCTGTGGTGGGTATGATGATTCCTTGGACCAAGCCGGCTAGTGGGAAAGAAGTCTTAATTCAAGACCCAGAAGTCAAGGAAAATGATCAGAGACTCAAACAAGAAGTGAAAAGTCGATTATCAAAGATGTACTTTTTGGTGCATACTGATGGCATGAACGAGGGTATCCCAGATGATGACTTCTCAGAAGATCAGATCCTGACCCCTCGCATCAATAGCGCTAAGGAGAACCTGTCAAAAGAAAAAATAAACCCTTATATGAACTCAGTCATGGTCATTATCAAAGAGGAGGAGGATGACAACCACCGCTTCATCACAGCTGTCCACCATGACTTGACCCTAGGCAATTGGAGAAGCACTCCTTGCATTTGTCAGAAAGGGTAAAAAGAACAGAAAATCCATCTGCCCTATTATGTAGATATTATTAACTGCTTACTTTTGTTACACATTACTTGCAGTTACTTTTGTTATGCTTTTGCTAACACTTTGTATGATCAAACATTCTCATATATTCAGTGAAAGCATTTTGTTTTTAGGACTCCTGAGTTTGGTTTGTCTAGCCTTACTGATGGAATGCCAAATCTCCCCAATGACTACAACTTTAATGTAGAGTTGGACTTTGACTTGATGGGGATTGAGCAAAAATAGAAAAATGACTATGCGGTGCCTGAGGAGATCAAAGAATGGATCGAAGATAAACCCAAACCAAACATTGATCAAACCACCTCTGTCAATATCAGAACCTCAAAAAACCCTAAAGAAATCTAGATTGGCATGAACTTTACCCAAAGCCAAAGGAAAGACCTGGTTGCTCTACTGACCCAATTGCAAGATGTGTTTGCATGGCCATATGAGGACATGATCGGTTTGTCTACTGATATTTTAATTCATCGTCTGCCCATCAAAGAAGGATTCAAGCCAGTGAAACAAAAGCTCATGTGATTGAAACCTGAGTGGAGTTGGAAAGTCAAATCAGAAATTATTAAATAATTCAGCCTGTAAGAACTGTGAATTTTACGAATAAATATTAATAATAATATTAATAAGAAATTGAATATTTATTTGAATATAAATATTGATGTGTCGTGAAATGCGTAATTCAATTAATTCAAATTGAATTTATAAGAATTGAGAAAAATGTGGAGTATGTGATGAGATTTGTGAAAATCCTTGTGTGGCATGAGAATGGAAATTTAAGTGGTTTAATTTAATTAAGGAATTAATAAATTATGAAGTGAATAATTAATTAATTAATATTATATTATTAATAAATTGTTATTATGAATAATATTATACTAATGAGTAAAGTAATTTACATAAATAGAGTATATTTATCCATTTAATTGATGTGTGCAAGATATGTGATAATGTATAGTACCTACATTAAAAAGAAAGTGTAGTGTGACACTTTAATGTGACTATATAATATATAAAACTATATAGTAAATGGAATGAATTATAAGTTACATAAATAATACTTATGTGACAACAAGTATGTGTGGGTACATTAAAGATGCATTATATCAAAGATTTACAAATTATTTCAATAAGCGAGTCTAATTGGAATAATAAAGTTTTAAGGAGATATTAAATTATTAGTGACCAACTAAATTGAGTATATATATGTTATAAATATTAATTGGACTAGACTAATGTACATAGATTATATGACGTGGGTACCTAAATAATCCCTAACTTTCCATTATGTAATAACATTAACACATTAAAATCACATTTTGGAATTCCAAGAAAACAAACTAAGTTGCTGAAATTTAAAGTCGTGTCCCATATTAAGTGACCAACATAGTGCTCAAACATTAACTTAACTCTATTTGCGTATAAACAAGTCAAAGAGAGTAGAAACTCGCCTACAAAAAAGGTATTGGGGTCATGCGTGCAGGCGCCGGTTGCCTCTTGGCGCGAAAAGCACCGCCACGCTTAAACCAAGGTATTGGGGTCACGCACAAGTGTTAATTTGATAAGTGAATGTTAGTATATCTAATAGATATTGTGATTCTAATACTATGTATAAGTGAACGTGAGTTTTAATATTATAACTTACGCACGAGACAAGTTTCTAAACCTTATCTTTTACATTGAGCAAATTTCTTACTCTAAACTTTAATTAAGCAAATTCTTGTATTCCTAATCATTATTTGAGCAAGCTATAATTTTAACTTTATTCGAACAAGTTTTGAATTCCAATAGTTATTGATTTACTCTAACTTATTTGTTGTTAGACAAGTTTCTTTAATGTCATTCTTGTATTGTGAATGCAATTTCTTGAATTCCAATTCCTAATGTCGAATTGTCTTATTTCAATTACTTGGCACAAGTTATTCTTATATGGAGCAAGTTTTCCTTTCAACTTGCTATTACTTAATATATATTCAATAATTCTATATCTTGTTTAATAAGATCATAGCCTTAGCTTAATATTATTCAAGCAAGGTTTATTGTTATTCAATACTTATGCTTTGTAGTTGTTTCTAAGCATGAGTTTAATATATAGTTAGTTCTCTTATGATTATTCATCGTTCCATATTATGTTATTATTGATCAACTGTTGTGTTATCAAACCTTATTGATTCAACTAGTCCTCTAGTTGATGATCGTTAGACTCTAAATTACTCTTGAAGCTTATCCAAACCAAAATTTTTTTGGTGCAGACTTGTACTCTAAAACTGAGAAGAACAACTCTATTATAGGGGATACACAATGCGTTTAGATGTTTGTTCACAATACATGGTACGAAGGGCTGATCTCCCTAAGTACGTGAAGTTCTTACAGTATAACTGTTTAGGTTAAAGTTAAAAGATTACTTGTAACCATGGATATAGTTCGTGGTCTTATGACCCTCAGATATATTTCCTATTTTGATACTAGTTTTTGGTTATCATTGATAGAGCATTCAGTTTGATGAGCCTATTCATTGGCAATTACTATTCTTTTGTTGATTCATTGCTATATCTAGTGAGCATTTGTTTTGATCACTCTTGCATAAATATAATTATTGTAGCGAAGGTTGAGAAGGTCGATGAACCTACTACAAACAAAGGAAAAAGGAAAAATATACAAGTGACGAAGACTTGTAATTTCATTTATTGTCATGATGATAGACTTTATACTTAATGATGTTATGTAATTATTTTATTTATGCACTTGATTGATGTTTTAAGGTTAGACAACCTGGGGAGACTTTTTGATTAATGATGTAACCCTTTTTAAAGGGAGGATTTATGATTTAATTTTATTATATTTGGCTAGTATATATGAATGTTTTATCAAGTGAACACCGAATCTTGTGGGAATGAAGTAGCTGGATTTGGGGGTGTCACAATAGCAAGTCTAATTGGGTTAATGACATAAATGTGTATAAGTAATGATTTATGTTATAATTGAGGAAATGAAAACTCTAATTAAATAATTAGGGAATGGTAATATTAGAATGTTGGAAGAAATTATTTGTTTTGGCCCAAGAAACTAAATTTGAAAGCCCAAAAGAATTAAATGAGTGCCCTAACTTTTAGCCTAATTAAGATGGGTTATTTTGGACCTTTTGTATACTAATTAAGAGATAAAAAGAAAGTAATATTGGGAGAATAATAAGGCCAAGTGGTCGGGCATTAGAGAAGGAATAAGGAGGGGGATGAATATGATGATTGCTTACTTTAGTTGGTGAACAACTCCTCCCATGTGTCATTTCTTTATTTCACCAACACTTTAACTAAGCTTGAAAGCAACCACTTGGTAATTGAGTGGGAGAGAGAAGAGCTAGAGATGTTGGTAGATTAGGGATAGTTATACCAAATATCTCTATACTTACTTTTCCAACAAACAAGAAAAAATCTAAGTGTTATCTTGTTCTTTTAATTTTATTATCTAGCATAAACTAAATGAACTAAGAAAAAAAGAGAGAGAGAGAGAGAGAGAGAGAGAGAGAGAGATCTATCATTCGGAAGCTCCAAGAGGAGAAGGAGAAGAGAAAACTTTGATCTTCATGCACCCAAAATCCATCTCATATTTTTGAAGGAGAAAGAAAATCAAGCAAATGTATAAACCTCTTTTGTTTATTTAATTTTTTATTATTGTAAATCAAATCTTGAAACTATGTTTCTAAACATAAAAACCATGAATATACTTATTAATAAGTGTTTCATGTTTAGATATACACATATTGGGTGTTGTTTTGGTTGGAAATTAAAAATAAAGAAAAGTGATTTTTCTAGTTTATAAGCCATAAAATTTGTACGTAATTTGGATTTCAACCGTTTTTTATCTACACCTTCTTTTTGCGATCCGTCTTAGAGAGGTGTTAGATATGAAAGTTATCTATTAAACCCAAGTGGTAGGACTAAAAAATATTGAGTACACAGTCCGTAGTGACTGATTTAGGAAAAACAATTTTGTGTCTTTTAAGGAAAAACAGACTGTTTTGGACAGTCAAAGGTAGGGGCAATTTCGTCCTTTTTTTGACATTCAAAAATTTTAGAAATATTTGGGAACATACTATGATAATTTGTATAACATCTCCAAGAGGAATCCCTAAAAAAGCAGTTGTATATTTCCGTATGGATTATTTTTAGCAAAGTACGAAAATCTTGTTTTTCTAAAATAGCTACAGCCCAAGATTTTGCAAGGGCTGTTTCGGCCACTGAATTTATGAGAAACGTTCCAGCCTTTTGGGACAAAACAATATATGGTATTAAGTACCTCATGTCCAAAAATGAGCTTATTCCGACTTAAAATGACCACGTTATGACAATTTCAATTTTTGTGATTTTCTGACGAAAACGGTTAAAATCGGAGTTCTATAACTTCGATGGACACGGAATTTAAAATGGAGGCTCAAGTTAACACGTATAAAATTGTGTCAAGATATGGGAATTTCTAGAGTTGAGCATGATAGGGATAATTTCTTAAGATACGAACTAAAAATGATTTTTTGGAAAATACTAAAGGAAGTTGGAAAATTATAGAAAAATACTTTTTGTGCATGAAATATATGTATATATGTTTGGACAAAGAATATAAAAATAATAAGTTGATTTTGTGTTTTCGTGAAAAGGATATGGAATCCAGCTTGCTGGATTGAAGGATAATGAATCAAGTTTGCTGGATTGAGAAATCTAAAGAATCCAGCTTGCTGAATTGAAAAGAAGTTTATTGAATTAAAAATATGTTGAATCCAGCTTGCTGGATTGCAATCTAGTTGCTGGATTCAGAATCCAGTTTACTAGATTGCAGTTTGGTTTGCTGGATTGGCTATCTAGATACTAGATTTGGAATCCAGTCTGCTAAATTGGCACTTTAGTTGTTGGATTTAGAATCCAGGTTGCTGGATTATTATTTGATTTATTAGCTGTTAAAGAATAACTTATGAAATGAAAAAGTAAGTGTTAAATCATAATGTATATGATATAGTGATTAAGGAATTATCAAAGGATGATAATAATGCTAATGTTGTAATGTGTTATCTAATATTTAATTATGTGATTAAGTGTTAGATAATTGATTGATAAAGTAGTTGTATTA
The DNA here is from genome assembly GCA_020205615.1 of Panax quinquefolius. Classification (NCBI taxonomy): domain Eukaryota; kingdom Viridiplantae; phylum Streptophyta; class Magnoliopsida; order Apiales; family Araliaceae; genus Panax; species Panax quinquefolius. Next base: position 68,570,445 of record CM035162.1, read on the forward strand.
TGATACAAAGTATGATATGCTGATTGAAAGACCAATCTTATTAATGATAGGTCTTACAAAAGAAGTTAACTTAAATTGCGTAGCAGTAGTCAACGAATCAAGCAAGTTTCCTAACTCAACCTTGAGTTATATCTATTTAAATACTATGATGGTTAATTATTGTTGATTAGACAACGTCCAAGAATTTATTGTTGATTATTCGATATTAGTGCATGCTTATTAATTCAAATTAAATTAGTGAATTTTGAGAATAACTGTTGTTGGATACTTATATCCGTAGAAGCTATTATTAATAGTACTGATAATTTAAAGAGCTGTAAGATAACATGAGATGTTATACTGTTGTTTTAATTTAGTAATTTAAAATGGTATACTAAATTATTAACTAAAATTATAATGAGATTATAATTTTGGTGATAATTATTTAAGTGGAAAATTATTTAAAATATAGTATATGTAATTAATTTATTTGATTAATGTTGGATATGGAAATCCATATAAATAATATGTGATTATAAATTATAAACTAAATTGTTTATTAAAATTAAAAGAGTTTAAATTAGTTTTGCCAAACAAGGCTTAAGGATATTAAGTCTTTAAATTTTAAAGAATTTTTGCCAAACAAAGCCTTATGGCTTTTGGATTTTTGATTTTTGAATTTTATTATAATAATTAAAATAAATACAATAAATAAAATAATAAATAAAATATATTTATAATCTATATGTTTATTATATTATAACTGATATATTTAGTATGTGTATTAAGGCCATATCGATTTTTTTTATTTTACGTATACTTAGGTTATCTGTTTTATTATTTGCTACATTGAGGAAGAAAGTTGCAGAGAATTGAGAAAGAGTTGAGAGTGAATTCTTGAGATTTTTAAGCAAAATTTTGTGTGTTAGCAAGGATTGTTCAAGCATAAAAAGGTATTTTTACATAACTTTAATATTATATATATATATATATATGTTTCACGGCAAAATTTTTATATTCTGTGAATTCCATTTTTTTGAATTGTTGCTATACAACTAAATTATGGTGATTGTATGTATTTGTGATGCTAGAACTAGTGTTTAGACATGAAATGTTATGTTAATTACGGTTTAAAAATTAAGAAAAAGTATTTTACAGTGAATATTTTTCATATGGCTATGAAAGTACAAAAGTTAGTGGTTAATTTGTATGTTATGTAAATTGAGTCATGATTATGCTAGTCCATTAAGAAACGAAGAGAACGTAGTTTGAACGAAGTAATTTGGACAAGAATTGTGATCACAGTGATGATTTCTTTGAAGAATGTCAAAATGGAGTTTTTGAATAAAAACATGAAATTTAAGGAATTAAATTAGTTGAAATTGTTGTTTAATTGTTCTAAGTTGATGAATATTTGAGGAAACATGTTTGTGTTAGTTTTATACCAATTGTATATGTTAATTCTACTGTTGTGTGGATGAAATTCGTGTTAGTTGGCTTAGAATAGAGTAGAAACTCGATTCTGCAAAACTGGTACTGGGGTCACACGCGGGCGCGCCAAAAACCAAGGTAATACTGGCGCGGGAAACCAAGGTATTACTTGTAACTGTGGACATAGTTCGTGGTCTTATGACCCTCAGATATATTTCCTATTTTGATCCCAGTTTTTGGTTATCATTGATAGAGTATTCAGTTTGATTAGCTTATTCATTAGCAATTACTATTCTTTTGTTGATTTATTGCTAGATCTAGTGAGCATTTGTTTTGCTCAGTCTTGCATAAATATAATTATTGCAACGAAGATTGAGAAGGTCGATGAACATACTACAAACAAAGGAAAAGGAAAAGGAAAAATGTACAAGTGGCGAAGACTTGTAATTTCATTTATTGTCATGATGATAGACTTTATACTTAATGATGTTATGTAATTATTTTATTTCCGCATTTGATTGATGTTTTAAGGTTAGACAACCTGGGTAGACTTTTTGATTAATAATATAACCCTTTTTAAAGGGAAGATTTATGATTTAATTTTATTATATCTGGGTAGTATATATGAATGTTTTATCAAGTGAACGCTGAATCTAGTAGGAATAAAGTACCTAGATTTGGGGGTGTCACAATAACAAGTCTAATTTGGTTAAGGAAATAAATGTGCATGAGTAAGGATTTATGTTATAATTGAGGAAATGAAAACCCTAATTAAATAATTAGGGAATGATAATATTAGAAGTGTTGGAAGATGTTAATTGTTTTTGCCCAAGAAATTAAATTTGAAAGCCCAAACGAATTAAATGAGTGGCCCAACTTTTAGCCCAATTGAGAGGGGGTATTTTGGACCTTTTGTATACTAATTAAGAGATAAAAAGAAAGTAATATTGGGAGAATAATAAGGCCAAGTGGTCGGGCATTAGAGAAGGAATAAGGAGGGGGATGAATATGATGATTGCTTACTTAGTTGGTGAACAACTCCTCCCATGTGTCATTTCTTTATTTCACCAACACTTTAACTAAGCTTGAAAGCAACCACTTGGTAATTTAGTGGGAGAGAGAAGAGCTAGAGATGTTGGTAGATTAGGGATAGTTATACCAAATATCTCTATACTTACTTTTCCAACAAACAAGAAAAAATCTAAGTCTTATCTTGTTCTTTTAATTTTATTATCTAGCATAAACTAAATGAACTAAGAAGAGAGAGAGAGAGAGAGAGAGAGAGAGAGAGAGAGAGAGAGATCTATCATTCGGAAGCTCCAAGAAGAGAATGAGAAGAGAAAAATTTGATCTTCATACACCCAAAATCCATCTCATATTTTTGAAGGAGAAAGAAAATCAAGCAAAGGTATAAACCCCTTTTGTTTATGTAATTTTTGATTATTGTAAATCAAATCTTGAAACTATGTTTGTAAACTTAAAAACCATGAATATACTTGTTAATAAGTGTTTCATGTTTAGATATACCCATATTGGGTGTTGTTTTGTTTGGAAATCAAAAATAAAGAAAAGTTATTTTTCTAGTTTATAAGCCATAAAATTTGTATGTACTTTGGATTTCTACTATTTTTGATCTACACCTTATTTTTGTGATCCATCAAAGAGAGGTGTTAGATATGTAAGTTATCTATTAAAGCCAAGTGGTAGCACTCAAAAATGTTGAGTACACAGTCCGTAGTGACTGATTTAGCAAAACTAGTTTTGTGTCTTTTAAGGAAAGACAAACTGTTTTGGACTGTCAAAGGTAGGGGCAGTTTCGTCATTTTTTTGACATTAAAAAATTTTGGAAATATTTGGGAGGATACTATGATAAGGTTTCTAACATCTCCAAGTGGAATCACTGAAAAAAGAGTTGTAGATTTCCGTATGGATTGTTTTTAGCAAAGTACGAAAATCTTGTTTTTCTAAAATAGCTACTACCCAAGCTTTTGCAAGTGCTATTTCGGCCACTAAATTTGTGAAAAAAGTTCCGGCCTTTGGGGACATGAAAAAATATGGTATTAAGTATCTCCTGTATAAAAATAAGCTCATTTCGACTTAAAATGCCCAAGTTATGACTATTTTAATTTTTTTGATATTCCGACGAAAACGGCTATAATCGGAGTTCTATAACTCCGATAGCCACGAAATTTAAAACGGAGGCTCATGTTAACACGTATACGATTGTGTCAAGAGATGGGAATTTCTAGAGTTGAGCATGATAGGGCTAATTTCTTAAGCTATGAACTAAAATTGATTTTTTTGAAAATACTAAAGGAAGTTGGAAAATTATGGAAAAATACTTTTTGTATATGAAATATATATATATATATATATGTTTGGAAAAGGATATAAAAATAATAAGTTGATTTTGTGTTTTCGTGAAAAGGATATGGAATCCAGCTTGCTGGATTGAAGGATAATGAATCTAGTTTGCTGGATTGAGAAATCTGATGAATTCAGCTTGCTAGATTGAAAAGAAGTTTACTGAATTGAAAATATGTTGAATCCAGCTTGTTGGATTGCAATCTTGTTGCTAGATTCGGAATCCAATTTACTGGATTGCAATTTGGTTTGCTGGATTGGCTATCTAGATACTGGATTTGGAATCCAGTCTACTAGATTGGCACTTTGGTTGCTGGATTTAGAATCCAAGTTGCTGGATTAGTATTTGATTTATTAGATGTTAAAGAATAACTTATGAAATGAAAAATTAAGTGTTAAATCATAATGTATATGATATAATGATTAAAGAATTATCAAAGGATGATAATAATGCTAATGTTGTAAGTTGTTATCTAATATTTAATAATATGATTAAGTGTTAGATAATTGATTGATAAAGTATTTAGATTATGATACAAAGTATGATATGAAGATTGAAAGACCAATCTTATTAATGATAGGTCTTACAAAAGAAGTTAACTTAAATTACGTAGCAGTAGTCAACGAATCAAGCAAGTTTCCTAACTCAACCTTGAGTTATATCTGTTTAAATACTATGGTGGTTAATTATTATAGATTAGACCACATCCAAGAATTTATTGTTGATTATTCACAGTTAGTGCATGTTTATTAATTCAAATTGAATTAGTGTTCTGAGAATAACTGTTGTTGGATACTTATATTCGTAGAAGATGTAACGATCGAGAAATTTGTAATTTAATTTAAATATTTATGGAATTAAATAAATATTTTAAATAATTTATTTATTGAGAAAATAAATAATTGATAGATTGTGATGAATTAATTTACTAACTAAATTAATTAATTGAATTGAATAATTATAATTTTATTTGAAGGATTTAATTTAAGAAAATAATTAAATTAAATCAATTTCTTAATATTTAAGAAAATAATTAAATTAAATGAATTGTTTAATTTAAAGGAAATAAATTAATTAAATAAAGTGATGTGTGTATAAGTATAATGATAATAAGATTATTATTATTATTATTATTATAAGCTATTTAATGTGTTTCATGTGTGACAAGTAAAACTATATAATATAAATAATATAATAATAATCTAGTTTGGGAGTTTTGGTTAGCCAAACATGGCCTTGTGGCCTTTGGTCTTGTGTAATCCATTGCTTGAGCCTTTTGTGTTTTCTTAGGACGAACGTGGGAGTCAGTATATGTGGGTTACGCGTCTTAATTTTTTTTTTCTAAGGCTAAGTTCAGAGAAGAAGGAATTACATAATATTGAGAGTGAGAAATTGAGAGAGTTATCTATGTGAGTTGCCAATAGAAGGAGAGATTCGCTATCTTGTGCTAGCATTCGATCAAGGATTTAAGGTATAATCTACCTCTAATTCTAACTCTCAGTTTTGTAATTTTCATTATCTGGAATTGGGTTTTTGTTAAGTGTTGATTGTAATATATGGGTTATGGGTGTGTGATAGTATTGTAGAGTCTGTTATTGGCGTGTATATATTAAAGGGGTAGCAATCAAACACGTGAAATTGAACTATAAGTAGGATATATAACTAATAGTGTTCATATTTGAAAATGGCTTTAGAAAGTACAAATTCCATGCTTTATATGTGTTGTAGTCTATAATTTGTTATTGGATTATGTTAATATGTTAAGAAACGAAAGCGGCGTAGTTTGAATCGTGTCAAATGATTAAGAAACGAATTCGTGGTGATCGAATTCGTTAAAAGTATAAAAATAAGGAAATTTGGGAAAAATATAGTTTTGATTCTTCAAAATGATGTTTATGTAATGTTTTTGTATATAGAATGGTGTTTAGCATGTATAACTATAATATGACAAAGTGTTAGATGTTGAAGTTGGGAGATTTTCTGTAGAATTGGAATTTTTGGCCAAAGTAGAGTTTGATTTCGAGCATATGCAAAAACTGGAATTGAGGCATCACCTGGGGCCTGATCTCAAGCGCGCCAGTTCTCGCGCTGGTAGCCACAATTGAGTATGTGGCGTTGTAACGTACGTCATGGTCTTATGATTAACCATTAGTATTACTAAGCGCCTGATCATGAGAGTAGCCAAATCATAGATAGTGAAGTCTGCTTAATTGCAGGTCATGTGTAATGGACTTATATTAGTTTAGCATGCATGTTAATAATGTTAAGGCACAATATAAACTACAATAACATATTGTCATGTGTTGTTATAAACAGTGTAAAATAATTTAAGTGATTACTTGAATAAGTTATGTAATGAACCAAATGTGATGTTTTCAAAAGTTAAATATAAATGATAAGGTTTATAGTGTGATTTCAGAATCGTTAAGGTGCTAACCAATGTGGTTATGTGCTAGGATAGGGTTATGACCTAAATGATGGTTTAAACCCCTAAAGCTAATGTTCATACAACTAATTGTTGTTGCGATTTTAATGATGTATGTAGGGTAATTGAAGATTATAGTACATTTGTGTAGCTTACAAACAAGGCAAGTTCTCTAACTCTACTTTCATAATTGTGCTAGTTTCTAAACTTTAACTCTTTACATTGAGGAAGCTTTCTAACTTCATTCTTTTATTAATGAATGCATGTTCCTAAATTCTATTGAGCAATATTATTGATTTTATTCTTATATACGATTTATTAAGCTCTTGTAACCTAATTCGTTACATCGAGCAAGTTTCACTTTTCTAATTATTATACAAAGCATATATTGTTCTAATACATCGATTCAAATAAGATTGTTCTAACTCTTTTGAGCATAGTACTTTGCATGTGTATCATGTTTATTCATTTATATATTGTTAATATCTGATCTTTGACTTTGATAGCCTTGTTCAGTTATACACTCTTGTATTAAACCTTTATTGATGGAAATTGAATAAGTGTTCTAAAATTCTAGAAACACTGATAAGCTAGTTCCAAACTAAACTTTCTTTAGTGCGGAAATTCTAAATTCAAACTAAGACGAACAACCCTAACATAGGGGATTTTGTACGTGTAACGTTTAGATGTTTGTGCACAATACATGGTACAAAGGGCTGATCCCCCTAAGTACGTTAAGAAGAGTATGTATTGTCTAAATGACTGTTAAGGTTGAGGTAATAATACCTAAATACCGAAGACATAGTTCGTGGTCTTAAGACCCTCAAATAATTAAAGTTCGAACTTGTTTTCTATTTTGATTCATAGAACAAGTTCTTTATTAGTCAGTATTTGTTGTTCACTCTCATATTGTTATTATACTATCTTTATATCAGTGAGCAATTGTTTGCTCACTCTTGTAATTAAACAATGTAGCTAAAGTCGCAAGAGGTGATGAGCCATCTACTAGCAAGGGAAAGGGCAAGATGTCCAAGTGTTGAAGAATTAGTTAAAGTTTATTTAAATGCATGAAGTTATAAGACTTGCTTTATTTTATAATGTATTCCGCAAACTGATGTAATAATTTAAGGTTAGATTACCTGGGATTGTTTATGAGATGATGTAACCCTTTAAATGGAAAGATTATTGATTAAAGTTATTTAATGTTTTATCCTTTATTATGGGTAGTTAGATGTAAATATTTTGATAGTGAGCACCAAATTCGGTGCAATTGAAGTACCCGGATTTGGGGATGTCACATAAGTTATTATTAATAGTACATATAATTCCTGTCTATTGTTGAATCGTGTTGAGATATGTCTTAGCTAATTATTCTAGTTAGACGAACATTTGTTAGAACTTGATAGGTTCGAGAAGAGAAGAGAAGAGAATTCAATTATTATTGATAGATCGATGCTAATTGTTTCAACTAGATCGAAAAAGAAAACTTGATAGGTTTGACAAGAGAAGAGAAGAGAAGTGATTAGATATTGAAATCATTGTATTTCGTTGTTAATGCAACTTCTGTTTGTAAGACTGAGAAGAACAACCATTTTATATAAAAGGAAACCTTTTGGTCGTATATTCGGCTATTGCGCTTGTTTTGAGTATTATGCATAATACAGGGGTATGATTTAATCTTTATGGTTATCTGATACACCTAGGTATATCAAAGTAAATTTTTGATAGTTACTCGAGAAGAGAAGTTCTAGATCATTTGTGATCACTCAGCATAAATTCTGGAAAATATTTCCATCTTGTTATTTGGGTATATCAAAGTAAATCTTTGATAATTACTCGAGAATAGAATTTCAAGACTATTTAAGATCATTCAATATAAACTCTGGAGAATATTTCTAAATTGTTATTCAATAGAATGTCGTAGAAACTTTTAAAGCATTGTATTCTTTCATTATTGTGTTGCATAGGTTGCAAGAAGATTGGTTAGAGAAGAATAAATTGTTCAGTTATTTCTAAGTTCCCCAAACTTTGGTGTCATTCTATCCAAATAGATAGTCTGTTGTTCTGATTCTTATACATTGATTGTATATCTTAACTTGCGGGGCAAATTTGTTGCTCACCATTACTAAATAAAATATTTCAGCTAGGAACGAAGAAGCCGGAGGAGCAGAGAAGAATTAAGGGCAAAGGTGTTTTGCGTGATTAGCTGTAATAAACATTACTTATTATGTTGTATTTGTAAACCCTTTTTCATATCTAAGGGGTATGTTTGTAAATTCGTGGTTAGATAACCTGGGACAATGTATTAACTATATATGTTAATGTGATGTGTATTGCTATTCATCAATGAATGGGTAGTTAGATGTTATTTATAAGTTGGATCGTGAGCACCAAACTTGGGGGTTAGGTAACCCGGATTTGGGGGCGTCACAGAGGGAGTTGGTGATCTCTTTTCACCAAACTCTCTCAATCCAACGAATTTTTCTTCCATCCCATGGTTTAATTTCTTAGGCAATGGTTTTGTATGGGTAATGAATTCTCTATATATAACACACTCTTTTTCTCAAATTCAGTTGCTAGAAAAATTGTCTGATAAGTGTGAGAGTTGTTGAGCAGTGAGGGAGTATAATTAGTGCATTGAGGGATCCATTTAAGCTTCAAGAGGTATAAATGCTGTTTTTGTTCTTAATTTTGAGTTTTGTCAAATTTTTTGAATTTATTGAATTCTCTGTCAATTAGTATGAATTAACATGCCATTGTGTTATCCAAGTTTGTATGCATGTTTAGAAGAATTAGAGCTAGTCTGAGTTGCAGCAGAAAGAAGTTAGTAATGTTGTGTTAAGGCTCTGCAGAAGTAGAGGCAAAAATTTTGATTACCTTTCGAAGTGGCGCGACCACTCACTTCTATAGCATATACATGCAGCGGTCATGGCCATTACCGCTAGTCATGGATATTGATTTTGTTGATTTTGTCTTATTCTAAGCATTTTATATTAGTTAGATTATGCATGTAAATGACCCTATCATATGGTTAGATGTTGTTTTGGACATAGTAAGTTATTTTAACTTGTTTTAAGTTTGAGTTTTTCAAAGAACACTTATAAGTTTGGGAAACAAACCATGATTTCAAACAACCTTACTTGCATTCTGATCTCGTGAGCATGCGTAAATAATCTAGATATGTACATACATGAGTATAACATAAGGTATAAGCTTACTTCGTGTATAATAAGTTTTACTAGCTTAGTTTTAATGATTTTCTAAAGGAAAACTTGAAGTTTTTAAAACAAAGCATAATGAATCTTGTGCCTTTAAGTTCTGATTTTTCTAACCTATGTACATGACTTGAGTATCTGCACAAATGAGTATGAAGCGTGGTTTAAAGTTGCCTTGCATATAATAGTTTGCATAGCTTGGTTTATATGTGTTCCTAAAGAAACTTAAGAGTTTGGGAAACTAATTTTGTTGATGACAACCTTGCACGTATTCTTAGATTTTGACTATCATGTTAAGATATGAATATGCATATAGACATGATTGACATGCATGCTAGCTAGTCATATGCATCGTCAACTAGTTAAGTGTGGTTTATAACAAGCATAAATGAAGTAGAACTTTACAACTTGAAATACATGACTAATCTAATGAAAGCATGTTTAATTGAGACTTATTGATCTCGTTATATGAATATAACGACTAAACATGAAAGATTTTGTTAAATTAACACGTAAAGTCTTTATTTTGTGGGATTTAATAAGGAATCATGTAAAGGACAAGATATAGAAGAGACCAAACTTAATGATGAACATCATAACATGTATGATTCTGCAAGTGTCATCCTAAATGTGTTTGGGTGTGCAAGTTTGGCCAAGCTTCAGTTTAGCAATTCTGGTGTGAACAAGGAGCAGTGCGGCCGCACCACTCCTTAGTTCAAATCTAGCGCGGCCGCACCACCCTGCAGTGAAATCTATTTTCAGTTAAAAATTTGAGGGTTTATGCATGCCTATATTATTACTTTAATCTGTAATACATGCCCAGTGCAATATTCATGTGTTAATAGGCATGTTAATGAATGAATCCTATGTTTAATAAGTGTTTATAACCTTAAGTCAAAAGATGATGATAAACTATGTTCTTTAATGTCATAGTGTATTAGACACTAATTTTTTATGTTGTGTGATAACATACGTATGAGATCATGCCACTAAGAGAAGACTAATAATATATGTTTAGTATCGATGAATTACAATTGTGTATTATAGCAAATTAAGATAGTAGATTTACATGTTGAACTTGTATAGCTAATGTGTTTGTACATGAATAGGATATTATAGTTCATTGGAGTGGTAATAAGCTATAAGTTGGTAATCGACACGAAAGGCAAGTTTCCTAACTTACACAACTTTGAATATTGTGCAAGTATCTAAACATTATATCGTTGACGTAAGTTCCTAACCATATTTTTATGAAGTATTATTCAAGCTTATGCTATTATTGCTCTTAAAAGTAAATCCTTGAAAGTGTGATTCATATCTCATGACTTATACTTTGTAGTTTAGAAATGACATTGCTTACATTTTTCAAACCTTGATTTCGGATGACAATTGCTCATTTGTATACTTTAAAAGAAAAATGTCTAAGTCATCGATTCGGCTAGAATATTGGTATTTTATCAAAATCTATCCAAACCAAATTAACTTGGTGCGGACTCTTATAAATAACTGAGATGAATAACCCTTTTGGAAGGGGAAATATATATTTGTCGGGAGACCGACGTGCACAAATGAGTATGATTAAATGTTATGCATGAAATAAGGTACTTGAGGCTGATCACATGTTGTACTCATTTTGTTAGATTATCAGTTTATTAATGTTAATTCTAGTAGAAGTTCGTAGTCCTTAGTGACTGCTCAATATTCATTGCTTTGAAATCTTGAATTGAATAAACATTGAATCTTATTGATATCTCTCAGTCCATAGCGACCTTTATTGTGAATCGTTGATAATTCCTGAATTATTAATCACTGTCATACCCTTGAAGATTGAACTCTATATATGATTTTTGCTTATTGTGATATTACTTGCTGGGCAAAATTGTTGCTCGTCCTTGCTTCCTTAAAAATTTAGGTTAAGGCGGAACGTGGTGAACCCTCTGGCAAGGACAAGGGTAAAGATAAAACTTTGGAGTAGTTTTGTTTCATAGTACTAAGAATGTACTATTATTATGTTGTAGAAGAACTTATTTACTATGATATATTAAGCTATGTTTAATTTAAGTTGTCATGTATTAGTAACGGTTGTGAGACCTTGGGACGAGAATAATTATGTTATAACAATGTAATTTATTATATTATTCCATTGTGATGATTTTGTATGATATTAGGGTTAGCACGTGATGAATCAAATTTGAGATATGAGAGTCTGAATTTGAGGGGCGTCACAAAGCCGGCATCATCATGGTATCAACCTACCCTGAGTAGCTATCCAACATCGTTCTTGTGCCTAAGCCCCGGAGGGAAGGTACGAGTATGTGTGGATTATGGAGATTTGAACAAAGATTGTCTCAATGATAATTTCCCAGTACCTTTTATCCACATACTAATAGACAACACGACTCAGTATGACATGTATTCTTTTGTTGACTGATTCGCTGGGTACCATCAGATCATGGTTGATGAAGAGGACCGTGAGAAAATAGCCTTCATCACTCCCTGGGGAACCTTCTGTTATAGGCGTTTATCATTCGGCCTTATCAATGTCAGTGCTACCTATCAGCGAGCCATGATGGCTCTTTGCAATGATTTAATGCATAAAGAAATAGAGGTCTATATGGATGACATCATTAACAAATCCTCGAGGGAAAAAGACCCTATAGGCCATCTCAAAAAGATTTTTAACCGATTACGCAAACATAATTTGAACTGGATCCTGCCAAAATCAAGGCCATCATTAAGATGCTCGTGCCTCGAACAGAGAGGGAAATACAGGGATTTCTGGGGAGAATCAATTTCATCAGCAGATTCATCTCACAACTCATAACAACGTGTGTGTCCATCTTCAAGCTGTTAAGGAAAAACTCCTCCATGAATTGGAATTAAGAATGTCAAAAAGCCTTTCTTTCCATCAAAAAGTAATTGGTCAATGCTCTCATCTTGGTACCTCCAAGGGACAATGTTGCCATGTTTATGTACCTATCAGTCAATGACAATGACATGGGTTGCATACTGGGACAAAAAGACGATAGAGGCAAGGAAAGAGTTATCTATTACCACCGTAAAAGATTCAGCAGCGGTGATCAATAGTACACTTTGATTGAAAATACTTGTTGTTCATTAGCATGGGCTGCCATGAGATTACAACATTAACTCCATGGTCACATAACCCGTCTCATATCCTGCATGGATCCTTTGAAATACGTCTTCAACAAACCCATTTGAATTTTTGACTGTGCAAATGGCAATTGATGCTCCAACAATTCGACATCATCTAGGTGACTCAAAATTCCATCAATGATCAAGGACTTGCGAATCAATTGGCCGCACCACCATCAAGGAATTTCGAACCCTTGGAAACGTATTCCCCGGATGATGGAGTAATGACAATTCAACAAAGCCATCAGGAGAATACAGTTTGATTCTGGAAATTATATTTTGATGGAGCTGTAAACATGGAAGGTGCTGGTGCAGGGGCAGTTCTGGTATCTATTTTGGGAGAACAGTATCCCATTACTATTAAATTGTAGTTTGTCAACACCAACAACACATTTGAGTACGAAGGCTGTATAATGCAGTTGAAACTGGCCCAATCCATGGGTGTCAAACGGTTAACTATGTTTGGAGATTCTGAGCTGGTCATCAAATAAACCATTAGGGCATATCACACCAAAGAATTGCATTTGCTGCCTTACCATCGACAAGTTATCAAAATGGCTACGAAGTTTGAAGAAATATTCTTCATCCACAATCCTCGGAATATACATGATTTCGTGGATGCACTAGCAACCCTGGCCTCCTTGATCAATATATCTGAAAGGGGAGGCATCCCAAATACCAAACTTACAAGCCAGAAGGCACCAACTTATGAAAATTACATTAGAGAAGTATTGGATGAACTGCTTCCCATCCAACACCCTTGGTACCATTCCATCAAAGCGTATCTGCGAGATGGATCTACGCCCACTGAAGCAAGTCAAGCTGAAAGAAAGTGGATCCATAAAATGGCTATGAAATTCTATCTAAGCGGAGATGCACTTTACAAAAGGGATGTGGGAATAGGCCTTCTAAGATGTCTAGACAAAGACCAAGCCCAAAAACTCATGGATGAAATCCATGATGGAGTATGTGGTCCATACATGAGCGGTCCTTTACTTGCCAAGAAGATATTAAGAATGGGGCATTATTGGATCTCTCTCAAAGTTGACTGTGATGATCACGTCAGGAGATGTTATCAATGACAAATTCATGGAAATACCATCCACGCTCCTCCAAGTGAACTCCACAATATGAGTTCACCATGACCCTTTTCAATGTGGGGAATGGACATGATTGGGCCAATCGAGCCCAAAGCCAGCAACGGTCATCGGTTTATCTTCACCATGATCGACTACTTCACCAAGTAGGTAGAAGCAGCCACTTTTCTATAAGTCACCAAAGCGGTAATCATTGGTTTCATCAAAAACAATGTCCTATGTAGATATAGACAATTAAAGGTGATCGTATTGGATAATGCCAAAAATTTAAACAACCAGATGATGGAGGAATTATGCAGAAAATTCCACGTCAAACATCTCAACTCCGTCATTTATCGTCCAAAGATGAATGGTGTTTTTGAATTAGCTAATAAGAACATCAAGAAGATCATGCAAAAGATATCATCCAATCACAAAGGATGGCCTAACTTATTGCCTTTGACTTTGCTAGCCTATAGAACGTCAATGCACACTTCTACTAGGACCACCCCCTACTCATTGGTCTATGGCATGGAGGAAATTCTCCCCATAGAGGTAGAAATGGAGTCATTAAGAGTGTTGATAGATGCTCAAATGGAGGAGGACCAATGGTTGCAAGACTAGTACCACCAATTATCTCTGATAGATGAGAGGAGGGTCCGGTTTGATTTCGAATGAATTAGCGGCTATTACTGGCCTCGTGATACTAGATTGCAATTCATTTATACGCGGCATTGCAGAGTCTCTCAATGCTTTATGCTCTTCATTCGCCATAACTACCGGTGTTTCAGTGACCTTTTGAATGTCAGTAGTCCCCTAACTCAATCGCCGAACCCTTCCATTAATGTTGTCCTTGATAGGAAACAAAGTAGGCTTCTTAGACCGAGTTTGCATATACTATTCGAAAGTACCTGAAACAAAAGAGCATATAAAAAAAAATAAGATAAGAAAATTTTGTTTAACTAAGACCAATCTAATTTACACTGATGACGAAACTGATAAAAAAACAATCAATATTCCCCGGCAACGACGCCAAAAAACTTGTTGGCTTGTTTGGGTATTAATCAAAGCAATGTTGGGTAAAATTTAATTACGCACAACACGCAAGTATACTTGGTCAACAAGTAATAAAGTGAAAGTAGAGTATTGTTCCCACGAGGAATTGTTTAATAAAAATTACCAAGTACTAACCCGTAACCAACTCAATCTTATTTAAACGAATGAATTTCAATATATAAGTAAACTAATTCTAATTACCACTAGTTAAATTAAGATTATGGAAATTTAAGATCATAACTTCACTTATTGCTTCATTTAAGTTAACACACTTCTTATCAATTATTCTTTATCCTGAATTGTTAATCAAGAACACTAAAGTAGATAAAACCACCTCTCGATGCATAATACTCATACTCACTTAAATCCACAATTGATAGAATTAAGTAAGACACCCTAATTAACTAATCCACTAAATCTCAATGTGAATTACAATTATAAAGGATTTAAAGCACAAGTTCTCTATAAGATTACATATGGCGTAAAGGCATATCTCTATCCTAAACATGAATCATGAATTTCATCTATGTAGAAATCACAAACACATGCTATCATGGTCAGATCTAAATCTATACTTCATCTCTCGAGTTCATATAGATTATCACGGTAATTGATAGCTAGGCAATTAAGCAATTAAGTCCAAATCACAATAGGCAATCCTCACAATAGAACATAACAATTGATAACGAAGCATGTTAAAATAAACTACACAATCAGATCCATTATAATCTCAAACAAAGAATTAGTTCATTGAATCAAAACTAAGAATTCACACTTGAATACACATTAAAAGATAAAAATAAGAGTATACTTAAGAATAAATTTGTTGTAAGCAAATCTCCATCTTCCTCAAGCTCCTGCTCTTGATCTTCAATAGTCTCCAAGTTGCTTCAATCTCCAACTCTCATATGAACTAGGGTTTTGCTCATAATCTACTCTAATCTAATCTAATGGAATCCTCCAAAACTAGCCTCCCAATCCAAGTTAAACTAAAGTATATATAGTTCTAATGGACACCCTAGCAATTTAGGCAACTAACAATCCTATTCTAGCTCAATTTGGACATCAAATAACCCAATTTAACTCTCTTCCCGCCGATTGGCGCACCCCACACTGTTCCTAGGACATTTTGGGCGCTCCGCCATCAGAAGTAGAGATTCTCGTGGTAGTAGCCACATTCTTATTCTTAGCGCTACCGCGCTACTCTTTTTCTACTACAATGTCCTTTGGTAAAACTGGCATAACCTTTTATCCGCTAGGATTTACGTGGCCTGCCACCTATCATATCAAAGATATCGACGAGATCTATAACTTTCATTCTTTTAGGATGAACAGAATCCATCTGGATCAAGGCAGAAATCGAGCTTGAAGTAGATGTTATGTAAATGGCAAGCATGATAACACTTAACTTTGATCTTTGTTGATAAAAAGGCCATAACTCTCGCATCCGAACTCCGATTGGGACGATTAAAGATGTTCCGAAAAGCTAAGAAGTAGATCTACAATAAATCTCAAGTTCCATACCAAGAACATGCATCCAACGTGGTGTTAAAAGCCTTGCAATCTTCCCTTCTTGCATTTGCTTGTATATTTTAGTCCAAAGGATGTCTGAATTGGTTTTCCTTGCTTCTTCATGCCAATGTCGTGTCATAGCCTACAAAATAACATAACATGTATGAAATGCACACACCATGCATGCAAAGTAACTACAAAACATAAGTTTAAGTAACTAATTCAAGTAATAGATACCAGATAAGTAGGTATAAAATAACATAACTTGAATGTGTGTGTTGCTTTAGATAAGTAGGTATAAAACCTACTTATCAAGCAACACACACACGCAAGTGCACGTGGTTAATAAATAATACAATGAAAGTAGAGTATCGATCCCATAGAGAATATGAATTGTATTTCAACTAACATGCATCAATTTTGTAATTATCTTGGTCTACTTAAGCAGACGAACAATTTGTATTTTATCTAAACATGCTAAGTGTAATAAGACAACTAATTAATCAATTAAAATAGTCAAATAACGGAGATATGGGGTTATTACTTCACTTAATGTGTTATCCAAATTACTACACTTCATGTAAGCTCAATTAATTATTTTGAACTGTTAGTCGATAACACGAAGGTAAGATATGGCCATCTCTGGATGTACCATAACCATATCACATTCTATCCATAAATAGATAGAATAAATGCAAACACCCAAATTGACTAACGCACTATATATCTATGTGAATTACAATCAAAGCGGGTTGAAGCTCAAGTTCTCAATAGACTACTTGCGGTGCTTCGGCATATTTCTATCTTAGGCACGAATCATGAATTCCATCACCATATAGAATTCATGAACTCAAGCCAATGTGGTCAAATATAAACTCATACTCCATTATCAATTTCATACAAGCTATTTTGGTAATTTGTGATCAAGCAATTATACTATTAAAGGAAACCACATTAGACAATCCACATAAATAATCAATCAAAACTCACAAAGAAGTACTGAAATCTGAACTAAACATTAAGATTCATTATAACCCCATAATGGGAATTGGTTCATAGATAAATCAAAATCCATCATTAAAGATTGTACATACATTGAAAGCCAAAATGAAAAGAAAAAGAAACTAATGAGTGAGAGATTCAAATCTGGTTTGCCTCTCTAATATGAGCTTTCAATATTGAATCAAAGCTTCAATGCTCATAAATTTAGCCCTAATCTAACCTAATCTAGAAAAATGGAATAGAAAGCAAAAGAGATGCAAAATGAGAGATGAATGTGTAAAATAATAGATGAATGTGCCTTAGGTTCTCTCTATGCTTCTCTATATCCAAAAGAGGTAATAAAAATGATCTATATCAATACCGTAACTTCACATGACCCCTCCTTTAAGAAAGATTTCGAGTGGTGCAATAAGTGAAAAGTCAGCATACTTGGCATCAAAGATCTGGTAGCATTGCGCTTTGCTTTGTGCTTGTTCAGAAACCACTACGCACTGTGGAAGTTGGGCTTGGCGTAGTCAAGCGCTCCTTCCTTTGCAAGTTGGGCACAACTACGCTTGTTGGCAGTCTACAATTCTGTTGTTCTGCTGCTGCAGCTTGACTTCTTGCATCCAAAGCTGGCTATTGTTCCCTTTTCCATTATGCTTAGACTTCTTTTGCTCCCATGAACCATGTTCCATGTATGCCATGCCAATTTGTCCTCCTTTTTAACTACAATGCCACTAAGCGAGTTTTCGAACGTGAAACATGCAAAAGGAGAAGAAATACATGAAAAGCAACTAAAATGACTAAGATTAAATAACAGCTATGGTAAGATAATATCCAATAAGTAGGTATAAAACCTACTTATCATAGACTCCCTAATTCATCTAATGTGCTGGGGTGAATTCATCTGTTGAATCCTTCGGGGTGAGTTCCTCAAAACTTTTAATCCGCCAGGGCGGATTGGTCGGGAAAAGACAGTTACCTTATTTTGAGAATTTGATTCTGGAAATGATTCTGAGGGCTAATTTTTGGAAGGGAATGTCAAAGATATTACAGGCACGTGGAGAGATAGAAGAAGAGGATGATAAACCCTAGATTGAAGAAAGTGTTTGGAGAATTGAAGCGAGGGAGTGAGTAAAAAAGATTCAAGGCAGGAGCAGTGAAGGGAAGAAGGATTGCTCTATAGTTTTGATTCTCTTTCTCTATCTCTTACTCTTGTACTCAGAATGCTTTATCACTTGTGGATTTTGGAGTTTAATTCAATGATGTTGAACTAATTTTCTATTTAGTACTATAATGGATCTTATTATCTAACCATGACTGGCATGCTTCCTTATTAGGTTATTAAGAATTATTATGGGATTGTCTATTATGATTCGTGATTAAATATTAATTGTCTGGCCAGTAATTACTGTAGTAATCTATATGAACTCGAGAGATGGATTATAGTTTTAGACTTGATCATAATTACATGTGATTATGTTTTCTGTATGTAGTTGGAATTCATGATTTATGTTTAGGACAGAGATTTACATATTCATCGCATGTAATCTAATAAAGAACTTGTTCTTAAAATCCTCTTTAATTATGATTCACAAAGAGATATAGTGGATTAGTTAATTAGGATTGTCTTCTTAATTCTATCATCTGTGGATTTAAGTGGATTCGTTTATGGTGCATCGAGAGATGGTCATAGATCATGATGTGTTCTTGATTAACAATCTGAAATAATTAATTTGGTTTAGTAGGAAGTGTGTTGATCTAAGTGAAGCAATAAGTGAAATTGTAGTCTTAAGTCTCTAATATCTGAATTAATCTTGTAGTAATTAGTTTAGATTTAATTAATTAGTTAATTTTACAAATTTCAGAACATTGATCATCTGTTTAAAGAAACTGAGATAATAAAAAATTGTTGCTTTTTAGAATAGAATACATTTTATTTTCTCTATGGGACGATACTCGACTTATTGAAAGTAGTATGCACACAAGCCAACCATGTTGACGATAAAGCATATACGTTGTAACAATCTTATTCATTTATTAATATTAAAGGCTTTAATTTATCTACATGGTGCTATTTTTATAATATGCGATACCTATAGTTTTTAGAAATGCTTTTAGAATCATGATGAGATCATGCTAATGAGATCTAAATTCTTAGATAGCTTAAAAACTAAAATGTTCCCAATCGATGGATTACTAAAAAGGGGATTAGTGAATCCGGATAGATTTGTACATACGTTGCTTGCTCATTGGATGAGGATGATTGATCTAATCATCATTTGTGTGGAGACACGAAAGCAAATATGTAGGTGCTTATTGGGGAATATGTACACTGAATGTGGCTTGCTAAGAAATACCTAATAGAGTTTTACTTGCCTGTCAATAAGAATTCTTGTAGTGATAGTAGTACAAGTGATCTTTGGACTTGAGATCATCATAGTATCTTGTGTATGATGAATTATACTTTGACTTATTCCTTAAGACCCTTAGGGTATATCAAAGTATGCTTGGGTATAATAAGTTATATATAGAGATAATGAATGACCAATAAAGAATCTACAGCTTCTAGTAAAAGAAGAGAAATGTCCTATGTACGTAATTCAATAAATGATAACCCAATAGTCATTGGTCTAGGCATAATAAAATTAGAAAGGAGTTTCTAATTTGCATTATTTGGAGTTGTGCATTTAAGAATCGAAATACATATAATTAAATAAAATAAGACTTGACAGTAATTCCATAACTTATTTTTAATTGGAACATTGTATGGTGGACGAATTGAATTGTACATTAACTATTTACTAAAAGGTTCTTTTATGATTAATGTTAAAATCTATATTATCTGGAAAGTCATTAATCGCTAGGGAGGCTTATCCCTATTATAGAATAAATATTATTTATTTAAATAAATAAATAGTTTAATTTATTTATTTAAATAAGATTAGAATTATTCTAATTAATTTATTCACAATCGATTTAATATGGAGAACCTAAAGGGTCACACCGAAAAAGGAAGAATATTTATTTAAGAAGCAAATGACATAATCGTAATAATAAATTAATTAAGTGTTTTTAATTTAATCTATGGTAATAGAATAAATTAAATAGATTAATATTTATTATATAATATTTTGAAAATATTAAATATAAATTAATAAGAGGAGTCTTATTATTATTATTATTATTATTATTATTATTATTATTATTATTATTATTATTATTATTATTATTATTTAATTCCTAAAGGAGTTTTAGAATTAATTAATAAAATTACTCTCATATATTCCTAATAGGATTAGGAGGCTAATTAATTAAAAGAGTTTAATTAATTATTCCTAATAAGATTGGGAGCCTAATTAATTAAAGGAGTTTAATTAATTAAAACAAAACTCAACTCCTTAATTGTTAAGGAGGGTTGCCTACATCTATAAATAAGAGGAGTTTTATTATGGGTGAGGATTGATGCTTTTACAACATACGTGAATACGTAATTCCAAGAGTTGGGAGAGTACACATGTTTCTATGAGAGATAGAAAAAATAAGGTTTTGCCAAACACCCATCTTCTTGAATCTGTCTTATTCCTTGGTGGATCACCTCTAGAGGCCAAACACTTGGGTGGCTAATGTTGATCAATTTAAAGGAAGGAATCAAACCCGGTGGATTCAAGTTGAACGCGAAAGGATTTGGAGGTGAACTTGTACCTGAGGAAACTCGAATTTTCAACGGTATAATTCTTGTTCTTCATCGTTTCGCTTAATTAATAATTGTGCATAAATGATGATCCGAGTATATGGTTTGTAAAATTTTAAAACTATTTTATCACGTTTCCGTTTACTTTGTGCAATTTGATTGCGTTCATGAAATATTATAAACCTAACAGTGGTATCAAAGCCAAACCTTTTTGTGAATTATTAATTATTTAGATTCGATATTTATGTTGATATGTGTTTAGAACAAATTTTTTGGGCATAATTATTGGTATAGAATCATGTTTTTGGAGAAATAATGCACAATTCCAGAACTGAAAAAATAGATTCTAGATATTAGCGTCGCAACACTTGATTGCAGATAAATAATAGCCATAAATACCGCTTCCATGTTTTTGAAAATGCTGATGTGGTATTGCGATTCACAAGCCGCCTCTTTTGTGGCATTGCAACAAGAAGCTCCGTGTTTTTAATATCGATGATGTGGCCGCATAGTCATTGATGCTAGTTCACTAGCGCCGCCGCAACGCCACCCTTTAGAAACAAAAAAATATTATTTTATTTTGATTTTTATTAAGATAAAAGGTTTATTTTAATTAAAATTAAATTAAATGTTTTTTTAGTAATTCTAAATTAAAAATAAAGAAGTTTATTTTGATTTGGAATTGGATATGGCTCATCTTTGGAGACAACAACTCTCACAAGATAAGAGGATATGGCTCAGTTGGGAATGGTGCAATGTCTTTCAGCAAAGTTATTTATGTTGAAGGACTAAAGCACAATCTTCTGAGCATCAGCCAACTCTACGACAAGAGTCATCAAGTCACCTTCCTCAACAATCAGTGTCAAGTCAGAGATCTGAAGACCTCTTCTATAAAGCTGACCAGAACAAGAAAAGGTAACGTCTACACTGTTAATCTTGCTCAACTGAGTTCTGATGAGACAATATGCTTTCTTGCTAAAGCCTCTGAAGAAATGAGTTGGCTATGGCATAGAAGGTTGTCTCATCTCAACTTTAAGAGTATGTCAAAACTGGCTTCCAAAGATCTATTAGGAGGTTTACCCAAGCTCAGCTTCGTCAAAGAAATTCCATGTAACGCTTGTCAACTTGGAAAACAAACTAGGAGCTCATTCAAAGCCAAAGAAGTTAACTCAATTGATAAGCCCCTACAGTTACTTTACATGGATCTTTTTGGGCCAATTCAAATTGTAAGCCTTGGAGGGAAGAGATACTTATTAGTCATAGTGAATGACTACATCAGATTCATATTTGTGTTATTTCTAAATTCTAAAGATGAAACAATCTCTCAACTCATCAATATGTTCAAGCTGGCGATGAACGAAAAATGAGAGAAGATCAAGGCTATAAGGAGTGATCATGGAAGAGAGTTCGACTTCTCTGAGATGGATCAGTTTTGCGCAGACAAAGGCATCAGTCACAACTTCTCAGCTCCATGAACTCCACAGCAAAACGGAGTAGCTAAAAGGAAGAATAGAACTTTGATTGAGGCTGGAAGGACTGTGACAACCCGAGAATTTAGAAAATTATTTAAATCTTAAATGATGGATTAAAGGGTGAATAATAAACCTAGACAGAAAATAAGTGAATGGATTTGAGATTTCCGATAAAGAATTTTGTGAATTTAAAATTTATGTGCTGAATTATTCAGGATTAAGTATATATAAGTGTATATGTTCTATGTATATGATATATGTGTACATTATGTGGATAAAGGTCAAGGGTTGACCAGATAAGCTATATTAGTGTCAAACCCGAATATTATTTTCAAACGTCAATGTTCAGTTATAAAATTCTTACGATTTATAAAAAACCTTAAAACTGGTTCTGGAAATCCTAATATCAGTTCTGGGAATTTGAAACCCTAATTTGGAAGTTGAAAACCCTAATTTGGAAGTTGAAAACCCTAATTTGGAAGTTGAAAACCCTAATTGCTAAATTAGGAACCCTAATTGCTAAATTAGGAAACCTTAATCCTAATGACCAAGTCAAAGTAATTAGGAAACCCTAATCTAATTAGAAAACCCTATTCTAATTAGGAAACCTTAATTATAAATTAGAAATCATAATTTTCTATTTTAAAACCTAAATTGGAAATACTAGAAAATAGAGTTGTAAAACCTAAGGGTTAGAACCTAAGGGTTAGAACCTTAGGGTTAAACCCTAAGGGTTTAGACAATTGTCAAGTATGCCATTAAAATTATAAAGCAAATAACTAAAATGCCCTTGTTCCATTTCTTTAATAGGTAGCTTGCAAATCTGGTTATATTTATAGTTGTTCACCAACTTTTGACCAGCTAATTGACTCATATCTCAGCCATGATCTTATCTATATGACACCTTGCATTACTTAAATGCATTGTATCTAAATCTAAGCGATAAAAAGAGAGAAAGTTCACATTTTTGGTCCATTTGCTATCTTACATTCAACATACTCTCTCTCTCTCTCCAAACATCCGAAATTGCTAAGTATTTCAGTCACTAACCAAGCCCCTAGATCATCAAAATCAGTGGAAGGGATCAAGGATCAAAGATCGATTAGACTAGAAAGGTATAAACTTAAACTCATACCTTTGATCTTGTATACTAAGAAAGAATTCGTATTTATGTGTTTATTTAGGTGCTAGAAGATGTTTCATGATGATCTATGATGATCTATCACAGATATATAGCATCAAAGTGCATTAAAATTAAATTTTCAAAAACTGCTCAAGAACACTAAAGATGGTCTGACAAGAAAATGTCATGAGCCACATATCTTTCTCTGTTTATGTTTTTTGTTGTTTTAAGTTGTAAATCTATAGTTTGTCATGAGGTCTTTGATCTGGAAGTGGAATCACAGCCATTCTATGTCCAGATTGTAAGTTATTCATGGTCAAAACTCGTTGACCGAGCATAACCGTATGATTTCTAGGTAACCCAGAAATCATATTCTAGCGTCTAACAAGCTTTTGTAACGCCTTGATCTGTCAGGTATTATGTGTTTTGTTGATGTGCTTGTAACCTATTTGTAGCCTGTAATACGGACTCTAGATCCATAGATTTTGATCGTTTAAAACATCAACTGATCGAATGTGGTGGATAGTCAAACTAGACCATTCGATCACTGTTAGCGTTTCTAGAAAACCCAGAAACTGGTTGAACTAGTATTCTGATAGGGTTTGACCGAGCTCAATCTGGCGAATGTGTTGTTGTTGAACTGAGATCATGACATTTAAATGTTCCTTGACACGGGTACTATAGATTTGAACCTTAAGAACACCGATTTGATGACCAGAACACTAAGTTAATTGAACCACAAAGTGGTACCTCGCAACTGTCTAGGTTTCTAGGTTACCCAGAAAACCCAGATGATGTCTGACAGTATGTTTGGAGGCCCAGATCTCTCTGAATTGATATATAATGGTCATGATGTTTGTTTAGGGTTGTGGTATTGCATCAATACTATAACCTTAACACCTAATCGAACCCAGATACCTCAAGATCCATGAATTATAGCTGGTCAAACCTTGCACCTTGCTAACTGACATGAATGTTCAAGCAAAGCTCAAGAACACCTATATGACAGTTACCTGCTGCCATAGGGATCCTTTCATGATAGCTTTATTTTTAAAATCAATTATTTTATTTATTAAATAGAAAAAAATGGTTTACCTTTAAATTGCAGATCAGTAGTCGACCTAAAGGATCCACTAGCTCAGGGAGAGCTAAGTGCAGATCAGTACTTTCCACACTACTTAAAATTATGGAGCCCTACAGAACTTGACATGTGTCCCACTCTGCAGATCGTGAGGAGGGAAGTTACAAATACATTTTGAAAAATATCTTTTGACGGTTTACCTTTAAATTTCAAAAGCTCATTCCTTTCTTTCTCACTCAAAATAAACCCTAGCTTTCAGAACGCTCAACTAATTTCTGTTTGGTTCAGGAAAATCAAAGCAATTAATGGTTGCTTCCAATGTTGTATCTAGTTACCAACTATGCTTTGACGAATTCAATACAACTGACCCACAGTTCCACAAAGTTCTGACCCTTCTGAAGAAAGATGGTCTCAAAGAAGCTCTGAGCACCAGCACAAGGATTTACCCGAAGCTGGTGAAAGAATTCTACTACAATGGAGTCTACAAAAATGACATCATCACTACAAAGGTCAAGGGGGAGCAGATTTGACTAAAAGCTGAAGATATAAACCTAGCACTAGATTGCAAAGTGTGAGCTCAAAAAAGGATAAAACAACTTCAGTTGTACTACCTGTGTCATTTCCTTCACGGTTGCAAACTCAAAAATTGAAGAATTTGTTCGCAAAATTCATGGATAAGCTGCATATTAATATTTTGTTCGCCAAAGCACTAGAGCAGATGCCAAGCTACGTTAAATTTATAAATGAAATATTATCTAGAAAACGTAAGATAGGTGAATTCGAAATTATGGCGCTAACAGAAGAATGTAGTGCAGTTCTTCAGAAAAAGCTCCCTCCTAAGTTAAAACATCCGAGTAACTTCAGCATGTAAAACCCCAACTTTTCTGAATAAAGATTTAATTTTATCGAAATATTTTTTTTTGAATATTAAGGTGTGGATTTGATATAATGTTATAGTTGTATGTAATATTTATAAATTTTTCAAAGTAATTATGTGGTTATAAAATATTTGAATGGTCGGGGAATATTCGTTTTATCAGGGAATATTCGTACGACGGCGTAACCATTGGTTGACTCCACAACGAAATTACTATCGGAGTGAGAAAACAACAGAAATACCTTTTTACGAAAATAACGGCGAAAGTTTTACTGTTACCTGTTGAAATACCCAGCGATAAAAGTACAGTGATATGCGTGGTTGCATAGTAGCACACAATATTGATTATTGATGCTTACGTGAGAAGTCACTCAGTTTTATTCAATTATTACCACATTAATTGCTCCATTGTATCTCATATTATTGATTCAATTATTGTCACAATATTTTATATTATTAAATCAATAATTGAGACGACAAAGTTATTCATATTATTATTTGCATTATTGACAATGTCTAGAAAGTTCTGTCGAGGAAAGGGGTTTGGTCACCTAATTGTGCGCTAATAGGGAGAATATCTTATCGAATAGCCCCCTATTTCCTGAAAATGATCTGGTTGTTAAATATTGCAAGTTATACTAATGATGAATAAATGTTGTTAAAAATATGTTTTGTGAAGCCAAGTGAATTGAGATAAATAGAGGGGATTTTTATGAAGTATTTATTGTAAATTTTACTTATTATTATGGACCCCCACTTACCCATTTTTCAAAATAGTCGAGAGAAAGTTATCTCAATTTTGTCACGAGAGGAGTATTGATTTTTTATATTTATTATTATTATTATTATTATTATTATTATTATTATTATTATTATTATTATATATATATATATATATTGATAAGTTTTGTTTTTATGAAAAATAGAATATATCATATTTTATTATGCATAGTGTCTGCATAGTAAATCATGTGAATTTCTGAAAATCGTCCATGAAAGCACTGTATAGTCCGTGATTTTTCCTTTACTATGCATCCAAATAATATCTTGTCATTCTCCTATAAAAAGAATGCTCAGTTTAGAATTGAAAATTACACCAGAATCAGAGAATTCTTCTTCTATAATATTGAGCGTATTTCTTTAGAGTTTAAGGAAGCTTTGAGTGTAGAAAATAGTGAAAGTTTTCTTCAAGAATATATCCGCTATACCAGTCGAAATCGCTGTCTTTTTGAGGCAAGGGGTATTATTTATTTCATATTCGCTTACGATATTATTTTTCGTATTTGTAAGAAATTTTATTTCGTTCAATATTCACAAGAAATATTATCTTCGTTTAATATTCGTAAGGAATATTATCTTCGTTCAATATTCGTAAGGAATATTATTTTCGTTCAACAGTAGTAAGGGGTATTATTTATTTCATATTCACTTACGATATTATTTTTCGTATTCGTAAGAATTTTTATTTCGTTCAATATTCGCAAGAAATATTATCTTCGTTTAATATTCGTCAGGAATATTATCTTTGTTCAATATTCGTAAGGATATTATTTTCGTTCAACAGTTGTAAGGGATGTTATTTTGTTCAATATTCGTAAGAAATAAAATTTTCTTACATATTCTGTAGTACGTAAGTAATATTATTTCGTTTCAGATTCCGAATTCTACACTTATTTTAAGTATTGCTTCCATACTCCTTGAAATTAATAGAATATCCTTGAAATTTACGCTTCATCTAGTATCGTTTCACAAGTATATTTTTTTGAATATTCTTGTTAACTTTTAAGCTTTTCATGACGGGGTACTATTCATGGGTACTATTCATTTATACGACACTATTCATATATGTATTTTTACACTATTCATAATGCATTTTGTTATTCATAATGCATTTTGCATACTATTCACAAAGTACTATTCACAGGGTACTATTCACTCGGGTACTATTCATGATAAAAATTGATTCTTTTCTGTCCAAATTATTTTTGATACGTGAATATTATTCTTGAACTTTACTCCACAAAGTAGTATCATGTTGACAATTTGGACATTTTTAAACTCTGGATAAATTTAAAGTCTTTAATATTTATCCTTAATTTTTTAAATTAAATTCTTATATCATTGTCATCATCCTTATGCTTATATTATGATGAAAGTCATATTTGGCCCGTAGTGTATAGATGGACTATTGATTGGTATGATTATGACCAGGGAATTATTCGGTATAATCATGACATGTAATGTTACAAATGATCTGGTAAAAGTCCTCATTGGCCCGTAGTGTATTGATGGACAGATGTTGGTATGATCATGACCTTGTGTTCTCTTTGGCCAAGGGTGCAAAGATGAATTGTTGTTTGACATGATCATGACCATTGGTGATAACACGAATATCCTTGGCCCGTAGTGCATGTATAATTCAGTGATGTGGATTATTTATTAAGCTGAGTCTCAGCGATAAAATTGATGATAAACTTTTAAATCATAGAAGATAGTAGATATCATGCTCTACTTGACTCTTCTAATGGATTGTTATTTCCGATGCAGTTGTTGATCTAAAACTTGTTGTCTATTATATTCCATCAGTGGTTATATTGTTGAAGGATAACGATAATTTATTATGCATTATCTTAGTCATAATATTCTTTACTGAGCAATTTAAGCTCACTCTTATCTTTCATTGTTCTCTTCAGGAAATGAGAATATAGCTGGGACTAGTCAGGGAATGGAGGATGGATAATAATTGTAATGAGGACTTATTTTGAGTTTGGATATTGTCTAGGAGATAATATTTGTATTAAAACTCACAGCTTATATTTTCTTTCAATAGTGTGATAATAATTGTAATGAGGACTTATTTTGAGTTTGGATATTGTCTAGGAGATAATATTTGTATTAAAACTCACAGCTTATATTTTGTTGTATTCTGCACGACACTTAACAGTTGTATAAATTAAGTTTGTATTTGAATTATGTACCATGTATTTGGCGACTCAGAATGGGTGATGTATACATATTTTGGGGGCATCACAGTTGGTATCAAAGCTTAGGGATATGATCCCTGGCTGAGATGTGAGACTAGAACTAGGAGGGGAGAAACGGGTAAATCCTTCGCTAGTATGACCTACCTAAGCTTATTTGTTATTTAATTTATCGGTCAGAGTATAGGGATAATATGTGGCATGTCAATTAACTCATATTTTGTGACAGTAAAAGGACATCTGAAAATGTTGAAATAAGCAATGGAGCACATTAGACCATTGAGTCGCTGTTGATCAATAACCAGGATAATGTGCATCAGGAAGGCAATAATCCTCCTATAAATAACAACACCGACCAAATGACGAACGATGGTATGTTTAAGAAATTTCTAGAATTCATGAAAAAGTAAACGAGAGAGATTCCTGTTCAAAATGCAAGTGGAAACACTAGCAACTCATGGCTTGTCACCTCTAAGCACTTCAAGGAGCTTGGACCACCGGAGTTTTTGTGAAAGTCAGAACCATTTAAGGCAGAGACGTGGATAAAGCAGATCACCCAGATATTTGATGTCTTGGGATGCTCCGAGGAGCAAAAGGTTTCCTTTGCCACCTTTACGTTGCGTGAAGAAATAGATTACTAGTGGGAATATGTAACACGTACTCAACCTACTGCACTAAAAATGTCTTGGCAGAGGTTCCAAGAATTGTTCAACGATAAGTACTATCTCGACAGTATTCGTCACATGAAGGAGGTAGAATTCATCAAGCTGGAGCAAAAAACTATGATCGTGTCGTAATACGAGGCTAAGTTTTCTGAGTTGTCCTGAATTGTATCCCATTTGGTAGATAATGAGGAGTGAATGACGTGAATGTTTCTGCGAAGTTTGAAACCCAAAATACGTCAATACCTCATTTCTCACAAACTTTGTTTATATTCAGATGTTGTGAATAGGGCTCAGTTATTGGAGCGCGATAATGAGTCAGCCCAACCAAAAGGCAATGACCAACAACACGATAATAATCTTACCGGTGGCAACGACCATCGGAACAATGATAACCATCGTGGAAGAAATTATCATGCCAAAAATGGTAACCACTTCGGTGGTAATCATGGCCAAGATAATAGGAAAGGTGAAATAAGTGAGAACAACTTCAAGGAGAGAAGGTTCAATAATGATGGAAAGATAGTAACATCAGCACCCGTTTTCAAGGAAGGAGAACGACCACTTGGTGTATGCTACATATGCGGAGAGGAGGGACACATTTGTTCAACTGTACGCAACAACCCAAAGCGTGTATCAATTGCAGAAGAGAAGGTCACCTAGCTCGATTTTTTCGTATAGTGAACTCAAGTCCATCTGGGATGGTGACGCCAAAGGATGTCCCAGAAAAGTCAAAGTCGGTAGTTTAAGTGAGAGCGTTTGTCGAGGAACCCGAACAAAGTTATCATAGGTAAGTTAATCATAAACTCTTGTAAAGTCTATACCTTATTTGATACCGGTTCTACCTACTCTTTTATTTCTCCTACTTGCGCTTAACGTTTAAATTTGACTCCAGAGAAGTTAGACTTTGACTTATCTATTGAAACTCCATTGGGAGAAATCTTCATTACATCAACTATTTATAAATCTTGTTTGATTCAAATCGATACCCTCAAGTTACCTATCGATCTTATCTCTTTGAAAATACTTACCTTGGATGTGATTTTAGGAATCGACTGGTTAACTACTCATCATACTAAAATTAATTGTTTTCGTAAGATTTTTAGCTTTCATATTCCTAACCAACCTGTTATACGAATTCAAGCAACCAAACCACTAAAGTCAATCACTGTCATATTAAGCCATAAGTAAAGAGCCCCGAGGCTTTCGCTGGTCACTTCCTTGTGTGGGATACACCGAAGCCAGACTTTCCATAGGGGAAATCGTGAATAACGGTGGCAAGTTGTAGACAGTATTCAAACTCAAAATAAGTCCTCAATACATTTATTATCACACTATTTCATAGAATAGTGAGGACTACTAATGCTATCATCTGGACCGTCACTCCATTCCTCGACTAGTCCCTGCTACGTTCTCATTTCCTGAAGAGAACAATGAAAGCAAAAGGGTGAGCTCAACTAGCCCAGTAAGAAATATTATGGCTAAGATAATGTAGAATAAATTATCATTAGCCTTCAACAGTGTTAAACTTATAAAATATAACAAACATCAAGTTTAACTGCAGCGGAACAAGCAATCCATTAGAAGAGTCAAGTAGAGAATAAAATCTACTATCTTTTATGATTTAAAAGGTTTTTCATTACTTTTATCACTGAGAGTCAGCTTAATAAATAATCCACATCATCCCTACACTACGGCCAAGGATATTCATTAGTAACACGACCACAAATTATCCATGTACTACGGGCTAAGGATATTCGTGTATTCATCAATGGTCATGATCATGCCAACAACTGTCCATCAATGCACTACAGCCAATGAAGATTTTTACCTCATCATTTGTAAAATTATGGTCGTGATTATACTGAATAATCCCTAGTCATAATCATACCAAGTTCATCTATGCACTACAGGCCATAGATGACTTTCAACATATTATAAACATGAGGATGATGACAATTCAATAAAACAAGTTCAAGAATAAATTATAAAGATTTATAAGTTAATTTATCCTGAACTCAATTACGTCCAAATTATCAACATGATACTGCTTTGTGGAGTAATATTTAAGAATGTTCAGAAGAATATTTCCATGAAAAGATAATGGATGAAGCACAAATATCAAGGATATTCCACTAATTTCATGGAGTATAAAAGCCAAAACTTTAACCAACTTAGTATAATAGAATATATGAAATCGCAAATGGATTTTTGCCGCCATGCGGTAATCCACGAGATGCATTATTCCAAATGTAATAATAAAGAATTAAATAATGTAAGAATTCACCAAAGCGCATGAATTCAAGCACGCATGTGTTATTCAAATGTAATAATAAAGAATGGAACTAGGTCATGCGTAACCCCGCATGCATGTGATATTCCAACAAAATAATAACGAATGGAACCAGTGTCATGCGAATCCACACAAATAGGATGTTCCAATGTAATAATAACGAATGGAACCAGTGTCACGCGAATCCGCATGCATGTGATGTTCCAACATAATAATAAAGAATGGAATAACAACAGAAATTCACTGTATGCGATAGATCAAGATGTAGACAAAGTTATTCCAATGTAATAATAAAGAATGGAATAATGTAAGAATTTCACCATGTATGCGGTGCATTGCATGATGTATGTGTTATTCCAACATAATAATAAAGAATGGAATAACAACCCTTACGAGTATTGAAAGAAAATAACTCTCTTCATGAATACGAAAGAATAATACCCCTTACCTTAAAAAGAAGAGTATTCCGACGGTAGGGCGAGGATATTTTTGAAGAAAACTTATACTGTTTTCTACGTTCAAAGTTTCTTAAAACTCTAAAGAAATACGCTTAAGATTATAGAAGAAGAATTCTCTGAATTTCTGGTATGATTTTTTATTCTAACTAAGCATCCTATTTATAGAAGAATGGAAAGGATACTATGCTGCATTGTGCAATAAAATATAATATATTCTAATTATAATCAAATAAAACAAAACATTATAAAAAATATTCTGTTTTATATAAAAAGTTTTTACTATGCAAACATTATGCAGACACTATGCAAACACTATGCATAATAAAATATAATAAAACAAATAAGTTTATAAAAGTATTCTCTTTTATAAAAAAAGATTTTACTATAAAAACACTATGCAGACACTATACAAACACTATGCATAATAAAATATAATATATTCTATTTAAAATCTAATAAAACAAATAACTTTATAAAAGTATTCTGTTTTATATAAAAAGTTTTCTGTTTTATTACATTTATAATAATAATAAAACAAACTTTATCATCATTATTATAATTCACAATATTAATCGACCAGGTCGTTCCCAGGAAAGAGGGGTCTTTCTAATAAGGATTTCTCCCTATTAGCGTGCAATTAAATGACCAAACCTCTCCTTGACAGAACTTCCAGACATTGTTAATATTGCAAATAATAATATTAATAACTTTGTCATCTCAATTATTGATTTAATAATATATAAAATATTGGCAATAATTGAATCAAATAACGCGAGATACTATGCATCACCATCGTAGCAATAATTGAACAAAACCGAGTGACCTCTCGTGTAAAGCATCAATAATTAATACCGTGTGCTACTATGCAACCACGCCAGATTATCGTACTTTTAACACCGGTGTTTCATCATTAACAGTAAAACTTCCGTCGTTATTTTCATAAAGTATTTTTGTCGCTTTCTCAATCCGACAATAATTTCGCTTGTAGGTCCACCAATGATTGTGTCGTTGAATCGAATATTCCCCGTTAAAACGAATA
This sequence comes from Panax quinquefolius, assembly GCA_020205615.1. Classification (NCBI taxonomy): domain Eukaryota; kingdom Viridiplantae; phylum Streptophyta; class Magnoliopsida; order Apiales; family Araliaceae; genus Panax; species Panax quinquefolius. Next base: position 68,603,324 of record CM035162.1, read on the forward strand.
TTCCCACCAATCGAATATTATATAACAACTTCATGTATTTTGCAAAATTTATAAATATTACACACAGCTATAACATTATATCAAATTCATTCCATAATATTCAAAAATGATATTTATAGAAAATTCATCTTTAATTATAAAAGTTGGGGTCTTACAACCTCCCATTCTTATGAAATTTCGCCCTCGAAATTAGGGTACGTACCTGGTATGTCGAAGAGGTAAGGATACCTTGATTTCATTTTAGCTTCTAACTCCCAGGTCATTTCCTCAACATCATGGTTCTTCCACAAAACTTTGACTTGAGGTATAACCTTGGAGCGTAGAACATGTTCCTTCTTATCCAAGATTTTAATGGAACCTCTTCATATGTTAAATCTTCCACTATTTCGTCCGGTTCTAACTCAATAATGTGGTGCGGGTCTTTCACATATTTACGTAATATAGATATGTGAAAAACGTTATGAACACGAGACATACTTGGCGGTAAAACGAGTCTATAGGCCACAGTTCCTACTTGATCGAGGATTAAAAATGGGCCAATGAATCGAGGATTGATCTTTTCTCTCTTTTTAAATCTCGTAACTCCTTTTCATGGAGCAACACGTAACAACGCATGATCTCCAATATCGAATTCCACGTCCTTTCGATGAAGACCAGCATAACTCTTTTGTCGATCTTGTGAGGTTTTTATAAGTTATCGGATCGTTTTAATCTTTTCCGCAGTCATACGTACCAACTCTGATCCCAACAACGTTGCTTCACCCACCTCATCCAAGCATACTGGAGAACGACACTTTCTTCCATACAGCGTCTCGAATGAAGCCATGTCAATACTTGCTTGATAACTGTTGTTGTAGGAAAACTCCACCAATGGTAAGAACTTGTCCCAACTTTCCTTGAAGTCAAGGACACAGAGTCTTAATAGATCTTCAAGAGTTTAAATAGTTCTCTCCGACTACCCGTCCGTCTGAGGATGATATGCCGAGCTAAATCATAAATCTGTGCCCATAGCTTTCTGCAAACTAACCCAAAATCGTGAAGTGAATCTTGGGTCTCGATCAGAAACTATGGATATTGGCATACCATGCAGTCTTACAATCTAATTTATGTACATACGAGCAAGACGTTCAAGTGTATAAGTTTCTCGTATAGGTAAGAAATCAGCCGACTTGGTCAATCTATCAATAATGACCCAAATCGCATCTATGCCTTGAGAAACCTTGGGAAGAAAGGTAACAAAATCCATGGTAATGTGCTCCCACTTCCATTCTAAAATTTCAAGTGATTGCAATGGACCTTTTGGTACTTGATGCTCTGCCTTGACTCGTTGACAAGTTAGAAACCTTGAGATAAACAGCGCTATCTCTCTCTTCATATTGCTACACCAAAATGTATTACGAAGATCACGATACATTTTGGTACTCCCAAGATGGATTGCAAACGGTGTGTTGTGCGCCTCCATCATGATTTTATACTTTAAATTAGGTCGTTAGAACACAAAGTCTAGAGTTGACTCAAAGTATTCCTTCCTCATCGATTCTTGCTTCCTAAGATAACACCTTCTTGCACTTTCTTCCTCATACGCATCGGGCCTGTGTCCGAGCTTGAGCAAATTTTAACTTTATCGATTAAAAATCGGTTCTACTCAGTATATTCGCCATCATCACGTTGGTCCCCGAGTCTTTAACTTTATCTCCATCATTTGCAAGTCATATAAAATGGGCCTTTGCATTGACAATATCGCACTCGTACCCGCATATGATCTTCTACTCAATGCGCGCCAACCATCACGCTTCGCTTTTACCAGATGGTATTGAATGGTATGATCAAAATCTTTTAACAGTTCAAGCTAACGTCGTTGCCGCATTTTGAGTTCCTTTTGAGTGAAGAAATATTTGAGGCTTTTATGATCTGTAAATATCTCCACTTTCTCTCCATACAAGTAATCCCTCAAAATTTTAAGTGCGAAGACAACAGCTGCCAACTCTAGATCATAAGTAGGATAATTCCTCTCATATTCTTTGAGTTGCCGAGAGGCATAGGCTATGACTTTCCCATGTTGCATGAGAACACATCCTAACCCTTTGCCCGATGCATCACTATAGACGACAAATCCCTCCGAGCCAGATGGTATTGTCAGAACAGGTGCTAAAATGAGTCTCCGCTTGAGTTCTTGAAAACTCTTCTCACATTCCATGCTCCAACCGAATTTTATATCTTTCTGAGTCAGCTGAGTTAATGGAGTAGCGATTCGAGAAAACCCTTCCACGAATCTTCAATAATAACCAGCTAATCCGAGAAAGCTAAGTACTTCGGTCACTAATTTAGGTTGTTCCCAGCTTTGAATAGCTTCAATCTTTGCCGGGTCAACAGATATTCCATGACTTGATACTATGTGCCCAAGGAATGCTACTTCCTCAAGCTAGAACTCGCATTTCTTCAACTTAGCATAAAGCTTGTTTTCACGAAGCTTTTGGAGTATAAGCCTTAAGTGTTGTTCATGATCTTCACGGCTTTTGGAATATATGAGGATGTTATCAATAAAGACGACCACAAAGTGATCCAAATACTCCTTGAATACTCGGTTCATCATATCCATGAAGGCAGCAGGAGCATTAGTTAATCCAAAAGACATGACTAAGAATTCATAATACCCGCATCGAAGTTCTTAAGGCGCCTTTGAATATCCTCGCTTCTAACCTTTAAATCGATGATATCCGTAATCTAAGATTGATCTTTGAAAAGAATTGTGCTCCTTTCAACTGGTCAAACAGATCATCAATGCGAGGCAACGGGTACCTATTTTTGATGGTTACATGATTCAACTCTCGATAATCAATACAAAGTCGCATACTTCCATCTTTCTTCTTCACGAATAGAACATGAGCATCCCAAGGAGGCGTACTAGGTCGAATGAAACCAATGTCTAACAATTCCTGCAATTGGGTCTTTAACTCCTAAAGTTCAATAGGAGCCATTCGATATGGGGCTTTGGAAATGGGTTTTGTACCGGGTTCAAGGTCGATACAAAATTCAATTTCACGCTCTGGGTTTAGGCCAGGAAGTTCTTCGGGGAATACATCAGGAAAATTATTAACCATAAAAATATCATTGAAATCTGACGTATTTTTGTTTAAATCTGTGACATGAGCTAAGAAAGCTTGACATCCATTTTTCAATAAGCGAATAGCTTTATGGCTTGAGATGACCGTGACTAATTTTAATGGTTTGGTCGCTTGAATTCGCATAATAGGTTGATTAGGAATATGGAAGCTAACAACCTTACGAAAATAATCAATTTTAGCATGATGAGTAGTTAACCAATCAATCCCTAGAATCACATCAAATGCAAGTATTTTCAATGAAATAAGATCGACAGTGTAATGTGAGGGTACCGATTTTAACCAAACAAGACTTATAAACAGTGGATGTAATAAAGGTATCTCCCAACGGAGTTTCCACAGATAAGTCAAAGTCTAATTTCTCCGGGGTCAAATTTAATCGTTGAGCGCAAGTAGGAGAAATAAAAGAATGGGTAGAACCGGTATCAAATAAGGTATAGACTTCGCTAGAGTTTATGATAAGCTTACCCGTGATGACCTCGTTCGGGTTCCTTGCTTTCTGGGAGGTCACAACAAACGCTCTCTCTTGTACTACTGATTTTAACTTATCTGGGATGGTATATTGTGTCACCATTCCAACTGGACTTGTCTTCGGTGCAAGACAAAATTGAGCTAGGGGACCTTCTCTTCCACAATTATAACACGCTTTGGATGGCATCGCGCAGTTTGGACTGATATGTCCCTCCCCTCCGCATTTGAAGCATATGATAGGTGGTCGTTCTCATTCCTTAACAACGGGTGTTGGTGCTGACGTCTTTCTAACATTTTTGAATCTCCTCTTCTTGAAATGTCCATTCTTATTGTCTTGGCCATGATTACCACCAAAGTGGTTACCATTTCTGGTATGTTGATTCCCTCCACGTTTGTTGTCACCGCTTCGATGACTGCTACCACTAGTATTATCATTTTGCCGGTTGCTTTCTCTTGGTTGATTTGACTCATTATCGCATTCGAATAACTGAGCCCTATTAATAATATCTGAATACAAACACAGATTGTGAGAAATTAAGTATTGACGTATCTCAGGTTTCAAACTTCTTAGAAACATCCGCGTCATCTTCTCCTCATTATCAACCAAGTGAGACACAAACTGGGACAACTCAACAAACTTAGCTTCGTACTGCTACACGGTTATATTGTTCTGCTCCAACTTGATGAACTCTACCTCTTTCATGTGACGAATACTTTCGGGAAAGTACTTGTCGTTGAATAGTTCTTGAACTTCTCCCAAAACATCTTCAAAAGGCAGTTTGAGTACGCATTACGATTCCCACCAAGAATCGCCTCTCCTCAAACATAAAGGTAGTAAAGGAAACCTTTGCTCTCCTGAGCATCCCAATACATCAAATATCTTGGTGATCTCGCTTGATCCACGCTCCGCTTTTAAGTGGTTTTGCTCTCCAATAAACTCCGGTGGTCCTAGCTCCTTGAACTGTTTAGCGGTGACCGTCTGAGAGTTTCCAGTGTTTCCACCTACATTTTGGACAGGATTCGTTCTCGCCTGATGTTGCATGAATTGCATAAAGTCTCTAAACATTCCATCATTCATCATTTGGTCAGTGTTGTTGTTTGTATGAGGATTGTCGCCTTCCTGATGCACATTATCCTGATTATTGATATGTGGAGACTCAACGGTCTCCTCTGCTCCATTGCTATTCTCAACATTCTCGGATGTCATTTTCAGATACTGCCACAAAACAAGGGTTAGTTATCATATCACATATTATCCCTATACTCTGACCGACCAATTAAATACCAAATAAATTTAGGTAGGTCATACTAGCGAAGGAATTCCCCGCCTCTCCCCTCCTTGTTCTTGTCTCACATCTCAGCCAGGGATCATATCCCTAAGCTTTGATACTAACTGTGACGCCCCCAAAATAGGTATACATCAAATATTCTGAGTCACCAAATACATGGTACAGAATACAAATACAACCTTAAATATACAACATGAGCTGTGAGTTTTAATACAAATATTGTCTTCTGACAAAGATTCAAACTCAAAAAAGTCCTCAACACATTTATTATCACACTATTTCATAGAATAGTGAGGACTACTAATGCTATCATCCGGATCGCCACTCCTTTCCTCCTTACTAGTCCTCTCTACGCTCTCATTTCTCAAGAGAACAATGAAAGTAAAAGGGTGAGCTCAACTAGCCCAGTAAGAAATATTATGACTAAGATACTGCAGAATAAATTATCATTAGCCTTCAACAGTGTTAAACTGTTAAAATATAACAAGCATCAAGTTTAACTGCAGCAGAACAAGCAATCCATTAGAAGAGTCAAATATAAAACAAAATCTACTATCTTCTATGATTTAAAAGGTTTTTCATTACTTTTATCGCTGAGACTCAGCTTAATAAATAATCGACATCATCCCGGCACTACGGCCAAGGATATTCATTAGTATCATGACCACAAATTATCCATTCACTACGGGCCAAGGATATTCGTGTATTCATCAATGGTCATGATCATGCCAACAACTGTTTATCAATGCACTACGGCTAATGATGATTTTTACCACATCATTTGTAACATTACGGTCATGATTATACCGAATAATCCCTGGTCATAATCATACCAAGTCCATCTATGCACTACATGCCACAGATGACTTTCAACATATTATAAACATGAGGATGATGACAATTCAATAAAACAAGTTCAAGAATAAATTTTAAAGATTTATAAGTTAATTTATCTTGAACTCAATAACGTCTAAATTGTCAACATAATACTGCTTTGTGGACTAAAATTCAAGAATGCTAAGAAGAATATTTCCATGAAAAGATACTGGATGAAGCGCAAATATCAAGGATATTAAACTAATTTCATGGAGTATAGAAGCCAAAACTTTAACCAAAAGAGTGTAATAGAATATATGAAATCGCAAATGGATTTTTGCCGCTATGCGGTAATCCACGTAAAGTGCATTATACCAATGTAATAATAAAGAATGGAATAATGTAAGAATTCACCAGCGCATGTAATCGCAGATGCATGTGTTATTCCAATGTAATAATAAAGAATAGAACCAGTCACGCGTAAATCTGCATGCATGCATGTGATATTCCAACAGAATAATAACGAATGGAACCAGGTCATGCGTAATCCGCACAGACATGATGTTCCAACAAAACAATAACGAATGGAACCAGGTCATGCGTAATCCGCACAGACAGGATGTTCCAACATAATAATAAATAATGGAACCAGGCCATGCGTAATCCATATAGACAGGATGTTCTAACATAATAATAAAGAATGGAATAACAATGTAATTCATCGTGCATGTGATAGATCAAGATGCATAAAAGTTATTCCAATGTAATAATAAAGAATGGAATAATGTAAAAATTTCACCACGTATGCTATCTTGAGATGTATAAAAAGTTATTCAACATAATAATAAAGAATGGAATAACAACCCTTATGAGTATTGAAAGAAAAATAACTCTCTTCATGAATACGAAAGAATAATACCCCTTACCTTAAAATGAAGAGAAATCCGACGGTAGGGCGAGGATATTCTTGAAGAAAACTTATACTATTTTCTACGCTCAAAGCATCTTAAAACTCTAAAGAAATATGCTTAAGATTATAGAAGACGAATTCTCTGAATTTCTGGTGTGATTTTCAATTCTAACTAAGCATCATATTTATAGAAGAATGGAAAGGATACTATGCTGCACTATACAATAAAATATAATATATTCTATTTATAATCAAATAAAACAAAACTTTATAAAAAGTATTCTATTTTATATAAAAAGTTTTTACTATGCAAACATTATGCAGGCACTATGCAAACACTACGCATAATAAAATATAATATATTCTATTTAAAATCTAATAAAACAAATAACTTTATAAAAGTATTCTATTTTATATAAAAAGATTTTACTATGCAAATACTATGCAGCACTATGCAAAAACACTATGCATAATAAAATATAATATATTCTATTTAAAATCTAATAAAATAAATAACTTTATAAAAGTATTATGTTTTATATAAAAAGTTTTCTGTTTTATTACATTTATAATAATAATAAAACAAACTTTATCATCATTATTATAAGGCTTAAATATGAATTAGTACCCTAAACTATAGGCCATATTCCACTTCGGTGATCCACCTTTCAATTTTGTCAATTAGATGATTAAACTATCAATTTTTTCCAATTACAACAAATTGAACACGCCACGTCAGAAATTGCTGACGTGGCTAATTGTGTGGGACCATTGGAAGCTTGCGTGGCAAAAAATATAGTTTTTTAATCCTAAATTAAACAAATATGATTTTATAAAGGGTAAATTGGTCAAACAATAATTAAATAAAACAAACATTAAATTAAAATATATATCCTATATCAGATCATCGATCTAAACCAGCGGATTGGATCCAGCAGATGTCTTGGATGCCGAGCTTGGAATCGACGGTGTCGAGGAAGAGGAGAGGTGATGCTGGTGTCGGCGGCGTAAGCGAGGAGGCCGGTAGGGCTGAGGTAGAGCTTCACTAAAATCCCTCTTCTTCCCATACCCACATTCCAAATTTATTTCCCCCGAATCAAAGCCTAAATCCAGACACTTCAAAACCCTAACTCACCTCCATTTTCTCTCTTTTAAACCTCTCTATCTTGTTTTTAATTTGACATTTCAATGGAAACTTACTTCATAAATACTACCGAATCCCACTCTCCACCACCAGATCCAGTTATTTTTCAGCAAATCATTGGCGGATCTTCACCAAATTCACCTCATTTTTCAACTCCTGCAGAAATCCAAGAGGATCAGGGGAACCCTTTGGTAGTTCCTATGTTCGAGTTCTCTAGTTTTTATGGTTAAACTTAGTTCCTCTTCCAAAAAGAAGTCAAAAGTCAAAGAAAAAGTTACTACATAGTCTCGTCGGCGTCGGTGTCGACATCCATCTGTGCCAGTGGATGGATCTATTCAGATCTGGTTGTATGTGTTTCTTGGTCATCTTCGTCATCAAGCAGATCTTGATTTGATTTGGGTTTGCAGGTTTTGAGCTTTATGGTGTCGATTCTTTTTGGCTGACGAATGGGGCACCTTTTGATTTATGTTTGTCTCGATCTGAGCTTCATGTTGCTTTAATGGCTTTTTCCATTCAAAGAATAAGATTATTTGATAGGTCAGAGACATAAACCTCAACCAATTCTAAGAATATGATACTTTGATTCTCGCTTGGGCCCTATTTGGAACATTATCATCTATATCTAGGCCCTGTTTAAAATTGTTTGGCACTTTGATCAATTCTCGAATAAAAGATTTTTTATCAGATAAATTGATTCCAACAACTTCCTCCAGTTTCCGGCGAATGGTAGCCGGTGTGAAGTTTGATACCATTTTTTCTTCCTGCTGGTTCGTTCAGTTGGTACTGAGATGGTCTTGGTCGATCGATTGTAATGGTCTAAAAGCTGATATATGTTTGTTTTATATTAATTAGAAATGTTAATTTATGTTTTGACTGTTTTGCCCTTTGTTTAATAAAAGTTGCTTATTTAATAATTAAAAAATATTTTTTTGTGCCAAATAAGCTTCTGAAGGCCCCACATAATAAGCCACATCAGCAATTTCTGACGTGACATGTTCAATTTGGTTTAATTGGAAAAAATTGATAGTTTAATCACCTAATTGACAAAATTAAAAGGTGAATCACCGAAGTGGAATATGACCTATAGTTTAGGGTACTAATTCATATTTAAGCCTTATTATAATTCACAATATTAATCGACCAGTGTCGCTCCTGTGAAAGGGGCTTTCCAATAAGGATTTCTCCTATCATGCGCAATTAGGTGACCAAACCTCTCCTCGATGTAACTTCTGAGACATCATTAATATTGCAAATAATAATATTAATAACTTTGTCATCTCAATTATTGATTTAATAATATATAAAATATTGACAATAATTGAATCAAATAACGTGAGATACTATGCATCAATTACTGTAGCAATAATTGAACAAAACTGAGTGACCTCTCACATAAGCATCAATAATCAATACTGTGTGCTACTATGCAACCACGCATATTACTGTACTTTTAACACCGGGTGTTTCAACAGTTAATGGTAAAACTTCCGCCGTCATTTTCATAAAGTATTTTTGTCATTTTCTAAATCCGATAATAATTTCATTGTTGGGGGTCTACTAATGATCGTCTGTCATTGTTATTTAATATTCTCTGTTAAAACGAATATTTCCCGACCAATCGAATATTATATAACAACTTGTGTACTTTGCAAAATTTATAAATATTACCCACAACTATAACATTATATCAAATTCATTCCATAATATTCAAAAATGATATTTATAGAAAATTCATCTTCATTTATAAAAGTTGGGGTCTTACAGTTTACCTAATCAACTCTATCATAATTAACATTATTCACATAACACAATTACAAAACAACTTTGTACTCTAATTTGGGTTTCAAATTAGGGTTAAATAACTTATTATTAAAGTTTTCTAAATCTGCACCATAACTGACCAACCATTATCAATGCGTATATATACAAGATATATATTTATAAAGATCAAAAAATTAAAATATAATTAATATTATATTATTATTCTCATTTCTTGATCAAAATCCAAAATTAGTGTTTGGATTCCATATCTGATTTATCTTACATATTTAATATTATTAATTAAGTTAAAAATAATTAACTTAACTAATCAAAATAAATTCATAAAATAAAATAAATTTTATATTTATTCTATAATCATTTAATATATTATTTAAATAATAAATAATTATATTTTCATGGAAAATAAATAATAAAAATATTTCTACTATAAAATTAATTATTATAAGAATACAGTTTATAATGATCAACAATTCTAAAATAAAATTATTTGTAATTATCCATGTAATAAATATATTTTTATTTATCACATAAATACATACGTTTTGACTTAAACATTTTTCCCATATTAATTTTAATAAATAAATAAAAAATTATACACAAAATTTCTGATTTATTTTCATAGAAAATCTTGGGTTATTACATTCACCCCTCCCTTATAAAGATTATGTCCCCGGAATCACCATTTTAAAACTTATTGTTAGTTCCCAGAGGGCACAATAGATCTAGAAGGGGGGTTGAATAGATCATTTTTATTTCAAATACTTTTCTGGTTTATATTCTGTTGTTCATGATTAACATATGACAAACAAAAGAATCTTTTCAAGCACAACGAAATAAGTAAAAGATCCCCTTCATTGATATATTCATAATCATATAAACATTGTTCGTAGAATAAGTTTAGTTGTAAGCAGTTAAAACATTCATAGCAGTTATAGCAATTATAGTGCATAATGTAAATGACATAATGTAAAAGACACAAGGGGTTTTAAGTGGTTCAGAGACTCAAGCTCCTAATCCACTCTTCTGCTTTCAACTAGCAGGATTTCCACTAAGGAAGGGCAGCACCCTGAATCACTAAGATTCCTTCAAGGCCAGCAGCTTTGGGACTTCAGTTCACTAAGAACTCTTCAAGGCCAGCAGCCTTAGGACTCCTCTAGTTCCCTAGGAACTCTTCAAGCTCAGCAGGCTTGGAACTTCGTTTAGTCACTACGGACAAGGACCCTTCTGGCCCTGCTTTGTTTAGTCCCTTCGGACAAGGACCCTTCAGGCCCTGGCTTTGTTGAGTAGTTTGTTTGTTGTTGTAGGAGTCGGTGCTGAGCTGCTAAGATGTCTTCATGCTCTGAACATCTTCTATACTTAGCAGCTTGGCTTCATCATCCTTAAATAGCAGTTGAGTGTTGCATGATGCTCAGCTTCTTCAGTTACTCAACCACTTCAGATGACCACATGATGAACTGCCTTGAAGATCATTCTCCTTGGAATTTGATGGCTGCACATGATAGGCTTCTAAGATGACTGTAAGTTCTTCTATTAGGTACTTAGAAGTTTTCTCATGCTTGACACCAAGATGACATTTGTGATCTCCCTTCTTGCTACTTGATGCCTTCTCATGATGGACTTGCTAACATGACTGTAGGCTCTTCTCTATTGTACTTAGAGTCTTCCCATGATGGACATCAAGATGACATAATGCTCTTCTTTCTCTCGGCAGTTCAGAACACTCTTCATGTAGTAAAACTCTCACTTCTACATATTAGAACTCACACTTCTACTTCTTTTTGTATCCGACTTCTGAGTGTTCTTGGTGGATCGTAGAGTGAGCCTTCGGACTCACTGTTTCACATGGTTTAGATCAGTCCACCTTCTTCCCAATCCTTCCGTTGGAAAGTAGCCGTTGAAGGCTATTTAAATATCTTCACAGATCTCGAGTTGCTTGAGGTAGACTACTTGATGTGACGGGTTATATGCTTTCTAGGTCACTATACTATAGGTCGGCTTACAAATGGGTCACTGAATTTTTTTTTTCTTACAGTCAACTCACTGAACTTTAGTTTACTAACACACCGTTACAAAAACCGTTAAGTCAAAGTTGACTTAACGGAAATGATGACGTGGCTGCTGACTTGTCTAAAAAAAACCTATGTGGTAGTTAGTATGTGACGTGGTAGTGATGATGTGGATTTGGAGGAAACTTTTGATGAACAAATGGAGAAAAAATATTTTAAAGTATAATATAAATTATAAAAATTAACAAAAAAACAAGAAAATAAATAAATAAATAAAAATAATTTTTTTTTAATAAAAATTAAAAAAAACAGTTTTTTTAATTTTTATTAAAAAAATTAAAACGCATTTTTTTTAATAAAAATAATTGGTTTTTTTTATTTAAAAAAAAAAAAATAAAACGCAATTTTTTAAAAAATAAATATTTTTAATAAAAATAAAAAATGCGCTTTTTTAAAAATATAGCGTTTTTCAATAAAAGAAAATTTTTAATAAAAATAGCATTTTTTTAAAAACAACGCTTTTAAAAAAAAGCTTTTAAAAAAATAGCAAGAATTTAATAAAAATAATAGCTTTTTTAAAAATAGCATTATTTTAATAATAGCATTTTAAAAAAATAGCATTATTTTATTTTAATAAAAAAAATAGCATTATTTTAAAAAATAGTTTAAAAACAACATTTTTTAATAAAAAACTACGCTTTATAAAAAATGCTTTTTTTTTAATAAAAAATAACAAAGATTTTTATTTTAATAAAAAACAACATTATTTTAAAAAGAGTTTAAAAATAGCGTTTTTTAATAAAAAAAAAGCGCATTTTTTTTTTAAAAATGCATTTTTTTTATTAAAAACTCAGATTTTATTAAAAAAACGCATTTTTATTAAAATATTTATTTTTTTAAAAAATTATGCTTTTAATTTTTTTTTAAATAAAAAAAAACAAATTATTTTTATTAAAAGAATGCGTTTTAAATTTTTTAATAAAAATTAAAAAAAAACTGCTTTTTTAATTTGTATTGAAAATAATTATTTTTATTTTTTTATTTTCTTGTTTTTTTGCTAATTTTTATAATTTATATTATACTTTAAAATATTTTTTTTCCATTTTTTCATCAAAATTTTCCTCCAAATCCACATCATCACTGTCACGTCGCATACTAACTGCCACATAGGCTTTTTTTAGACAAGTCAGCTGCCACGTCATCATTTCCATTAAGTCAACTTTGACTTAACGATTTTTGTAACGGTGTGTTAGTAAACTAAAGTTCAGTGAGTTGACTGTAAGAAAAAAAAGTTCAGTGACCCACTTGTAAGTCGACCTATAATACAGTGACCTAGAAAGCATTTAACCCTTTATGTGACTTGTCATACTTTTTCTGACGATGCAGTCTACTGTTTCACCTACCCTATCAGATGTATCACTTTAATGTCTTGGGCAGGTCGAAGACTTTATTACCTCTTTCTGATTTCTCGATCAGAGGTTGTCCTATTGCATCGATGCTCTCAAGAAGCACTTGTCCGAATATTACCCTTTAGATTGAACCTTTGCCAATGCTTCAGTCTTCAGCTATTCGAACTCTACGATTCTGATGCACGTCTTCAAGGACCTGATCGTAGTGTCTTGTTGAGTGTTGCTCATTGACTGGTAGAGTTAACACTACGATCTTGAAGAGTGTTGATTGGATCATCAATGTAGAATGCATCTTCCTTCTATTGTGCAATGCTTCAGTACTCTTGTTTGCTTCGACTGTTCTCAGAGACTGATGGCCTAAATCCTTGCTCTGGTCCCCTTCTGCATATCAAGACACTTCAGATTTGTGGTGCGTCCAGCTTGCTTTCTCCTTGTGATCTCCCGTTCACTTATCATCAATGAACTGACCCTGCACTTAATCACTTTAGCCTTGCTCTTTATAAGCTGACCAGTATCTCGGTTGACCTTCCATTAGCTCTTTCTTTGTTTGGCAAACACTACGATCTTGGTTGCTTCCAAGATCGTTGTCTTATGTTCACTTGATAGCTACTGCATTAGCTGACTTTCCTTAGTCAGCTTCTGAAGTCTTCTTTAGATCTCCTTGTGGAAGACTTCATCATGAATGGCCTTACAACTCAATCTTGATACTGATTGGGTTGGTGCTTTGATCTTCTGCTAGCCTGCATGCCATTCGTTGAGTGCTCTCTGGTTTCCTTGGATGTAGCTTGCAGCTTGAACCAGAGGCTTCGTTCCTTTGGATATTTTGGGAGTGCTCATTTGTTGAGAACCGTATATGCTCTACGATTCAACCTTACCATTGTGAGCTCTTCTTCTTAGGTCGTAGTTTTGCACTCTACAATTCATCTTTGGCTTGTGCAGACATTACGATCCCGAGATCAGATCTTGACACTACGATTTCTACCTTGTGCTTGTTGTCTTCATCTGATCTTGCTTGACTACGATCTCTGCATGTAATCCATAGGCCCTACGAACTCAGAGTGTGATCTACGATCCTTGACTTGGCTTCGGCATCAGTAGACTCTACGACTCTGAGTGTAGTCTACGTTTCTGTCTTGGCTTCGGCAGATGATCGGTCTTCTCGTAGGCAGGCTGTCTCTATAATTCTGAACATGACTTCCTCAGCACACTACGATCCCGATGAAGCTCTACTCGATACACTACGATCCTTCTTCGTTTCCCCTGGCAGTCTATGAACTCCGAGATCTACTATCTTGCATACTACTATTCTGCCTCAATAGCTCTCGGGTTAACCTTGACTCACCTGGCAGACTACGACTTCTGGTGCAGTGCTCGACGATCAGACAAGCCTATTTATTACATCATAAGATCAACCTATCAAGTTTGATCTTTTTATATTTATTGTCCTTGTACATCATTTCTTTTTAAGGACTTTACAAAGCTGTTTTGCTTATGTAGGATCAACCTAACATATTTGATCAATTCATTCTAAGTCCTTGTACATATATTTCTATTAATCTATCAAAGGACTTTACAGCTTTTCTTAATGCAAGCATACTTGCATATTTATTCACATATATATCATAATCAAATCATATATTAAATAGGAATATCATTCACATGTTTATTCCTGACAATCTCCCCCTATTTGATTATGACAAAAACATTAAGTGCATATGCATGTTATGAATGAATCTTATATACAAAAAGCAAATCAGACATTAAAATGCAGATCATCAAAAATGCCATTTATATTGATATGGCAATTTATATATTCAGACATTCAACATCCTGGATCCAGAACATACCTAACAGATTAGAGATGTACCTCCTTGGCTCCATGTATGCTTCCAGGATGTTTGTTGATCAGTTACTCATCTGATTGTTCTTCTTTTTCTTGTTCCCCCTGGGATGATGACCTTCTGTCTTTGTTTGGCTCCCTTTCACCTTCTTTCTGATCATGCTCCCCCTCAGATGATGATTCTTTTTCTACTGCAGCTGTTGTCTTCTTCTTTGACTTCTTTTCTCTTATCCCTCTGCTCTTCCTTGAGTGTCTCTTGCTCCTCTTCTTTCTATGCCTCTTTTTCTCCCCCTTTTTGTCATTAATCATTTGAGAGAGCTGCTCCATGTTGGACATAAGCTGCTCCATTAGGTAGGAGGAGTTGGCAACTTCAAACTTGAGTTCTTGCTGGCCCAGCTCAAGTTGCACTGAGAAAGACTATTTCAGTTCGTCAATCTTGTCAGACAGGGCTTGGATCTGCTCTGCATTGGCCTTCTGAATTTGTAGAGCTTCTACCTTCTGATCTTGTATGGCCTTCTGATAGATGTTATCTCTCTCTTAGAGTTTGAGCAATATCTCAGCCATAGTAGCTTGAAGCTTGTGCTGGAAGGAATTATCTCCCCTGCCATCGTCACTTCAGGATTCTTCAAAGAGCGAGAGATATTTTCTCGCTTAGATCATCAGAACTCTTCTGTAGTTCCTGCTCCACAATAGTTTGATCCTTTTGTTGGGCAGTAGCTGGTTGAGCATCAGTTTGGACTCCACGATTTTAATTCTTAGACAGATTTTTGAAAGTTTGAAGAATCTGAATGATCATTGAGTTCCAATCACTGTGTGAGGATGTGGGAATGTCAGATAGTAGTGCTTGATCATAAGAAGTCTTCTTGTTTTGGGCTTGAACATCATCAGCAGTAGAGTGAACAGACTCTACGATCAGCTCCTTGGTCATGACTCTTCGTCCTTCAGAATCAACTCTACGATCGTAGGGGATGTAGAGGTTTCCAGCATGTCGATAGACCTTGAAGTGATGCTGGTTTGTGATCATCTTTGTAGCATAGCTTTTCACTCTCGGGAAGTTTTGAGCTACCAGCTCCAGACTTGGAAATTGCTTATAACACCAACTGAAGTAGCTTGCATCTTTTTCAGTGTGGGCCTTGAGCCATGGCATCCACTGGAAGAACCATCTCTCTGATGAAGCATCTGGTAGATCATTTGACACTTCCACTATGATCCTTCTGCTAAATCTTGCAGGAGAGAGAACTGGATAATCTTCTTGTTCGCCCTGCGCTTCTCGAGGTGCGAACTGTAATCTTCTTCGCAATCTCTTCTCTCTCGAGCGAGCTTTCTTGATCATTTTCAAGATAAATCTTCTTGTCAGAGTTCATCTCCGAACCTTCTTCAGCATGATCTTTTTCGGATTCATCTTCTTCATTTCTGGTACTTTCTTCCGGAGTTACAGACTCATCATCACTCAATTCAATGATGGCATTTGATTGACCACTGCTCCTTTTGGAGGCAAACTTGGCTTGTAGTCTGTAGCTTTTCCTTCTTCTTGGATGTTCAGCTTTGGGAGTGTTAGACTCTTCCTTCTCTGGTTCAGCAGACAGACTTCTTTGAGGTTCAAGACCGTAAGACGTACTCTTCTTCTGTCATCTCATCAACTTTTGATTCATCATGGGGGCTATCTGGATTGGAGGGGGCAAGTTCTTCTTCTTCGTGATACGACATTACTTGACCTATCATCTTGGGTCATTAGGGCGCCAGACTTAGAGATTGAGTTTGGTCATCTTGAACCTCTTCTTCATTCATAGAGTGACTGCTTTGAGGATTAGCCATGGGGCTTGAGCATTCTTCTTTATCAGCAGATGATGCAATCTCTTCCATCACATCAGCTTCATTTTCATTGCTGGATGTTGTTTATGGAGACTGAGCCTTAACATCTGTTTCCTTTTCTTCTGCTGACTCTACATCCCTTTCTTCAAATAGATGTCTTTGCTTTGGGAAGTCGAGGTCGGGTTTGTCTTCCACCTTAGCTTTCTTGCTGATAGGCCCTTGAAGCAGACTGTTGTTTCTCCTCTTTATTGTTTCAACAGTTAGAGCTCTTTCTTCTTCAACTTTTTCTTTGATGGAGAGACTTCTTGGTGGAGCCTTGGCTTTCTTCACATCACCAGCTCTCTTCACACCTTTTGATTTCTTTCTGGCTGGTGTGATTTCTGCTGGTGCAGAGTCATCAGACTCAGAGCTCTCTGCCTCTTCTATCTTCCTCTTCATTGTAGAGGCCCTACTGCTGCTCCCAGCTATCAGTCTTTTGTTCTCCTTAGGGCTCTTCTTCCAGTTCACAAACAATTATGGCGACATCACTTTGTGCACATTCAAAGTTTCTCCCTCATCATCCTTGATTTTCCCTCCTAGCTTCTTCTTCAGTACAATACTCAGCAGCCTACCATGAAACACCTTGGTCAGGGGTTTTTAAGTGGACTTCTTCTTCTCAGCCTTTTCTACCCATTTGGAGATCTGATCGAACAAGATAGCTCCAAAGTCGATTTGTTTCTTCAGAACTATAGCTGACATTATTTCAACTGTTGGCCAATTATTGTATCATGTGCAGTGTTCTTGCGCAGTATGCACTTTCCAACTATTTCAGCAAGGAATTAATACTCTTCAGGAAACTCCTTCTTCTTCATGTCTTTAAAACCAGGTTTTCTTTGGTACCCCATAACCTCCTTTACTTGTTCAGTACTGACATTATCAAGGTTCTTCAGCCCTTGGTTAGAAAAACCTAGGCATTGATTGAGGTCAGAAGATTTTAACTTCAGAGATTGACCTTTAACCTTGGTAATAAGGGTTTCTGAATTGATGGAGGCGTTTGAGTAGAATTCTTTAACCAGGTTGATGTAGACTCGAGTACTTGCCTCAAGGCATTCTGAGAATCCAGCTTTCTTCACAAGCTGGAGAATATCCCTGAACTTCTTTTCAGATTTCTCAAACGATTTGGTTCCAACCTGAATGGCAGTGATTACTTGCCAGTTTTCCATTTTGAGTAGTTCGAAGAATGTGGGTATCTGATTTAGATATGTTTATAAGAGATGGCTGAGTGTAATTTGGTAAGGCTCTGGAGGGTTAACTGATTTTGGCTCTTGAGAGGATTCTAGGGTTTGAAAATGGGAGGGAGAAAGGTTCGATAGCTTTTGGTACTCGTCTGCAGATTTGAAATTGTCTTTAAGGCGCCCTTCTAACTCTCTGATAATCGCGATGTGTCAATCGTCCATTGGTTGCACGTTTCCCAGTAATGAGCTGTAACTCCCCATAACTTTCCAGTTAGATGTTTCCTTTTAGAAGAGTAGTCGTTTAAACGACGTGGCTCTGATCGTTGACCTTTTGATTCGTAGAGTATCATGATAAAGCAGCTATGGACTCTATGATTCCCTTTGTTGACTCAACGATTAACTTTTGAGAGATGCTGGAGTGGATGGCTTTGTCTTTTATCCTTACCTTGATGCAACATAGCTCAATCACTGATGTATTCGAACTTATCTCCTTAACTTTAATAGTTTAGCAACTTTCTCATTTTCCAAGCTCCTTGTGAACTGGAGTACCCTTTGGTAGGACTACGATCATTGAGTTCTATTCTACGATCGCTAAGGTTGTACTATAATCGTTGAGGTAGCACTACGATCGTTGAGGTTGCATTGCGATCGCTTAGTTCTTCTTCAAACTCGACTCTTCAATCGTTGACTGACTTGGTCCTTGAGATGAACTAGATCAAACATTCCTTCTGGGTCAAGGTAGCTCAGGAAGGGCCAACCTCTTAGAGTGAGCTAAGGGTCAGGTTTATCGCTGAGGTGCTTTCCAGATGAAATACTATAGCAGTGATATGCAATGACATCTCATTCGACATTTTCTGATAGGGACGTCTTCTACCAGCTTTAGACAACTGCATTACTGAAATCGTGGTGTCCTCCTGCTTCTTACACTACGATCATATGTTTGATCGTAGCCACTTCACGATTATGGGTTGGGTGGCTGAAGGGTTATCAGTAGTACATTTTGAGACGTTCCTACTGACTATAGATCTTCATTTGGTTCATCAGCCACAAAGTTTTGGGACTTTGTAGCTGGTACAACTTTTCACAAAGATATCTCGGTCTTTGTTGTTCCTTAATGCATCACCGCTCCCCATTGTTGATGTTGTCTTCCCAGATAGATGTGATTCCCTCTTCTTCAAATTCATTTGAAGGCAACCTTGCATATCTCCTTCTGACTGGAATCTCCATCAATACTTAGATTTCCTTGTATTTTAGAGATGAGTGTTTTCAAGACTGATCACTCTACGATTATTTGATAGTACTACGAACGTAGTCTTCTTTGATAGTTGTGTTTGTGAAGTTCTGCTCTCGCAATAAGTTCCTCTTGAATGATGCTCGATAATCTTCTGTTGTGAGCTTCCTTGAGGATTCTTCCCATATAGCATTCTTGACTGGCTTTTCAGCACATAAGACCCTTTCCCTCTTTGGCTGAATGGCTTGCTTCCACATACAGATTAGCAGCCATGTGAGCTCCATTCTGGTTAGCTCAGAGGGTCTTCAAGGATAGGCTTGGATAGATATGAACCCTATCAGAATCATCTCTGAATTGTCCTTAGCCTTCTGCTGGTTGAGTCTTCTTGACTGAAGTCTTCTGCTTCATCATTCCTTAGTGTGGTCAAACTGACCAAGTACCTGCAAGTTTAAATATGTTTCTATTTTTGGTACCCATAATTAAATGGGTCCTGCTAGGTTAGTTTTCTAAACCCATGTTCCTCTTATTTGGATAATCATCATATTTATCACCAACAGACATATTCATGCATGCACCTATCTTATGATAATATATTTTGAGATGCATGATGGTTTCATCATTTACTGGATTATGTTCACAGTATTTAAGTGTTCAGAGTAGGAATCAACGCTACGATTTATGAGTATCTAGTTGAATCATGGAGGTGATCAGTTTCTACAGATCAGCTAGATCCTCTTGTAGAACTTATCATACTCTGTGAGTTGTCAAACACTTAGAACATAGGCTTGTACATACATACTAACCCACCAGCAACGATTACTTCACATAAAGTTCATTAGGCTTGTGATGCTCTTATGGCCCATTTCAGATTTCCTTTGTGACACCCCCAAATCTGGGTACTTCGATTTCACGGGATCTGGTGTTCACTGTACAAATATCATCTATCTATCTACCCATAATAAATGCAAACCATGCAATAGATAGAATAAAAATCTTACCCTTAAGGGTTACAACATCCAAATAATAATAATACAATCCCAGGTTCAACTAACTTTAAACATCTGTACGGAATCATAAACAAATAAGTCTTAAATAACATCATTAACTCAAGTCTTAAACATAAATACATCATCTAATAAAAATAACAAGTCTTCATCACTTGCTAACTTTGCCCTTGCCTTTACTAGTGGAAGGTTTATCGGTTCTTTCGCTTCTTAATCGCAATGTTATTATTAAGCAAGAGTGAGCACTATTGCCCACAAGTATAATAATGAAATAACATGATAATAATAATATGCGAGTAAATAAAAAACATCTGAATGAAAGCTCAACTTTTGAATCAAGAATAAATAACAAGAATCAAAAGAATTCTGAGGGTCATAAGACCTTGAACTATGTCCTAGGTTATCAAGGGTTACACTTGAAGCCTTTAACAGTCATAAGACTATGGACCTTTCCTCTCGTACTTAGGGGGATCAGCCCTTAGTACCATACTATGCACAATATCTTAACGCTAACGCATAAATAAATCCCTTTGCAGGGTTGTTCATCTCAGTTTGACATTCGAGTCCGCCCCAAAGGAAGTTTGGTTTGGATAATTCAATAAGGGTTCTGAAATTTAGAACTTTCATCAACTAAGGACTAGTTGAATCAATAGAGTTCACTAGTCTAATAAGGTTCAACAATAATGATATTCAGTTTGAATAATAATCTCAAGAAGTATACAATAGAACAATTATTGTATAACTGAATCATGCTTTGAAAAGATAATAAATCTTTAATATAACAATTGAACTTGAATAATAGTAACGATAATTTACTCGAGGTAACTAATAACTTGAATAATAATGACAAGTAGGGTTAGGAAACTTGCCTCGCAAGTAGGGCTAAACGATTACTACTTAGCTCACCACAAATCCTACACACATACCATATGTATTCACGACATTCATTAGTTACATTTTCACTTAATTATTTAATATAAACTCCACTTTATTTATCAAATCATTACCCTTCTAATTTAATTACTTAATTAAATTAGAATATTTTCATTCTCTTAATATTATTACACTCGAATAAATTATTTCATAATAATTTCCATCGAATATTTATTTTATTCCATAAATATCTAAATTAAAATATTTAATTTATTTTATAAATATTTTAATAATAATTTTCATCGAATATTTATTTTATTCCATAAATATCTCAATTAAAATATTTAATTTATTTTATAAATATTTTAATAATAATTTTCATCAAATATTTATTTTATTCCATAATATCTCAATTAAAATATTTAATTTGTTTTATAAATATTTTAATAATAATTTTCATCAAATATTTATTTTTATATTTTATTTTTTTATTATTATATTTTTTTTTACCGCTTAAAGTGGTAATTTAGTTTGGTAACTACCACGTAAAGTGTGGTTACCTGTGCTCATTTTTTCATAGCTTTTTGCGCTCAAGCATTCATGAACATAACAAGGCCAAATTAGACCAAAAATCAATCAAAAGTAAAATTATACATGAATATGGCCATAACTTCCAATTAGTTATTTTTACACGAATTTAGACTTACCCAATCATTGTAATACATATATAATCATTATTTAACCCATCTAACATGATTTTTAACAAGTTACAACACATAATTTGCAAAATTAACACATTTACTTCCACTATTCTTGATGTTCTTGAAGGTTTTGAAAATAAAACATGAAAATTGTCACTACTGGATTCGTTATAACAATCGATCCGCTTATTTAAACTTTGGTCTCTTCAGATCAACATGCATAACAACATAAGAATGTAAAAATTTTGGGATAATATACGTTCAATACATGAAATATCACGTATAAGGCCATATGGCCAAAACCCAAACTCTATAAATTTTTGAAATAGCAAGCCATCATTTACTAAAACTTATGATATGGAATCATATAAAATATATATAAAACATGTTATGCTACTCAAATTATTACATATATTCCTAACTCAATTTCCTAATTTACAGAAATTTCACAGAACTTGATAGAAAGCCATTTTCATAAAAAACTAAATGACGTAAAAGTAGAATTTGCGTTGGAGAGAATTACTCACAGATTAGTGTAGATAGGAGGGATTAAACTTTCTCAATCAATCAAACAACTCACAATTCTCTCAATTTCTTAATTCTCTCTCTCTCTCTCTCTGTGATAATTCTCTAAACTTAGCAATAATGGAATGAATGAAGAAGAAGATGTCGCATATAATAATTAAACTGACGTAGTTGTGGTCAGTTAACCAATTCGTGGTTAACTTCCCTCAACCACTACTAAGGCCTTGTTTGATTATTCAATATAATTCATTCTCATTTAATTTGATAAACTTCTTATACTATAGTTTAATTAATGTCACACTCCTTATAAAATAACTTCAATAATTTATTTAATATATTTTAAATAAAATATAATAATTTCTCATAAATCCACATAGTCACATAAATAATTTTCTCATTAATAAATAATGTCAAATTATTAACTCTCTAATTAATAATTAAATTAATTAAATAACATCATGCTTAATTAAATATTTCTTTTAATACAATAAGCTCACATAATTACATATTTGAATAATAATTATTCTCTACATTAATTTAATAAATGTAACACATATAATTAAATTAATCTACCACAATTGCATCAATTAATTATTTAATCTAATAATTAAATCAACAAAAAATATATTGATGTTATTGATGTTCATAGCTTTACTTTTGCTCCTGACAACATATTGCTCTTTTCGGCCTTTAATCAATCAGTAGTGGTCTTGAAGATATAGGTCAAGAGAATCTCATAATCAAGATCTTTGACATCCTTTATCTGACAGAGTTTTCACCCAGCTGTTGGTTGGCCAGACATAAGTCTGAGAAGATCTTCTTTTTTCTCTTGATAAGCATTTCTTAGCATGTATGGCTTCTTCATCTTTCAAACTGGTGGGTGCTTGACTCTTTGTTATTGATGTCTCTTGAGTTCTCACGTCTGGTCTTAAGACTACAAGATTGACTGCAGGCTAGGATTGATCTTGTTGATTTACCAATAGAGACCATAGACCAACTGAAAGTAATTTCGTGTGTATACACATTTAACCTATACACAATATTTCCAACTTGTGAGCTCATCTGCATATAACAAGTTACTTACTACTAAACTGAGTTTAGAACAATGTTAGTGCCTGGGATCAGACTCAAAGCGATTAGCTTTTGAATATAGCATGAGAACCTGCTTTGATACCAATTGTTAGTTCCCAGAAGGCACAATAGATCTTGAAGGGGGGGGGGGGGTTGAATAGATCCTTTTTATTTCAAATACTTTTCTGGTTTATATTCTATTGTTCATAATTAACATATGACAAACATAAGAATCTTTTCAAGCACAGCGAAATAAGTAAAAGATCCCCTTCATTGATATATTCATAATCATACATACATTGTTCGTAGAGTAAGTTTAGTTGTAAGCAGTTAAAACATTCATATCAATTATAGTAGTTATAGTACATAATTTAAATGACATAATGTAAAAGACACAAGGGGTTTTAAGTGGTTCAGAGACTCAAGCTCCTAATCCACTCTTCTGCTTTCAACTAGCAGGATTTCCACTAAGGAAGGGTAGCACCCTGAATCACTAAGATTCCTTCAAGGCCAGCAGCCATGGGACTTCAGTTCACTAAGAACTCTTCAAGGCCAGCAGCCTTGGGACTCCTTTAGTTCCCTAGGAACTCTTCAAGCCCAGCAAGCTTGGAACTTTGTTTAGTCCCTTCGGACAAGGACCCTTCTGGCCCTGCTTTGTTTAGTCCCTTCGGACAAGGACCCTTCAGGCCCTGGCTTTGTTGAGTTGTTTGTTTGTTGTTGTTGAGTCGGTCTTTGAAATCGCTAAGATGTCTTCATGCTCAACAACATCTTCTATACTTAGCAGCTTGGCTTGATCATCCTTAAATAGCAGTTGAGTGTTGCATGATGCTTAGCTTCTTTAGTTACTCAACCACTTCGGATGACCCCTTGATAAATTGCCTTGAAGATCATTCTCCTTAGTACTTGATGGCTGCACATGATAGGCTTCTAAGATGACTGTAAGCTCTTCTGTTAGGTACTTAGAAGCTTTCTCATGCTTGACACCAAGATGACATTTGTGATCTCCCTTCTTACTACTTGATGTCTTCTCATGATGGACTTGCTAAGATGATTGTAGGCTCTTCTCTATTGTACTTAGAGTCTTCCCATGATGGACATTAAGATGACATAATGCTCTTCTTTCTCTTTGCAGTTCAGAACACTCTTCATGTAGTAGAACTCTCACTTCTACATAGTAGAACTCACACTTCTACTTCTTTTTATATCTGACTTCTGAGTGGTCTTGGTGGATCGTAGAGTGAGCCTTCGGACTGACTGTTTCACATGGTTTAGATCAGTCCACCTTCTCTCCAAACTCATTAACTCAGCCTCCTTTGGTCTTTGAAGCTCTTTCTCATTTATATTTTTTCCCAATCCTTCCGTTGGAAAGTAGCCGTTGAAGGCTATTCAAATATCTTCACAGATCTCGAGTTGCTTGAGGTAGACTGCTTGATGTGACTTGTCATACTTTTTTTTGACGCTTCTGATCGCTTTCACCTACCCCCGCCGATGTATCACTTTAATGTCTTGGGCAGGTCAAAGACTTTATTACCTGTTTCTGATTTCTCGATCAGAGGTTGTCCTATTGCATCGATGCTCTAAATAAGTACTTGTCCGAATATTACCCTTTAGATTGAACCTTTGCCAATGCTTCAGCCTTCAGCTATTCGAACTCTACGATTCTGATGCACGTCTTCAAGGACATGATCGTAGTGTCTTGTTGAGTGTTGCTCGTTGACTGGTAGAGTTAACACTACGATCTTGAAGAGTGTTGATTGGATCTTCAATGTAGAATGCCTCTTCCTTCTATTGTGCAGTGCTTCAGTACTTTTATTTGCTTCGACTGTTCTCAGAGACTGATGGCCTAAATCCTTGCTCTGGTCCCCTTCTGAATATCAAGACACTTCATATTTGTGGCGCGTCCAGCTTGCTTTCTCCTTGTGATCTCTCGTTCACTTATCATCAATGAACTGACCCTGCACTTAATCACTTTAGCCTTGCTCTTCAGAAGCAGACCAGTATCTCGGTTCACCTTCCATCAGTTCCTTCTTTGTTTGGAAACCACTATAATCTTGGTTGCTTCCAAGATATTTGTCTTCTGTTCACTTGATAGCTACTGCATTAGCTGACTTTCCTTAGTCAGCTTCTGAAATCTTCTTTGGATCTCCTTGTGGAAGACTTCATCACGAATGGCCTTACAACTCAATCTTGATACTGATTAGGTTGGTGCTTAGATCTTTGGCTTTCGTAGACACTACGATCCCGCGATCAGATCTTGACACTACGATTTCTGCCTTGTTCTTATTGTCTTCATCTGATCTTGCTTGACTACGATCTCTGCATGTAATCCATAGGCCCTACGAACTTAGAGTGTGATCTACGATCCTTGACTTGGCTTCGGCATCAGTAGACTCTACGACTCTGAGTGTAGTCTTCGTTTCTGTCTTAGCTTTGACAGATGATCGGTCTTCTCGTATGCAGGCTGTCTCTTCGATTCTGAACAGGACTTCCTCAGCACACTACGATCCCGAGGAAGCTCAACTCGATACACTATGATCCTTCTTCGTTTCCCCTGGCAGTCTACGAATTCTGAGATCTACTATCTTGTATACTCTTATTCTGCCTCAATAGCTCTCGAGTTAACCTTGACTCACCCGGCGGACTCACTTACTCAAAAAAGGCTCGATAATCGAGATGCTTATCTATTACATCATAAGATCAATCTAACAAGCTTGATCTTTCTATGTTTATAGTCCTTGTACATCATTTCTTTTTAAGGACTTTACAAAGCTGGTTTGCTTATGTAGGATCAACCTAACATATTTGATCAATTCATTCTAAGTCCTTGTACATATATTTCTATTATCTATCAAAGGACTTTACAGCTTTTCTTAATGCAAGCATACTTGCATATTCATTCACATATATATCATAATCAAATAATATATTAAATAGGAATATCATTCACATGTTTATTCCTGACACTTATACATACAAGGGTACATAGCATACACAATCACTGTAAATAGATCTCGATCATAAATGATCGAACTGATCTTTAACTATTCACATAAAGCTTGTCTATCTGATTAAACGGAAATATTAATTTCTAAAATAACTCAAATTCCTTCTTCAAAATTTCTTTATAAAATAGTTTACTATGCATAGGAAAATCATATATAAGAAAATAAAAGTTATACGAGTAATACCTGGTGTTTCTTCACCAGCTGCCACGGTATCCTGGACGGTCATGTTGTAGACTCTCGCGGTTGATTTTTTGGGCTTGCGGGATGAAGTTTGTCCTGTGATCGCCAGAGTCCCGCTGCTCTTGCCAGTAGTTACATTCACTGCCTCCATTCTCCTTTTGGGACAGTCTTTCAACTTATGCTCAGTCGACCCGCACAGAAAACACCCACTGTTCATCCTAGGATTAGGGCAATTGGGAGAGATATGGCCCTCCTGCCTGCACTTATAATAAACAAACTTACCTTTTAGACACTCACCTGTATTGTTCTTTCCATAATTCTTACACAACACCACCTACTTCTTAACACCTTCCTACTTGACCTGAACATTCCCAAAGTTGTTCACCTTCCTCTTTCCATTTCCACTCCTGCTCCCACTATTAATTTCCACCTTCCCAGCTCCTTCGACCTTACCTTTGTTCCTCATCTCCTTATTATAGAGGCTCATGGCCTCACTCCCCTCCTCAATTATAATAGCTTTTTCCATGAATGCTGCAAAAGTATTAATTTGAAACACCGCTACCTTGTTGTAGAGCCACAGTTCTGATCCCAGCTCAAACCTTCTCGCCTTCCTAGCCTCCGTATCAACTTGATGTGGAGCGAACCTAGCCAACTCGTTAAACTTAACGGCGTATTCTAACACCGTCATATTGTCCTATTTTAATTCTAGAAACTTCACCTCCATCCTAGCCTGCATACTAGATGAAAAATAATTTTCGAAAGCAAAGTTTTAAACCTATCCCAAGTAACTATTCCTTCTCCTGCCCTCGCCTGATTTGATTCCCACTAAATGTTTGCCTCCCCTTTCATCATGTAGGTGGAAAAAGCTGTCTTTTGCCCCTCAGCTACCCTAGCTATCACAAACGCCTTCTCAATTTCCTTAACCCAAGTCTGGGCTTCAACAGGGTCAGTTGTACCTTTGAATTATGGCGGTCCAATAGCCTTAAAATCTTTAAAATTCGCCCAGCGATTATCCGACTGGTTCCCCGTGGCTATTATTCCTTGTTGCATAGCCTGAGCTACCATGTTCGCGAAGTTCAGATATCGGTCCGGCAGTTGTTGTCCCCAGCCGTTGTTGTGATTCTTTCTCGCCTTTTTGATTTCGAAGTTCGACGCTCAAGCATTATCTGATTAAATAAAATCATAAATTTAACTTTATTAACTTACATTCTAAACCTTATCATATAAGTTTAATATATTAAACTTGTCTCAAACATAGATTCATGTTCATTTAACGATTTCAAAATACTTTACATAACGTAGCACATACTTCTTTAAAATCAGTTATCCCTTTTTGACTACAAAAGTTGGGATTCGCTACTTCTACTTATACAAAAGTTTGGAATATTACATTACACAGTCATACTAATCATATATATTACATTAAATGCACTTACTACACAATGTAACCTATACTATCTATTCACTACGACTTTTTCTTGGACAACCTTTCGCCTGATGACCTTCCAATCCACAAATAAAACATGCACCTAGTTTATAGTCGGGACAATAAAGAGAGGTATGTCCTTCATAACCGCAAATGTAACATATCTTTTTCCATTTCTTCTTATCGGGTTTTCCTAACTTGTGTTCTTCTATCTTTCTTTTCCCCTTATTGCTCGGAGCTGCAAATGATGTGTTGATTTTGGCTCCCATTTGATCAATTTGGATTTTAAGCTTATCTTGTTCTTCCATTGTTTCGATTAAGGCTTTTCACAGTTGACTATTTAGCAGCTTTTCTATTTCCCACAGCTTTTCTAGAGAAGAAACCTTGTCCTTCAAATTTTGCACCTCCGTTGATGCTTGATCAACTTCAATTTTAGTGTCCGAATCATTAACTGTCAGTTCCACTATTTCAGGATCTGGTACTACATTTTCCAAAATAACCACCTCATCCGAGTTGGTTTCATTGTGAGCCTCTATTTCATCTATCGGCTTCGATATTAGCTCGGGTGTATGGATTTGATCCTTTTCCATGCTATAAGCATATAACAAGCCTTTTCCACCAGACATCTACACACATAAATTATCCTGATTAGCATATACTCCCTCTGTTCCTAAAAGATTGTCGTTTAAGGTTTTGACACATGGATTAAGGAAGTGTCATTTACCAAGTATAATTTGTTTGAAATTCCATCACTACCCCTTTATGGGAAATTAAAAACTATTAATACAAGGAAAAGAATTTCTTGGGACAATGAGAGAAGGTAGGGGTAATATAGGAAAATAAATAATTTATTCTCCTTGAAAGTTGTAAAGGATAAACTTTTTGGAACAAATTTTTTCTCCTAAAACGACAATCTTTTAGGAACGGATGGAGTAGTAAATACACATAGCAAATAATAGTTTTATATAAGTTATCTTTTATTTTGTTTGACGATGAATTTATCCAATTCATCTTTTTTAAACTCTATATGAGTTATTTATATTTTCAACGTTTTCCTCTGTTCTAAGATTATAGAATAAGGTTTACCCCACTTAAGGTTTCTAACCCTAAAGCTCTGATACCAACCTGTAACGCCCCCAAATTCAGGTACTTGAAACCCGAACTCGGTGCTTTACGATACCATTTCTATGAGCGTAATAATACTAATAATAATAACAATAATATAGATACCAAAATTAATTTACATACATCAGAGTCTAAATCCCAGGTTCGCGACCTTTAAACATTCATTACATGATACTTAATATATATAACATTCTTATCTTAATAGAGTTAAACTATTACATAATATATCACCAATTTATTTTGCAACCTTCACTTTCCCTTTGTTCTTAGCCGAGCCTTCTAGTTGTTCACACTTAGCTGAAAACATTTAAATTAAGCAAGGATGAGCATTTGAGTGTCCAGCAAGTAATAGCAATTATAAATTTTAGCTGAAAGGATTAAATGTTTTCTTTGTACGACACTTCTACAACGAATTCAATAGTTGTGAAGTAAACTGATCCAATAATAATATATTAATTCTATATCAAATTTTTGAAACTACGTACTGACTATATCTGGGGATTAGTCGACAGACTATGAACATTATTTTCTATTTTCGAAAAGGTTAAACAGAACTTCATCTGCAAACCATTATAACTTACGAGCACGGGGGGTGATCAGCCAGTTATGCCCTGTATTGATCAATACTACATACAAGAACGATATTATCGTTCATCTATCTGCCAAAACAAAACAATTATGTTGGATAATAGTATGGTTCTATCTTGTTCAACAATAATCTATAAGTTTGTGTCTAGCCAAATTAATTAGCTTAGACAGCTTTCAAGTTAACAAATACATACTGGAAATTTATATACGTGTATCAATATGTGATTAAATATAATAATTATCCAAGTGAGGACACTTGTATAACCATATATAGAAATTAACGAAAAGACTAAATATTGGAATTATAATATAATATTATGTTGATAAACAATGATCTGATATAATATATATAACAATAGGGTTAGTAATCTGGCATAATAATAATATAATTTTGAAACTTTCTTACTTATGTCCATTGCGTAAAGTAAATGCAAAGGTAGGATACTTGCATGGTCTGCTGCTTACAATACTCATCTTAGTTTTATCTTTTATATAGCAACCTATCATTAATAAGATCATTTTATCGATTAGGATAACATATCGTATCACATAATACTGCTTATTGCAGTCAGCACATAACCTAATCACATTGTCACACATGTTTAACAGTCATTGGATCACAAACAAACACGTATCTAATTAAATTATCTAACTTCAGATCAATTTCAGAAACATGTCGATGTACCGACGACTTTATCTGGTAATTATCGAGTTTAAGACTCTATCCTGTAGTTAATAACTGAAAATATCTGTCATATTATTTTTAATTGACTTATAATAATTTTTAAATAATTATTATAATTTATCATGATTTTTCAAACATTGGAATCATTATTAAAGGATTTAAATATTAAATAATTCTATTATCATTAATATTTAATTAATATTAAATTATTAATGAAACCATTGTTAAAATATTAAAGTTATTTATAATAATTCAAAATATTTTAAAGTATTAATATTACCCTTAAATGATTTTTAAAACAACTAAAATCATTTTTAAATAATTACCAATTTATTAAATATTAATGTATTATTTATCAAGATATTAAAAGTTATTATTTATAACTTATAATATTTTTAATTCATTTATATCCTTTTTAAATGATTTTAAATTAATAAAACCTTTTAAAACTATTTATTTAATATAATTATTAAATAAGTTTAATATCATTAATAATAAATTAATATCATTAATATTAAATTAATAATGAAATTATCCTTTAAATATTAAAATTTATATTTTATAACTTAAAATATCTTTAAACACTTTATTTTCTTTTAAAATAATTTTATAATATTGAAATCATTTTAAACTAATTTATTTAATATAATTATTAATTAACTTAAATATCATTAATATTAAATAATTAATGGAATTTATCTTAAAATATTAAAATTTATGTTTTATAACTTAAAATATTATTTGATACTTTATTTTAATTTAAAATGATTTTATAATATTAAAATCATTTTTCTCTAATTTATTTAATATACTAATTAAATAAATTAAATATCTTTTTTATTCAAATAATTATAATTATTAATGAAAAATATTCCAAATTCTCAAAAATTATTTTTCATGATTTAAAATAATTTTTAAAACCATTTTTGGTCATTTTTAGAATTTATTTCTATTTTTAAATAAGTTCCGAAAAATCAAAAATTAGAAATTAATTAAACTGTCGCTAAAGCCCTTTAGCGACGCTTTCTGTCGTCTTAGGTGTTCTTGAGCCTCAAGAACACTGTCAGACCAGTTTCAAGGGTCATGGTTTGACCGCTTATGATTCTCAGTGTAATGCATTCTTGGGCACACTTGTGCATCCATCTTGTAGTGTTTATGTAACTCTACAAGTTACAATACTTAGTTTGGTTAAACAACAATATATCAAAACGATATGGGCAATCAAACTCGCTGTCAGACGTTACCTGGGTTTTATAGAAACCCAGGCAGTCCGAGTAGCCGTCTTGTAGCTCGATTTAATATAAGTTCGAATCATGTTTCATGTGATCTAATGGTTCAACGTTATAGTCCATATGTCAAGGAACATTAACATAACAATAGATCACCCAACAACAATGTAATCACAAGATGCGCCTTCGGCCAAACATAATGGTCGAAAAGTTGTGTTCTGCATGTTTCTGGAAAATCCCAGAAATGCAAGTCATGATCGGATGGTCAAGTTTGACCATCCACTACATTCGATCAGTTGATGATTTAAGGTATCTAAAGGCCAGGATCTATAGTCCATATTACATGCTACAATCTGGATACAGTAACAACATCATAACATTTAAAACCTGACAGATCTGGACGTTGTAAAAACTTGTCAGACTCGGTTTTATACTTTCTGGGTTGTCAAGAAATGGCTCGGTCATGGTCGGTCAACCGACTTTGACCAACAATAACTCAAACTCTGGACATCAAATGACTACGATTCCAGTTCCAAATCAAAGTACTAATGTCAAACTACACATTCAAAGCTTAAGACAACAAAAATAATAAACAGGGAAAAATCTATGGGCTCTGACATTTGCTTGTCAGACCATAAGAAAAAATTCCAGATTTTTTTCAAAACTTGATTTCGAGCATATTTATGTTGTGGATCTAGGAAGTAATGACCCAAATCACTTATATACACTACATATAACATGTTTAAACATTAAAACCTAAGATCTAACATGGAATCAAAACTCAATTTTCTTGGTTAGATTTTATACCTTTAATATCCAATTCTTGATTCTGGCTACTGATGTTGTTATATGTATTAATGTGGCTTGTTTTGTGACTGATAGATGAAGGAAATTTCGGAGGTTTTAGAGAGAGAATCTCAAGAATATGTGTTGTGCAAAAATAAGCTACCAAATGATATTTGTCCCGCCCCCAAAAATAGGTATACATCACCCATTCTGAGTCGCCAGATATCACATTATAAAAATCAAATACAAACTTCATTTATACAACTGTTGAACTGTCGAATAAAATACGACAACAGTTAACTGTGACTTTTAATACAATATTGTCTCGTAGACAGTATCCAAACTCAAATTGTTACAATGCCATATAAAATACAGCAACAAATATTTTAAGACCCCAAAGAAGAACGAGAAGATTACTATCATATTCATTCTAATGAGGTGCACTTTTGACGCTTTCAAAGTCGGGTTCTCATCACCCTATTGTTGTTTGCCAAAATCAATTATTATGTGACGTATAAAATACAACACACACATCTTAGGTCTTCAATACAATTATCTGTTGCATGTCATGCCGTTTTATAATGTATTGAGAAACTTCGACAGTCTCGAACCATCACACTATTTCCCTGTTATCCCCGCTCGACCCGGCTACACTCTTATTACCTGAAAGAAATTGTGAAGCAAAAGGGTGAGCACAACTAGCCCAGTAAAGAATATCATGGCTAAGATAATTTATTTATCAACAGTCTTTATCAGAATAAATCAGAGATTTAGAATATATGGTAGATAATAAAACTTTTCAACCATAATTATAGCAGAATCAACAATCCATTAGAATAGTCAAGTAGAACATAATGTCTACTTTCTCCTCCAAATTAAAAGTCCATCGTTAATATTTCATTCCTGTAATACTCATTAACAGTTCTTCATTGTACCTAAGACAAAGATAACTTTCATCACCTGTCTTCACCTGAACCACTACAGATTTTAATTAAGTTCACAATTCATATTTATAATCATGTAAATCAACGATTTCTCCTTGCCACAAAGGATTAATAGAATGTTTACTCAATATCCTAACCCCAAAGGTTGAAGATATTCAAATTTAATAACAATGATCATACCAATCAGTTGTCTATCTTTGCACTACGGGCCAAAGATATTCAACTATAAAACCAATGGTCATGATCATACCAATCAATTGTCTGTCAGTGCACTACGGCCAAAGACATTCAACTGTTAACTAATGGTCATGATCCTGCCAATCACATCATTGAATTATCCATGCAATACGGCCAAGGATATTCGTTATTATCACTAGTGGTCATGATCATGTCATACACCTGTCCATCTTCGCACTACGGGTCAAAGCTATCAAACAACAGATCATCTTTGCACTACAGGCCAAAGATATTCAACAACATATCATCTTTGCACTATAGGCCAAAGACATACAACTGTAAAACGATAACCAACAGTATAATAAAGAATGGAATAATAAAATAATTTCACCATGTATGCGATTATTTCATGATAGACAAAGTTATTCCAACATAATAATAAAGAATGGAATAATAAAAGAATTTCACCATGTATGCAGTACTTCGCATAGACAGGTTATTCCAACATAATAATAAAGAATGGAATAATAAAAGAATTTCACCATGTATACAAGATTTCATAGTATGGGTTATTCCAACATAATAATAAAGAATGGAATAATCAAGAATTTCACCACAAATGCGTAAATCCGCCGCATGCATGCAAGTTATTCCAACGTAATAATAAATGCGAAATAATAAATAGTGGAATAACAACAGACTTCACTAGGTATACTAGAATCACAGATATCAAAGTTATTCCAATGAATAATAAAGAATGGAATAACAACAGACTTCACCAGGTATACGGTAATTCGTGTATACAGGTTATTACAACAGAATAATAAAGAATGGAATAACAACAGACTTCACCAGATATACGGTAATCCGCGTATATAGGTTATTCCAACAGAATAATAAATAATGGAACTAGGTCAGGTGAAACTCACACCGACAAGATATTCCGACAGAATAATAAAGAACGGAATAATAAAAGAATTTCACCAAGTATGCGGTACTTCGCATAAATAGGTAATTCCAACATAATAATAATAACGGAACCAGGTCAGGTGAAATTCACACCGACAGGATGTTCCAACAGAATAATAAATGCGGAATAATAAATGATGGAACCATGTCCCATAGATAGCATGTATATTATATTCCTAATAATAATAAAGACTTTAATAATAAACATGGAACCGTGTTCTACAGATATAGCACGTATACATGATATTCCGACAGAATAATAAAGATAGAATAATAGAAGAATGTCACCAAGTATAGGGTAGCCCGCGTATACAAGTTATTCCAATAGAACAATAAAGAAATGGAATAACAGAAGTTCTCTTCTTGAATAAAAAAGAATAATATCCCTTACAGGTACAACAAATAATATCCCTTGCCATAATAATATCCCTTTACCTTTCAAATAAGAGTATTCCGACTAGTAGGGCGAGGATATACTCAAAGAAAACTTGCATTACTCTCAAAGTTTTCTTAAACTCTAAAGAAATACGGTCAAGATTATAGAAGAAGAATTCTCTCTATAGTTTCTCTTTCTAGAGTTTTAGTGAATTCGTAAGAAATAATTAAAGAATGAGCTTCTATTTATAGAAGAATGGAATGAATAGTAACCAACCCATGAACGGTCCAGATTGATTTACTTTAATCGGACGGTCCATATTTAAAGCAAAATCTTTTAAATAAAATATAATATATTCTATTTTATATAAAAGATTTATACTATGCTGTAAACACTATGCAGTACTTATACAAATACTATGCATAATAAAATATAATATATTATATTTATAGAATAACTTTAATAAAGTATTTTGTTTTATATAAAAAGATTTTACTATGCAAAACACTATGCACAATAGAATATAATATATTCTATTTATAGAATAACTTTATAAAAGTATTCTGCTTTATATAAAAAGATTTTACTATGTAAAACATTATGCATAATAGAATATAATATATTCTATTTATAGAATAACTTTATAAAAGTATTCTGTTTTATATAAAAAGCTTTTTTCATTATAATTTCAACCAACTGATTCTAAAAATTAGTACATCTCTTCATGGAATAATATTGTACCCAAAAATGATTTGGACCGAAAAGAAATATATTTTATTCGGGTGAATAGTATCCCGTGAATAGTAACTCGTGAATAGTAACTCGTGAATAGTAACTCATGAATAGTAACTCGTGAATAGTACTCCGCCACAAAAAGTGTCCCAAATTCTCGAGTGAATAATACTAGAGTGAATAGTAACCGGGTATTTTATGACAACTTGTCTACTTAAAAAAAAATTCACATATCACCCTTAACTTTAACCTTTTATCAATTTAACCATTTACTAAAATAGAAAAATTGAATACTTTTATTTCATAAAATTCGGGGTCTCACAATATTTTCTCTCTCCCAATCTATATATATGATGATATACAATGGATTTGGCTAAGATCTAGAGTTGATATGTTGGAGATTTAATATCACAATGTCAACATATTATGTGAGACCCCGAATTTTAGGAAATAAAAGTATTTAATTTTTTTATTTTGGTAAATAGTTAAATTTATAAAAGTTTAAAGTTAACGGTAATATGTGAAAATTTTGCAAACTAAGAAAGTTGATATAAAATATTCGTTGTGTCGAGGAATATTCGATTAGTCGGGGAATATCCGTACGACGGTACAATCATTGGTGGACCCCACAACGGAATTATTGTCGGATTGAGAAAACAATAAAAATATTTTTTATGAAAATAATGGCGGATGTTTTACCGTTAAAACTGTTGAACTACTCGGTAGTAAAAGTACAGTAATACGCGTGGTTGCATAGTAGCACACGATATTGATTATTGATGCTTACGTGAGAAGTCACCGGCTTTGTTCAATTATTGCTACAATAATTGCTTTGATAAGTATCTCACATTATTTGATTCAATTATTGTCGATATTTTATATATTATTACATCAATAATTGAGATGACAAAGTTATTAAGATTATTATTTGCAATATTAACGATGTCTAGAAGTTCTGCCAAGGAGAGGTTTGGTCACCTAATTGCGCGCCAATAGGGAGAAATTCTTATTGGAAAGCCCCCTCTTTCCTGGGAATGACCTGGTCGATTAATAGTGTGAATAATAATAATGATGATGAGTTTTGTTTTATTAAAATTATTAATGTAATAAAACAGAAAAGCTTTTTATATAAAACAGAATACTTTTATAATGTTATTTGTTTTATTAGACTATAAATAGAATATATGATATTCTATTATGCATAGTGTTTGCATAGTATCTGCATAGTGTTTGCATAGTAAAATCTTTTTATATAAAACAAAATACTTTTATAAAGTTATTTGTTTTATTAGACTATAAATAGAATATATAATATTCTATTATGCATAGTGTTTGCATAGTAAAATCTTTTTATATAAAATAGAATACTTTTATAAAGTTATTCATTTTATTAGATTATAAATAGAATATATTATATTTTATTTAAAAGATTTTGTTTTATTAGAATATTTTATTAAATCAATATGGATCGTCTGATTAAAAGTAAATTAATCTGGATCGTTCATGAATTAGTTACTATTCAGTCCATTCTTATATAAATAGAAGTTCATTCCTTCATTATTTCTTACGAATTCACTGAAACTCTAGAGAGAGAAACTATAGAGAAAGTTCTTCTTCTGTAATCTCGAGCATATTTCTTTAAAGTTTAAGAAAGCTTTGAGCGAAGAAGATAGTGCAAGTTTTCTTCAAGTATATTCCCGCCCTACCAGTCGAAATACTTTTTTTTTAAGGTAGGGGATATTATTTGTTGTACTCGTAAGGGATATTATTTGTTGTACTCGTAAGGGGTATTCTTTCTTTCTAATTCATGAAGAGAACTTCTGTTATTCCATTCTTCATTATTCTGTTGGAGTAACCTGTATACGCGAACTACCGTATACATGGTGAAATTCTTCTGTTATTATATTATTCTTTATTATTATGTTGGAATAACCTGTCTATGCGAAGTACTGCATACATGATGAAATTCTTCTATTATTCCATTCTTTATTATGTTGTCGGAATATCATGTCTGTGCGTTTACGCATGACCTGGTTCCATGATTTATTATTATGTTGGAATAACCTGTCTGTGCGGTCTATCGCATGCCTGGTGAATTCTTCTGTTATTCCATTATTTATTATTCTGTTGGAATATCATGTATGTGTGTTTACACATGACCTGGTTACATTTTTTATTATTCTGTTGAAATAACCTGTCTATGTGGATTACCGCATGTATGTAAATGATCCTTCGTATTCATACGAATAATATTTTCATTAAAAAGGGGCTTCTGCCAGGGGCAGTTTCATAATTTTTCTGACTCTCAAAAATTCTGGAAAAATTTGAAATGATAATTTGATGAGTTTTCTAGATTGTGTCCAAAAATGGCGATTTTTGGATGTATAGATTAAGAGTTATGGATTTTATGCGAAAAGACTATTTTAAAAGTAAACCCTTATAACTCCTTGTGGTTAACTCCAAAATTGGTGAAATTATTATTGGGAGTACATGTATATAACAGGAGTATACCCTGTAAATTTTGGAGGTTTTGGACAAAAGTACAATTAATGATAAATGTCTAAATATTCGGCAGTTTTAGCCATATGAAAAATAGTAAATGAATTTTAAAAATTCTGAGAAAAATATATGTTCAATATGAGACTATATTCTACTAAATCACAGAAAAGAAATATTTTTGGGACTGGTTTAGTATTTTTCATGAAAATGAACTAATTATGAGTAAATGAATTAAATATGTTATGTGAAGTAATAAAATTGGAAAATAGGATTTTATGGCTTGGGAATCCTATATATGGTATATGCAGATTTTTAATGAGGGATTTGATCATTGATGATGAAATCTTATAAGTATGGTATTTTGAATGATTAAATGCATTATTTGATAAAGTGTAAACAATTGAAATAAATTGTTTATAAGTTTAAGAAATGATTAAAATATTGTTATAATATTAATGATTTTAGATTATTAGATTATTAAGTGATTGATAACATTTGGTTATTTTTGAACGCTGGATAAATTGTATTATAAATGTTTAATATTTATCATTTATCTCATTTGATTGATTCTTATATCATTGTCATCATCCTCATGTTCATATTGTGTTGAAAGTCATCTTTGACCGTAGTGTATAGATGGACTCGGTATGATTATGACCAGTGATTATTCGGTATAATAATGACCGTAATGTTACAAATGATGTGGAAAAAGTCCTCATTGGTCCGTAGTGCATTGATGGACAGTTTTTGGTATGATTATGGCTATGGATTCTCTTCGGCCAAGGGTGCAAAGATGAATTATTTTATGGCATGATCATGACCATTGATGAAAACACGATTATCTTTATCCTGTAGTGCATGGATAATTCGTGGTCGTGATATTAACGAATATCCTTAGCCTTAGTGCATGGATAATTCAACAATATGGATTGATTATCGAGCTGAGTCTCAGCGATGAAATATAAATTCGTGGATGTGATATTAACGAATATCCTTGGCCGTAGTGCAGGGGTGATTCGATGATGTGGATTATTTATTAAGTTGAGTCTCAGCGATAAAATATTTATTATACACTTTTAATTCATAGAAGATAGTAGATATCATGCTCTACTTGACTCTTCTAAAATACAATTGTATGTCTTTGGCATGTAGTGCAAAGATGAATTGTTAATGAATATATTTGGTCGTAGTGCAAAGATGTATTTATTAGTATTATTATGAGCATGAATTCTGATTTGGTATAACCATGATTTCTGATGTTTCAGGTGAAGATATGTGATGAAAATTATCTTCGTCCTGGTTGCGAAGAGGAATTTAGAACCACAATTATGATTATGAGTTATTCATATGATTGTGGACAGGAACTGTTGATTTATTTTACACGGATAAAACATTGTTGGTGGACTTTTAACATGGAGAAGATAATAGATCTTATGGTCTATTTGACTCTTCTAATGGATTGCTCGTTCCGCTGCAACTATGGTTGAAAAGTTTTATCATCTACCATATGTTCTAAATCTCTGATTTATTAATGATGAAGGCTATTGATGATGTAAATTAGCTTTAGTCATGATATTTTTTTACGGGGCTAGTTGTGCTCACCCTTTCTGTTTCACAATTCCTTTCAGGTAATAAGAATGTTGTCGGGTCGAGCGGGGATAACAGGGGAATAGAACGGTGGTCTCTAGCTGTGGAGTTTCTCCCTAAACAGTAGAGAAAAGTGTGTTGTATTCTATACATCATTTAGTAGTTATATTTGGTGAATCAAATAGGGTGAGGCGAACCCAACTTTGGAAGGGTGTTTTGTCACTATCATACAAGATGTCTAAAGACATACAACCTCGTGTTCTCATAAGACATGGTTGCGCACATCTACTTGCTGAATATATCTACGAGCACTACCTATATGATCTTGGAGTTTATTTGAAATATAATTTTCACTTGGAGAGAACGGAGATATTTATATGTCAAGAGAAGACTCACCATTGGAAAGAAGATGATAGTAATCTTCTTGTTTTTCTTTGGGGACTTTTGGGACAACCAAGGATAATTCTGTGGATATATGATATCTATCATAACCTAGACGCACAGCCTCCCATGTACAAAGGTTTCCTTTAGCACTTCCCAAAGATTTTAATTTCTAAAACAGTTTTTGACTATACTTTTATGTAAAGTATCATTGTAAGGATGTGGTCGAGACACCGTGAGAGTTACATACATTTGTATTAAAACTCACAGTTAACTGTGGTCGTATTCTATATGACAGTTTAACAGTTATATAAATGAAGTTTGTATTTAATTTTATAGTGTGATATCTGGCGACTCAGAATGGGTCGTGTGGACCTATTTTGGGGGCGTCACATATTAGGTCACCAACTCCTTATTTGGTTAGATACACAAGTAATATAATAAAAAATTTGACAAAATGGAATTTTGGTCATTTGCTATATGATTTTAATGGCACAAAGGTAAACTTGGTTGACCCTTAGGGTTTAACCCTTAGGTTTAGCACAAAAATTATAGGATTTCTAATTAGGGTTTGTACAAAAATTTAGTTTCTTAAAATTTGTAATTAGAGTTTCCTTAATTAGATTAGGTTAATTCTAATAACATTATATAGGAACATTAGGGTTTAAAATCCACTAATTAGCATTAAGCTTTATCATTTAGCGATTAGGGTTCCTATTTAGCAAATTAAGGTTTCTTAATTAGCTAATTAGGGTTTTTAACTTTTAGAAATTAGGGTTTCTAAATTTTAATTAGGGTTTACCTAATCAACTCTATAATAATTAACATTAATCACATAACACAATTACAAAACAACCTTGTACTCTAATTTGGGTTTCAAATTAGGGTTAATTAACTTAATATTAAAGTTTTCTAAATCTGCACCATAATTGACCAACCATTATCAATGCGTACATACAGTACATATTTATAGCACTGAAAAATCAAAATATAATTAATATTATATTATTATTCCCATTCCTTGATCAAAATCCAAAATTAGGGGTTTGGATTCTATATCCTCGATTTATCTTACATATTTAATATTATTAATTAAGTTAAAATAATTAACTTAACTAATCTGAAATAAATTCATAAAATAAAATTAATTTTATATTTATTCTATAATCATTTAATATATTATTTAAATAATAAATAATTATATTTTCATTCAAAATAAATAATAAAAACATTTCTACTATAAAATTAATTATTATAAGAATATAGTTTGTAATGATCAACAATTCTAAAATAAAATTATTTTTAATTATTCATGTAATAAATATATTTTTATTTATCACATAAATACATATGCTTTAACTTATACATATTTCCCATATTTATTTTAATAAATAAATAAAAATTATACACAAAATTTCCTATTTATTTTTATAGAAAATCTTGGGTTACTAAAACAACCTTCTTTGAAAAAGATTTTTAATGAGTGAAGGAATATAAATAATTGAGTGAAGTCTAAGTATAATTGTTCTAGATTTTTAACTTTTTAATAATCGTGTTTTCTAGTTTCATTTTATTATCCTTGTTAAAAACAGTTTATTATATTATGTTCATGAATTTTAATTTGAATAATTATTGGTAGTGGTTGTTTTTAAAATAATTATATATTATGTCTTCCTAAGACTAATCTCTTGTACTTGATGAATAATAAACTATGTAATATATTTGGTAATGATTATATATAAATTTGTTTTATACACTAGTTATGACCTGAGTTTATTTTTTTTTATTCATTAGTTATGGA
Source organism: Panax quinquefolius (assembly GCA_020205615.1). Taxonomy (NCBI): domain Eukaryota; kingdom Viridiplantae; phylum Streptophyta; class Magnoliopsida; order Apiales; family Araliaceae; genus Panax; species Panax quinquefolius. The sequence continues at coordinate 68,645,034 of CM035162.1, forward strand.
GCCAAGTACTAAAAATTCAAAGAGAGGTAATCGAAAATAATAAGAGAAAGTGAAGTAAAATGCATAAAATATATCTAAAAAAATATTAAGTCAAGTACTCAAGATTCTAGTGAAGATGTTTTTTAGTTGTATTTAATTTATTTTTTCATTCATTTTATAAGTTTGTAGTATATAAAAAACGAAAAAGATCATTTCACATTTCATTCACAAATGTAATTCATGTAAACCAAACACCTAAAGTAAAATGGTAATTTTATTGCTGATGGAATGAATGAACGTTAAACCAAACATAAAAATGGGAATGACCATACTATTCACATTCTCATTCCATTCTTGAAACCATTCCATTACTTAAGTCATTCCATTATATACATGCCAGTTAATTGGAACCAAACACAACATTAGTGTCTCTTTATGTATAACTATGCGCGCGCAGTAGGATATGATAGAGGGAGATTCGTTAAACTTATCTACATGAAAGTTAACTGAGTTTCTTTGAGATTGTTGGCATCATTGCCTCCTAAATGGATGAGAATCTCCTAGTTTAGCTCATTTGTTAAGTTTTTTATTATTGTTATTTGTCGTCGAGGTCAAAATTTTCCATTCATTTTTTTAGGCATAGTAGTGTTTCAGGAGACCTTAATTATTCAAGGAGATGTCGCATTATCTATAAAGAGTATGCACCACACCTAAAGCAGTGCTTCTTACTCCCACTTTAACGAAGGTTCTGGATGGAACTTATGTTCTTGTAGATGTTGTTAAACTATTTATTCTTTTTAAATGTTGAGAAAAGAATTATCTTAATGAATGTTGATGAGTGGGTTCCATACCTACGAATCAGATGTATATTCAGACTTAAACAGTACCTAATCCATTTGTTTTAGTATTATTTTATGTGTTGGTACTTATTTTGTGTGTAGGTTCTATCTGCATCAGCTATGGCAAAAGTTAAGTGGTATGGTAGCAAGCAAAGCAAGAAATCAGCAAGTACAGGATAGTGCCCTACCGGGGCGGGCCCTTTTATAAAGCAAGTACCCCGCCGGGGCGAGGGTGTACATTGTCTAGAAGTTTAACACCCTGCCGAGACGGGGGTACGCGACCAGAAAAGAGGAGTTGTGATGCAATTCTACTACGGTTGTGGCATAGCCTGGTATTTTGGATGCAGTTGGGACTTAACAGAGGACGTATCTAGCTGGAATACCAGAGACAATAGCAATTCGATTCATCAATTCATTAATCAATCATCAACAACAACTTTCAAGCCCTAATTTGTGAAGATTTTGGAGTAACGGAGCTAAGGAGCAAGAATCATGAAGATTGCAGATTGGAATAAAGAGAAGGGTGGTTATATTACTGTTCTTGTTCTTTAATTTCAATTTTGTAATTGGGATGTTGATTTCTTTAATCTATTTAGTGTTTATTTCATTACTTATGAACTAATTCAACTTATTAAGCCTATAATGGATCTTTAAGTGTAACGAGGATTATTATGTTTTGATTTCAATTCAATGATGTTATTTTTCAGTTCTTCTACTATGATTTGTGTGTAATCTATGAATTGCTTGATCACCAATTGTGACACCCCCAAAATAGGTATACATCACTCATCTTGAGTCACCAAATACATAGTACAAAATTCAAATACAACTTAATTATACAACAGTCGTGTAAAATACAACTAAACATATGCTGTGAGTTTTAATACAAATAATATCATCTAGACAATCTACAAACTCAACGGGGTCCTCATTATATTTATTATCACACTATTCCATAGAATAGTGAGAAATACTAATGCACCATCTAGGACCATCACTCTGTTCCCCGACTAGTCCCTCCTACGTTCTCATTTCCTGAAGAGAACAATGAAAGCAAAAGGGTGAGCTCAACTAGCCCAGTAAGAAATATTAAGACTAAGATAATGCAGAATAATTTATCGTTAGCCTTCAATAGTGTTAAACTGATACAATATAACAAACATCAAGTTTAACTACAGCGGAACAAGGAATCCATTAGAAGAGTCAAGTAGAGAATAAAATCTACTATCTTCTATGATTTAAAAAGTTTTTCATCACTTTTATCGCTGAGACTCAGCTTAATAAATAATCCACATCATCAAATCATCCCTGCACTACAGGCCAAGTATATTCTTTAGTATCACGACCATGAATTATCCATGCACTACGGGCCAAAGATAATCGTGTTTTCATCAACGGTCCTGATCATGCCATAAAACAATTCATCTTTGCACCCTTGGCCAAGAGAATCCATAGCCATAATCATACCAAAAATTGTCCATCAATGCATTACGGGCCAAGTGAGGACTTTTTCCACATCATTTGTAACATTACGGTCATGATTATACCGAATAATCCCTGGTCATAATCATACCATGTCCATCTATGATCCACAGGCCACAGATGACTTTCAACATAATATAAACATGAGGATGATGACAATGATATAAGAATTCAATAAAACAAGTTCAAGAATTAATTTATCCAGGAACCAATAACGTCCAAATTGTCAACGTGATACCTCTTTGTAGAGTAAATTCAAGAATGCTCAAAAGAATATTTCCATGAAAAGATACTGGATGAAGCGCAAATATCAAAATATTCCACTAATTTCATGGAGTATAGAAGCTAAAACTTTAACCAACTGAGTATAAGAGAATATATGAAACTCAGAATGGATTTTTTTGTTCGCCATGCGGTAATCCACGATATCTGAGATCATTTCCATAATTTAATAAGGAATGAATACAAAGGATCATTCACCATGCATGTGATAATCCACATGTATGTGTTATTCCAATGTAATAATAAATAATGGAATAACAAAAGAAATCACCATGCATGCGATATAACGCATGCATGTGTTATTCCAATGTAATAATAAATAACGGAACTCGGTAATGCGTAAACGCACGCATGTGATATTCCAATGTAATAATAAATAATGGAACCAGTCATGCGTAAATGCACGAGATAGGATATTCCAACGTAATAATAAACAATCTAACCAGCCATGCGTAAACACATGCATGTGATGTTCCAAATGTAATAATAAAGAATGGAATAATGTAAGAATTTCACCATGTACGTAGTACTTTGCATGTACAGTAATTCAACATAATAATAAAGAATGGAATAATGTAAGAATTTCACCAAGTATAGGGTATCTCACGTATACAAAGTTATTCCAATGTAATAATAAAATGGAATAATGTAAGAATTTCACCATGTATGCAAAGATTTTGCATAGATAGGTTATTCCAACATAATAATAAAGAATGGAATAATGTAAGAATTTCACCATGTATGCAAAGATTTTGCATGATGAAAAGTTATTCCAACATAATAATAAAGAATGGAATAACAGAAGAATTTCACCCAAGTATAGGGTATCCCGCGTATATAGGTTATTCCAACAGAATAATAAAGAATGGAATAACAGAAGTTCTCTTCACGAATAAGAAAGAAAGAATACCCCTTACGAGTACAACAAATAATATCCTTTACCTTTGAAAGAAGAGTATTCCGACTGGTAGGGCGAAGATATACTCAAAGAAAACTTGTACTACGCTCAAAGCTTTCTTAAACTCTAAAGAAATACGTTCAAGATTATAGAAGAAGAAATCTCTCTATAGTTTCTCTCTCTAGAGTTTCAGTGAATTCGTAAGAAATAATGAAGGAATGAGCTTCTACTTATAGAAGAATGGACTGCATAGTAACTAATTCATGAACGGTCCAGATTGATTTAGTTTTAATAGGACGGTCCATATTTAAAGGAAAATCGTTTAAATAAAATATATTCTATTCTATTTATAATCTAATAAAACGAATAACTTTATAAAAGTATTATGTTTTATATAAAAAGATTTTACTATGCAAAATATTATCCAGGCACTATGCAACACTATGCATAATAAAATATAATATATTCTACTTATAGAATAACTTTATAAAAGTATTCTATTTTATATAAAAAGATTTTACTATGTAAAACACGATGCATAATAGAATATAATATATTCTATTTATAGAATAACTTTATAAAAGTATTTTGTTTTATATAAAAAGCTTTTCTATTTTATTATATTAATAATACTAATAAAACAAAACTGGATGACTTATCACGTAAGCATCAATAATCAATACTGTGTGCGACTATGCAACCACGCGTATTACTGTACTTTTACTATCGAGTAGTTTAACAGTATTAACGGTAAGACTTCCGCCGTTATTTTTATAAAATATTTTTGTCATTTTCTTAATCCGACAATAATTCCGTTGAGGGGTCCACCAATGATTGTGCCGTTGTACGAATATTCCCTGATAAAACGAATATTTCCCGACCAATCGAATATTATATAACAACTTGCGTACTTTGCAAAATTTATAAATATTACCCACAACTATAACATTATATCAAATCCACACCATAATATTAAAAAAATTATTTCTAGAAAATTAAATATTTATTCTTAAATCTGGGGTCTCACAATCTCCCCTCCTTATAAAATTTTGCCCTCGAAATTTACGTACGTACCTGGTATGCTGAAGAGGTGAGGATACCTTAACTTCATTTCAGATTCTAATTCTTGAGGTATAACTTTTGAGTGTTGAATACGATCCTTCTTATCCAAGATTTTAACACGTATCTCCTCATACGTTAAATCTTCTGCTATATCGTTTAGTTCTAATTTAATAATGTGGTTCGGGTCGTCCACATATTTACGTAACATCGATACGTAAAAAAAATGTTCTGACCACGCAACATACTTGGTGATAAAACGAGTCTATATGCCACAGTTCCTACTTCATCGAGGATTTCAAATGGGCCAATTAAATCGAAGGTTGAGATTTCCTCTCTTCGTCGATTCTTGCTTCTAGAATAACGCCCTCTTGAACCCTCTTCTTCACATTCATCAGCTCTGGGTGTGTAGCTTGAGCGGCTTTAACTTTATCGATTAAAGTCGATTCTACTCGTATATTCGTTATCTTCATGTGGGTTCGTATATTCGCACTTGTAACCACATACGATCTTCTACTCAACGCGTTAGCTACAATGTTCGCTTTTCCTACGATGGTATTGAATGGTACGATCGTAATCTTCAACAGCTCTAGTCAACGTCTTTGGCGTATGTTACGTTCATTTTAGTTGAAGAAATATTGGAGGGTTTAAGAAATGGGTTTTATACTGGGGTCAATACAAAATTCGATTTCACGCTCTAGGGGTAGGCTAAGAAGTCTTCAAGAATACGTCAGGAAATTTATTAACAATAGAAATATCATTCAAAATTGTGACCCTCATCCAAGACTTGGATATTACGTCACATTGATACCTATCAACTTGCCATCGTCATTCACGATGTCGCCTACAGAAAGTCTGGCTTCGGTGCATTCTACACAAGGAAGTCAACAACGAAAGGACCGGGGCTTTTTATTTATGGCTTGATATGACAATGATTGACTTTAGTGGTTTGGTTGCTTGAATTCGAATAACAGGTTGGTTAGGAATATGAAAGCTAACAACCTTACAAAAAGCATGATGAGTAGTTAACCAATCGATTCCTAAAATTGCATCAAAGGCAAGTATTTTTTAAAGAGACAAGATCGACACGTAACGTGAAAGTGTTGATTTGAACAAGATTTATAAATAGTGGATGTAACGAAGGTTTCTACTACCGAAATTTCAACCAATAAGTTAAAGTCTAGCTTCTCTGTGGTCAAATTTAAACGTTGAGTGCAAGCAAGAGAGATAAAATAATGGGTAGAATCGGTATCTAATAAGGTATAGAATTCGCAAGAGCTTATGATTAACTTACCCGTAATAACCTCGTTCGGGTTCCTTGATAAATGCTCTCACTTAAACTACCGATTTTGACTTGTCTGAGACATCCTTCGGCATCACTATCCCAGCTGGACTTGACTTCACTACACGACAAAATCGAGCTAAATGACCTTCTCTTCTTGAAATTTCCACTTCTATTATCTTGGCCATGATTACCACTGAAGTGGTTACCATTCTTGGCATGATAATTTCCCCCACGATGGTTATCATTGTTCCGATGGCCATTACCACCGGTATGATTATTATCGTGTTGTTGGTCGTTACCTTTTGGTTGAGCTGACTCAACGGTCTCATGTGCTTCATTGCTTATCTCAATATTTTCAGATGTCATTCACAAACACTGTCACAAAACAAGGGTTAATTAACATATCACATATTATCCCTATACTCTGATCGACCGATTAAATAACAAATAAACTTAGGTAGGTTATACTAGCGAAGGAATTCCCCGTCTCTCCCCTCCTAGTTCTTGTCTCACATCTGAGCCAGGGATCATATCCCTAAGCTTTGATACCAACTGTGACGCCCCCAAAATAGGTATACATCACCCATCTTGAGTCGCCAAATACATAGTACAAAATTCAAATACAACTTAATTATACAACAGTCGTGTAAAATACGAGTAAACATATGATGTGAGTTTTAATACAAATATTGTCATTTAGACAATATACAAACTCAATGGGGTCCTCATTACATTTATTATCACACTATTCCATAGAATAGTGAGGACTACTAATGCACCATCTAGGACCATCACTCTATTCCCCGACTAGTTCCTACTACGTTCTCATTTCCTGAAGAGAACAATGAAAGCGAAAGGGTGAGCTCAACTAGCCCAGTAAGAAATATTATGACTAAGATAATGCAGAATAATTTATCGTTAGCCTTCAACAGTGTTAAACTGATACAATATAACAAACATCAAGTTTAACTCCAGCGGAATAAGCAATCCATTAGAAGAGTCAAGTAGAGAATAAAATCTACCATCTTCTATGATTTAAAAGGTTTTTCATCACTTTTATCGCTGAGACTCAGCTTAAAAAATAATCCACATCATCAAATCATCCCTGCACTACAGGGCAAGGATATTCTTTAGTATCACAACCACGAATTATCCATGCACTACGGGCCAAAGATAATCGTGTTTTCATCAATGATACTGATCATGCCATAAAATAATTCATCTTTGCACCCTTGGCCGAAGAGAATCTATAGCCATAATCATACCAAAAATTGTCCAGCAATGCATTACGGGCCAATGAGGACTTTTTCCACATCATTTGTAACATTACGGTCATGATTATACCGAATTATCCCTAGTCTTAATCATACCAAGTCCATCTATGCACCACAGGCCACAGATGACTTTCAACATAATATAAACATGAGGATGATGACAATGATATAAGAATTCAATAAAACAAGTTCAAGAATTAATTTATCAAGGAACCAATCACGTCCAAATTGTCAACGTGATACTTTTTTGTAGAGTAAAATTCAAGAATGCTCAGAAAAATATTTCCATGAAAAGATACTGGATGAAACGCAAATATCAAGGATATTCCACTAATTTCATGGAGTATAGAAGCCAAAACTTTAACCAACTGAGTATAAGAGAATATATGAAACTATAAATGGATTTTTTGCCCGCCATGCGGTAATCCACGTATACAGATCATTTCCATAATTTAATAATGAATGAATACAAAGGATCATTCACCATGCATGTGATAATCCACATAGACAGGTTATTACAACAGAATAATAAATAATGGAATAACAGAATAAATCACCATGCATGCGATAGACCGCACAGATATATATTATTCCAACAGAATAATAAATAATCGGAATTCAGTCATGCAGAACGCACGCATGTGATATTCCAATGTAATAATAAATAATGGAACCAGTCATGCATAAACGCATGCATGTGATATTCCAATATAATAATAAACAACGGAACCAAAGCCATGCATAAACGCATGCATATGATGTTCCAAATGTAATAATAAAGAATGGAATAATGTAAGAATTTCACCAAGTATAGGTATCCCGCATATATACAAAGTTATTCCAATGTAATAATAATAAAGAATGAAATAACGTAAGAATTTCACCATGTATGCGAAGATTTTGCATAGATAGGATATTCCAACATAATAATAAAGAATGGAATAACATAAGAATTTCACCAAGTATAGGGTATCCAGTATATACAGTTATTCCAATGTAATAATAAAGAATGGAATAATGTAAGAATTTCACCATGTATGCAAGATTACTTTTCATAGACAAAAGTTATTCCAACATAATAATAAAGAATGGAATAACATAAGAATTTCACCAAGTATAGGGTATCCTCACAGATACAAAAGTTATTCCAATGTAATAATAAAGAATGGAATAACAGAAGTTCTCTTCACGAATAAGAAAGAAAGAATACCCCTTACGAGTACAATAAATAATATCCCTTACCTATGAAAGAAGAGTATTCCGACTGGTAGGGCGAGGATATACTCGAAGAAAACTTGTACTACGCTCATAGTTTTCTTAAACTCTAAAAAAATACGCTCAAGAAGAAGAACTCTCTCTATAGTTTCTCTCTCTAGAGTTTCAGTGAATTCGTAAGAAATAATGAAGGAATGAGCTTTTATTTATAGAAGAATGGACTGCATTGTAACTAATTCATGAACGGTCCAGATTGATTTACTTTTAATCGAACGGTTCATATTTAAAGCAAAATCTTTTAAATAAAATATAATATATTCTATTTATAATCTAATAAAACGAATAACTTTATAAAAGTATGCTGTTTTATATAAAAAGATTTTACAATGCAAAATATTATGCAGGCACTATGCAACACTATGCATAATAACCTATGTTATATAACCTATGTTATATAAAATGAATTGTGTATACATATTATATAACCAAAGTATAAATTATGTGTATATATGGTATAAACCAAGTGTTGTATTTCATTTTGTGCAAGCGCTGAGATTTTCTCTTATCCCATAATAAGAGCCCAATTCATTCTTTCCACATGAAAAGCTAGCTAGCCTACTCTATCTTCATCTCAAAATCAACAAACATAGAGCTAATAAGTGGATGGGGAGTGGAATTCATGAGTGAAATCACCTACTCTCGCCAACTCTCTCTTAACCATTATACATTCTTGAAATCCTTAGGTTTGATTTGGGAAGTAACTATTTTATCTATGTAACCAGTCATCTATAAATGAGACCATCACCTTCCTCATTACAATTGCTGAGAAATAATTGCTAAGGAACTTATAAAGAGTGAGTATATTGCAGCTTAATTACTTCAAAAGGTATAAAAGTCCTAACTTTTGTTCTTAGTTGAGTTTTGTTAAATTCTTGAAATTACTTGAATTTCTATGTCAATTAGCACGAGTTAGCATACTACCATGTGTTAGGAAGTATGTGTATATACATGGAACCTTTAATTATGGATTTGAACATGTTTGAATGAAGATAAATCAAAGTTGGTTGTTACTCAGAAAATGAGCTTGCTTATCGCTTCGATCCCGATCCACGGCGCAGCTTATTCATACAGAGTTATACTAGGGTGCATTTCACCGCATGCGCCATACCTCAGATTCAGTTTTTGGTTTCTGTTATGCTAGGCGTTGCCTAATTGGTATTATAAATTATATATGTACCTGAACAGAAGTATAACGCATGATATATAAAGTTTTCTTATGTAGTATGAACAGGTATAACAATGTTAGTACATCTGATTGACACCACACCTATGGTTTTGAAATGAAATTTGTGGTTACAAAAGTGAACTTTGTCATGAACACATCATGTGAACATTCTAAATTTATGAACATGATAATATGTTTTATATTGACATGAAATTCAAGTCTAAAGTGATTAAATACACTAGCATACATAATTGAAAGTTAAGACAATTTCACAGATAAGAAACTTAAGACTTTTCAAAGTGCTAAACGATGCTAAATATGAATTTATGATATGAACACTATGAGCATGTGTATTAATAGATTTTATGATCTCTATGTGGACATATGGCAAGTGTTCTAAAAGCATGATGATTACATGACCTTGTTATGCTTTAATACCATGTAAATTATAAGCTAAAACTTGCAAGGATGAACTCAAGAATGGTCATATGCTTATGTGAGAATCTTTGGCATATATATATGTTAAAATATAAGTGTGTTAGTGTGTTAGAGTTGGACAGAAAGGAAGTGCAAAAAGTTAAACTCTGGTATGGCCAGGGGACAACGCAGTTGCGTCATCCCTAAGCCTAGACAGGGTGCAGATGCGCCATCCTGCAGTTAGTTTTGTATTCTATTTGTAATCTGATGATTCAAAGCATGCTTATGTGGTTACTCTAACTTGTGTTATGTGGCTAGTATACTATCCAATCTGGTAAGAAGCATGCTAGGTAATAAAATTGAATGAGTTAATAAAAAAGTATAACTTTCAAGAATGAAGTTCAAAAAGGTATGATTTAAATTGAAGTGCTATGTGTTAAAGCCTATATTGATACATAGAAACTATATAATCTAAAGTTATTAAATCTAATACACGATTAGATTGACTTAAGTGAATTATGGGACAAATCTATATGATTATTTGACTCTTGTAAGTGTAGATTCATATTAGTTTACACATACTAATTGGAAAGACCGACTTGTTAATGTTAGGTCATTTCAACGCAAGTTAATTAAAGCTAGAATTAAATTATAGCTGAGCAAACAGGCAAGTCTCCGAACTTTACTCTTTGGTTGTACAAGTTCCTTAATTCTTACACTTTTACTTGAGCAAGTATACTGAACACTATTTTATTGTGTTGCAAGTTCTCTACCTTACATAACTTTGAATATTGTGCAAGTTGCTAAGCTTCACATGTTTTTGTGAAAGTTTCCTATCCTTATTATATTGTATTGAGCAGGTTATTGTTGAATTGAAAGTTATTCAGTTAAGCTTGAACTTTATTTCTAAGCATGTTAGCAAGTGGTTTAATTACTTTATAATTATTCCACATCGTATTATTGATATTCGTACTTAGTGCACTTGAGTTCGTATAGTCTTGGACTTGTACATCATTTAAAGTTCTATAAATCTTGAACTGTGTCAGATAGAGTCTAAAACTTTGTTCGGTCAGACAAATGTATGAAGTTTATAAAAGCTATCCAAACCAATTGATGGAAAGGATTCTTAGACTGAAAGAACATCCCTTTTATGTTAGGGGAATATCCCAGGTATCTAATATAAGATACAAAGAGCAGATTTAAATGTTATGCATATACATGGTGTACACGAGGCTGATCCCCTCAAGTACTTATTCTGTAGGCAGTAACCAAAAGGTCAATCCCATTGGAGTTTTATAGTTCAAAGTCTACTTGACTATCAGTTATTTTAAAAGCAATCATTATCTTTTCTTCTAATATTCATATGGTTGAATCCTTTAGCTATTCATATTATTGAATTCATTGTCAGATATTTTACATTCATCGTGTTATATCCTTATTGTTGTATTTAAACTTGTTGAGCAAACTTGTTGCTCATCCTTACTATATCATGAATTATATTGCAGTTAAGCCCGAGACCTCAGTGAAGGACAAGGGTAAAGGAAAGATGTAAGGTAGTTGCGAGGAGCAGACTTTACCTTATGCCTAGTTTAAATTATTGTTATGTAATATGAACCCTAGTGATTATTTTAGGGTATGTTTGTAAGATTGTATTAAGGTTATCAAATCTTGGTACTAGTAACACCTTTTGAATGAACGACGTACGTTTATATATTCTGCATTTTAGTTATCGTATGTTGTTTAGAGGTGGATGTTTGTATTTTATCGTGACGACCGGACCGGGGTCAGAGGACCCAAATTCGGGGGTGTCACAGGTTGGTATCAAAGCTGTAAGTTATAAACGTTAGGAATGCGAAACCTAGGTTATAACCTTAGTAGAAAACTCAAGTAGAGTATGTAAGGGATGGATTGAGGAAATCCATCGAGTTTTATTGTGATACTGAAGTTATTTATTTAAATCAAAAATGATTGATAGACGTCTTAAACTTCTTAATGCTAACATGGATAGCATATCACAAAAAGCCTAATAGTTTTCTTCCTTTCCTCAGATCATACCGCCTAGGAGACTACAGCGGAACAAGAGGGAGGAAGGATCCGTTAACAATGGTGGAGGGGGAAATTTTGATCCAATGCAGAACTTCGTTAACCTATTAACTGAGGCAATACAGAACAGACCCCTGCCAGCAACAGGGCAGCCAGGACATCAAATGGCTAGCTTTAAGTACTTTAAATTTGTAGGACCACCAGAGTTCCAGGGAACCTTGGACTCAATTGAAGCCCGAACATGGATAGAAGAGATGGAGAAGGTGTTTGAGGTCACACGAGTGGTCGAAACACAGAAGACGAACTTTGCCACTTTCATGATGAAGGGAGAAGCTAACTATTGGTCAAATAGCCAATAAGGGACAAACAGGTGAATGAGTTATCCCTTGGGACATATTTAAGGAGCTATTCCTTGAGAATTACTTCTTGGAGAATACACAACAGGATATGGAAGTTAAGTTTCTGGAACTGAAGCAAGGTAGCATGTCTGTTGCAGAGTACGCGATAAAATTTAATGAGTTGGGCTGATTCGCTTCACATTAGGTTGACAAGGAGGCTAGGAAGGCAAGGAGGTTCGAATTAGGACTGAAACCATGGGTGCAGAAAGTAGTGGTTGTATTAAAGATTAAGACTTACTTTGATGTATTAAAAAAGGCTATCATTGCCGAATGAGGCAATGAAGCCATCGCTCGATTCAAATAAGAAAAGAAGACCGATCAGGAAGGACAGAAAGGGGGAAGTAGCGGAGGCAGCAACCCCAACAAGCGTAAATGGATGAAGAGCCAATCCTCTGGAGGTAATAAGTTCGGGGGGAGGCCAAGAAAAGTTTGAAGTACAACAACTGTGGGAGGAATCACTCAGGGGAGTGCATGAAGGGAAAGAGTGTTTGTTATCATTGCGGACAATCGGGGAACATGGCTCCTCAGTGTCCGAATAAGCAGAAGGAAGGATGTTTCTCATGTGGAGCCACAGACCATCAAATCAAGGATTGCCCAAAGAGAAAGGGCGATGCAGCTAGCGGCAACCGCAATAACAACAACAATGGGCTGAACATTGGAAGGCTAGCTAGTCAAGCCAACAGACCAACAACATGAACATTTAACATGACCGTACAGGATGCGGTAGAGTCTAAGGACGTGGTGTCAGGTATCATTCCGATTAATGATATAGATGCATACGTGTTATTTGATTCGGGTGCTACCTGCTCTTTTATTTTCGAAGAATTTGCTAAATAGTTAGACTTACCCCGTGAGAGATTAAAACACCCTATGAACGTAGAAGTAGCAAACAAAGAAATTATCCCCGTAGAATACATTCATAGGAATTGTTATACCAAATTGCGAGGATTTAAGCTCAAAGTTGATTTGATACCGATTCGTTTGGGGGACTTCGATGTAATCTTTGGAATGGATTGGTTATCGGTTCACGGAGTAGTTATAGAATGTAAGAAGAAGTGTGTACACCTTAAGACTTCGAATAAGTTGAAGGTGGTATTTTATGGTAGTAAATCATCGAGACAATCTCATTGTCTGACGATGGTGCAAGCGCAGAGATTGCTTAGGAATGGTTGTATAGGTTATTTGGCTCACGTGGCTGATACTCGACGAGTCGAGGGTGAACTGAGTCAGATACCTATTGTAAAGGAGTTCGTTGATGTCTTCCCAGACGAGATTTCTGGATTGCCACTGAATAGAGAGATTGAGTTTGTTATTGATTTAACACCTGGGACAACACCGGTATTCAAAGCGCCGTATCGTATGGCACTGGTAGAGATAAAAGAACTGATGACTCAATTACAAGAGTTGTTAGATAAGGGCTACATTCGACCGAACGTATCGTCGTGGGGAGCACCAGTCTTATTCTTAAAGAAGAAAGATGGGTCGCTAAGACTTTGTATCAACTACCGAGAGTTGAACAAGGTCACCATTAAGAACAAGTACATGTTGCCCAGGATAGACGATTTGTTTGATCAGTTGAAGGGGGCGAAGTACTTTTCAAAGATCGACTTGAGGACCGATTATCACCTACTAAAAGTGAGGCCGGAGGACATTCCAAAGATGGCATTCAGAACTCGGTACGGACACTTTGAGTTTCTGGTAATGTCATTCAGATTGACGAACACGACAGCAGCATTTATGGATTTGATGAACAGAGTGTTCAAATAGTATTTGGATAATTTTGTTGTCGTATTCATCGATGACATTCTAGTGTATTCAGAGACGGAGGAAGAACATGCCGAGCATCTTTGGATAGTGTTGGAGACATTAAGGAGGGAGGAGTTGTATTTAAAATTTTTCAAGTGTGAGTTTTGGTTGCAGAGAGTGTAGTTTTTGGGGCACGTTATCGACAAGGATGGTGTTTCGGTGGATTCAGCGAAGGTAGAAGCGATTATTAATTGGGAGCAGCCGAAGATGCCAACAGAAATTAAGAGTTTCTTAGGATTGGCAGGATATTATCGAAGATTTATTCAGGATTTTTTGAAATTAGCATCACCGTTGACCAATCTTACTAGAAAGACAATTAAGTGCGTTTGGATGGAGAAGTGTGAAGAAAGTTTCCTAGAATTGAAGAAGAGGCTTAGTCAAGCACCTTTGTTGGCCTAACTAGACAACACAGGAGGGTTTATAGTGTATAGTGATGCATCACACAAGGGTCTTGGATGTGTACTGATGAAACATGGTCGGGTCATTGCGTACGCTTCGCGTCAGCTGAAAGATTATGAGAAGGGATATCCGGCTCATGACCTGGAGTTAGCAACAGTAGTTCTTGCCTTGAAGAATTGGAGGCATTATTTGTATGGCGAGAAGTATGAGATATATACAAATCATAAGAGTCTGAAGTATATCTTCACACATAAAGAGTTAAACATGAGGCTGCGCCGATGGCTAGAATTGATCAAAGATTATGATTGTGAGATTCTGTACCATCCAGGCAAAGTAAATATAGTGGCAGATACCTTGAGCAGAAAAGGCAGAGAGAAGTTATTGAAGTTAACCATTTAAGAAGAATTGGTGAAAGATTTTGAATGACTAGACTTGGATATTAAGTATCTATTGGAGACCAACGAATAATTATTTACAATGACAGCGAGCCCGACTTTATTGGATAAGGTTAAAGAGGCACAAGAGAAGGACGAAGATTGCAATAACATCAAGAAGCAATTGACTGAAGGTGATGAATTGAAATTTAAGATTGATAGCACTGGAATTCTAAGATTTAAAGGATGAATTTGGGTATTGTTAGTACCAGAACTGAGAGAAGAGATTTTGCAAGAAGTGCACAGTACGAGATATTCGATACACCTAGGAAGCACGGAGATGTACCAAGATTTTTGTCACCACTTCTGGTGGCCAAACATGAAGAGAGAGATTGCAGAATGCGTAAGTAGATGTCTAACTTGTCAGAGAGTCAAGGTAGAGCACCAACGACCAAGCGGGTTATTACAACCATTAGAGATTCCAGAATAGAAATGAGAGCACATCACAATAGACTTTGTGGTGGGACTTCCGGCAACGCAGAAAGGGAACGACGCCATATGGGTAATTGTAGATCGTCTTACTAAGTCAGCTCACTTTTTGCCGATTAAGATTAAGTATAGTTTGGACCAGTTAGCCAAATTATATGTCAAGAAAACTATCTCAAGGTATGGGGTTCCAGTATCTATTGTATCAGATAGAGATCCGCGATTCACATCAAACTTCTGGAAGAGTCTTCAAGAAAGAATGGGGACATAACTACGAATGAGTACCGCATATCATCCGCAGACCGATGGACAAAGAAAGAGAAGAATTCAAACACTTGAAGACATGTTCTGAGCTTGTGTGATGGACTTTAAGGGTAGTTGGGAGGATCACCTTCCATTAGTAGAGTTCGAATATAACAATAGTTATCACGCCAGTATTGGAATGTCGCCGTACGAAGCTGTGACAACCCAAATTTTTATAAGTTATTAAAATAGGAATTTAATAATTAAAATTCTTATTATGAGACGTTTTGAGTTTGAGTATGTATATATACGTGCTATATATTTTGAAATATGTGTTACAAAGTGAAGAGAAATATATATTCATATATTGGGAAAGTGAGGTTTAATAGTTAAGTCACTATTGAAGAAATTAAAGGAATCTTGTAATTAATCTTAAATATTTATCAATTAAATAAATATTTTAAATAATTTATTTATTGAGAAAAATAAATAATTTATGAAATTGTGGTATAATAATTTAGTTACGTGTGTATGGTAATTAAATTAAAGCAAAGGTAAATTTTATTCTTTGAAGATTTAATTTAATGAAATAATTAAATTAAATGAATGGTTTAATATTAAAGTAAAAAAATAAAATAAATAAAGTGATGTTTCTAATTTATTAATTAAATTAGATATATGTAATTATTTATTAATTATAAGTATAATTATAATAAAAATTATAATTATTATAATTACCATTATAAGTTATTTAAATTAATTAAGATAAAGTTATTTAAATTAACTAGAGTGCGACACATGAAATCATATAATATAAAATTATTAAAATAATCTAGTAGAGGAAAACTGTGGTTAGCCAAACAAGACATTGTGGCCTTTGGCGTACTGTAACTGACGTCTATTGGTTTTATTAACTAATATCCACGATTATCAGTTGTCTTGTTTTATTTCATGCATTCTTCTAAAGCCTAAGAGCAGAGAAATAGAGTTTGTGAGGAAGAGAGTGATTCTCTATATATATTGCTAAGGAGTTGGAGTATCAAGGTTCTTATTATTCGTTTTCTCAACAATCAAATGATTTAGGTATAATTTACTCCTAATTCTAATTCTCAGTCTTGTAATTTTTCTATTCTCTGAAGTTAGGTTTTACTGATTTGTTGTTTCAAACGTGATTATGTGATGTGGGTTATATTGTATAATCTGTGTCATCATATATGAGTGTTGTATCAGTTGTCGAATTTATAAAATTGGTTTGTAAGAAAAAGAAATAAATAACAGTGTTTATGCTCATATGATATGGCTTAGAAAGTACAAAAATTTATGATCAATACTTGCTATAATCTGCTATTTGATGTTAGAATGTGTTAGTATGTTAAGAAACGAAAACAACAAAGTCTAAATCATTTCAATCAGTTAAGTAACGAATTCGTAGCGATTGAATTCGTTAAAAGTGTAAAAAAAAAATTAGAAACTTGGAAAATTATGGTTTTGAATCTTTAAAATTTAGTATATGCAATGTTTATGTGGTTGGAATTGTGTGTATCAGGTTTATTGACATTGTTACACAGTTTTAGATGTAAGTTTCATGAATTTCTGTGGCAATTGGGAGAGTTTTGGGTGACTGCTATGTAACAGAGTCATTGCAGTTTACATCGAGTGTCTGTAGTTTACAAGTGTACAGCAGTTGATTAGCAGAATGAATTGGCCAAGAATTGGGCGGCTGCGCAACATGCTTGAGGCGAAGTAAATTCTTGCTGCCCTCGAGCCCAGTAGGGACTTCTGCCTATTTGCAGGTCATGCGTAATGGACTTACGTTAGCTAAGCAAGCATGTTAATGATGTTAAGACATAATAGAAACTACAGTAACAGATTGTAAGGAGTTGTAATGCAAAGTGTAAAGATTTTAAGTGATTGCTTAATTAAGTTATGCAATGCAACTAAATGTGATGTTTTGAAATGTAAGAAATAAATGATAAGGTTTATATGGTTTATAGTGAGATATAAGTTGAAAGAATGATTTGAATGTTAACTTGATTAGTTAAACTAATATATGTTTAAAAGTATTTAAATACGCGTTAAAAGACTTAACTGTTAATTGTAAAGGAAGCGTAACGAGGGAGGTTATATAACTTAGTTGTTGTTAACAAGAGTAACACATCTAATATGAGATAATATAGTCTATGACAACTTTGCTGAACGATAAGTGTCAGTTACAAAAGAAGTATAAAGAAACACAATATGGGATTACGTAATGATAGGTGTCATACGAAGAGGAATAAACACCTGAAGTTATGTGATAAGTTTCAAAGAGACGCAAGTTATAAAAAGATTAAGACTAAAAGTCATTGTGGTTTCAATATATGTGTAACTAATGCATGTGAATATGAACCTTTGAACTGTTGTAGGACGTACACAAAGCATTTAAGCTGTTTTTTTTCAGAATTGGTAATCTACTGAACCAGAAAGTCTTTCGCCCTTATTTGCTATGTGAACTTGATGATTAACTGTTTTAAATCTTTATTGCAAATAACATGATGTGTTATATTTATGTTAAAAGCATGAAACGTTAAAGTCAACTTATGACTACGTGGATTGAGTAAAGCATGCTGATTGAGTAAGGAACTTAATTTTATACTTGTTATATGAACTGTAGCCTGTAGGTTATGATAGTCCAATGTTTAAGAGATATATGTTGAGCATGTTATTATATGCTACGTGATGCATGAAAACTGTTAGATTTTGCTGGGTTGTCGAGCTCAACCTCTCAAATAACCATTTTTACAGGTTAAGGATTGAAGATGACACTATGTGCTACTTGAATGAAGTGGTTCAGAAATAATATATGAAGATGTATATTTTAGCTAAAGTTGTTATTTCCTTAAAATATGATTAAGACTCATAAGGTGTAGTAAATGTTTTATGATATATAGTTTTATATTGAGTTTTAAAGCTAAAGTTAGAGTTATCTAATATGTAAAGGTTATCGGATTGAAATGTAAAATTCTATATGATAACAGTGATAAAGTCAATCATAAAATAAGATTGATTCAAATACATGTAGTTGATAAAGGTTTTGATTCAGGAAATTAAAGTAAGAAGACATAAAAGTTTAAATTATTCCGCATTTAATAAAGTTTAAAATCGAATAACGGTGTAAAATCAAAAGTTAGATGTATTGTTAATGACCAAAGTCGAGAATTAAATTGTATGAATTTTGGTGTCGTTACAGTTGGTATCAGAGTTGTAGGTTATAAACCTTGGGTAGGAGTACCGTAGGCTATAACCTTGGAGAAGGAATGTGAATATAATGAAAGAATAAGCTCAAATAGAGTTTGAATAATAAGAAGTAATTTAAGGAATTTATAAATAACGGATTAAAACATGCGTGAAAGGATTCAAAGAAGAATCTCGTAGAATTATAAGGAGTATGAATGTGGGATTACCCAACTCCAATAATAAGGATGTAAGGTTATACTAAATAGACAATGTCTATAAGAAGAGATTGATAATGAAGTTAAGAATAAAAAGTTATAGTTAGGTATGGTGCAGTTGTACTCTTTAGTAGTTGAGGTATGGTATCTGGGCTAAATGATTCCTTCATAGAGCGGAGGTATATACGAACTAGTAACTCAGAACCTAGTTTGTTGGTTGTTTGTGGGAAACCACTCAGCGTACCATATTGAAACTGGTAGAGACTCGATGTGTACCAAGTCTAGAAAATTGATACGTATTATGAAAATGTAGAACTTGAATGAAATGTTGAACGATATAATTGAAGTTGGAAATTCTTAAAGCAGGAATTGTTATATAAATAAGAAGACTCAAAGAAGAATCTTGAAGAGATTTAAAGATAAGTAATGGGAGTTGCCTAACTCCAATAGCCAAGATAACGAATAATGTATTAAATGATGAAAAAGGAAAGAAAGGGGATCGTAAAACAAAACGATCACGAGTTAAGAAAAGAATTTTAAGGGGAATGATTATAAAATGAGATCACGACGTGATCTATTTAAGTTATAAAAGAAAGATGATCTGTAATGTTTGAATAATTATAGCTTGATGCTATGAAGATAATGTACTATGATATAGTACGAGGTAAACTCACAAGGAGTTATAGATAATGTGATACGAGGAATTCGTATTGAGCAAGTTAAGAGCAAGTTATAAGCAAGATAGAGTTATGAGGGATTTCAATTGAGGACTCGTGTGATGGTTGAGTTGTACAAATCTTTGTATGGGCGAGGGTTTTGTGCTTGCACTTAGTTTATCACATTGATAATCATTGGAATGTTGGTGTCACGCTATCAGTGTATATGTGGCGAAAAGGTGATTCTTTTCTCATGTGTATGTTTGATAGTTAGAAACTATAAAGATTAGTCAGATATTATTAGGATTAGGCTCGGTTCTTAAAACTAATGCATATGGTATGTTCGTGACTCATAATAATATGGTATGTTTTGAACCCCTTAGCGAATGGACGCTAATGGTCTGACTAGGATAAGTTCTTAAACTCATATTATTGTGGCAAGTCCTGAACTTCCAATGTGCGGTAAGTTTGATGAACTTGGGTATAATTAAGTGTGAATAAAGTATTGAGGATGATGGGAATAGATAGAATTATTAAGCAATAGATCAGTATAGAAAGTGGAGACATAGGTTTTTCCAAATCTTCTAGCTATGCTAGACTTCAAAATTTTTGACATTAAGCTAAATTCGCACGATGTGCCTTTTTAAAATGAATTTTACTCTCAACGCATGGTGACAAATGTGTATGTGTGGACTTCGGGACACTGACACATCGTTACCTGTTGAGATATGATATCACTAAAACTGATTTTCAAAGATTTTTGAACTATTTAAAGAATAGTCTATGTTAATTATTTTGGCTAGACGAAAATGATTTGAAAATATCAAAATGTATTTTATATCATTAATGCATCATGTAACCTGGGGCAAAGATGATAAAAACGATGGAGTTATCAATGCATAATTACTTAGTGTTGGATGTGATCTAAGGATCGTCAACCCACTATGGTATGATGTAGTATGACAAAGTCATAAAATGACGGAAATCCTAAAACGGGCTGTAAATACAGTGCGGTATCATGACGGCATAAAAAGATTTTTTGAGATATGAGAATATATATATGTATATGTATATTTTGATTGATGTCTGAATTAGTGTTGAAGTCTATGCTATTTGATTCAGCTAGACAAATATTGAAAGATGTTCATGAAATTCAAGCGTTTCTTGAGAAGTTATGTCAAACCAAATTATTTTGGTGCAGATTCAAATGTTGAAAAGCTGAGGTGAACAACCCTGTAAAAGGGGGCATGTTATCGGAGACAATGGTTCTGAAAGTAACGCATATAATCGTAACGATGTTAAGATGTAATATGTTGTGCACGACGTAGGGGTGCGATAGACTGATCACCTAGAGTACTTACAGAGAGTGTTTTCAGTCTGTGTGATTGCTAAACATTCTATTAAGATGGTTTACAGTGGTGCTGCACTATTAAACCTTGGGAAGATTTCAAGGTCTTATGACCCCTCAACATGATTCGGATTCTTTTAAATTCCTGTTATTCATATCGCTTTCCAATTATTAAGAAATTGTGGAGGATTCTTATTATTCTGAAAGGTGAAAGTTGAAAGGATGAGAAAATTAAGCAAAACATAATAATTTCAAGAAAGAATTGAAATTCCAGAAAGAAGAGAAAGGTGAAACTCTTAGAAGAGGAAGAGGTGAGGAATATGATGGTCTTAGAAAGATCTTTAGAGAAAGAATTTGGTTGTAGAACCTAATGAATAAATAGATATTAACATAAAATCTATTTTGATAAATGGAAGGAACGAATATTAGTAAGTCAAAATTTTGAGGACGAAATTCTTAGAAGAAGGGGTAAATGTAATGTCCCGAGAGTTTGATCATATAATATATGATAATGATCCTTAGAGGAAGATAATGAATGGGTCAAAGAATATGTAATACTCAAATATAATTGAGTCTAAGTAAAGGTTATGAAATAAAACTTACAAGAATTTATTATAAAGAATGGTGGGATTAGAAAATATAAATAATATATTAAGGTAATGTGTTAAAGTTATTCAATGAATATATTTGAGGAAAACCTGAGTAAGGTAGGGTTTCGGTGATTTCGAGGACGGAATCCTTATAAGGGGGGAAGGATGTGACAACCCGAATTTTTATAAGTTATTAAAATAGGAATTTAATAATTAAAATTCTTATTATGAGATGTTTTGAGTTTGAGTATGTATATATACGTGCTATATATTTTGAAATATGTGTTCTGGTGTGAAGAGAAATATATATTCATATATTGGGAAAGTGAGGTTTAATAGTTAAGTCAGCTATTGAAGAAATTAAAGGAATCTTGTAATTAATCTTAAATATTTATTGAATTAAATAAATATTTTAAATAATTTATTTATTGAGAAAAATAAATAATTTATGAAATTGTGGTATAATAATTTAGTTACATGTGTATGGTAATTAAATTAAAGCAAAGGTAAATTTTATTCTTTGAGGATTTAATTTATTGTAATAATTAAATTAAATGGATGGTTTAATATTAAAGTAAATAAATAAATTAAATAAAGTGATGTTTCTAATTTATTAATTAAATTAGATATATATAATTATTTTTTAATTATAAGTATAATTATAATAAACATTATAATTATTATAATTACCATTATAAGTTATTTAAATTAATTAAGATAAAGTTATTTAAATTAACTAGAGTACTGTGACACATGAAATCATATAATATAAAATTATTAAAATAATCTAGTAGAGGAAAAGTGTGGTTAGCCAAAAAAGACATTGTGGCCTTTGGCTTACTGTAACTGACGTCTATTGGTCTTGTTAACTAATATCCACTATTATCAGTTGTCTTGTTTTATTTCATGTATTCTTCTAAAGCCTAAGAGCAGAGAAAGAGAGTTTGTGAGGAAGAGAGTGATTCTCTATATATATTTCTTAGGAGTTGGAGTATCAAGGTTCTTATTATTCTTCTTCTCAACAATCAAAGGATTTAGGTATAATTTACCCCTAATTCTAATTCTCAATCTTGTAATTTTTCTATTTTTTGAAGTTAGGTTTTGCTGATTTGTTGTTTCAAACGTGATTATGTGATGTGGGTTATATTGTATAATATGTTGTCATCAAATATGAGTGTTGTATCAGTTGTCAAATTCATGAAATTGGTTTGTAAGAAGAAGAAATAAATAATAGTGTTTATGCTCATATGATATGGCTTAAAAAGTACAAAAATTCATGATCAATACTTGCTATAATCTGCTATTTCATGTTAGAATGTGTTAGTATGTTAAGAAACAAAAACAACAAAGTCTAAATCATGTCAATCAGTTAAGTAACGAATTCGTGGTGATTGAATTCGTTAAAAGTGTAAAAAAAATAAGAAACTTGGAAAATTATGGTTTTGAATCTTTAAAATTTAGTATATGCAATGTTAAAGTGGTTGGAATTGTTTGTATCATGTTTTTAGACATTGTTACAAAGTTTTAGATGTAAGTTTCATGAATTTCTGTGGCAATTGGGAGAGTTTTGGGTGACTACTATGTGCAACAGAGTCAGCAGTGCGTAGTTTAGTCCAGTGTCTGTCAATTGCCACATATTGCCTTGACAGTAAATGTAAACTTGTTTTATTGGCCTTATGCTTGGCAAAGCGAATCAAGCTACTGCGTTCCCGATCCCGTGTAGTGACTTCATCTATTTGCAGGTCATGCGTAATGGACTTATGTTAGCTAAGCAAGCATGTTAATGATGTTAAGACATAATAAAAACTACATTAACAGATTGTAAGGTGTTGTAATGCACAGTGTAAAGATTTTAAGTGATTGGTTAATTAAGTTATGCAATGGAACTAAATGTGATTTTTTCAAAAGTAAGAAATAAATGATAAGGTTTATGTGGTTTATAGTGAGATATAAGTTGAAAGAACGATTTGAATGTTAACTTGATTAGTTAATCTAATATATGTTTAAAAGGATGTAAATACGCGTTAAAAGACTTAACTGTCAATTGTAAGGGAAGCGTAACGAGGGAAGTTATATAACTTAGTTGTTGTTAACAAGTGTAACACATCTAATATGAGATAATAGAGTTTATGACAACTTTGTTGAACGATAAGTGTCAGTTACGAAAGAAGTATACAGAAACACAATATGGGATTACGTAGTGATAGGTGTCATACGAAGAGGAATAAACACCAGAAGTTATATGTTAAGTTTCAAAGAGACGCAAGTTATAAAAAGATTAAGAATAAAAGTCATTGTGGTTTCATTATATGTGTAACTAATACATGTGAATATGAACCTTTGAACTATTGTAGGATGTACGCAAAACATTTATGCTGTTTTTCAGTAATTGGTAATCTACGAACCAGGCAAGTCTTTCAGTTCCTATTTATTATATGAACTTGATGATTAACAATTTTAAATCTTTATTGCAAATAACATGATGTGTTATATTTATGTTAAAAGCATGAAACCTTAAAGTCAACTTATGACTACGTGGATTGAGTAAAGCATGATGATTGAGTAAGGAACTCAATCTTTATACTTGTTATATGAACTGTAGCCTGTAGATTATGATAGTCCAATGTTTAAGAGATATATGTTGAGCATGTTATTATATGCTACGTGATGAATGAAAACTGTTAGATTTTACTGGGCTGTCGAGCCCAACCTTGTAAATAACAATTTTTGCAGGTTAAAGATTGAAGATGACACTATGTGCTACTTGAATGAAGTGGTTCAGAAATAATATACGAAGATGTATATTTTAGCTAAAATTGTTATTTCCTTAAACTATGATTAAGACTCATGAGATGTTTTAAATATTTTATGATGTGTAGTTTTATATTGAGTTGTAAAGCTAAAGTTAGAGTTATCTAATATGTAAAGGTTATCGGATTGAAATGTAAAATTCTATATGATAACAGTGATAAAGTGAATCATAAAATAAGATTAATTCAAAGACATATAGTTGATAAAGGTTTTGATTCAGGGAATTAAAGTAAGAAGACATAAAAGTTTAAATTATTCCGCATTTTATAAAGTTTAACATCGAATAACGGTGTAAAATCAGAAGTTAGATGTATTGTTAATGACCGAAGTCGAGAATTAAATTGTATGAATTTTGGGGTCGTTACAGAAGCACTGTACGGGAGGAAATGTAGAATGCCCTTACGCTGGGATGAAATTGGAGAACGTCGACTATTAGGACAAGGGTTGGTACAATAAATGGTAGAAATCATCAAGGTGATAAGAGCCCGACTAATAGCAGCTCAAGATCGCCAAAAGAAGTATGCTGACTTACATCGCAAGAAGAAATATTTTGAATTAGGCTGCTATGCATTTCTGAAAGTATCTCCCTGGAAAGGGATGATTCATTTTGGGAAGAAGGGCAAGTTGAGCCCTAGGTTTATAGGACCGTTCGAGATTCTGAGGTGAGTTGGTAAAGTGGCGTACGAGGTAGCGTTACCTCCTGAACTTGAGCACATTCACAATGTGTTTCATGTGTCAGTATTGCGGCCGTATAAACCAGACTACAAGCACGTTATATCCTATGAACCAATCCAAGTCGAGAAAGACTTATCGTACAAGGAAGTTCCTATCCAGATACTAGATATGAATGAACAGAAGCTGAGGAATAAAATCATCCATTCCGTTAAGATTCTCTAGAGGAATCACGCAGTCGAAGAAGCTACGTGGGAACTAGAAGAGAAAATGAAAGTGAATTATCCATTTTTATTTAAGTAACCTTATTTTTACTATTTCGAGGACGAAATTTTTATAAGGGGGGAGGGATGTAATGGCCGTGAATTTTAAACTCCTTATTAAATAAATATGTGATTTAATTTTTAATGAGTTAGTTTTGTGAGTCTATTTAAACGTTATGTGATTATGTGAATTTATGAAATTACTAAAGAGAGTCACTAATAGTTTTTTAAATTAGTGGACTAACCCTAAGATTTTAATATCAAAGAATTGATATGATTATTAATAATTCAATTTATTTGAATATAGTGGCGTAATTTGAACATATTGATTAATTGCAATTATGGGAAATTAATTGATAATGTGTTGATTAATAATTATTATGAATAAATAATAATTAATGAGTAAGAGATTAATAAATATTATATGATTAATTTGTGCAAGCATGCAAAATAGCAAACCTTTATTATATGGTAGTTAACTATATATTTTATATAGTACAAGGTGACACATTAACATGTCTATATATTATATATATAGACTATATAGTAAGAGTTATTTGCATTCATGTGAGTCAGATAATAATATTGTTTATATGATATGAAGTGTGTGAGTAAACATTCATGTATATTGTGACGAATGAGATTTTGTAATCTAATTTGAATATTTATTGAATTAATAAATATTTTTTTCGACGATTTAATTATTGGATTAAATAATTAATTGTTAAATTTGTGGTAGATTAATTTAATAATATGTATTATATTGATTAAATTAATGTGGAGAATTTTATTATTCTAGGTATGTATTTAATTGAGCTTATTTGATTAAATGAATTATTTAATAAACATAATGTTATTCTAATTAATTTAATAATTAATTAGGGATTTAATAATTTGACATAATTAATAAATAAAAATTTGAATTATGTGACTATGTGAATTAATGAGAAATTATTATATTTTATTTAAATTAAATTAAATAAGATATTTGATTTATTGTTTAATTGGGTGTGATATTATTAAACTATATAATAAGAGATTAATTAAATTAAATGGGAAAGAGCCTTTTAAAGGCTAGCCAAACAAGGCCTAAAATGGAGTTGGTCAGTTAACCCACGAAGGGATTAATTGACCACATCGACGCCAGTTATATTATGTGTCTTATATTCAGTTCTTAGTTTCAACCTTGAGAGCAAAGTGCAGAGAAAAATTCAGAGAGAGTTTAGAGAGAATTTATGATATTGGAGAAGAAAGCAAAGAATCAGAGGAATTATTATAGGGTAATCTCTCCAACCCAATTTGTAAATTACGTTATTATTATTTTCTATGAAAAATTATCTCTAAGTCCTCTGTGATTCAAGAAAGTTGCAAATTGATGAGTATATGATGTGATGTATAGGTAAATTTATGTTTATAATAAGTGTATTTTATATACTCATGTGTTTAAAGTAATTGATTTCATGTAATCATGCTAAAATCAGAGTTTTCCATTAATAAGTATTTTGAGTTCTCTCAGAAAAAAAAAATATAGTGATCAATGCATGAATTGGTGATTTATGTGTATACACATGATAATATATAATCATAACATGTTTTCTACAATCTATGTATGTTTTAAAAACATTAAATCCATATAAATATGTAGTAATTGGATATTTTTGAAGTTATAGAGTATAAAAGTTGTATATATGGCCATATGGCCCTTACATACAAATTAAATGCTTTAATCATAAGTTGTATCAAAACTTTACACCCGTATATGCTTATGTATGTTGAAATGAACAAAACGGAATTTAAATGGATGGATTCGGTGAATTAACGAATCTATAATGTTAAAATTCATGTTTTTCTTCAAAACTTTACAAATATGAAAAATAGTAAAATTAAATGTTGTAAATTGTGTAATTACATGAATTAAAGTGTTAGAATCATGTTAAAGACTTTATGTGATGTTTTTATGAAGTCTATAATTCATGGGTAGCATTAAAATTCATCGTGTTAGCTTAATTTAGGATTTATTGGGTTGTTCTGTGTGTTCTTCGCGAACTGCAAAATTTGGGTCTCATGTCAGAAAGCACAACAAGGCCATTCAAGAACGAATGGAGTGCGCCCACGCCAGTCTGCATGCGTCTGCCGCCTTTTTAAAGAACAAATGGAGCGCGCCCGCGCCGCTTCAGAGAACAATGGTAGCGCGCACGCGCCCTACCTACAGAACTTCAGAAATTTTTCTAATTGTTCAAGTTTTGAAAATGTGCTTTTAAAACCTAATGTAATGGGCATGAAGACATGTCAAGCATATAATAATATGTTAATTAACTTACGTTATGTGATTAATTAATAAGGCTTAAAAGTCCAATAACATATTCAAAGACCATTGTTGGGATTCGATAGGTATATCTAACTATTGATTAATGGGTATTGTGAATGTATTGATATGTAGGATTTAATAAAGAACGTGAATTAATCGTAGCTTGTGCAAGAGGCATGTTTTTAAACCTTACTTTTATATTGAGCAAATATTCTATTTCTAAATTATTGTTGTTAATCCAGTTCCTTCAATTCTAAATTACTCATTGATCAAGTCTTAGAATTGTATTTTATATCAAGTAAGCTCTTGTTCTGATTGCTCAAGTTCAAGACTTCATATTAGATGCTATAATTCTTTTACAGCTAAATTCAGTCATACAATACTTATTTTGATTGTATACCTTTTTAAAAAATTTATTCAATTGAATATCATTTATTGTTGAACCATGTAAGACTAGCGAACCCTTATTGATTCGACTAGTCCATAGTTGATGAACGTTCTAAATTTTAGAACCTTTTTTGAATTTATCCAAACCAAACTTCCTTTGGTGTGGACTCTAATGCCAAACTAAGACGAACAACCCTGTTATAGGGGAGTACTTATGCATTAGCATTAAGATATTGTGCACAGTATGGTACTAAGGGCTTGTGATAACCCGGGATTTCAAATAATTAAAATTTTACGAATAATTTTTTTTTATTATTAATATTAATATTGATTATCAATTTTGCGATATGTATCTGTGATACGAGTCTCGATAAGGTCAATTTGTAAATTGACTAATACAATTAGAGTAGAGTTGTGCTTAAAAAGATGAGAAACCCTAACCCTAATTTCTGGAAAGGGATTTGACATAAAATATAATTAAAATAATTATATTAATGAGTACGCGTTTGTATTGTTTAGAATTTTGATCAATGATTGATCGGATAAGGTTTAAAATTATAAACCCTAATAAGAGATTAGAAACCCTAATCTCAGGATTAGGAACCCTAATGTACCGTTAGAAACGCTAATCGTATGACGGAAAACCCTAATTTAAAATCCGGGAATCCTAAAACCCTAATTGGGAAACCCTAATCCTAATTGGGAAGCCCAATGTGTGTATTAAACTTTAATATGATTAGAAAACCCTAATTATATTTTAGTTATTTTAATTTCTATTTTACAAACCTAATTGTAATTTAGAAAATTTATTTTCTAATTAAAACATTAATTAAATGGGTTATAAACCCTAATGACCATTTTGAATTCTAATTGCTAAATTAGGCTATTTTAATTAGGAATATTAATCATAATTAGCAAGATTGAATTTTATGATTAGGAAATATTAATATAATTATTGAATCCTAATTATAATTTTGGAATAATAATTTTCTATTTTGAAAACCGAAATTCGAAAATCTTGGAAATTAAATTGCAAACCTAAAGGGTTTAAACCATAAACCCTAAAGGGTTCAAACCCTAAACCCAAACCCAAATCCTAAACCCTAAGGGTTTGTGAATTGGACAAGTATGCCATTAAAATTAATTTACAAATGACAAAAGTGCACTTTTTGGATTTTTAATTAGATAACTTGTAATTTTTGCTAAAACTTTAGTTGGTAACCTAATGTTTTGACATCAGGACTCAAATATCTCAAAGAATCACCTAGCATTGCCAAAGAACATCGAGATCTAAGGTTATATATCATAATATATATAGATTAAGAGAGAGAAAGTTCATAAACTTTATCATTTTTCTCTTTTGCTCTCACCAACTCCCTCTCTCACTAGAAGCTCCGAATTATACAAGTAGATCAGTCCTAAATACATTCCTTAGATCACCAAAATCAGATTGGAGAGTATAGATCAAGGATTGGAAAGCTAGAAGGTATAAACCAAAATTGATTTTTGATCTTTGTTGCTAAGAAATATTTTCGCTTTAAGTTTTTAAATCGCTACAGAGGATGTTATATGATGATCTATGATGATCTATCATAGATCTATAGCATCAAAGTTGGTAAAAATTGATGTTTTTCAAAAACTGTTCTTGAGCCTAAAAGTTGTCTGACAACCATATGTCAGTGGCTCCAGATCTTTACCTGTTTACTATTTTTGTTGTTTTAAGCTTTGAGTGCGTAGTCTGTCATGCTTACTTTGATCTACAACTGGAATCGTAGCTATTGGATGTCCGGATGTCGAAGTTATTAATGGTCAAAACCCATCGATCGACGTTGACCGTAAGAATTCGGGTAGCCTGTAATTTTAAAATCGCCGCTCAACAACATTTCTAAGCTTCGTGATCTCATCCCATGTTTATGCGTTTTGATTTTGTAGTTGTAATCAGTTTATACCCTGTTATATGGTCTTGAACTATATGTCTTTAGCTCATGTAAACAATCAACAAATAGAATGTAGAAAGTGGTCAAAGCAGCCTACTTGACCATGATAACTGTTTCTGGAATTTCCAGAATACCGGATGAACAGCCCTCTGAAAGGGTTTGACTGAGGCATATCGTGTGGATCTGTTGTTGTTAAACTGATGTGTTACTTTGTGAATGTTCTATGACATACGGTCTATAATGGTGAACCATTAAACTACATAAAACAGAACCGGAACACGTTAAAAATTGAGCTTCAAAGTAGTACCACGAAATCGTTGCGGGTTTCGGGTTACCCGTAAAACCCGTAATGCCTCTAACATTGTTTTGCGAGGCTCACATCTTGCATCTAGGTTGTTGTTTGAGCCAATTGATGGTTGATAATTGGAGTATTACATGTATACTACACGATCACAATTTAAGTTAGCCCATAAACATTTTTGATTGATCAGATAAATGTCAAACGTCAACCCACGTGATGCCGTACCGTCGTTGTTCTTGAGGCTCAAGAACACCAATAATGACGCTTAGTGTCGCTTATAGGCAATTAACGACTGACAGTGATTTTTTTTAATTTCAATTTCCTAGAATTAATTAAAAATAGAAAATAAATTGTAAAATTATTAAAATGGTTTTAAAAATTATTTTAAATTATGAAAAATAATTTTTGACCAATTGAATATTTTTCTTTAATATTTATAATTATTTAAATATTAAAGGTATATAACTTATTTACTTAGTGTATTAAATAAATTAGAAGAAAATAATTTAATATTATGAAAATCAATTTAAATAAGAATAATTTATTTAAAAATATTTTGAGTTATAAAATGTGACTTTTAATATTTTTGGAGAATTTTTATTAATAAATTAATATTAATGATATTACATTAATTTAATTATTAAATTAAATAAATAAGTTAAAATGATTTTATTAATTTAAAATCATTTTAAAATAAGAATAAAGTGTTAGAAAATATTTGGAACTATAAAATATTATTTTCAATATTTTTGGAGAATTCTCATTAATAAATTAATATTAATGGTATTAGATTTATTTAATTATTATATTAAATAAATGAATTAAAAATGATTTTATTGATTTAAAAATCATTTAAAAATGAGAAAAATGATTTAAAAATATTTTAAGTTATAATTAATGACTTTTAATATTTTGATAATAATTTCATTAATATTTAAATATTAATGGTGATGATTTAAAAATGATTTTAATTATTTCAAAAATTATTTAAGTAGAATATTAATAATTTAAAATATTTTAAGTTATTAATAATAACTTTAATATTTTTACAAGTATGTTATTAATATTTTATATTATTAAATATTAATAATGATAAGATTATTTGATAATTAAATCATTTAAAATTGATTTAAGTGTTTGAAAAATTATTATAAATTATAATAATTGCTTATAAATTATTAAAAGCTTCCGAAAAATATTATAAACGACATTTGACTTATCTAATATAATATTGAAGCTTTGAAACCGAATTTAATTGATAATAACTGTGTTAATTGTTGGATAGGGTGACCAGAACACCGAGAATGGACCGAAATCCAACCAGATCGAAATAGTTAGACATGTTAAGTGTTTATATAGGTTATAAACACTAATGTGGCTATGTGGTAATGTGCCTAGAAGAAGTTTGACTGTGAATCACAGTGTTACGTGTTATGAATTCTTGTGCTAATTGCGAGACTAATATTATTGGTTATAGGTCTTACGAACGCAGATAAGTTTATTGTGTAGCAGTAGTCAACGCGGAAGGCAAGTTCCCTTACTCAACCTTGAGTTATATTTATTCAATTATTATAGTGGTTAATTATTGCTAATTATACCATGTCTAAGGATTTATTGTTGATTAAATCGCAGTTAGTGCATGTTTAATAATTCAAATTGAATTACTTGTGAGACCCCAGATTTTATCAAAAAAGATTTAAATTTTGACGAAATAATTTTTAATATTATGGTGTGAATTTGAGATAATATTATAGTTGTGGGTAGTATTTATAAATTTTGCAAAGTATGCAAGTGGTTATATTATATTCGATTGGTCTGGAATATTCGGTTTAGCAGGAATATTCGATAACTACCAATCATTGGTGGACCCCATTAATGTAATTATTGGCTTTGATTGAGAAAACGACAAAAAATATTTTATTAAAATAACTACGGAAGTTTTACCGCTGATACCGTTGAACTACTCTTGGTAGTAAAAGTACAAGAATACGTGTGGTTGCATAGTAGAACACACCAGTATTTTATCGATGCCTATGTGAGAAGTCACTCACTTTGATTCCATTATCACGTCGATTAATAATATGAATTATTATAATGATAATGACGCTTTTGTTTTATTCGATTATTAACGTAATAAAACAAGTAAACATCTTTTATATAAAATAGAATACTTTATTAAAGTTATTCTATAAATAGAATATATTATATTTTATTATGCATAGTGTTGCATAGTATTTTGCATAGTGTTATGCATAGTATTGCATAAAGGTTGTATAGTAAAATATTTTTATATAAATAGAATATATTATATTTTATTTAAAAGATTTTTCTTTAAATATGGACCGTCCGATTAAAGTAAATCAATCTGGACCGCTCATGGATTAGTTACTATGCATTCCATTTTCCTATAAATAAAGCTCATTCCTTCATTATTTTTTCCTCGATTTAATTCATTGAAACTCTAGAGAGAGAAATTATAGAGAGAAGCTATAGAGAGAAAGTTATAGAAAGAAGAAGAGTATTCTCGCTACTTCACTACTTCTATATTCAGCTTTTTTACTGTAGGTGTGTTATTCTTTTCTTCGAAGAGAACTTCATTATTCCATTCATTATTATTCTGTTGGAATAACTCCGTAAAAGTGGCATACCCTATACATAACCTCAGATACGCCAGATACCCTATATACTTGGTGAAATCCTTATGTTATTCCATTGCTTATTATTCTGCTTGGAATAACCTCAGATACCCTTGCTTAATTCTATACTTGGTGACATTCTTCTATTATTCATTTGGAACATCCTGCATGTGTTTTTACACCGACCGGTTCCGCTTTTTATTATTCTGTTGGAACATCCTCATGCATGTGTTTTACACCGGACCGGTTCCGCTTTTATCATTCTCGCTGGAATATCCTATCCGTGTGTTTTACACCGGATCCGGTTCCATCTTTACTATTCTCATTGGAACATCCCGCTTGCGTGTGAATTTCACCGACCTCGTTCCGTTATTATTATTCTGTTGAATAACCTTTGCCATGCGCGGCACCGCATGCATGGTGATATCTTTTGTTATTCCATTCTTTATTATACCCAGCTTGGTTAAAACTTTGACTTCTATACTCCATGAAATTAGTAGAATATCCTTGATATTTCATGTTTCATCTAAAGATCTTTTCATGGAAATATTCTTCCGATCATTCTTGAATTTTACTCTCACGTAAACAAAGATCATGTTGACAATTTGGACGTTAATAATTCATGGATTAAATAATTCTTGAACTTGTTTTATTGAATTATTATGTCATTGTCATCATCCTCATGTTATATTATGTTATCTTTGCTTACGTGCATAGATGAACTTAGTATGATTATGACCGTGGATCATTCTAAGATAATCATGACTTGATATAAATGATATGACAAAAGTCCTCGGTGGCACGTGTGCAATGCATGATGGATAGTTTTTGGTATGATTATGACCAGGGGTGATTCTAAGATAGTCATGACCATTGATAATTTGATGAAAATCCTTGACCGTGGTATACGTGGATGATTAGATGTGGTGGTTTATTTATTGTCGAGTCTCAAATGATAAAAATTGATGAAAACCTTTAAAACCTAAAAGATAGTAGACTTTATTCTCTACTTGACTCTTTTAATGGATTGCTTATTCACCGCAGCTTAAACCGGTTGTCTATTGTATTTTATCGGTTTAACACTTGTTGAAGGCTAATGATAATTTATTCAAACATTATCTTAGTCATAATATTTCTTCTTCGGGCTAGTTGAGCTCACCCTTTTCTTCCACCGTTTTCTTCGTGAAATGAGAACATAGCCGGGACGAAGTCTGGGAACGAAGTAATGGTCCAGAGGATAGCATTAGTAGTCCTCACTATTCGTGTGAAATAGTGTGATAATAGTTGTAATGAGGACTCTTTTTGAGTTTGTATAATATCTAGTACACAATATTTGTATTCAAACTCACGCTTTATGTCAGATTGTACAATTACGCTACATTAGTAAGTTGTATTTGAATTTATGTACCATGTAAGTGGCGACCCAAGATGGGTGACGATACCTAATTTTGGGGCGCGCATAGTTGGTATCGTAGCTTAGGATATGATCCCCAAGCTAAGATGTGAGAATAGTACTAAGAGGGGAGAGACTCGGAATTCTTTTCGCTAGTATGACCTACCTAAGTTTATTTGGTATTTGATTGGTCTCACGAGTATAGTGATAATATGTTGCATGTTAATTAACCCTTGTTTTGTGACAGTGTTTGTATTTAGATGTTGTGAATAGGGCTCAGTTAGTGGAGCGCGATAACGAGTTAACGCAACTAAAAGAAAGTAGCCGGCAAAATTATAATACCAGCGAGAGTAGTCATCGGAGCGGTGACAACAAGCGTGGAGGAATCAATGGGCCAGATATGGTAACCACTTCCTGGGTAATCATGGCAAAGATAATAGAAGTGGAAATTTCAAGAAGAGAAGGTCATTTAGCTCGATTTTTGTCGATAGTGAAGTCAAGTCCAACTAGGATGGAGGCACCAAAGGTCATTCCCCGCATAAACCAAAGCCGGTAGTTTTAGAGAGAGCGTTTTTTTTCTCGTGACGAGGAACCTGAATAAAATTATTACGGGTAAGTTAATCGTAAGCTCTTGCGAAGTCTATACCTTATTAGATACCGGTTCTACCCATTCTTTTATCTCTCTTGCTTGCGTTCAACGTTTAAATTTGACTCTTAAGAAATTAGACTTTGATTTATCTATTGAAACTTCGTTGGGAGAAACCTTCGTTACCTCCAATCGCTTATTAATCTTGTTGTTTCAAATAAACACTTTCACGTTACTTCGTCGATCTTATCTCTTGAAAATACTTGCCTTTGAGGTAATTTTTGAAAATAATTGATTAACTACTCATTATTCTTTTTGTAAGGTTGTTAGCTTTCATATTCATAACCAACCCGTTATACCTAATTCAAAGTAACCAAACCCTAAAGTTAATCACCATTATATCGAAGCCATAAGTAAAGAGCCCCGATCCTTTCATTGTTAACTTCCTTGTGTGGAATGCACCAAACCGACTTTCTCAGAGGCGACATCGTGAATGAAGATGGCAAGTTTATAGGTATCATTGTGAGGTGCTATCTAGGTTAAGGGATAGAAGTCACATTGCTAGTATCAATGTGACGTACTATCCAAGTCTTGGATGAGAGTCACAGTTTTGAATGATATTTCTATTATTAATAAATTTCCTGGCGTATTCTTGAAGACTTCCTAGCCTACCCTAGAACGTGAAATCGAATTTTGTATTGACCCCAGTACAAAAACCCATTTCTTAAACCCTCAAATATTTCTTCAACTAAAAGGATCTGTTTACGTGGATTATGATGAAAGTCATAATAAAAGTATAGAACTAATAAAAATCATGGGTATATGAAGTATTAGTAAGTTTTATGATGAGTTATGTTGGTTAGTATGTGAAAACATGAAAGTTTCTTAGAAATCACAAAGAGTTGAAAATCGATTTTAGTGAAAAACGTAATATGAAATTCAATTGACCATATCTCCTGTTATATTTTGAATTTTTGAATGTGGTCAAGTCCTAGAGTTAGATCTATGAGTTACCTAACTAATCCAAGTGGAATTACTGGAAAAGGTGTTGTAGATTTTTGTGTGGACTGATTTTAGCAAAGGAGTGCAAAGCTGCAAAAACCAAAAAGCTTCTCGCCATGATTTTAGAGAGGCTGTTTCGGCCACTTAAATTATGAGAAAAATTCTTGCCTTTTGGGACATGAAAGTATATGGTATAAAGTACCTCCTGTCCAAAAATGAGCTCATTCGGACTTAAAATGAGCAAGTTATGACTATTTCAATATTTAGGTTTTTCCGACGAAAAACGCTATAACCGGAGTTCTATAACTCCGATGACCATGAAATTTAAACTGGAAGCTCACGTTAACATGTGTAAGGTCCTGCCAAGATTTGGGAATTTTTGGAGTTAACCTTGAGGTAGCTAATTTCTTAAGGAATTAATTAGAAATTGATTTTTGAAAAATAGTAAATGAATTTTAAAATTTTCGAGAAAAATATATTTTCATCATGGGACTAAATTATGCTAAATCCCAGAAAAGAAATATTTTTGGAACTGATTTGGTATTTTTCATGAAAATAGTTTAGTTACGAACATATGAGTTAAATATGTTATGTGAAGTAACAAAGTTGAAAATAGGATTTTATGGCTAGAGAATCTTATATAGAGTATATGCATATTTTTTGATGAGGGATTTGATAATTGGTGATGATATTTTATGAGTATGACATTTCTGAATGATTAAATGCATTATATGGTAAAGCGTAAACAATTAAGATAAATTGTTTATAAATTTAAGAAGTGATTAAAATATTGTTATAATATTAATGATATTAGATTATGAGATTATTAAGTGATTGATAACATGGGGATATTCTTGAATCTCGGATAAATTATATTATAAATGTTTAATATTTATCCTTTATCTTATTTGATTGATTCTTTATATCATTATCCTCATGTTTATATTTTTTTAAAGTCATCTCATGGCTCTAGAGAGCATAGATGGACTTGGTATGATTATGACTGTGGATTGTTCGGTATAATCATAACCAGTAATTGAAAACACAATTATCTTTGGTCAGTAGTGCATGGATAATTTGTGGTCGTGATACTAATGAATATCCTTAGCACCAGAGTGCGGGGATGATTCGACGATGTGGATTAATTATCGAAATGAGTCTCAAAGAATGAAATATTAATTCATGGATGTGTTCAAAGTCATCTGTGGCTTACGTGCATAGATGGACTTGGTATGATTATGACCGTGGATTATTCGGTATAATCATAATCAGAATTGAAAACACAATTATCTTTAAGCGTAGTAGTGCATGGATAATTTGTGGTCGTGATACTAATGAATACACGATTATCTTCGGTCAGTAGTGCATGGATAATTTGTGGTCGTGATACTAATGAATATCCTCGGCCCGTAGTGCGTGGATGATTCGATGATATGGATTAATTATTGAAATGAGTCTCAAAGAATGAAATATTAATTCATTGATGTGGTAAAAGTCATCTTTGTCAGTAGTAGTGCATTGATAGACTTGGTATGATTATGACCACGGATTATTCGGTATAATCATGACCAGTAATTGAAAACACGAATATCCTTAGCCAAGAGGTGCATGGATAATTCATGGTTGGATACTATTAAGTCGAGTCTCAAAGATTATTGGTTTTACAGATTGTATATCTTTGGCCCGTAGTGCAAAGATGAATT
Source organism: Panax quinquefolius (assembly GCA_020205615.1). Taxonomy (NCBI): domain Eukaryota; kingdom Viridiplantae; phylum Streptophyta; class Magnoliopsida; order Apiales; family Araliaceae; genus Panax; species Panax quinquefolius. The sequence continues at coordinate 68,682,762 of CM035162.1, forward strand.
GTTAATGAATATCTTTGGCGATCATAAGATGAATTTAATATTTTTAACGATAAAGGTATTCAAGGTACCCTCACCTCTTTATCATACCAGTATCGTACCTAATTTCGAGGGCTAAAATTCCATAAGGAGGGGAGATTGTGAGACCCAGATTTTATCAATAAAGATTTAAATTTTGACGAAATAATTTTTAATATTATGGTGTGAATTTGAGATAATATTATAGTTGTGGGTAGTATTTATAAATTTTGCAAAGTATGCAAGTGGTTATATTATATTCGATTGGTCGGAAATATTCGGTTTAGCAGGAATATTCGTATAACTACTACTCAATCATTGGTGGACCCCATAATGTAATTATTATTGGATTGAGAAAACGACAAAAATATTTTATTAAAATAACGACGGAAGTTTTACCGTTGATACTGTTGAACTACTCGGTAGTAAAAGTACAGTAATACGTGTGGTTGCATAAGAAATACACGGTATTGATTATCGATGCCTATGTGAGAAGTCACTCGGTTTGATTCCATTATTGTCGATTAATAATATGAATTATTATAATGATAATGACGCTTTTGTTTTATTCGTATTATTAACGTAATAAAATGTAAACATCTTTTATATAAAATAGAATACTTTATTAAAGTTATTCTATAAATAGAATATATTATATTTTATTATGCATAGTGTTGCATAGTATTTTTTGCATAGTGTTATGCATAGTATTGCATATAAGGTTTGCATAGTAAAATATTTTTATATAAATAGAATATATTATATTTTATTTAAAAGATTTTTCTTTAAATATGGACCGCCGATTAAAGTAAATCAATCTGACCGTTCATGGATTAGTTACTATGCATTCCATTTTCCTATAAATAAAGCTCATTCCTTCATTATTTTCCTCATTTAATTCATTGAAACTCTAGAGAGAAAATTATAGAGAGAAGCTATAGAGAGAAAGTTATAGAAAGAAGAAGAGTATTCTCGCTACTTCACTACTTCTATATTCAGCCTCTTTTACTAGTAAGGGTGTTATTCTTTCTTCTTGAAGAGAACTTCATTATTCCATTCATTATTATTCTCATTGGAATAACTCAGAAAAGTGGCATACCCTATACATAACCTCAGATACGCTGTACCATACCCTATACTTGGTGAAATCCTTATGTTATTCCATTGCTTATTATTCTGCTTGGAATAACTCAGTATACGCTGGCTTTTACCCTATACTTGGTGACATTCTTCTATTATTCTCATTGGAACATCCTGCTCATGTGTTTTACACCGGACCGGTTCCGCTTTTATTATTCTGTTGGAACATCCTCGTCATGTGTGTTTTACACCGGACCGGTTCCGCTTTTATCATTCTCGCTGGAATATCCTATCATGTGTTTTACACCTGGATCCGGTTCCATCTTTACTATTCTCGTTGAACATCCTGCTTGGTGTGAATTTCACCGACCGTTCCGTTATTATTATTCTCGCTGAATAACTCGCCTATCGCGGTACCGCATGCATGGTGATATCTTTTGTTATTCCATTCTTTATTATACCCAAATGGTTAAAACTTTGACTTCTATACTCCATGAAATTAGTAGAATATCCTCGATATTTGCGCTTTCATCCAAAGATCTTTTCATGGAAATATTCTTCCGATCATTCTTGAATTTTACTCTACGTAAACAAAGATTATCATGTTGACAATTTGGACGTTAATAATTCATGGATTAAATAATTCTTGAACTTGTTTTATTGAATTATTATGTCATTGTCATCATCCTCATGTTATATTATGTTATCTTCGCTTACGCGCATAGATGAACTTAGTATGATTATGACCAGGATCATTCTAAGATAATCATGACTTGATATAAATGATATGACAAAAGTCCTCGAAAGGGTCTGTAATGCAAATGATGGATAGTTTTTGGTATGATTATGACCGGGGTGATTCTAAGATAGTCATGACCATTGATAATTTGATGAAAATCCTTGATCGTAATACGGGATGATTAGATGTGGTGGTTTATTTATTAAGTCGAGTCTCAAATGATAAAAATTGATGAAAACCTTTTAAAACCTAAAAGATAGTAGACTTTATTCTCTACTTGACTCTTTTAATGGATTGCTTATTCATTGCAGCTTAAACCGTTTGTTCATTGTATTTTATCGCTTAACACCATTGAAGGCTAATGATAATTTATTCAAAGATTATCTTAGTCATAATATTTCTTCTTGGGCTAGTTGAGCTCACCTTTCTTTCTTCCACCGTTTCTTCGTGAAATGAGAACATAGCCGGGACGAAGCCTGGGGGACGTAAGTAATGGTCCGTAGGATAGCATTAGTAGTCCTCACTATTCTGTGAAATAGTGTGATAATAGTTGTAATGAGGACTCCTTTTGAGTTTGTATAATATCTAGTACACAATATTTGTATTCAAACTCACAGTTTATGTCGTATTGTACACGACAGTTACATTAGTAAGTTGTATTTGAATTTATGTACCATGTAAGTGGCGACCCAAGATGGGTGACGTATACCTAATTTTGGGGGCGTTACATTACTGATTCGAAAAATATATATTCGTAGAATTATTGTTATTGGATATTCATATTCATAGAAAATAGAATTGACAATACAGATAATTCCTGTTTATTGTCAAATTATGTTGAGAAATGTCTTAGCTAATTATTCCGGCTAGACGAACATTTGTTAGAACTTGATAAATTCAAAAAGAGAATTCAATTGTTATTGCTAGATCGATGCCAATTATTTCGTCAAGATCGATAAGTAAATAGAAATTGAAATCATTAAATTTTGTTGTTAAATCAAATCTTGATTTTGAGACTGAGAAGAACAACCTTTTATATAAAGGGAACATTTTAGGTCGTATATTCTACTATATTCATTCAGCCTTTATTAAGTATTATGATAATATCGGGTATAATAAAGTGATCACTTTTTATACTTGTAGAGGGGTATGATTTAATCTTTATGGTTATCTGATACTCCTGTGTATGTATCAAAGTAAATCTTTGATAGATACCCGAGAAAATAAGTTCTAAGATCTGGTGAGATATGTTGGTTGATTTCAAGAATCAATAATCACGCAAGTATACACTGGCCAAACAAGTAATAAAGTGATAAGAAAAGTATCGCTCCTACGTAGAATTCTAATTAATAAATTCCAACTACTAGCACTATATCAATCCAATTTTATTTAAACAATGATAAATTATGATTTTCCTCAAATACGTAAAACTAAATTAAACAATTAAAGATATTATTCTAAAATAAGCAAATAAATAAACTAAGGTTTGAATGAATGATTTCCGATAAATAAGGATTAAGACTTCAATATCCCCAATTATGAACAATAAATCAATTATCCAAATATCCCAATTATTATGTCTTCTGAATTGTTAACAAGAATTCTTAAATGTCAAAAGCCCTCTCTCGAGTGATCAATTGCTTTCTATTTAACCCAAATTAACTTTGCTATATCTCTATGCAAAACAATTGAATTAAAATCGTTACAATTCTAATTCCTTATGTGTTACATGCGGTAAACAGATATTCTCATTCCATTCACAAACCTAATTATTCACTGTGTAAATAACTAAGTCACACGTTATCAAACCCAGTTCTAACCCTAGAATTCCTTTCTCAATTCCTTCTAGAGTAACAAGGTAATTATTGGCCATATAATTAATCAATAAATGCAAGGCATGATAAACAATTCACTTCAACATAAATAATTGGAATAAATTGAATAATTAATTTATAGCCATAAAAGGTTTAATTGAAATCTTAATTAAAGAATTAGTTCATAACGGAAATAAAAACCAATAATTGTTTGCAAATCATCCTTAAATAATTACAAATTAAAAATAAGGAGAAGAAGAAGAAGAAAACTCTGTAGCCAATCCTTAGTCTCCAAGTAATCCTTGTGTAGTCTCCAATGAATGAATGATAAGCTCAATAATTGATTAGATGATAACCTAATTTTAGCACTTCAATCCATTTTTATAGCTTCCACAATCCCAATCCAATTAGGCTCCACATAAGCTCCCAATAACCAAGTCAAGTCAAATCAAACAGAAAGTCAAACGCGCTAATCCGGTCAATGCTAGCCGAGGCTCAATACCTTGCCACGTTGGTAGTAGATTTTCAGGTACCATCAATACCGGGCTTCCAAAAATTACAATTATGCCCTTTTCAGCTTAAATTCCCTCGTTTGCTCCTAAAACTCGCAAATCTGCAAAACAACACCTAAACACAGTAAAAATGCCAACAAAATACTTGAGAATACACAGATTCAAGCTTAAGTACATTTGATTTATGGGTATATTACCCAATCATCAAATACCCCCAAACTTAAATCGTTGCATGTCCTCAAGCAACAAACACAAAATAATACTAACAATATGAAAATGACAACTCATGCAAATGCAACTAACTAAATGAACATAATTCCAAAGAATCCAATAGCCACGATATCCATAGGCCTTTAGAAAAATCACAAAAACATGCTAATACATCATGTTAACACGTATCAATGATATCCCAACAATCAACTAATCAATTTGTTATTACCGATATCATGAGTGTGTGTTCAACAACCATGCTAACCCATGAAAGGCAAAAATATGAAAGATAATAAATTTCTTAGTAAGCATCATACAGTGTAACTTGAGAACTCATCAAATATACTTGCTTCAACAAAACTTAAACAATCACCCGAATTCAAGAGTCAAAATGGAATACTTATTCTTTTCTTTTCTTTTTATTTTTATAATCTAGGCTTTTTTTTGCACTTTTCCCGCTTTATTTGCATTTTTTTATATATATACAAAATGATCAGCAATGTCTCATCCCATTAGGCTAATAAAGGCTACCCCTTAGCGAAGCTTTCACCAAACGACTCTCGCACCATGAAAGACCTTAGGGCGCTAGTGTAAAGACAATCCCCTGAGTATTTCTGCTCAAGTAACAAAGGCCCCAAACAAGACTAGTCACCCCATATACCTTTTTTTTTTTATATATATTCCAAATATTTTTCCCCAAACTCGAAGTTTATGTATAAATTCGCCTTCACTAGCTATTCAAATTATCCTTTCACTTCACTAGCAATCTTCCTTTAGAACTCTATTATCTAACCATTTAAACTATCATAGCCAACATGGTCATTTTTCAAAGTGCTTTCCTATAATATCAGTGTCAATCAGATAAAGATTCAATTCATGTCAAGAAAATCATATCACTGACTCAACAATCATTACTAGACTTGTTCATGCAATTCTAAATTCATCATTAGCCCCCAAATATACGTACTATCAAAAACTGGAATTAACATGCAATCCTAAATGCAACATTACTAACAATCAATCCACAACTAATAACAAACTATAATTTTGAAAATAAAACTTAACTACCCCCAAACTAATCTAGAGCAATGTCCTCATGCGAAAAATAAAGCAAAATAAAACAGAGGACTTCACCGACGAGCTTATTCCTCGATGGAGCATCATCGCCTCGCCATCTCTCTTGATCGAAAGGGGGAAAACCGCGTAATCGAGCAGCTGGGAAATGGCTAAGTTGAATGCCCGGATGGGATTGGACAGTCAATGAATTCTGTGCAGCAAATTGGTCAACTAAAAACTTGAAAATCACATCTTGACGTTCCGACAAGCGCACATTCTGGGACTCTATATTGTAAAACTAGTCGCCATCTCCCGCCGACAACTTTGGGACCACACCTCGATGAGCTGCTATAGAGGGGCCATAAGTCGGTGGAGCCTAAGGTGGTGGGGCTTGTGTAAGTGTAACTTGGGGAATTATGAAACCCAATCCCCTAGGGTGATTTGCCCCACCTGTCCACACTTTATAACGACTGATCAACTTGTGGTCTAACACTGGCATAGGCTTTTGAATCATCTCGTCTAACTTCCATTTGACGCCGAACTTAGCACATAATACGCAGATGAGAGACGGATGTGGTAACCCTCAAGTGGTACTTCCACGAGATGCTCGGAGGACAGATTGCAAAATGAGATGGCCCACATCAATTTTAAATCCTTTGATGATTGAGTATAGAAGGACTGCACGTTCCCTAGTGACATGACTCACATGGGTGTATGGCATGAGTTTGGTGCAAATGAACGCATACCATGCCTTCCCATATAAGCTGAGATTCGATAGTGGGAAAGTCATGTTTTCGCGTTCATGTACTGTCCATGTGGTGCCCGACTGACAAAGTTCACGAATTATCTGCTCATAATCCGGCCCATCACTAACAAGACTGGCATACTCATCATGAAAATCCTCCACTGGTAGTTGATAACACGCATTGAAGTCCTCTTCGCCAATTTCCACTATTTTGCCCTTACAAATACCGTATAGTGATCATGTTCGCACGCTACGTAAAATTCTTTCACCACCGCAATTATCGCCGGATCGGCCGCTTTGCAAGTGTGAACCGCCTTCCTCTCTGGCTATCATGACTACCATGTCGCCATCCTTTAATTGATCCGGCCTCAACCCACGCCCCGAACCAATGAACGAGTAGCCATCCGGGCCAGATCTTTCCCGAGCCGCAAAGACCGACAAAACTACGGTCACAAATCTCTGAGGTGGAGTCGAGGCGGTCCCCGAACCTTCACCACGCCGACGCTTGATGCTATGTCGTAAATTCTACAATTACAAGCATATATATGTATTAGCATCGAATGTAATTGAAATTTGGATAAACTTATGTATGACTTTACCCCAAAACTTTAAAATATATGTCAACTTGAATACATCAGTGGGGATGATACTCGACAAAAAAACGCAAAGCGCATGCAATAATAGTACCACTTGAGTCATGGACTCTTAAGTTCGAGAATGAACAAAACCACACAATAGATGCCCTCAAGAGTTGTCATGGAGTGCAATAGAGACATGCATGTATCAATATAGTGTATTTCACCCCACTCTAAGTTACTATGTGCAATGATAGCCATGTGCTACAAGAGATTGAAATCATCATTGTGGCAAGAAGGTCCGTAATGATAAGTGCTTGGACATGGTGATATGTGTGCATGTGGACAAGATCACTGACTCAGGTAAAATAACAAACACCTTGTGGGTGTGAAATGTATCCCTAGCATTCAAACATGTATAATAACATATGCTCCCAATTTAAGAATTAACACATATGTACCGTATAAGATAGTCAAGATCAGGAGATTGACATGCTTCGATGTTGGTGTAAAGAGATATGAATTTAGTAGAATATGTACCTACCAACCACATCATTAGATAGCTTTTGTGCCCCAACGTTCAAATATAATTCAAGACATACCTGGGTAGATCTTGTTGCAATTGAATGAGAAAGATGAAATTTATGGAACACAAGAGAACAATGGATCGTATAAATCTGATTTGAATTATGAAATTGTAATTAGCACTTGTCAGTTACTCTATAAAGGTAATGGAGGCGTGTGGCATGGAATTAAAAGAGAAGAGAGGTTGGGATAGAAGAGAAGTGTAACCATCCGGTATTTGAGTGCAAACAGGAGTCTGGAATGCATCCTCGCCTTTGGGCGCAAATAATATCATAGTGACACAATGGGCGCGCCAGAGGTCGAGGTTTGGGTACGGATATAGCGCCGGGCGCTATCAAGACAAGCATTGTGTAGCACCGGGGAGCTGTAGGTCAGCAGGTTCATGACTTGCATAGCCTCGGGGTGCTGCGTTGTAGTACAAGTTGAGCGCCGGGGCGCTGGGGGTCCGTGGGTGCAAGAACTCCAAGCCTCATTCGCACTTCTTTGAACCTGCAACATCAGACTTTATTAATAAACCCATGCCACCAGGATTAACTCAAGACTCAATCTCCCCCAATGTTGACTAACTCTACTACCTAATATTAAAATAGAGAAATGATATGCACGAGATAAAAAGAATAAAATAAAATAATCTAAGAATAAAAATTATAAAAAAAATGATTGGGGTGCCTCCCAATAAGCGCTTTGTTTACTGTCGTCGGCCCGACTTTGTTGGTATGCTCAATTGTCCACTAGGTCGGAGAGGTTCATGACCATTGTTTGACGTTCAATAGGTCCACTCCAATAATGTTTGAGTCTTTGACCGTTAACCTTGAATGTGCAATTTAAATTTGGTTTTTCGATCTCAATGTTACCGCAGGGTGCAACAGTACACGATCGTAAATCGGATCTCGACCAACGTGATTTCAGTTTCCCAGGAAATAACCGCAATCTTGAGTTGAAAAGCAAGACTTGTTGGCCCGGTTCAAACGTTTTATCGAGAATTTTCTTATCATGCCATGCTTTGACTTTCTCCTTGTAAAGTTTTGCATTTTCATAAGCGTTGAAACAGAATTCATCCATCTTGTTCAACTGCAGTACCTTTTCTCACCTGCTGCTTGTTCATCAAAATTGAGCTTCCGAATGGTCTAGTGTGCACTATATTCTAGCTCAACTAGGAGGTGGCACGCCTTTCCGTAAACCATTCGATAAGGTGACATACCGATCGGATTCTTGTATGATGTACGATATGCCCATAGAGCATCGTCAAGATGTAAAGACCAATCTTTTCATGACGGATTGACCACCTTTTCCAGAATTCTCTTAACCTCCCTATTCGAGACCTCAGTTTGACCATTGGTTTGGGGATGATACACAACTGCGATTTTATGACGAACCCCATACTTTACCAACAATTTTGTGAGCTACTTGTTACATAAATGTGTTCCCTCATCATTGATTATTGCCCGCGGAGTCCCAAATCGCGAGAAGATATTTTTCTTTAAGAATCGAAGGACGACGTTAGCGTCATTGGGTGGGCAAAGCTGTGGCTTCTACCCATTTGGAAACATAATCGACCGCCAACAAGATGTATTGATTATCGAAAGATGATGGAAAGGTCCCATAAAATCGATTCCCCAAACGTCGAATAGTTCAACCTCCGTAATTGTGTTGAGTGGCATTTCATTGCGCTTGAGATATTACCTACGCTGTTGGCATCGATTGCATTTCAAAGACAAAGAGATAAGCATCTTTGAATAAAGAAGGCCGAAAAATCCCGATCAGTAGTACTTTTGTCATTGCTCGATCACCTAATAATGACCTCCGTAATCGAGGAGTGGCAATGGCCTAATATACTATCCATTTCTTCATGAGGCACACAACGCCTTATCATTTGATCTCGCATGTGCCTTAAAATGTAAATGGTTCATCCCAATAGTATTGCTTCACATCGTAGAGAAACTTCTTTTGTTATTGTGAGGTCAAATCCGGAGGTAATACTTTGGCAACCACGTAATTCACATAGTCAACATGCCAAGGTAATATTGTGGTTACTCGGAATAGTTGTTCATCTAGAAATTTTTCATTGATCAGTATGTTGTCTTTCTTCTGTTCCTCTGCGTTTTCCAACTGAGAAAGATGATCCGCCACCTGATTTTCTGTCCCCTTTTTGTTCCGGATCTCTAGATCGAATTCTTGTAACAATAGTACTAACCGTATCAAATGTAGTTTTGCATCCTTCTTCTCATTCAGATATTTAATGGCAGAATGATCAGTGTAGACAATTACCTTGGTGCCAATAAGATACGCTCTGAATTTATCGAAGGCAAACACCACTGCAAGTAACTCTTTTTCGGTGGTTGTGTGGTTCAACAGGGCATCCATCAACGTCTTACTAGAGTAGTAGATAGTGTGAAAAATCTTGTCATGACGTTGACCCAACACTGCTCCCACAGCGTAGTTATTGGCGTCGCACATCAATTCAAACGGTAAAGACCAATCAGGCGCCACAATAATTCGAGCAGAGACCAATTTCTTCTTTAATACCTTCAATACCTCGATACAGGACTGATCCATTTTGAACGTGACATCTTTCTCTAGGAGAGAACATAGGGGTTTCAAAATCTTTGAAAAATCTTTAATGAAACATCTGTAGAACCCCGCATGTCCCAAGAAGCTTCGTATTCCCTTCACAGATGATGGAGGAGGTAATTTCTCAATCGTTTCTATCTTTGCTCATCCACCTCTAATCTCGATGCGTAAACCTTTATGCCCCGTAATAATCCTTTCTTGCACCATAAAATGACATTTTTCCCGCTTAAGCACCAAAGTTAGTCTCCACACATCTTTTTAACACCAAGATCGATTCTTCAAACACAAGTCAAAACTATCACTCAACACGAGAAGTCATCCATGAATACCTCTAAATTCCATCTATCGAGAAGATTGCCATCATACATCGCTGAAAGGTTGTTGCCGACGATTACATAAACCAAAAGACATACGCCTAATGCAAACGCATCGTATGGACATGTGAACGTGGTCTTTCTTGATCTTCTCGAGCTATGATTATACACTAGAATATCCATCTAGATAGTAGAATTAATGTCCCGCTAACTCCATCTAAATCCGATCAATGAACGTAAAGGGAAGTGATCCTCAAGGTGGCTTTATTCAACTTATATAATCCATACATACTTCCAAATTTATAATAGCTTCTAGTCGAGATGAGCTCATTAGCTTCATTCTTCACCACCGCTATACCCCTTTCTTCTTGATGCGACCGCATGTGACTTACCCACTGAAACCGTCGAGATTGGGTAAATAATACCTGCATCCAACCATTTTATAATTTCCTTTTTCACCACATCTTTCATAATGGGATTTAACCTTCTTTGCATCTCAATGGTTGGTTTTGACCCCTCTTCCATTAAAATCTTATGCATGTAGAAAGATGGGCTAATACCTCGAATATCCGCTATAGTCCACCCAATCGTTGTTTTGAATTCGCGCAGAACACGTAGCAATTTTTCCTTTTGGGTGTCAGTTAACTCTGTCGAAACAATAACGGGTAAGGTCGAATCCTTCCCCAGATAAGCATACTCAAGATGAGAGGGGAGTGGCTTTAATTCCAACACCGGTGGCTCTTCTATCGAGGGTTTGCACTTTTTACCGTCCGTTTTGGGCCTATCAAGGGTGTCGAATGGTTGATTATTTTTCTGTAGAAACATTGTCATATCTAGCCATTTGATCCGCTTCAATGTCCTCATCAATACCATAGTCGCTCATTCCGATCAACATAGATTCTATCGGGTCTTCTCGAGTAGTTTCCGCAAAACTTGTGATTAACTAACTCGCCCATTACATCCACCCGCAAACACTCACCTTTTTCTTCTGGATAAGCCATTGATTTAAACACATTAAAAGTGACCTGCTGATCTTCAACTCGCATCATCAATTCTCCTTTCTGTACATCGATCAATGTTCTCCCCGTTGCTAAAAATGGTCGCCTGAGAATAATGGGAATTTCCTTGTCTGCTTCACAATCCAAAATAACGAAATCTGCTGGGAAGATAAATTTATCCACTCTTACTAATACGTCTTCAACGATACCTCGTGGATATGTAACTGATCGGTCCACCAACAATAAACTAATATTTGTCGGTTTTGGTGCCTTGAGCCTAAATAGACTGTATACTGATAATGGCATCAAATTAATACTGGCCCCCAAATCACATAATGTTCTTCCCGAAAATTGATTACCAATGTCATACGGAATAGTAAAACTACCTGGATCTTTCAACTTCGGAGGCAACTTGTTCTGGATAATTGCGCTGCATTCTTCGGTTAGCGCTACTATTTCAAAATCACCCATTTTAATTTTCTTTGACATCACATCCTTCATGAACTTAGCGTAGCTCGACATTTGTTCTAAAGCTTTGACAAATGGGATGTTGATATGCAGTTTCTTAAAAATATCCAAAAATCTTGAAAACTGCTTATCTAACTTGGATTTCTAAAACCTCTACGGATACGGTATTGGCGGCATTGTGATAGTTGGTTCTGGTGCATTCTGCTCTACGATTTCCTCTTTATCTTTCCCGGTTTCCAGAACTTCTATTTCAGCTATCGCGTTGTCCCCCTTTTCCTTATCCTAAACTATTTCTTGCAAATCCTTCCCACTGCGTAAAGTTACAGCCTTGTAATGCTCATTTCACCTCGATTTATTTCTCAGATCACCGGAGCGCCCTAGTGGATTCGTTATTCAATGCATGTGCTATTTTCCCCACTTGATTTTCCAGATTCTTTAACGATGCCCCATGGCTTTGCAAAGTCAAACTTACTTGATTCAATTTCATATCTTGTTCTTCGTTCTTTTTTGTCGTAAGCTCTAATGAATTTTTCCAAGGCTTCTTCCAAACTTGATTTCTCTCGTTGTTGAGTCGATTTTTGAAATCCGGAGGTGTTTTGTTGTTCAGGTGGTTGAGCTGCAGCTTGGTTGTTACTCCATGAAAACTCCGGATGATTTTTCCAACCTGGATTATAAGCATTTTGAGTCGGATACGGTTGAGTTGAGCGATTATAGTTTCCTACGAACTGTGTTGATTCAGAATTTATGGCACATTGATCCGTAGCATGACCCCCAGCACACAACTCACAAACCATCGCTACCTGCTGTGTGGCTTGTGGACGCCATATTTCCATATGCTTAGCTATTGCGGTCACTTGTGCTGTTAATGTTGTCATTGCGTCCACTTCATACTTTCCCGATGCTTTCGGATGATTCGACCTTGTCATGGGCCACTGATAGTTGTTGGTGGCCATTTTCTCTAACAATTGATACTCCTCATCAAAACTCTCGCACATGATCGCTCCTCCTGCTGCTGCATCAATACTAGACCTCGTGGATGCGTGCAAACCATCACAAAATATCCCTAATTGCATCCACTGCGAAATTCCATGATGAGGGTACTTACGGAGCATATCCTTGAACCTTTCTCATGCCTCATATAATGACTCTGAATTAAATTGGGCGATGGTATGAATATCGTTCCGTAGTTTTGCCAACTTCGCTGGTGGGAAGAACTAAGCTAAAAAATTTTGAGCTAAGTCATCCCAAGTGGTGATTGAGCAAGGAGGCAAGGAGTGTAACCAGCTTCGTGCTTTATCTTTCAAAGTAAACTGGAACATCCTCAACCTTGTAGCATCTTTCGATACATTGTTAAATTTGAAGGTATCGCAAACTTCCAAGAAACTAAAGATATGCTCATTAGGATCATCTATCGAATTACCCCCAAACTGACATGTATTCTCAGAAGCATCCGAATTGTTCCCGTTTTATCTCGAAACTGCTCGCATTGATTGTCTTACCTCTTAATACTGATCAGAATCTGCGATATTCTGCATGGCGTAATCCCTAAGTGATTTCGCTTGTTTCTCCGCCATGTTCACGGGTATTTCCTGGTATGCCAGTTCTTCTTCCAAATGTATAACCTCACTATTCAAATGCACTTTTTGAAACTTCTTTTCGATGTCATCTGTATACGGAAAAAGTTCCTCTTTAGCCTTCGATCTAATGTGCATACACGCACAAGAATTCCTGCCAATCCAAGAAGAAAAATAAGTAACGTTTAAATTAAGACCGAATTGATTATAACTAATATGAAATTAATATTAATAAAAATTTCCAAGAATAAGCGCCTAAAAACTTGTTGGTTGATTTCAAATCAATAATCACGCAAGTATACACTACCAACAAGTAATAAAGTGATAAGAAAAGTATCGTTCCCACAGAGAATTTTAATTAATAAATTCCAACTACTAGCACTATATCAATCCAATTTTATTTAAACAATGATAAATTATGATTTTCTGAAATACGAAAACTAAATTAAACAATTAAAGATATTATTCTAAAATAAGCAAATAAATAAACTAAGGTTTGAATGAATGATTTTCGATAAATAAGGATTAAGACTTCAATATCCCCAATTATGAACTATAAATCAATTATCCAATTATCCCAATTATTATGTCTTCTGAATTGTTAACAAGAATTCTTAAATGTCAAAAGCCCTCTCTCGAGTGATCAATTGCCTTCTATTTAACCCAAATTAACTTTGCTATATCTCTATGCAAAATAATTGAATTAAACTCGTTACAATTCCAATTCCTTATGTGTTACATGCGGTAAACAGATATTCTCATTCCATTCACAAACCTAATTATTCACTGTGCAAATAACTAAGTCACACGTTATCAAACCCAGTTCTAACCCTAGAATTCCTTTCTCAATTCCTTCTAGAGTAACAAGGTAATTATTGGCCAAATAATTAATCAATAAATGCAAGGCATGATAAACAATTCACTTCAACATAAATAATTGGAATAAACCAATAATTAATTTATAGCCATAAAAGGTTTAATTGAAATCTTAATTAAAGAATTAGTTCATAACGAAATAAAAACCAATAATTGTTTGCAAATCATCCTTAAATAATTACAAATTGAAAATAAGGAGAAGAGAAGAAGAAGAAAAAACTCAGAGCCAATCCTTAGTCTCCAAGTAATCCTTGTGTAGTCTCCAATGAATGAATGATAAGCTCAATAATTGATTAGATGATAACCTAATTTTAAAGACTTCAATCCCTTTTATAGCTTCCACAATCCCAATCTAATTAGTCTCCACATAAGCTCCCAATAACCTAGTCAAGTCAAATCAAACAGAAAGTCAAACGCTTAATCCGGTCAAATGCTAGCCGAGGCTCAATGACTGACGCCGGGCTTCCAAAAAATTACAATTATGCCCTTTTCCAATTAAATTTCCCCATTTGCTCCTAAAACTCCCAATTATGCAAAACTTTTCCTAAACACGGTAAAAATGCCAATAAAATACTTGAGAATACCAAATTCAAGCTTAAGTACATCACCTTTAAACACCCAATCATCAAGATGCTCAATAAATCCGGAAAATATTCCACTTTGTTATTAAGAGAATATTCTTGTTTATTCAAGCTATCGTAGAAACTTTGAAAGCGTTGTACGATCATTATCAAATTATATTACCCAATAGGAGAAGACTTGTTATTAATTAATGATTTATTCAGCCATTTCAAAGTTCCCCGAACTTTGGTGTCATTCTATCAAAATAGATAGTTTATTATTCTGATACTTATACATTCATTGTATATCCTAACTTGCGGGGCAAATTTATTGGTCACCCTTGCTAAATAAAACTTTTCAGCTAAGGACGAAGTTGTAGAAGGTGTTGTGAAGAACAAAGGCAAAATGCTGGAGTAGTTATAATAAACTTATTATTATGATATGTTTGTAAACCCTTTTTGTATATCTAAGGGGTATGTTTGTAATGTTAAGGTTAGAGAACCTGGGATAATGTATTAACTATATCAGTTAATGAAATGTATGTTCCTATTTATAATTAAATGGGTAGTTAAATGATATTTATATTGTGGATCGTGAGCACCAAACTTGGGTCGTAGTAACCCGAATTTGGGGGGTGTCACAGTTGGTATCAAAGTCAGTAGTGACCAAGGCATCACAAGTTGGTAGCAGAGCTGTAGGTTATAAACCTTAAGTGTGGTGGGGAAAACCCTAGGATTATAACCATAAGCGAAATCTAGAATACTCATTTAGAGTACTAAGTGAGGGATTGCCAAAATATACCGAATCTTTGAGATATATGGACACGTAGTGTGAGAGGTTCAGTCTTTGAAGTATTAATCAAGTCATTTAGACTGATTGTAGGTTGTCTGGAGAAGATGAAATGAGTGCGAGATGCTTAGCGGCTATTGCACCAAAGCCGATGAAGAAGGTACCAAATATAAATCGAATCAGTTAAAATGGTGGGAGAAGATGAACCTATGGTCAATCTAGGGAGCGATCATGACGATTATCCCAAGATGTATCAGAGTGGTGATGAGAAGGCGGAGTCCAAAGAAGCTAAGGTGGAAAAAAAAGGAATGAGATCAAAGTTGGAGAACATGATCAGGAATCTGCAGAAGTCCAAGAACTCCGGAGAAAAGTATTTCTCTTGGAGGAATTATGGGAGACGGAACGAGCTGAAGGCGCAGGTGGAAAGAATGAAGACTGAAGGTGGTGTATCGTCCGAAGGAATAATCATGCAGTAAGAAGGGAAAGAATAAGAGAAAGAGGGACAACGACAGCGATAACTCTGAAAAAATTCAAACATGAAGAAGAAGCAAGTCTGCAGCAAGTGTGGAAAGACTCACGTGGGAGAATGCATGATGTGGAAGAACGTGTGCTTCAATTTTAAGCAAAAAGGACATATTTTCCTATATTGTCCCTAAGCAAGGGCAACAAGTGTCCCATAAGAAGAGGAAGACCGTGAAGGGAGGGACGGAGATAGCTTAAGTTTAAGCGATAGTATCTTTTGATAGAGTGTGATATTAACGGTTTTAATATCAAGAATGATATGTGAACATATGAAAATATATATGTTTGTATGAATGAAATCTTTATTTTCTATATGAATATAAGATTAAGATTAATTTTTGAGTTCTTAAAACTTATACTTATGGTAAGTTCATGACTCATAATTATATGAAATGTATTGAACCCCTCAGCGAATAGATGCCAAAGGTCTGACTAGGATAAGTTCATACACTCATATAATTGTGGCAAGTTCCTGAACCCCTTGGTGTGGTAAGTTTGATGAACGGGGAATAGTTATGTGTGAATGGAGAATTACGACTTTTGTAAAGTTGTGTTGTTAATCCTGATATTATTTAAAAAGGAATAGTGCTGTGTGTTAAGAGCTAAATGTATTGTGTGCTATTTGAATAAATATGTTATTATATGAGAATTTTTTTTATTATTATTCTTATTGTATTATTAATAAGAATTTGTGTAGAGAAGGAGAATTAATGTAAGATTTTTATCAGATAATGCCGCCAAGGAAGGAAGGTCTAAAGGGAAATATGGAGGAACAATTTGTGAATCTGAAGCAGGAAGATATGACGGTGACAGAATATTTTGTCAAGTTCAACGAGTTAGCAAAATTTACTCCACATCGAGTGGACACTGAGGAGCTTAAAGCACGATGTTTTAGGAACGGATTGAAATCGTTGGTACTCGAGAAGTTGAATGTGCGGCAAATTAGTTCATTTTCAACGTTATTAGAAAAAGCCATTATCGCTGAAGGAAAAATTGAAGCTGTATTGAAGAATGGTCAAGAACAAAGAAAGGAGGCTGAAGGAAATATTATGATAGGTGGTAGTGGAGGTAGTAATCTTAATAAACGTAAGATGGATGGTGATATTAATTCAGGAAATAATCCAAAGAGAGATTAGGAAGAAAAGCGGCGGCAGTCGCGTAGTTCATGGGAAGCATCATCAAAGAGTTTATTTGAAGAACAAAGGAGTCTGTTACAATTGTGGTCAAGAAGGACACATGTCACCCAGTGTCCCATTCCAAAGAAGACACAAGGTTGTTTTGCATGTGGATCGACCGATCATCTGGTCCGGAATTGTCCGAAGAGAAATGTAGAGATGAGAAGTGCCAACAAGGGACCCGGTAGCAAAACCCTGGCGATTAAAGAGTCAGCTCAGCAGGGAAGACCAACAACATTCACTTTTAGCATGACAATTCCAAATGCAACAGCTGCCCATGAAGAGGCGACAGGTAATGAGTTCAGTTAGAAATTAATTTACGCAAGAAATACGAGTTAGATATTTCTGTGAGTTGTTTTCTTTGATAGATTCAAGTCATAGGTTAGAATATGACACACAAATGAATATTGTGTTGTTAAGAATGAATTGATGATACAACTTTAAAAGATTATAGAGAATAAGAAAGCGGTGATTCCGAGGACGGAATCCTTTTAAGGAGGGGTGACTGTGATAACCCGGGATATCGAATAATTAAAATTTTATGAATAATTTTTTTTATTAATATTAATATTGATTATCAATTTTGTGACATGTATCTGTGATACGAGTCTCGAGAAGGTTAATTTGTGTATTGACTAATAAAATTAGAGTAGAGTTGTGCTTAAAAAGATGAGAAACCCTAACCCTAATTTCTGGAAAGGGATTCGACATAAAATATAATTAAAATAATTATATTAATGAGTACGCGTTTGTATTGTTTAGAATTTTGATCAATGATTGATCGGATAAGGTTTAAAATTATAAACCCTAATAAGAGATTAGAAACCCTAATATCAGGATTAGGAACCCTAACGTACCGTTAGAAATTGATGATTGGGTAATATACCCATGAATTGGATATATTTGGACTTAAATTATTGCATTCTCAAGTTATTTAGAAGCATTTTATTGTGATTAGTTGTTGTTTTGCAGATTCGGGAGCTGCAGGGACAAATTGGGGATTTTAAGCTATCAAATGGCAAAATTGTAATTTTTAGCTCAGTAACTGGGCTACCTAATTGAAATCAATCGATTATTTGAATCGATGCGCCACATTATCCGTCCGTTGTCTTGGTTTGGCCCATGGAATGCAAAGTTGATTTGGATTTGGAGTGGGGAGCAATATGTGAAGTATATAAGGTTTATGTTGCTGAATTAAAAGGGGATCTTATCAGTCATTAATTAGAGGCTACACAAGGATTACTTGAAGACTAAGGATTGGCTCAAGAGTTTTCTTCTTCTTCTCCTTATTTTCAATTTGTAATTCTTTAAGGATGATTTGCAAACGATTATTGATATTTATTTCCGTTATGAACTAATTCTTTAATTAAGATTTCAATTGAACCTTTTATTGCTATAAATTAGTTATTCAGTTTATTCCAATTATTTATGTTGAAGTGAATTGTTTATCATGCCTTCCATCTATTGATTAATTATTTGGCCAATAATTACCTTGTTACTCTAGAAGAAATTAAAAGAGGAATTCTAGGGTTAGAACTGGGCTTGATAACATGTGACTTAGTTATTTGCACAGTGAATAATTAGGTTTGTGAATTGAATGGAAATATCTGTTCACCGCATGTAACACATAAGGAATTAGAATTGAAGGAATTTAATTCACTTGTTTTGCATCGGAATATAGCAAGATTAATCTGGATTAAATAGAAGTCAATTGATTACTTGGAAAAGGACTTTTGACATTTGAGAATTCCTGTTAACAATTCAGTAGACATAATAATTGGGATAATTGGATAATTGAGTTATAGTTCATAATTTGGGATATTGAAGTCTTAATCATTATTTATCGGAAATCATCCATTCAAATCTTAGTTTATTTATTTGTCTATTTTAGAGTAATATCTTTAATTGTTTAATTTAGTTTCAATATTTCAGAAAATCATAATTTATCGTTGTTTAAATAAAATTGGGTTGATATAGTGCTAGTAGTTGGAATTTATTAATTAGAATTCTCTGTGGGATCGACACTCTATTTTATCACTTTATTATTTGTTGACCGTGTATACTTGCACGTATTCTTTGATTGCGAAATCGACCAACAAGTTTTTGGCGCCGCTGCCGGGGAATTTTTATTAATATTAAATTCATATTAGTTATAATCAATGCGGTCTTAATTTAAACGTTACTTATTTTTCTTCTGGAATTGGCACGAATTCTTGTGAGTGTATGCACACTAGATCGAAAGCAAAAAAGGAACTTTTTTCATATACGCATTTACATCGAAAAGGAAGTTCCGAGAATTGTGTTTGATAGTGAGGTTATACATTTGGAAGAAGAACAGCGGACAGAAATACCCGAAATACCCAGAGAACGAATGTAAATCACTTAGGGATTACGCCATGCTGAATGTCACGGATATACAGTCGAGTATTAGGAGGTCGGCGATCAATGCGAACAGTTTCGAGATAAAACCAGGAATAATTCAGATGCTACAGAATACGTGTCAGTTTGGGGGTAATTCGATAGATAATCCTAATGAGCATATCTTGAGTTTCTTGGAAGTTTACGACACCTTCAAATTTAACAATGTATCGGAAGATGCTACAAGGTTGAGGATGTTCCCGTTTACTTTAAAAGATAAAGCGCGAAGTTGGTTACACTCTTTGCCTCCTGGCTCAATCACCACTTGGGACGACTTAGCTCAAAAAATTTTAGCTAAGTTCTTCCCACCAGCGAAGTCGGCAAAACTACACAACGATATTCACACTTTCGCACAATTTGATTCAGAGTCGTTATATGAGGCGTGGGAAAGGTTTAAGGATGTGCTCCGTAAGTGCCCTCATCATGGAATTCGGCAGTGGATGCAATTAGGGATATTTTGTGATGGTTTGCACGCGTCCACGAGGGCTAGTAATAATGCAGCAGCAAGGGGAGCGATCATGTCTAAGAGCTTTGATGAGTCATATCAGTTGTTAGAGACAATGGCCAGCAACAACTATCAGTGGCCCATGACTAGGTCTAATCATCTGAAAGCATCGAGAAAGTATGAAGTGGATGCGATGACAGCATTAACAGCACAAGTGGCCGCAATGGCTAAGCAAATGGAAACATGACATCCACAATCCGCACAGCAGGTAGCAATGGTTTGTGAATTATGTGATGGGGGTCATGCCACGGATCAATGTGCCATAAATTCTAAATCAGCTCAGTTCGTAGGGAGCTATAATCGATCAACTCAACCGTACCCGACTCATAATGCATATAATCCAGGTTGGAGAAATCACCCGGGGATTTCATGGAGTAACACTCAAGCTGCAGCCCAAGCACCTAGACAACAAAACACATCCGAATTTCAAAATCAGACTCAACAATAGCCAGAGAAGAAATCGAGTTGGGAAGAAGCCTTGGAAAAATTTATTAGAGCATCTGACAAAAGGAACGAGGAACAAGACAAAAAATTGAATCAAATAGAGCTGAATATGTAAAGCCAAGGTGCATCGATAAAGAATCTGGAGAATCAAGTGGGGCAAATAGCACATGCATTGAATAACCGTCCACAAGGAACACTCCCGAGTGATACAAAAATAAATCCGGGCAAAAACGAGCATTACAAGGCTGTAACTTTATGCAGTGGGAAGGACTTGCAAGAAATAGTTAAGGATAAGGAAAAGGGGGACAACGCAACAGTTGAAATAGAAGAAGTTGTGGAAACCGGGAAAGAGAAAGATGAAATCGTAGAGCAGAATGCACCAGAACCAACTATCACAATGCCGCCCATACCCTATTCGCAGAGGTTTCAGAAATCCAAGTTAGATAAGCAGTTTTCAAGATTTTTGGATATTTTCAAGAAATTGCATATCAACATCCCATTTGCCGAAGCTTTAGAACAAATGTCGAGCTACGCTAAGTTCATGAAGGATGTGTTATCAAAGAAAAGGAAATTGGGTGATTTTGAAACAAGATGCGCTTAACCAAGAATGCAACTGTAATTATCCGTAATGTTGCCTCCGGTTAAAAGATCCATGTAGTTTTACTATTCCGTGCGACATTGGTAACCAGTTTTCGGGAAGAGCATTGTGTGATTTGGGGGCTAGTATAAATTTGATGCCATTATCCGTCTACAATCAATTTGGACTTAAGTCACCAAAACCGACAAATATCAGTTTATTGTTGGCGAATCGATCGATTATATATCCACGAGGTATCGTTGAAGACGTATTAGTAAGAGGTGATAAATTCATCTTCCCAGCAGATTTCGTTATCTTGAACTGTGAAGCAGACAAGGAAATTCCCATCATTCTCGGGCGACCATTTTTAGCAACGGGGAGAACATTAATTGATGTACAGAAAGGATAATTGACAATGCGAGTTGAAGATCAACAGGTCACCTTTAATGTATTTAAGTCGATGTCCTATCCGAAGAAAAAAGGTGAGTGTTTGCGGGTGGATATAATGGATGAATTAGTGAATCACAAGTTTTGCGGAAACTACTCAAAGGACCCGATAGAATCCATGTTGTTCGACATAGACGACTACAATATTGAGGAGGACATTGAGCATATCATATGGCTAGATACAACATCGTTCTTCCGAAAAAACAATAAACCATTCGACACCCTTGATAAGTCCAAAACAGAAGGTAAAAAGGGCAAACCTTCAATAGAAGAGCCATCAGTGTTGGAATTAAAGCCACTGCCGTCTCATCTTGAGTATGATTATCTGGGAAAAGATGCGACTCTACCAGTGATTGTTTCGACAGAGTTAACGGACACGCAAAAGGAGAAACTGCTACGGGTTTTGCGAGAGTTCAAAATAGCGATTGGGTGGACTATAGCGAATATTCGAGGTATTAGCCCATCTTTTTGTATGCATAAGATTTTAATGGAAGAGGGGTCAAAACCAACCATTGAGATGCAAAGAAGGCTAAACCCCATTATGAAAGATGTGGTGAAAAAGGAAATTATAAAATGGTTGGATGCTGGTATTATTTACCCAATCTAAGACAGTTCGTGCTTAAGTCCTGTACATTGTGTACCAAAGAAAAGGGGTATGACGGTGGTGAAGAACAAAGCTAATGAGCTCATCCCTACTAGAACTGTTACAGGCTGGAGAGTATGTATGGATTACCGCAAGCTAAATAAAGCCACACGCAAGGATCACTTTCCCTTGCCGTTCATTGATCAGGTGTTGGACAGGTTAGCGGGACATCAATTCTACTATCTGCTGGATGGATATTCCGTGTATAATCAAATTGCCATAGCTCCGGAAGATCAAGAAAAAACCACGTTTACATGTCCATACGGTACGTTTGCATTCCGGCGTATGTCTTTTGGTTTATGTAATGCGCCGGTGACCTTTCAATGATGTATGATGGCAATCTTCTTCGATATGGTCAAACAGAATTTGGAGGTATTTATGGATGACTTTTCTGTGTTTGGTGATAGTTTCGACTTATGTTTACAAAATCAGATTTTAGTGTTGAAACGATGCGTGGAGACTAACCTGGTGCTTAACTGGGAAAAATGTCACTTTATGGTGCAAGAGGGGATTATTCTTGGGCATAAGGTTTCTGTATCCGGATTAGAGGTAGATAGAGCAAAGATAGAAATGATTGAGAAATTACCTCCTCCATCATCTGTGAAGGGAATACAAAGCTTCTTGGGACATGCAGGTTTCTACAGACGCTTCATTAAAGATTTTTCGAAAATCTCGAAACCCCTATGTTCACTCTTAGAGAAAGATGTGCCATTCAAGATGGATCAGTCATGTATCAAGGCATTTGAGGTATTAAAGAAGAAATTGGTCTCTGCTCCAATCATTGTAGCGCCCGATTGGTCTGTACCGTTTGAATTGATGTCTGCGACGCCAAAGGATTACGCCAGTGGGAGCAAGTGTTAGGTCAACGTCACGACAAGATTTTTCACACTATCTATTACTCTAGCAAGACATTGATGGACGCTCAGTTGAACTACACAACCACCAAAAAAGAGTTACTTGCAGTTGTGTTTGCCTTCGACAAATTCAGATCATACCTCCTTGGGACCAAGGTAATTGTCTACACTGATCATTCTTCCATTAAATATCTGATTAAGAAGAAGGATGCCAAACCACGATTAATACGGTGGGTACTATTGTTACAAGAATTTGATCTGGAGATCAGGGATATAAAAGGTACCGAAAATCAAGTGGCGGATCATCTTTCGCGATTGGAAAACGCAGAGGTACAGAAGGAACACAACATATTAATTAATGAAAAGTTTCTGGATGAACAACTATTCCGAGTAACCATAATATTGCCTTGGTATGCTGACTATCTGAATTACGTGGTTGCCAAAGTCTTACCACCAGATCTGACCTCACAACAACGAAAGAAGTTCTTCCACGATGTGAAGCAATACTATTGGGACGAACCGTTTCTTTTTAAGGCTTGTGCAGATCAAATGATAAGACGTTGTGTGCCTCATGAAGAAATGGATAGCATATTAGGCCATTGCCACTCCTCAGATTAGGGAGGTCATTATTCTGGCGATCGCACAGCAGCAAAAGTGCTACAATTGGGATTTTTCTAGCCTTCTTTATTCAAAGATGCTTACCTCTATGTGCTGAGATGCGATTGGTGCCAACGCATAGGTAATATCTCCAAGCGCAACGAAATGCTACTCAATTCAATCTTGGAGGTAGAACTATTCGACGTATGGGGAATTAATTTTATGGGACCTTTCCCATCATCTTTCAATAATCAGTACATTTTGTTGGCAGTCGATTATGTTTCCAAATGGGTAGAAGCCGCAGCGTTACCCACGAATGATGCCAACGTCGTCCTCCGATTTTTAAAGAAAAACATCTTCACACGATTTGGTACGCCGAGAGCGATAATAAGTGATGAGGGAACTCATTTCTATAATAAGCAGTTTACAAAATTTCTTGTCAAGTATGGGGTTTGTCATAAAATTACAGCTGCGTACCATCCCTAAACCAATGGTCAAGCGGAATACTCGAACCGGGAAGTCAAGCGAATTATGGAAAAAGTGGTAAATCCGTCACGAAAAGATTGGTCTTTGAGTCTTGACGATGCTCTATGGGCATATCGCACAGTATATAAGAATCTGATTGGCATGTCACCTTATCGCATGGTCTACAGAAAGGCGTGTCACCTCCCGATCGAGCTAGAATACAGTGCACACTGGGCCATTCGAAAACTGAACTTTGATCTAGAAGTGGCGGGATCGAAAAAGTTACTGCAGTTGAACGAGAGGGACGAATTCTGGTTCAATGCCTACGAGAACGCAAAGCTTTACAAGGAGAAAGTCAAAGCCTGGCATGATAAGAAAATTCTCGATCGGACATTTGAACCTGGCCAACAAGTATTACTGTTCAACTCACGCTTGCGTCTATTTCCTGGGAAATTGAAATCCTGGTGGTCCGGGCCGTTCATGATTATATCCGTCGCTCCACACGGAAACATTGAGGTAAAAGAACTGAATTCAAAACGAAAATTTAAGGTAAACGGTGAGCGACCCAAACATTACTGGAGTGGACCCCTCGAACGTCAAGCTACGGTCATGTACCTCTCCGATCCAGCGACCAATTGAGCAACACGGAAAAGTCGAGCTGACGACTATAAACCAAGAGCTATAGGGAGGCAACCCAAGCATTTTCATTTATTTTGATTTACTTTAGTTAAATTAGTTGTTATTAAAAATAATTTCCAAGTTATATTTAGTCGTAAGTCTATACTCGTGCATATCCTTAACATTACACTCCTTGCTCCCACGTAAGTTGCAAGTCCGAAAAAGGGGACAAGCCAAGACTGACTCACGCGCCCCGACGCTCAACAAGACATAGCCAGCAGAGCCCCGGTGCTAAGCATCAGTAGGTTCAATCAACCCTCAGTACTAGGCCGCCATCTCTAAGCATGCCACATCGCCTTGGCCAAATAGCCCAACATATCGCCCCGCCCTCAACGCCTCGACGCTCTTGGACAAGTGTTCTTGGCGCCCGGCGCTAGAACTTCGCCTCTCGATATCTGATCTCAGCGCCCGGCCACGCCACTCCACTCAAAACCCAGCGCCTTGTCTTTGGGGTCAGTTAAGAGTCCTAAGTTGGTTCCAATTCTGCATATTCCTTATCTCATATTTGTAACTGTTGCACACGTCTAAAATTTAAACTTTTCCCAGTCACCCAATTATAACTTCCGCCTCGTCCGCATTCACATAACCTCCATGATTTACTAGTTACACATTGTTGATATTGCATTGAAATCTCTTCTTAGTGAACTTGATTTCCCACTCCATATCCAAGGTATGTATATGCTTTCCCCGATCTAATTCTACTCCTTTTTCCCTACGTATGACACTAATGAATTTCGAACAACATGTCTATGTCTATCCATGGTAATTGTATGTTTGGGGATTTTAATTGTTAGACAACTGAAAGTGTTACAAGTACAATAAGAATTGCCCATAAGGTGTTTGATGCTTTTCCTGACTCAATCCTAATGGCTAAAGTTCCACATAACACCATATCGTTGCTCTGAATTCACTTGCACACTTAACATCACACTAATAGAAATCTATTTTTTTTTCCAACTGGGATATCATAAGAAGGAGAAGTACACTTTTTGGATGCTTACTTAGGGTGTATTTCAACGAGAATTTTGATTTGCCAACTATATACATGCATTGCCTATTTGACTGTTACCATGAACTCTTTGACCAATTAGGCTCTGCAGATATAGAATGAGATTACTCAGTACAATTAATGCTTCCATGTTATGATGTATCTCACTACACCCACAACCATGATACAAAATGTCCACTTATCGGGAAAGTTTGGGGGTAGTCTCACGAGTACGGTTGTCCATATTAGAGTCCTGCACAATTCTAATACATGTTCTTGTGAATTTCTTGCAGATTTTTTGACATGTCTTCAAAGCGACAATGTGGAGACGGGTCGGGTTCAGCCTCAGCCCAACCCAGATTTGATAGCCGTCGATTTATCTCCACCGAGGCACAGGAACGCTATAACCGCATGGCCACCTGCTCATTAGTCCCCGAACGTGGTCTAAGGCCCGATCAAACCAAGGATGGAGAAATAGCAGTGATGATTGCTGAAAGAAACTGGTTCTCCCTCACTGAACAACCTAACCCAGCAGTGATTACAGTCGTGAAAGAATTCTATGCCAACGTTCCAGAACACGATCACTATGAAGTGTTTGTCAGGGGAAAAATTGTAGCAATCGGAGAAGAGAACATAAATGGGTGCTATCACATGGATTTAGAGGAGCTTAACGATGAGTATGCCGGTCTTCTGAGTCAAGGTCTAGACTATGAGAAAATAATCCGTGAGCTTTGTCAGCCAGGCACCACATGGACAGTGCATGAGCGTGGCAGTATGACCTTCCCCCATTCTCACCTCAGTCTATATGGGAAGGCGTGGTATGCCTTTATTTGTGCCAAACTCATGCCATGCACACATATGAGCCATGTCACCAAAGAACGAGCGGTGCTGCTATATTCCATTATCCAAGGCTTGCAAATAGATGTCGGTCACGTGATCCAGCAGTCCATTCTCCGAGTATCTTGAGGTGGAACCACAGGGGTTTACCCCATCCTTCTTTAATTTGTGTTCTATGTGCCAAGTTTGGGGTGAAATGGAAATCAGATGAGATGATTCAAACGCCTATGCCCGTGTTGGACCACAAGTTGATCAGCCGGTATAAAGTGTGGACAGGTGGGGCAAATCACTCTAGGGGATTGGGTTTCATAATTCCCCAAGTTGAACCTACACAAGCCCCACCACCTCAGGCTCCACCTACTTATGGCCCATCTGTAGCAGCTTATCGTGGTGTGGTTCCCGAAGCTGTCCAGTAGGAAATAGATGGCTGGTTTTACAACATGGAGTCCCAGAATGTACGCTTGTCTGAACGTCAAGACGTGATTTTCAAATTCTTAGTTAACTAATTTGCTGCACAGAATGCACTGACCGTCCAATTACATTCGGGCGTTCACCTTAGCCAGTCCCCAACTGCTCCTGTTCTACCTGTATTCCCCCCTTCCGATCAAGAGATGAGCGAGGATGATGATGCACCTCCCGAGGAATAAGCTCGTCGGGGAAGTCCTCTGTTTTATTTTGTTATATTTTTCGCATGAGGACATTGCTCTAGATTAGTTTGGGGGTAGTTAATTTTATTTCTAGTTGTAGATTGTTAAGAGTTTGTGGATGATTGTTAGTAATGTTGCATTTAGGATTGCATTTTAATTCCAACTTTTGATAGTACGTAGATTTGGGGGCCAATGAGGAAATTAGAATTGCACGAACAAGTCTAGTAAGGATTGTTGAGTTGGTGATATGATTTTTTTGACATGATTTAAATCTTCATCTATTTGAAACTGATATTATAAGGATAGCACGTTTTGAAAAATGACCATGTTGGCTATGATAGTTTAAAGGGATAGATAAGAGAATTCTAAAGGATGAATACAAGTGAAATAAAGGAATGATTTGAATAGCTAGAGAAGATTGAATTTAGACAGAAACTCAAGTTTGGGGGAAAATATCTGGAATATATAAGCTATATAAAAAAAAGAATAAACACCGTGGCATGCTTGTCTAGTTTTGTGGCATTTGTTACTTGAGTAAGTAAGCCCAAGGGGATTGTCTTTACACCTAGCGCCCTAAGGTCTTAATGGCTTGGGAGTCGTTGGTCGAAAGCTCGTTAAGGTAACACTGAAAAGCCTAAGGGAATAAGACAATGCATAGTCCCGAGAAAACAAAAAAATTCTAAATAGAGCGGGAAAATTGCAAAAAGCCCCCGTTATAAAAAAAAGGAGAAAAAGAAAAGCATAAGTATTCCATTTTGACTCTTGAATTTGGGTAATTGTTTGATTTCAGTTGAAGCAAGTTTATTTGATGAGTTCTCAAGTTTACACTGTATGATGCCTATTAAGAAAGCTATTATCTTTCATATTTTTGCTTTCCATTGGTTAGCATGGTTGTTGAGCACACACTCATAATATCAGTAATAACAGATTTGGATTCATGGATTGTTGGGATATTATTGATCTGCTATAACATGATGTATTAGCATGTTTTTGTGATTTTTCTGAGGCCTATGGATATACGTGACCTATTGGATTGCTGGAATTACGAGCGTTTAGTTAGTTGCATTTACATGGTTTGTCGTTTTTGTATTGTTTAGTATTATTTTGTGTTTTGTTGCTTGAGGACATGCAACGATTTAAGTTTGGGGGTATTTGATGATTGGGTAATATACCCATGAATTGGATATATTTGGACTTAAATTATTGCATTCTCAAGTTATTTAGAAGCATTTTATTGTGATTAGTTGTTGTTTTGCAGATTTGGGAGCTGCAGGGACAAATTGGGGATTTTAAGCTATCAAATGGCAAAATTGTAATTTTCAGAAGCCCAATGGCCAAGTTAATACCAATCGTCATGTCAAATCGCGGTTATTTGGATCGCCATGCGTTGATTGGTCAGCCGACTTGGTTTGGCCCATGGAATGCAAAGTTGATTTGGATTTGGAGTGGGGAGCAATAGGGGAAGTATATAAGGTTTATGTTGCTGAATTAAAAGGGGATCTTATCATTCATTAATTAGAGGCTACACAAGGATTACTTGAAGACTAAGGATTGGCTCAAGAGTTTTCTTCTTCTTCTCCTTATTTTCAATTTGTAATTCTTTAAGGATGATTTGCAAACGATTATTGATTTTTATTTCCATTATGAACTAATTCTTTAATTAAGATTTCAGTTGAACCTTTTATTGCTATAAATTAGTTATTCAATTTATTCTAATTATTTATGTTGAAGTGAATTGTTTATCATGTCTTGCATCTATTGATTATTTATTTGGCCAATAATTACCTTGTTACTCTAGAAGAAATTGAAAGAGGAATTCTAAGGTTAGAACTGGGCTTGATAACATGTGACTTAGTTATTTACACAGTGAATAATTAGGTTTGTGAATTGAATGGAAATATATGTTCACTGCATGTAACACATAAGGAATTGGAATTGAAGAAATTTATTTCACTTGTTTTGCATAGGAATATAGCAAGATTAATCTGGATTAAATAGAAGTCAATTGATTACTTGGAAAAAGGACTTTTGACATTTGAGAATTCCTGTTAACAATTCAGTAGACATAATAATTGGGATAATTGGATAATTGAGTTATAGTTCATAATTTGGAATATTGAAGTCTTAATCCTTATTTATCGGAAATCATCCATTCAAATCTTAGTTTATTTATTTGTCTATTTTAGAGTAATATCTTTAATTGTTTAATTTAGTTTCAATATTTCAGAAAATAATAATTTATCGTTGTTTAAATAAAATTGGGTTGATATTGTGCTAGTAGTTGGAATTTATTAATTAGAATTCTCTGTGGGATCGACACTCTATTTTATCATTTTATTACTTGTTGACTGTGTATACTTGAACGTATTGTTTGATTGCGAAATCGACCAACAGAAACCCTAATCGTATGACAGGAAACCCTAATTTAAAATCTGGGAATCCTAAAACCCTAATTAGGAAACCCTAATCCTAATTGGGAAGCCTAATGTGTGTATTAAACTTTAATATGATTAGAAAACCCTAATTATATTTTAGTTATTTTAATTTCTATTTTACAAACCCTAATTGTAATTTAGAAAATTTATTTTTCTAATTAAAACCCTAATTCGTGAGTTATAAACCATAATGACCCTAATTGCTAAATTAGGCAATTTTAATTAGGAATATTAATCCTAATTAGCAAGATGGAATTTTATGATTAGGAAATATTAATATAATTATTGAATCCTAATTATAATTGTGGAATATTAATTTTCTATTTTGAAAACCGAAATTCGAAAATATTGGAAATTAAATTGCAAACCTAAAGGGTTTAAACCCTAAACCCTAAAGGGTTCAAACCCTAAACCCTAACCCAAACTCTAAACCCTAAGGGTTTGTGAATTGGACAAGTATGCCATTAAAATTAATTTACAAATGACAAAAGTGCCCTTTTTGGATTTTTAATTAGATAACTTGTAATTTTTGCTAAAACTTTAGTTGGTAACCTAATGTTTTGTCATTGTGACTCAAATACCTCAGCAAATCAGTCTAGCATTGCCAGCAACATCAAATCTAAGGTTATATATCATAATATATATATAGATTAAGAGAGAGAAAGTTCATAAACTTTATCATTTTTCTCTTTTGCTCTCACCAACTCCCTCTCTCACTAGAAGCTCCGAATTATATAAGTAGATCAGTCCTAAATACATTCCTTAGATCACTAAAATCAGATTGGAGAGTATAGATCAAGGATTGGAAAGCTAGATGGTATAAACCAAAATTGATTTTTGATCTTTGTTGCTAAGAAATATTTTCTGTTTAAGTTTTTAAATCAGTGCTAGAGGATGTTATATGATGATCTATGATGATCTATCATAGATCTATAGCATCAAAGTTGGTAAAAATTGAAGTTTTTCAAAAACTGTTCTTGAGCCTAAAAGTTGTTTGACAACCATATGTCAGTGGCTCCAGATCTTTACCTGTTTACTGTTTTTGTTGTTTTAAGCTTTGAGTGTGTAGTCTGTCATGCTTACTTTGATCTACAACTGGAATCATAGCTATTGGATGTCCAGATGTCGAGTTATTAATGGTCAAAACCCATTGACCGACGTTGACCAAAAGAATTCTGGGTAGCCCAGAATTCTAAAATCAGCGTCTGACAACATTTCTAAGCTTCGTGATCTGTCCGTGTTTATGCGTTTTGATTTTGTTGTTGTAATCAGTTTATACCCTGTTATATGGTCTTGAACTATATGTCTTTAGCTCATGTAAACAATCAACAAATAGTATGTAGAAAGTGGTCAAAGTAGCCTATTTGACCATGATAACTGTTTCTGGAATTTCCAAAATACCGAATGAACAGCCCTCTGACAGGGTTTGATCGAGGCATATCGTGTGGATCTGTTGTTGTTAAATTGATGTGTTGCTTTGTAAACGCTCTATGACATACGGTCTATAATGATGAACCATTAAACAACATAAAACATAACCGGAACACGTTAAAAATTGAGCTTCAAAGTAGTACCACGAAACTGTCTGGGTTTCTGGGTTACCCAAAAAAACCCAGAACAGCTCGACGATATTGTTTTACGAGGCTCATATCTTGCATCTAGGTTGTTGTTCGAGCCAATTGATGGTTGATAATTGGAGTATTACATGTATACTACACGATCACAGTTTAAGTTAGCCCAGAAACATTTTTGATTGGATTGTATTGAAAGTAATATGCACACAAGCCAATCATGTTTGATGATAAAGCATATACTTTGTAACAATCTTATTCATTTATTAATAAAAAGTATTAATTTATTAAAGACTTTTAATTATCTACATGATGCTGTTTTATAATATGTGATAAACCCATAGTTTTAAGCAATGCTTTTAGAATAATGATGATGATCATTCTAATGAGATCTAAATTCTTAGAAAGCTTAAAACTAAAATAGTTCCCAATCATTGGATTACTAAATTGGGGATTAGTGAATCCGGATAGATTGGTACATACGTTGCTTGCTCATTGGATGAGGATGATTGATCTCATGATCATTTGTGTGGAGACACTAAAGCAAGTATGTAGGTGCTTATTAGAGAATAAGTTCAATTGAGCGTGGCTCGCTTAGGAATACCTAATGGAGTTTTATTTGCTGTCGATATATGAATTCTGTAGTGATAGTAGTACAAGTAATCCTTGGACTTGAGATCATCATAGTATCTTGTGTATGATGAGTTATACTTTGACTTATTCCTTAAGACCCTTAGGGTATATCAAAGGGTATGCTTGGGTATAATAAGTTGTACATGGAGATAATGTATGATCAATAAAGAATCTACCACTTCTAATAAAAGAAGAGAAATGTCCTATGTGATTCGATAAATGACAACTCAAGAGTCCTTGGCGGCGAGAATGAAATTAGAAAGGAGTTTCTAATTTGCATTATTTGGAGTTGTGCATTTAAGGATCGAAATACATATAATTAAATAAAATAAGACTTGGCGATAATTCCATGTCTTATATTTAATTGGGACATTGTATGGTGGAAGGATTGAATTGTCTGGTAACTATTTACTCAAAGGTTCTTTTATGATTAATGTTGAAATCTATATTATCTGGAAAGTCGTTGATCGCTAGGAGGAGGCTTATCCTATTGTAGAATAAATATTATTTATTTAAATAAATTAATTATTTAATTTATTTATTTAAATAAGATTAGAATTGTTCTAATTGATTTATTCACAACCTGTTTAATATGGAGAACCTAAAGGGTCACACCATAAAAGGAAGAATAATTATTTAAGAAGTTAATGGCATAATCGTAATAATATATATTATGTATATTTAATTTAATCTATGGTGATAGAATAAATTAAATAGCTTGATATTTATTATTTAATATTTTGAAATATCAAATATAAATTAATAAGAGGAGTCTTATTAATATTATTACAATTATTATTATTTTAATTTCTAAAAGAGTTTAGGAATTAATTTAATATAAGTACTCTCATTTATTCCTAATAGGATTAGGAAGGAAAATTAGTTAAAGGAGTTTAATTAATTATCCCTAATAAGATTAGGGAGCTTAATTAATTAAAAGAATTTAATTAATTAAATAAAACCCAATTTCTTAATTGTTAAGGTAGGTTGCCCACATCTATAAATAAGAGGAGTCTTATTATGGGTGGTGGGGGTTGTTGACTTTTACAACGACATAATTCCAATTTGTTGGAGAGTACCCTTTTCTATAGAGATAGAAAAACTAGGGTTTAGCCAACCACCCTTTTTTCTTGAATCATTATAATTCCTTGGTGGATCACCTCTAGAGGCCAAACATATGGGTGGCTAACATTGATCAAAGGAAGGAACAAAACCCCGGTGGATTCAAGTTGAACGTGAAAGGATTTGGAGGTGAACTTGTACCTGAGGAAGCTCGATCTTCAAGGGTATGATTTTATTCTTTATCTTTTCGTTTAATTAATAATTGTGCATAAAGGGTGATCCGGGTATATGGTTTGTAAATTTTTTTTTTAAACTCTGATTTTACACGCTTCCGCATTTTTTATGCAATTTGATTGCGCTCATGAATATTACAAACCTAACAGTGGTATCAAAGCCAAACCTTTATGCAAATTATTAATTGTTTTAATTTAATATCTATATTGATATGTCTTTAGAACAATTTAATTGG
This sequence comes from Panax quinquefolius, assembly GCA_020205615.1. Taxonomy (NCBI): domain Eukaryota; kingdom Viridiplantae; phylum Streptophyta; class Magnoliopsida; order Apiales; family Araliaceae; genus Panax; species Panax quinquefolius. The sequence goes on from CM035162.1 coordinate 68,716,211, forward strand.
GCATAATTTTATAGTATAAAATTTATTTTAAAAAAATAAAAAAAAAAGCTACGGGATGCATGATTTTTACGTGGTACTCAGGAATTCAAGGGAGTAACTTGTTTAGGTAATCCCAATATCACCGATTCACGGTTTGCATGATAAAAGTAATGCCCAATGAGATTATCATTTATCTTGTGATACGAGATAATGTGAATGTTATTTATATTAAAATATATATACATCAATGTGAATGTTCGAGGATTACATGTAATGACCAAAAGCGACACGTCACGAAATTCTCGGAGCATTTTTTTGAGCATTTTTTTTTAAAAGCGGCTGTTTAATCATATATATATATATATATGAATCTAGTATATATATATATATACGGTATATAATATAAATATTTTAATAATTTTATTATTAAAATAAAAGTTATTTTAATTTTAAAATAAAGGTTTATTTTAATATTAAAATATAAAGTTTATTTTAATTTTAAAATTAAATTTCATGCTAACTAATTAGAATTGGAATTGGATTCCATGATAACTAATTAGAGTTGAAATTGGATTCTATTTTTCCTTAAATAGAGGAGTTTATTTTGATATGAAATTAGATTTCATATTATTCAAAATTAAAGAGTTTATTTGTGAATAGGAAAGTGAATCCATGTTTCCTTAAATAAAGGAGTTTATTTAAATATGAAATAAGATTTCATATTATTCAAAATAAAGGAGTTTATTTGTGAATAGGAAAGAATATCCGTGTTTCCTTTAATAAAAGATTTTTTTTTACATGGAATTGGATTCCATAATTAATTAAAATAAATGAGTTTATTTTGATTAAAGATTTTGATTAAAATAAAATAGTTTATTTTATTCAAAATTAGATAAATTAAAATAAAATAATTTTATTTTGATTTAAATTTGGATTAAAATAAAGGAGTTTATTTTGATTCAAAAATAAATTTTATACTAACTAAATTTGCCCATTAAATGATATCAATATATATATTAAATGTTTATTATTCATAAGATGAATGTTATTTATTGATGCATATGATGATGTGTATGATAATAAATGGGATTGATTATGGACTATTGACCAATATGATTGGATTTTATTTTAGTTGGATGCATGAATGTATGGGTTTTATTAAATGGGGTCTGCGTACCTCGTCTTCTCTAATTTTTTCTTAATGTAAATTCTATCTCCCTCTTATGTACTTCCCCTTGACTGCTGATCAAGGTTTCTATTTATTTTAAAATAGTTATGTAATAGGAATAGTTTGAATTAAATTTTGAAAAATTGGAGATCAAGGAGCAAGGAGCGCTTGAAGACCTGTTTGTAATGGAGCCCCAGTTTAAATGTAATAGTTATATTTAAATATTATTTCTTGCACCCTTAGGTTTGACCTTTTGGTTCACTTGGTGGCTCTAGTGAACCATACTAGAATAAAAGTCCATAATCAATCCAAGTAGAATATAGTATTCTATATGTGCATGCTTATACTATATATATTATATATTATGCAAACATGCTTCGCATGTTCATTAATATTATCGTATTTTATATATATATATATATATATATATAATGCATGCTTTAAACAAGATGAGACAAATTAATAACAAACCCTCAATTTTTATATTAAGTCCTAAGCGTTCAAAGATATTTGGAATATCGAGCGTTAAGCCTTTCTAGCATGATAAAATTAATAGAGTATTAAATATTTAATATGAGTTTGTTGTGTCACCACAAAGCAAGTATTAAGTATTTAAGATGTTAATTTATCACATTTGATGCTTATAAAGAAAATTGAACAATATTGTTTTGTTGTGTCACCACAAGGATGATATTTTCTTTTTGAATATATGGAGTGCTAGGTTGGACTTAACTTGGATAATTTTGATTGGGATGTGCCACCACTTGATCAAAATAATCTAAGAGGCAAAAGAAAAGGAGTTGCATAGTTGATGCAATTGACAAAAGTTGTCTACCTATTTATTTATATATAGTTTTTTGTGTCACCACAAGGCTATATACATTTGAAATAGGATCCTTATTCTCACTAGCAGATCTTTAATTAGATTTTGCCGAACTATATATATTGAGGGTAATATAGTTTGAAGAAAATAGTGGGAGATACCAATTTTAAACAAGACCTAATTTATTTTGGTAATTAATAAAAGAATGTATGTTAAAATGTTGTTAATTACAAATTCATTTACGAAATTTTACAATGTCTAAAAATTACTATCAACTGCGAAGCATATTAGATGCTAAATTAACCGACCAAGATTAAGCAGTTGGTTAAGGAATTTGAGAATAGTTCTCATAATTTGAAAAAGCTATCTTATGTCATATCGCCTATCCTGCAATGGTTGCAGACAATGCCTCTGAGGAAGACATTGCTACTTTTAGAAAGTGGCGAGATGATGCACGATTGGCTCGATGCATCATGCTCGCATCCATGAGTAACGAGCTTGAGCCATGCGTGAAACTATGGATGCTCCTACTATATTCACGCACATCAAGTTGTTGATGGTGAGGAAAGTGGGGTGATAGATATCGAGATATCTAAGGAGCTCTTCCGATCTAGAATGACCAGACACTACTGATGATGCAGATAAATGTCCTTAACATTATCAATTTGATTGATCAAATAGAACAACAAGTTTTGTCATGGATGGATAGTTGAGCCAAGATTTGATCTTGCACTCACTCCGGACTCCTTTCACAATTGTTGTGAATTTTCATATGAACAAGCTAGATATCGACCTCGTTGATTTGCTTAACATATTGAAAAATGTTGAGAGTCACTCTCGACCAAGAAAGACCATGTCTTCTTGGTAGGGGCCAAAGGATCTTCCGAAAGAAGAATGATTCAAAGAAGGTATATAGAAAGGCATAAACAAAGGATAATAAGAACAAAAGCGTCACGGATAGCAAAGGAGTTTGCTTCCACTACAATAAGCACAGGACCTTTGAAAGAAAGCTGCGAAAGTATCTTGCGAGAGGCTAACCAAAGAAGCTTAGTGAAGTTTCGGTTACAAAACAGTTTTTGTTCATGATTGAAATAAATTTTTCTTTAAGTCAAGGTTCTACTTGGGTATTGGATACCGACTTTGATTATCATAAATATAGATTTATGAAGGGACCAAGCAGAAGTAGAAAGTTAAACAAAGATAAGTAATCCTATGTGTGGAAAATGAAGCAAAGGTTGCTGCATTAGCCATAGAAACTTATAGTTTAGCAATGCCTACGGAAAAAATCTATTAAGTCAATAAGTTGTTATTGTATTCCAGTTCTTGTTAAAAATATTATTTCTATTTTATTGTTGGACAATGAAATCTTTGGTATTATAATTAAGAACAATTGTTGTTCTATTTATAATAATAATGTTTTGTATAGAACTGGAATATTACTTAATAAATTTTGTATACTTGACTTACATGAAAATAATTTTGTAAATTGAACAAACTAGTGTAAGAAAAAGGAGATGATCATTCAAAGAGTTGAATGTGTGTATTTCTTTGAAATACAATTGTGAATTATTTGAAAGGTTCAAAGAATTGAGAAATGAAACAAATTGGCAAAGTATTAAGATTCTTTGATTAGATCGAGGAATAAATACTTGTGCAATAAGTTTCTAGATCATCTCAAATGGTTTTCTCATAATGGGCGCCTCGATACACAATAATTGATTGATGTATCGAAAGGAAAAATCGTACCTTGTTGGACATAGTGCGGTCCATAATGATTTTACCGACATTCCGGTATCCTTCCGGGATAATGTCCTAGAAATGATTTGCATATCTACGAAAATGGTAACCTCAAAATCCGGCCCCAAGACTCCATAAAAGTTATGGACGGGGAGGATTCCTAATCTTAAGTATGTTAAGATAAGGGTTGTCCAACTTATGTGAAAAGGTTTGAAGGATAAGCTTGGGACAAGATTTGACAAATCTGATTTGTGGGACATCCTAAAGTAAGTTTAGGGTAAATGTTCTATAATCCTACTTAGCAAAAGGTGTTTATTATGAAACACGCTTCCTTCTAAGATAAAGGTGTTTATCATTGAAGGGGCTAGTGGGAGGATAATAGATCTTGAAGAGTTCAAGAACCACAAAACACTATAAGTCAAATAAGAGGAACACATAGATAGACCTATTGTACCACAACAATGATAATCGTAAATCTGAAATAGTCTTGAAGATACCTAGGAGGTATGGATTCATCATGGATGATGATGATGAGTGCACGCATCATAGAAGATGATGATCGAGTTACATTCGATGAGGTAAGACTTCTAGTGTGTACAAAAGGGTTCGATGGGAGGCGTCGTGACATTCCTAATATTATATGTTGATATACTACGGATGAGGAATGACATACTAATGCTACAATCGATCGAGAATGATAAAGTTGTCTAAACATTCCTCCATGAATGGTTTGGGGCGAGTATCTTAATTGGGGATAAAATCTATATAGATAGATACAAGAGGATGCTCGACTTAACCCAAGGAACGTATATTCATTTGATGCTAAAAGTCGTTTAGCATGGCAAACTCAAAGAAATGTCTCATGTCGATGAGCTATAGAGTGTATCTCTTAATAGTCCCCACAGACTCACGAAAGAGAGGTCGCATGAGTGACAATCATGTATGCAATGAAATGTCTGAGACTTGATGTTGATCGGTCATATTATGGAGAAATTCACTATGAGTCGATGAAAAACATCTTAAAGTGCTTAACCCAAGCACTAAGGATGTGATCATATTCATGGTGGGTCTTAATTAAAACTAGAGGTCTTAACGGACTCAAGTTTTTCGAGACGAGACCAAGGCGATAGAAAAATCCACTTTAAGGTAAAGGGTTACCTTGAGCATTGAGTGCGATGAATTGGAAAGGTTCCAAACAACAAAAAGAGTTCTTTGGTTTAGTGATAAAGACAAAGTATATAGCTATAAATGAAGTGCAAGTTGATTGTTTGGATTAAAAGTTTATTCTGAGAACTAGGAATAGTTCTAAGTCTCATCTTGGATCTAAACATGTGTTGTGGCACTTTCATTTGATTATTAGAATCATTGAAGATGGGAAATCACTATAGAGATAGTGGACTCTCATGAACAACATTACATATCCATTAACTAAAGCTTATCCAACGGCGGGATAATCGCGTCACTTAGAGAAGAAGAGTATAAGATACCATGACGATTGGCTTTAGTGCAGTGGGAGATTGAAAGTAATATGCACACAAGCCAATCATGTTTGATGATAAAGCATATACTTTGTAACAATCTTATTCATTTATTAATAAAAAGTATTAATTTATTAAAGACTTTTAATTATCTACATGATCTTTGTTTTATAATATGTGATAAACCCATAGTTTTAAGCAATGCTTTTAGAATAATGATGATGATCATTCTAATGAGATCTAAATTCTTAGAAAGCTTAAAACTAAAATAGTTCCCAATCATTGGATTACTAAATTGGGGATTAGTGAATCCGGGATAGATTGGTACATCGTTGCTTGCTTTCGTTGGATGAGGATGATTGATCTCATGATCATTTGTGTGGAACACACTAAAGCAAGTATGTAGGTGCTTATTAGAGAATAAGTTCATTTGAGCGTGGCTCGCTTAGGAATACCTAATGGAGTTTTATTTGCTGTCGATAGGAATTCTGTAGTGATAGTAGTCTGAAGTAATCCTTGGACTTGAGATCATCATAGTATCTTGTGTATGATGAGTTATACTTTGACTTATTCCTTAAGACCCTTAGGGTATATCAAAGGGTATGCTTGGGTATAATAAGTTGTACATGGAGATAATGTATGATCGATAAAGAATCTACCACTTCTAATAAAGAAGAGAAATGTCCTATGTGATTCGATAAATGACAACCCAAGATAGTCCTTGGCGAATGAGAATGAAATTAGAAAGGAGTTTCTAATTTGCATTATTTGAGTTAATGCATTTAAGGATCGAAATACATATAATTAAATAAAATAAGACTTGGCGATAATTCCATATCTTATATTTAATTGGGACATTGTATGGTGGAAGGATTGAATTATGCAGTAACTATTTACTCAAAGGTTCTTTTATGATTAATGTTGAAATCTATATTATCTGGAAAGTCGTTGATCGCTTGGGAGGCTTATCCTATTGTAGAATAAATATTATTTATTTAAATAAATTAATTGTTTAATTTATTTAATTAAATAAGATTAAATTATTCTAATTGATTTATTCACAACCTGGTTTAATATGGAGAACCTAAAGGGTCACACCATAAATGGAAGAATAATTATTTAAGAAGTTAATGGCATAATCGTAATAATATATTATGTATATTTAATTTAATCTATGGTGATAGAATAAATTAAATAGCTTAATATTATTATTTAATATTTTGAAATATCAAATATAAATTAATAAGAGAGTCTTATTAATATTATTACAATTATTATTATTTTAATTTCTAAAAGAGTTTAGGAATTAATTTAATATAAGTACTCTCATTTATTCCTAATAGGATTAGGAAGGAAAATTAGTTAAAGGAGTTTAATTAATTATCCTAATAAGATTATGGAGCTTAATTAATTAAAAGAATTTAATTAATTAAATAAAATCCAATTTCTTAATTGTTAAGGTAGGTTGCCCACATACATAAATAAGAGGAGTCTTATTATGGGTGGTGGGGGTTGTTGACTTTTACAAACGACATAATTCCAATTTGTTGGAGAGTACCCTTTTATAGAGATAGAAAAACTAGGGTTTAGCCAACCACCCTTTTTCTTGAATCATTATAATTCCTTGGTGGATCACCTCTAGAGGCCAAACATATGGGTGGCTAACGTTGATCAAAGGAAGGAACAAAACCGGTGGATTCAAGTTGAGCGAAAGGATTTGGAGGTGAACTTGTACACGAGGAAGCTCGATCTTCAAGGTATGATTTTATTCTTTATCTTTTAGTTTAATTAATAATTGTGCATAAAGGGTGATCCGGGTATATGGTTTGTAATTTTTTTTTTTAAACTCTGATTTTACACGCTTCCGCATTTTTTATGCAATTTGATTGCGCTCATGAATATTACAAACCTAACATGTATAATTGGTTGAAACGGGACCCATGTCTTCTTGCCGTATGTCGTCGTGTTCTTGAGGCTCAAGAACACCAACAGCGACGCTTAGTGTCGCTATGGGCAATTAGCGACGGTTTTGATTTTTTTTAATTTCTGAATTTCCTGTAATTAATTAAAAATAGAAAATAAATTATAAAATTATTAAAAATGGTTTTAAAATTATTTTGAATTATGAAAAATAATTTTGACCAATTGAATATTTTTCTTTAATATTTATAATTTTTAAATATTAAAGGTATATAACTTATTTACTTAGTGTATTAAATAAATTAGAAGAAAATAATTTAATATTATGAAAATCAATTTAAATAAGAATAATTTATTTAAAAATATTTTGAGTTATAAAATGTGACTTTTAATATTTTTGAGAATTTTTATTAATAAATTAATATTAATGATATTACATTAATTTAATTATTAAATTAAATAAATAAGTTAAAAATGATTTTATTAATTTAAAATCATTTTAAAATAAGAATAAAGTGTTAGAAAATATTTGGAATTATAAAATATTATTTTCAATATTTTGGAGAATTCTCATTAATAAATTAATATTAATGGTATTAGATTTATTTAATTATTATATTAAATAAATGAATTAAAGATGATTTTATTGATTTAAAAATGAGAAAAATGATTTAAAAATATTTTAAGTTATAATTAATGACTTTTAATATTTTGATAATAATTTTATTAATATTTTAATATTAATGGTGATGATTTAAAATGATTTTAATTAGTTCAAAATTATAAGACCCCAACTTTTATAAATAAAGATGAAATTTCTATAAATATCATTTAAAGATATTATGGAGTAAATTTGATATAATGTTATAGTTGTGGGTAATATTTATAAATTTTGCAAAGTACTGTGAATTTTTATATAATATACGATTGGTGGGGAATATTAGTTTTAACGAGGAATATTACATAACCAACACAATCATTGGTGGACCCCACAACGGAATTATTGTCGATTGATAAAACGACAAAAATACTTCATGAAAATAACGGCGGAAGATTTACCGTTAACTGTTGAAGCACCCGGTATTAAAAGTACAATAATACGCGTAGTTGCACAGTAACACACGGTATTGATTATTGATGCTTACGTGAGAAGTCACTCAGTTTTGTTCAATTATTGCTATAGTAATTGTTGCATAGTATCTCACGTTATTTGATTCAATTATTGTGGATATTTTTTTATATATTATTAAATCAATAATTGAGACGACAAAGTTATTAATATTATTATTTGCAATATTAACGATATCTAGAAGTTCTGTCAAGGAGAGGTTTGGTCACCTAATTGCGCACAAATAGGGAGAAATCTGATTGAAAGCCCCTCTTTCACGGAGCGACACAGTCGATTAATATTGTGAATTATAATAATGATAATAAAAGTTGTTAAAAATATTGAGGATTTTTTTATAAAGTATTTGTTATAAATTTAGGCGTATTATTTGGACCCCACTTTCTCATTTTTCAAAAAATCGCGGGGAGAAGTTATCTCAATTTTCTTATATATATATTGCGGGCATAGGATTATATATATATATATATATATATATATATATATATATATATATATATATATATATATATATATATATATATTATTCATGTTAGTGGCGTGTGGTGGAAGGAGTATAATGTGTGTGCATATGAAAGTGAGTGGTAGTGGTGTATTATGTGGTGGTGGACTTAATGGTGGGTATATAATATATATATATATATATATATATATATATATGGTATAAAAATGTGGGTGGATGATGGTGGTCTGGTGGATTTTGGCGGGTTTTGGAATGATTTTTCAAGCTTGGTCATTATTGGCCAAACTTTTTAATCATCTTGATTATTGATAAGCTTGGTCAAGGCGAGGTGCATTCTAATTGGTCAAGGTTATTATAGTGGCATGTGTTCATGCTTCTCATTGGTTAGCACCTTGAAAATTAAAGAAAATATGGATCTGATGGAACCGTGAACTTACATCCAGAATAATTCTTTGTTGCATCCGTGAACATCCTTACACAGTGCCTTTCCATTCTCCTATAAATAAAAGCTCATTCCTTCATTATTTCTTACGAATTCACTGAAACTCTAGAGAGAGAAATTTTAGAGAAACTATAGAAAAGTATTCTCCTACTTCCCTACTCTTATATTCAGTTTCTTTTACGGTAAGGGGTATTATTTCTTTTGTATTCATGAAGAGAACTTCTGTTATTCCATTCTTTATTATTCTGTTGGAATAACCAGTATACGCGGACTACCCTATACTTGGTGACATTCTTCTATTATTCTTCTTTATTATTATTACATTTGGAATATCATATCCGCGCATGCGTTTTCTGTTGGACTGATTCCGCCTCTTTATTATTATTACATTGGAATATCCTATTCACATGCGTTTTACGCAGGACTGTTAAAATCTTTATTATTATTACATTTGGAATATCACATGCATGCGTTTCTGGGGACACGGTTCTGTCAGTATTATTACATTGGAACATCCAGCTCGGTGCAAATTTTGCACGACTTTGGTTCCGTTACTTATTAATCTGTTGGAATAACATATCTATGCGAAATACCGCATGCATGGTGATTCCTTTTGTTATTCCATTCGTTATTATATTCAGTTGGTTAAAGTTTTGACTTCTATACTCCATGAAATTAGTGGAATATCCTTGGCCGTAGTGCAAGGGTGTTTCAATGATATGGATTATTTATTAAGCTGAGTCCCAGTGATAAAAGTGATGAAAAACCTTTTAAATCATAAAAGATAGTAGATTTTATTCTCTACTTGACTCTTTTAATGGATTGCTTGTTCCGCTGTAGTTAAACTTGATATTTATTATATTTCATCAGTTTAACATTGTTGAAGACTAATGATAAATTATTCTGCATTATCTTAGTAATAATATTTCTTACTAGGCTAGTTGAGCTCACCCTTTCTTTCACTGTTCTCTTCAGGAAATGAGAACGTAGCTGGGACTAGTCGGGGAACGGAGTGATGGTCCTAGAGGTGCATTAGTAGTCCTCACTGTTATGTGAAATAGTGTGATAATAATTGTAATGAGGACTCCATTGAGGTTGTATACTCTCTAGATGACAATATTTGTATTCCAACTCACAGCATATGTTTTGTCGTATTTTACACGACTGTTGTATAATTAAGTTGTATTTGAATTTTGTACCATGTATTTGGCGACTCAAGATGGGTGATGTATACGTCACAAAAATCATTTAAGTAGAATATTAATGATTTAAAAATATTTTAATTTATTAATAATAACTTTAATATTTTGACAAGTATGTTATTAATATTTTTATATTATTAAATATTAATAATGATAAGATTATTTGATAATTAAATCATTTAAAAATGATTTAAGTGTTTGAAAAATTATTATAAATTATAATAATTGTTTATAAATTATTAAAGGCGCCCGAAAAATATTATAAACTATATTTGACTTATCTAATATAATATTGAATCTTTAAAACCGAATTAAATTGACAATAACTATGTTAATTGTTGGATAGGGTGACCAGAACGCCGAGAATGGACCGAAATCCAACCAGATCGAAATAGTTTGACGTGTTAAGTGTTTATATAGGTTATAAACACTAATGTGGCTATGTGGTAATGTGCCTAGAAGAATTTTGACTGTGAATCACAATGTTACGTGTTATGAATTCTTGTTCTAATTGTGAGACTGATATTATTAGTTATAGGACTTACGAACGCAGATAAGTTTATTGTGTAGCAGTAGTCAAAGCGGAAGGTAAGTTCCCTAACTCAACCTTGAGTTATATTCATTCAATTATTATAGTGGTTAATTATTGCTAATTATACCATGTCCAGGGATTTATTGTTGATTAAATCGCAGTTAGTGCATGTTTAATAATTCAAATTGAATTCTTGATTAGAAAATATATATTCAGAGAATTATTGTTGTTGGATATTCATATTCAGTAGAAAATAGAATTGACAATCTGAGATAATTCCTTTTATTGTCAAATTATGTTGAGAAATGTCTTAGCTAATTATTACGGGTGATTTAACATTTGTTAGAACTTGATAAATTGAAAAGAGAATTCATTATTATTTCTAGATCGATGCCAATTATTTTGGCAAGATCGATAAGTAAATAAAAATTGAAATCATTAAATTTCGTTGTTAAATCAAATCTTGATTCTGAGACTGAGAAGAACAACCTTTTATATAAAGGGAACATTTTAGGTCGTATATTAACCATTGCAAGCCTTTATATTATGCATAATATCGGGTATAATAAAGTTGATCACTTGTTATACTTGCAGAGGGGTATGATTTAATCTTTATGGTTATCTGATACTCCTGCGTATGTATCAGAGTAAATCTTTGATAGATACCCGAGAAAATAAGTTCTAAGATCTGGTGAGATCACTAAGCATAAATCTGGTAAATATTCCACTTTGTTATTACGTAGAATTGATTCTTGTTTATTCAATAGAATATCGTAGAAACTTTGAAAGTGTTGTACTCTTTCATTATCAAATTATTGCGTTGCCTAGAATACGAGAAGACTTGTTATTAATTAATGATTTGTTCAGCCATTTCAAATTTCCCCGAACTTTGATGTCATTCTATCAAAATAGATAGTTTATTATTCTGATAGTTATACATTCATTGTATATCCTAACTTGCGGGGTAAATTTGTTACTCACCCTTGCTAAATAAAACTTTTCAGCTAAGGACGAAGTTGCAGAAGGTGCTGTGAAGGACAAAGGAAAAATGCTGGAGTAGTTATAATAAACTTATTATTATGATATGTTTGTAAACCCTTTTTGTATATCTAAGGGGTATGTTTGTAATGTTAAGGTTAGAGAACCTGGGATAATGTATTACCTATATCAGTTAATGAAATGTATGTTCCTATTTATAATTAAATGGGTAGTTAAATGTTATTTATATTGTGGATCGTGAGCACCAAACTCGGGGGTCAAGTAACCCAAATTTGGGGGTGTCACAGGGTTGATCCCCCTAAGTACGAGTAGAAGAGTCCATAGTCTTATGACTGTTAAAGGTTTCAGGTATAACACTTGATAACCTAGGACATAGTTCAAGGTCTTATGTCCCTCAGAAGTTCTTTTGATTCTTGTTATTCATTCTTGATTCAAAAGTCAAGTTTCTTATTTTAGAAGTCTTTGATTTACCCGCATGCTATTATATTGTTGTTACATTATTATACTTGTGGGCAATCGTGCTCACTCTTGCGTAATAATAATATTTCAGTTAAGAACGAATGGTCCATCGAACCTTCTACTAGCAAAGGCAAGGGCAAGATTAACAAGTGATGAAGACTTGTTATTTATTTGTTATGTTATGTTTCAGACTTATGTTTAAATTGTGTAAGACTTAATATTTGTTTATGTTTCCGCATTTGAGATTTAAAGTTAGTATGACCTGGGATTGATGTATTTAATTTTAGATGTTGTAACTCCTTAAGGAGAGGATTTATTTCTATCTATTTTATGGTTTCATTTATTATGGGTGTATAGACATATGATGTTTGTATAGTGCACCAAATCACGTGGGAATTGAAGTACCAAGATTTGGGGGTGTCACATATACCCTATTGACATATAATAAGATCAATTATTAATTAATCATGATTTCATTAAGTTATTATGATTATAATAATAACAGTTATGGTAATAAATAATGAGCAATGCACAATTGTATTTGGTGGTAGTAGAAAATGTACATGGATTATATGTATGTGCACTACTTGATACCTTGTAATTAGAAAATACATTGTATGCCCTTTAAATAATTATAACTTATGTTATATGAAATGAATTGTGTATACATATTATATAACCAAAGTATATATTATGTGTATATATGGTATAAACCAAGTGTTGTATTTCATTTTGTGCAAGTGCTGAGATTTGCTCTTGTCCCATAATAAGAGCCCAATTCATTCTTCCCACATGAAAAGCTAGCTAGCCTACTCTATCTTCATATCAAAATCAACAAACGTAGAACTAATAAGTGGATGGGGAGTGGGATTCATGAGTGAAATCACCAACTCTCTCTTAACCATTATACATTCTTGAAATCCTTTGGTTTGATTTGGGAGGTAATTATATTATCTATGTGACCATTCTTCTATAAATGAGACCCTCACCTTACTCATTACAATTGCTGAGAAATAATTGCTAAGGAACTTATAAAGAGTGAGTATATTGCAACTCAATTACTTCGAAAGGTATAAAAGTCCTAACTTGTGTTCTTAGTTAAGTTTTGTTAAATTCTTGAAATTACTTGAATTTCTATGTCAATTAGAATGAGTTAGCATACTACCATGTGTTAGGAAGTATGTGTATATACATGGAAACTTTAATAATGGATTAGAACATGTTTGAATGAAGATAAATCAAAGTTGGTTGTTACTCTGCAAAATAGAGTTTGCTTACTACTTCTGATCCATACATGGCGCAGCTGCGTTGTACCTTAGATTCAGTTGCTGGTTTCTGTTATGCTAGGCGTTGCCGATTTGGTATTATAACTTATATATGTCCAGAACAGAAGTATAGCATGATATATAGAGTTTTCTTATGTAGTATGAACAAGTATAACAATGTTAGTACATATGATTGACACCACACCTATGGTTTTGAAAGGAAATTTATGGTTTCAAAAGTGAAATTTGTCACGAACACATCATGTGAGCATTCTAATTTTATGAACATGATAATATGGTTTATATTGACATGAAATGCAAGTCTAAAGTGATTAAACAAACTAGCATACATGATTGAAAGTTAAGACAATTTCAAAGATAAGAAACTTAAGACTTTCAAAGTAAACGAAGCTAAATATGAATTTATGATATGAACACTATGAGAATGTGTATTAGCAGATTTTATGATCTCTATGTGGACATATGGAAAGAGTTGTAAAAGCATGATGATTACATGACCTTGTTATGCTTTAATACCATGTAAATTATAAGCTAAAACTTGAAAGGATGAACTCAAGAATAGTCATATGCTTATATGAGAGCCTCTAGCATTATGTATGTTACAATATAAGTGTATTGGTGTGTTAGAGTTGGACAAAATAGGAAGTGCAAAAGCTAAACCCTGGTATGGCTAGGGGACAACAGCCTTACTTCTCCTAAGCTTTAGACAAGCGACTACGCCATCCTGTGTAGTTAGTTACGTATTACATTTGTAATCTGATGATTCAAAGCATGCTTATATGGTTACTCTAACTTGTGTTATGTGACTAGTATACTATCCAATGTGGTAAGAAGCATGCTAGGTAATAGAATCGAATGAGTTAATAAGAAAGTATAACTTTCAAGAACTAAGTTCAAAAAGGTATGATTTAAATTGAAGTGTTATGTGTTCAAGCCTTTATTGATACATAGAAACTAGATAATCTAAAGTTATTAAATCTAAGAAACGATTAGATTGAATGACGTGAATTATGGGATAGACCTATGAGATGATTTGACTCTTGTAAGTGTAAACTCATATTAGTTTACACATACTAATTAGAAAGACTGACTTGTTAATGTTAGGTCATTTCAACGCAAGTTAATTAAAGCTAGAATTAAATTATAGCTGAGCAAACATGCAAGTCTCTAAACTTTACTCTTTGGTTGTACAAGTTCCTTAATTTTTACTCTTTTACTTGAGCAAGTATCCGAACACTATTTTATTGTGTTGCAAGTTCTCTACCTTACATAACTTTGAATATTGTGCAAGTTTCTAAGCTTCACTTGTTTTTGTGAAAGTTTCCTATCGTTATTATATTGTATTGAGCAGATTATTGTTGAATTGAAAGTTATTCAGTTAAGCTTGAACATTATTTCCAAGAATGCTAGCAAGTGGTTTAAGTACTTTACAATTATTCCACATCGATAGTATTGATAATTGCATTTAGTACACTTGAGTTCGTACAGTCTTAAACGTGTACATCATTTAAAGTTCTATAATTCTTGAACTGTGTCAGATAGAGTCTGAACCTTTGTTCGGTCAAACAAGTGTATGAAGTTTATAAAACTATCCAAACCAATTGATGGTAAGGATTCTTAGACTGAAAGAACACCCCTTTTATGTTAGGGGAGTACCCCAGGTATCTAATATAAGATACAAAGAGCATATTTAAATGTTATGCGTATACATGGTGTACACGAGGCTGATCCCCTCAAGTACTTATTCTGTAGCCAATAACCAAAGGGTCAATCAGCTATTGATTCCATTGGAGTTTTATAGTTCAAAGTCTACTTAACTACTTATCCTAAAAGCAATCATTATCTTTGCTTCTAATATTCATATGGTTGAATCCTTCAGATATTCATATTGTTGAATTCATTGTCAGATATTTTCCATTCATCATGATATATCCTTATTGTTGAATTTAAACTTGGGGAGAAGGGTTAAAAATGCCACTGACTTTTACCGTGATGTCTACCAAGCACCCTATACTTTTTTTTTGTCCAAAAATAACCTTAACGTTACATTTTTGGGTCGTCTGTGCCCCTATCGTTAACAGATTTGCCAACTAGACTAACGGGGTTGACATTTTGACATATTTTGCTGACGTGTCAAATAATTAAAACAAAAATTACTACCACCATCTGATGTGTATAAAAATAATATTTTATATATATATCTCTTTATTTTCTCTCTCCTCAACTATCCCCAATATTCTCCTCCACCACCATCCGATGCCCATCACCGCCGTCCGCCACCAAAAAAAATTCATAAAACCAATAATCCAAACAGTTCTAGCAAAGAGCAAGAAAATAACAACACCAACACTTCATACCCACATCAAAATCATTCCTTTTTAGAACAATCATGCTCCTCAAATCAAACCCAGAAAACCCATGATTTATTTCCAAAATATTCAACTAGTAAACTATTATTATCCCTGTAAAATCCTTCCTTCCGTCTGAAAATCCTTCGAACGCTCGCCTAGAAATCTGCTCTGTAATTGAAGTTGAGAAATCTACCAAAAGAGGGGAAAACCCCTAACAGTGGTAATTAATTACTCCACTCACAAGCACAATCAAAATGAATCAAATGGGTTCAAGATCTGCAAATTCAAACCCTCTAACCTCTATCTTACCCATCGATTACTTTGAAAATCCTCGGCCGCTTGATGTTGAGTCGTGATGAGTCGTCCGAAGAACACCAAATCAAAAATGTAAAGATCTAACGGTGGGGAAAAAAGATGACTTCTTTGGCGCAAGATGACCGAATCCGTGGATCAGGAGGAGAGGGGGTTTAAGGAGGATGGTGTTAGGGTAAGGTTTGGAGCCCAAAAATGGATGGTGGTTTGGGAATGGGAGGAGAGAGAATAGCAGGCCACCGTTTTTTTGGTTCTTTGACTGTAATATGCTTGAAAATGGAGGAAGGAGATGGGAGAGGGAGAAAAGAGGAAGAAAAAAGAAAAAAGAAAAAAGGATTAATTTTGATTTAATTAGTTATTTTGGACCTTTGCCCTTTTATTTAATTAGTTATTTTGATTAATTAAAAAAATAATTTTAATTTTAATATTTTGAAAAAAAATTAGTATTTTAATTTAATTTAATTAATATTTTTTTTAATTTAATTTTTTTTAGTATTTTAGTATTCTTTTTTAATTAGTATTTTAGTATTTTTTTTTTTAATTAGTATTTTTAGCATTTCCATGTGGTAGCCACGTAATCAATTTTGTAACCTCGTTAGTCTATATGGCATTTACATTATTAGCGAGTAACGAGACGACCCAAAAAAGGTAATGTTAAGGGTATTTTGAACAAAAAAAGTATAGGGTGCTTTCAGAGAACATCGCGGTAAAAAGTCATGGAATTTTGGCTCTTCTCCCTTTAAACTTGATGAGCAAACTTGTTGCTCATCCTTGCTATATCATGAATTATATTGCAGTTAAGCCTGAGACCTCAAGGAAGGACAAGGGTAAAGGAAAGATGTAGGGTAGTTACGAGGAACAGACTTTACCTTATGCCTAGTTTAAATTATTGTTATGTAATATGAACCCTGTTGGTTGATTTCATGATCAATAAATATGTGCAAGTGTACACAGTCAACAAGTAATAAAGTGATAAGAAAAAGTGTCGATCCCACAGAGAATTCCAATCAATAAATTCCAACTACTAGCACTATACAATTTCAATTTTATTTAAACAACCATAAAGAATGATTTTTTCGAAATAGAAAACTAAATTAATTAATTAATACTAAATTACTCGTAAAATTGATTCAACTAAATAAAGATAAAGACTTGACAAATGTATTCAGATAAATAAAGGTTAAGGCTCCAATATCCGCAATTATGAACTATAAACCAATTATCCAATTATCCCAATTATTATGCCTACTAAATTATTAACATGAATTCTCAGTGTCAAAAGCCCTTTTCCAAGTGATCAATTACCTTTTATTTAATCCAATTAATCTTGCGATATTCCTATGCAAAATAATTAAATTAAACTCCTTCAATCCCAATTCCCAAATTGTTACATGCAGTGAACAGATATTCCTATTCAATTCACGACCCTAATTATTCGTCATGCAAATAATTAAGCATACATGTTATCATGTCCAGTTCTAACCCTAGATCTCTTCTTCCGAATCCTTCTAAAAGTAACAAGGTAATTACAGGCCAAATAATTAATCAATAAGCACAAGACACAATAAACAATTCTCATTGACACAAATAATTGGAATAAATAATTAATTAATTAATAGACATAAAAGGTTCAATTGTAGTCTTAATAAAAAAAATAGTTCATAATAGAAATTAAAGCCAACAATCTCTTGAAAAACATCCTTAAGGAATTACACAAATTGAAAATAAGGAGAAGAAGAAACTCTAAAGTAAATCCTTCAATCTCCAAGTGATCACTTACTTAGCCTTCAATTATGGTTGATAACCCCCTTTTAATTCAGCAAAGTAGCCTTAATATACACTTTTCATCTAACCACAATCCTTTTCCCAATCAACATCTCAATTAAGTCTTAAATCCAAGTCAAATCATTAGTCCACGCGTGTAACTAGTCAACCATGGTAGAAGACTTGACAGCTCAATGCGAGAATAGTACTAAGCATAGCGCCTCGGCGCTGATCTTTAAATTAATTATAGAATTGCCATTAAAATAACTCAAATCCCTAATTCGCCCCTACATCTCCCGAATCTGCAAAATAACCACTAAACACAGTAAAAATGCTTCTAAAACACTCGAGAACACAACAATTTAAGCCCACATATATCCAATTCATGGATATATTACCCAATCATCAAATACCCCCAAACTTAAATCGTTGCTTGTCCTCAAGCAACAAAATACAAGACAACATGGAAAAAAAAAACTAAACAACCCATGCAAATGCACCTAAAATTATCTACATGTTTGTAATTCCAACAACCAAATAGCACACCGTATATTTATTAGGCCTTAGAAAAATCACAAGAACATGTTAATACATCATATTAAGACAGATCAATAATATCCCAACAATCACCAAATCTAAACTCGGTATTACTTGATATCGAGTATGTGTGTGTTCAACAACCATGCTAGCCAGACAAAGCAAAATATGAAACAGAATAGCTCTCTTAGAAGGCATCATACGATTGTAAACTCGAGAACTCCTCAAATAAACTAGATTTAGCTAAAATCGAATAATTACCAAAGTCCAAGGGTCATAATGAATATTATGCTTTATATATATATATATATATATATATATATATATATATATATATATATATATATATATATCATTTATTTTATTTTATTTTATTTTTATTTTATTTTATTTTTTTTAATGGGGACTTTTTACACTTTTTCCGTTTATTCAAAAAAAAATCTCATGGTTGTCTTGATATGTCATATTCCACTTAGGTTTTCAATGCTATCTTAACGAGCTTTCGACCAACGACTCCCAAGCCATTAAGACCTTAGGGTGCTAGGTGTAAAGACAATCCCCTCGGGCTTACTTACTCAAGTAACAAAGGCCACAAAACTAGACAAACATGCCACGGTTTTTTTTTTAAAAAAAGCTTATATACTCCAAATATTTTTTCCCCAAACTTGAATTTATGTCTAAATTCAGCCATCACTAGCTATTCATGTTGTTCTTTCATTCAACTAGTATTTATCCTTTCGAAATCTCTTATCTATCCACTTAAATTTAATCAGTCAACATGGTCGTTTGTGCTATCATGATAATATCAGTTTCAAACAGATAAAGATTTAAATTATGTCAAGAAAATCACATCACTAACTTAACAATCCTTACTAGACTTGTTCATGCAATTTTAGTTTGATCATTGGCCCCAAATATACTTAAACTATTAAATAATTGGAATTTTGTAAAATCCTAAATGCAACACTTAACGAAAAAGTAAACACATGATAACCTCAAACTACTTTAAACATGATACCTAATGATGCACATAGAAACTAAACTACCCCCAAACTTAGATAAAGCAATGTCCTCATGCGAAAAGTATAACAATATAGAATAGAGGACATCCTTAACGAGCTTATTCCTCAAGTGCAGCATCATCATCTTTGCTCATCTCTTGATCAAAAGGGGGAAACATAGGTCGAATAGGAGCATTAGGGAATTGGCTAAGATTCACTCCAGGGTACAACTGAGCATTCATGGCATTCTGGGCAGCAAATTGGTCGACTAAAAATTTGTAGATGACATCTTGACGTTCAGACAGGCGGACATTCTAGGATTCGAGATTGTAGACCCAACCTTCAATTTCACGCTGGACGGCCTCAGGAATAACACCACGGTGAGCTGCAGATGAAGGACCATATATGGGTTGGGCCGAAGGTTGTGAAGCTGGTGGAGGTTCAACTTGAGGAGTTATAAAACCCAATCCCCGAGGGTGGTTCTCCCCACCAGTCCATACTCTATACCTGTTGATCAACTTATGGTCCAACACCGGCATTGGAGTTTGAATCATCTCATCTGACTTCCATTTGAACCCAAATTTTGTACATAAAACAAAAATGAGAGATGGATGGGGTAAACCTCCCGTGGTTCCTCCTCGTGCAGCACGCAGAATGGATTGTTGAATGACGAGGCTGACATCAATCTTTAAACCTTGAATTATGGAATATAATAGAACAGCCCTCTCTTTGGTGACATGGCTCACATGTGTGCATGGCATAAGCTTAGCGCATATAAAGGCATCTAAGAGCCTTTCCATATAAGTGAAAGGTGCGAAAAAGAGGCGATGTCATACTACCTCGTTCATCAATGTCCATGTGGTGCCCGTTGATGGCTCGTGATGGTTTCATAATCGGTCCTTGACTCACAAGACTTGCATACTCGTTGTTTTGTCCCTCTAACGGCAGTTAGTAGCAACCATTAATGTCCTCTTCGCCAAATTCAACATTCTTGCCTTTCACATACACCCCATAGTGGAAGTGCTCGGAAACGTTGGCGTAGAACTCTTTGACAACTGAAATTACTGTTGGGTCGGGCTGTGTGGTGATTGTAAACCAATTCCTCTTAGCAATCATGACCGCCATGTCCCCATCCTTTGATTAATCTGACCGTAAACCGCGTTTGGGGACTAGTGAGCGGGTAGCCATACGGTTATAGCGTTCTTGAGCCCCAGCACTGACGAACTGTCGGCTGTCAAATTTTGGAGGAGCCGAGGCTGACACAGATTCCTCTCCACATTGACGCTTCGAGGCCATTTAGAAAATTTTGCAAGGAATCCACATTCACATGTATTAAAATTGGGAAGAAATCTAATATGGACAACGTACCCATATCATTACCCCCAAACTTTAAGATAAAAGCACTTTATGTAACATGGGTGGTGGTTGGGGGTGTGGTTGAGCAAGCAGTAACAAGAAAGTACAACATTGAGACCGATTAGCCTCGATTGTCCAGCACATATTCTACTAGTACGCCTGTTATATTAAACAAATACACATGCATTATTTTCACTATTAAACAAATCATACATGTAAAATCTACTAGGCAGTGCATGTGTAAATTTGCTAAAACATTTTCCATAAAGGTGTGTGCATTCAGGAAAATAACCATATACATCCGCCCAAAAGTCTGTGCTATACTAATATACCCATGCATATAGGAAGGAAAAATCAAGCGTATGAAGAAAGTCATTGGTAAGCTTGGTTAGGGATGAAATTCACATAAGCAATTTAACAAACACCTTATGGGCATATAGTAGAGCACCTATGGGATCAATTATAGTAATAGCATATAGAGGCCTAATCAGATCATATGATGTAATCATAATGATATACTTGAAATACCCAAAATCTGATGGTGGAACAAGCAGTAGAAGAGATCAATTTAGAGTCGAACTCACTTTTGCTATAACAATATTATATCTATTCGAGTTGAACGAGAAGGTGAACAAAGCGGAATAGAGACTACTTGATTATCCCAGTGAAACAAAATATATTAAGAATGAAACATTTACTAGAAGAATATGTGTAGTAGTGTAATCGTGGGAAGAGTTTTCAACGTGGACAATGAATAGACTTAAACTGCCATAGGACTCTTAAATTAACTCCTAGCGCCAGGGTACTGAGTAAAAGTGTATATCGAGTCTTAGAAGCGAAGGTCGATCAATCTCCGCTATAGCACCTAGCATGTATTTTGAAATTAAAATGGATGGGAGCCCCCGGTATTGCGCAATCGACGATGTCTGGTGGAAGGTCTCGTGGCCAAGGGTATTTGTCATCTGTCAATGTGTCGGCCAAGGCATGGGCGCCGATGATTGAAGATTACGGAGTGCGACCTTGGGGCGTTGTAGCCCTTGCATCTTAGGCGCCGGATGTGACTCCTACCTATCCCTCCCTTGCAAGCTTAGTCTATGGCTTAATTTTTTGTTCATCTCAAACCCAATGAAGAGTGCGGAAGATTAGTATATTTGGTTACACATTACAACTAAAAGTAAAATAAAATAAAATAATAAATATTGAATGAACTAAAACAAAATAAACATAAAACTCCTAGGGTTGCATCCCTATAGCGCTTGGTTTATAGTCGTCAGCCCGACTTTTTCGTGTTCCTCAATTGGTCACTAGGTCTGAGAGGTACATAGCCATAGATTGTCGATCAACGGATCAACTCCAATAATTCTTGAGCCGTTGGCCATTCACTTTGAATGTGCGCTTTGAATTAGGTTCCTCAACTTCAACATTTCCGTGCGGAGCGACGGATATAACCACGAACGGCATAGACCAGCGAGATTTCAATTTCCTAGGAAATAAACGCAATCTAGAGTTGAAGAGTAATACTTGTTATCCCGGTTTGAATTTCTGATCAAGGATTTTCTTATCGTGCTATGTTTTGACTTTCTCTTTGTAGAGTTTTGCGTTCTCATAGGCATTAAACCGGAATTCGTCCATCTCATTTAATTGAAGTAACCTTTTCTCACCTGCTGCTTGTAAGTCAAAATTCAGTTTCCGAATGGCCCAGTATGCACTATGTTCTAATTCGACTGGGAGATGACATGCCTTTACGTAGACCATCCTGTAAGGTGATATGCCAATAGGATTCTTGTAAGTTGTTTGATATACCCATAGGGCATCATCTAGTCGCATGGCCCAATCTATTCGTGATGGATTGACCACCTTCTCCAGGATTCTCTTAACTTCCCGATTCGAAACTTCTACTTGACCATTGGTTTGGGGATGGTATGCGGCTGCAATCTTATGTCGGACCCCATATTTTGTAAGTAGTTTGGTAAACTACTTGTTGTAGAAGTGGGTTCCCTCATCACTAATTATCGCTCGAGGTGTACCGAATCGTGTAAAAATATTCTTTTTTTAGATCCGAAGTACCACCGTAGCATCGTTTGAGGGTAAGGTTGCATCTTCTACCCATTTTGAAACATAGTCTACCGCCAGTAGAATGTACTGATTATTGAATGAGGATGGGAAGGGTCCCATAAAGTCAATTCCCAACACATCAAATAACTCCACCTCCAAAATGGTATTAAGCAGCATTTCATTGCGTTTGGAGATATTACCCACTCGTTGGCACCGATCACACTTCAACACGTAGAGATAAGCGTCTTTAAACAGAGAAAGCCAGAAAAATCACGACTGCAACACTTTGGCTGCTGTCTTGTCACCCGCATAGTGACCTCCATAATCCGATGAGTGGCAATAACCTAAAATGCTATCCATCTCATCATGTGGTACACAATGTCTAATTATTTGGTCCGCACAAGCCTTAAACAGAAACGGTTCTTCCCAAAAGTATTGGCGGACATCATGGAGGAATTTTTTTCATTGTTGCGAGTTTAAATCAGGAGGTAACACATTACTAACCAGATAACTCACAAAATCGGCATACCATGGCACTACTGTTGTTACTTGAAAAAGTTGTTCACCGGGAAACCTCTCATTAATCATGACATTGCCTTTTTGTTGAACCTCCGCATTTTCTAACCGAGAAAGATGATCCGCCACCTGGTTCTCGGTACCCTTTCTATCTCGGATCTCCAAGTCAAATTCTTGGAGCAACAGTACCCACCGTATTAACCGCGGCTTGGCATCTTTCTTCTTAATCAAATACTTAATAGAAAAATGATCAGTGTAGACAATTACCTTGGTCCCGATGAGATATGCTTTAAACTTGTCGAATGCAAACACGACTGCCAATAAATATTTTTCCATGGTCATATAGTTCAACTGAGCATCCGTCAACATCTTGCTAGAATAGTAAATAGTGTGAAAAATTTTATCTCGACGTTGTCCCAATACTGCTCCAACTGCGTAGTCGCTGGCGTCACACATCAATTCAAACGGTAACGACCAATCGAGCGCCACTATAATTGGAGCTGATACCAATTTCTTTTTTAATACTTCAAAAGCAACAATGCATGACTGATCCAACTTGAACGATACATCTTTCTCCAAGAGGGAACATAAGGGTTTCAAAATTTTTGAGAAGTCTTTAATGAAGCGTCTATAGAAACCCGCATGTCCCAAGAAGCTCCGTATTCCCTTGACAGATGATGGAGGAGGTAGTTTCTTGATCATTTCAATTTTGGCTTTATCCACCTCGAACCCTGTTGCAGAAACCTTATGCCCCAATATTATCCCTTCTTGCGACATAAAGTGACATTTTTCCCAGTTAAGAACTAGGTTAGTCTCCACACAGCGCTTCAACACTAAGACCAAATTTTTCAAGCATAAATCAAAGCTATCACTGAACACGGAGAAGTCATCCATAAATACTTCCAAATTTTGTTCTACCATATCTAAGAATATGGCCATCATGCACCGTTGAAAAGTTACCGGAGCATTACATAAACCAAAAGACATCTGACGGAAGGCAAGCGTCTTAGTAAGGGCATGTGAATGTGGTTTTTTCTTGATCTTCCGGGGCTATGGAAATCTGATTATATCCAGAATATCCATCCAAAAGATAGTAGAACTGATGTCCGGCTAACCTATCCAACATCTGATCAATGAACGACAAGGGGAAGTGATCCTTACGTATGGCTTTATTCAATTTACGGTAATTCATACATACTCTCTATCCTGTAATAGTTCTAGTTGGGATGAGCTCATTGGAGTCATTTTTCACCACTGTCATACCCCTTTTCTTTGGTACGCACTGTACAGGACATACCCATGAATTGTTCGAGATTGGATAAATAATAATGGCATTCAACCACTTTATGATCTCCTTTTTCACCACATCCTTCATAATGGGGTTTAACCTTCTTTTCTGCTTAATGGTTGGTTTTGCTCCCGCTTCCAATAAAATCTTATGCATACAAAATGACAGACTAATTCCTCGAATATCCGCTATAGTCCATCCGATTGCTGTTTTGAACTCTCGCAATACCCTTAGCAGTTTCTCTTTTTGCATGTCAGTTAAATCTATCGAAACAATGACTAGTAGGGTAGCATCTTTTCCCAAATAGGCATACTACAGATGAGATTGTAGCGGTTTTAATTCCAACACCGGTGGCTCTTCTATCGATGGTTTGAACTTTTTCCCTTCCATTTCAGGCCTATCAAGAGTGTCGAAGTATTGTTTACTTTTCCTGGCGGTAGGTAATTCATCTAGCCATTTGACATAATTAATGTCATCCTCAATATCATAGTGGTCCATCCCGAACAAAACAAACTATCGTGGGTCCTCTGAATAATTTTCGTTGAATTTGTGATTAACTAATTCATCCAACACATCCACCCGCAAACATTCATCCTTGTCTTTCGGATAAGTCATTGACTTGAATACATTGAAGGTGACATGTTGGTCTTCAACTCGCATCGTCAATTCACCTTTTTATACGTCAATCAACGTTCTTCCCTTTGCTAAAAATGGTCGCCCGAGAATGATGGGAATTTCTTTATCTGCTTCACAATCTAAGATAACAAAATCCGCTGGGAAGATGAATTTATCCACCTTTACTAATACGTCTTCAACAATACCTCGTGGATATATAATGACCAGGCTCACCAACGATGGCCGATATTTGTCGGTTTTGGTGCCTGAAGTCCAAACTGGTTGTAGACGGATAGTGGCATCAAATTTATACTGGCTCCTAAATCACACAACGCTCTTCCCGAAAACTGATTACAAATTTCACATGGAATAGTAAAACTACCTGGATCTTTTAGCTTCGGAGGTAACTTATTCTCAATAATTGCGCTGCACTCTTCGGTCAATGCCACTGTTTCAAAATCACCCAATTTTCTCTTTTTCGACAAGACCTCCTTCATGAACTTGGCGTAACTAAAGCATTTGTTCCAAGGCTTCTGCAAACGGTATGTTAATATGCAGTTTTTTGAAAATATCCAAAAACCTTGAGAACTACTTATCTAACTTGGATTTCTGAAACCTTTGTGGATATGGTATGGGAGGAATTATGAAGGTTTGTTTCGGTGCTTTCTGCTCAAACTCCTCATCGTTACGTTTTCCAGTTTCTGAAACTTCCTCTTTTTCCACTGTTGCATTGTCCCTCTTTTCCTTATCCTTGATTGCCTCTTACAACTCCTTTCCACTACGTAAAGTCACAACCATGCAATGCTCATCTCTGCCCGGATTTATCTCGGTATCACTGGGGAGTGTTCCATGTGGACGGCTATTCAATGCGTGTGTTATCTGCCCCATTTAATTTTCCAGATTCTTTATCAAAACACCTTGACTTTTCATATTCATATCAGCATGACTCAATAACTTATCTTGCTCACTGATCCTTTTATCTGTAGCTACAATAAAATTTTCTAAAGCTTCTTCTAGACTTGTTTTCATCTCTGGCTGTTGCTGAGTCTGATTTTGAAATTCAGGTGGGTTTTGTGGTCGAGGTGCCTGACCTCTATTATTACTCCATGAGAATCCCGGATGATTCCTCCAACCCGGGTTATATGCATTTTGAGTCGGATAAGGTTGGACTGATCTGTGACAACCTGGATTTTTATAAGTTATTAAAATAGAAATTTAATAATTAAAATTCTTATTATGAGATGTTTTGAGTTTGAGTATGTATATATACGTGCTATATATTTTGAAATATGTGTACTATATATTTTGAAATATGTGATCCGGTGTGAAGAGATATATATATATTCATATATTGGGAAAGTGAGGTTTAATAGTTAAGTTAACTATTGAAGAAATTAAATGAATTTTATAATTAAGTTTAAATATTTATTGAATTGAATAAATATTTTTAAATAATTTATTTATTGAGAAAAATAAATAATGGATGAATTGTAGTGAATTAATTTAGTAACTAAATTGATTTATGATAATTAAATTGAGTAATGATAAATTTATCGATGGATTTAATTTAAGGTGATAATTAAATTAAATCAATCACTTAGTATTTAAGGAAATAATTAAATTGAATGAATGGTTTAATATTAAAGTAAATAAATAAATTAAATAAAGTGATATTTTTAATTTATTAATTAAATTAGATATATAATTATTTATTAATTATAAGTATAATGATAATAAGGTTTTTCTTATTATTATAAGTTGCTAAGCTAAAGTTATTTAATTAACTAGACTGTGACACAAAGTAACTATATAATATAATAATATAAAAATAAACTAGTAGAGGAGAATTGTGGTTAGCCAAACAAGGCCCTATGGCCTTTGGCTTTTTTTAACTAACGCCTATTGGTTTTTTAAACTGATGTATACGTGAGAGAGAGGGGAGTCAGGTTAAATATTGTGCATAATTCCTAAAGGCTAAGTTCAGAGAATTTAGAGAAGGAAGAAAAAAACACAGAGGAAAATTGAGGTTGAGAGCTTGAGAAAACTCTCTAAGATTGTCAAGAGGAAGAGAAGGGTTTGCTAAATCAAGGTATAATCTATTGTTAATTTTAACTCTTAGTTTTGATAGTGTTTATGCTATATGATTTGGAAATCACGTTGGGTGGATATATATACATGTATGTATGGTTTACAATCTGTTAATAATCATGTGTGAGTACTATTTGATAATCAAATTCGTGAGAATAGGTTTGTAAGAAGAAGAAATAAATAACAGTGTTTATGCTAATATGATATGGCTTAGAAAGTACCAATTTTAGTGGTCAATTGGTATGTTAAACTGTAAATTGAGTTTTGTTTATGCTAGTCTATTACGAAATGCACATAACGTAATTTGAACGAAGTAATTCGGACAAGAATCGAACTCACAGTGTTCATTTTTGTGAAGAAACTCAAAAATGGAGTTTTAGTATAAAAATATGAATTTTGAGAAATTAAACTAGTTTTAGTTGATGTTAAATTGTTCTAATTGGTTGTAAATGTGAGGAACCATGTTTGTGTTAGTTTTATATCAATTGTATATATTAATTTCACTATTTTGTGAGTGAAATTCGTGTTAGTTGGGCTAAAAACGGAACACTTTTGTCTTTTGCATTTACGGTTCATACATTACCAACAGTAATTTACAATGATACGTGCCAAAGGCTTAAATGGCGCAATTGCTTGGCCGGTCCTGTGCTTAAGTATAAATAGGCGTATGCTGCCATTACCCGGTCTGAGACAGTGAAGTATGCTTATTTGAAGGTCATGATTAGTGGACTTAATCTAGTTTGGCAAGAATGTTAATGATGTTAAAATATAATGTGGACTATAATAACAGATTTTAATGTGATGTAATATAAAGTGTAAAGATTTTTAAGTAATTATGAAATAACTTAGGAAATGAAACCAAATGTGATGCTTTCAAAAGTTAAAAATAAATGATAAGCTTTATGTTGGTTTATAGTGAGATATAAGTTGAAAGAATGATTTGAATGTTAACTTGATTAGTTAATCTAATATATGTTTAAATGGATGTAAATACGCGTTAGAAGACTTAACTGTCAATTGTAAGGGAAACGTAACGAGAAAAGTTATATAACTTAGTTGTTGTTAACAAGTGTAACACATCTAATGTGAGATAATCGAGTCTATGACAACTTTGTTGAACGTTAAGTGTCAGTTTCGAAAGAAGTATAAAGAAACACAATATGGGATTATGTAATGATAGGTGTCATACGAAGAGGAGTAAAAGCCTGAGGTTATGTGTTAAGTTTCAAAGAGATGCAAGTTATAAAAAGATTAAGACTAAGAGTCATTGTGGTTTCATTATATGTGTAACTAATGCATATGAATATGAACCTTTGAACTGTTGTAGGATGTACGCAAAGCATTTAAGCTGTTTTTCGGTAATTGGTAATCTACGAACCAGGCAAGTCTTTCAGTTCCTATTTGCTATGTGAACTTGGTGATTAACTGTTTTAAATCTTTATTGTGAATAACATGATGTGTCATATATATGTAGAAAGTATGAAACATTAAAGTCAATCTATGACTACATTGATTGAATATAGCATGCTGATTGAGTAAGGAACTCAATCTTTATATTGGTTATATGAACTGTAAAATGTATGTTATGTTAGTACAGTGTTTATGAGATATATGTTGATGCATGTTATTATATGCTACGTGATGCATGAAAACTAATTGATTTTGCTGGGCTGTCGAGCTCAACCTTGCAAATAACCATTTTTGCAAGTTAAAGATTGAAGATGTCACAATGTGCTACTTGAATGAAGTGGTTCAGAAATAGTATACGAAGATTTATATTTTAGCTAAAGTTGCTATTTCCTTAAACCGGGATTAAGACCAATGAAATGTATTAAATATTTTATGATGTATAGTTTTATATTGAGTTGTAAAGCTAGAGTTAGAGTTATCTGATATGTAAAGGTTATCGGATTAAAATGCAAACTTTTATATGATAACAGTGATAAAGCGAATCATAAAATAAGATTGATTCAAAGATGTAGTTGATAAAGGTTTTGATTCAGGGAAATAAAAGTTTAAATTATTCCGCATTTTATAAAGTTTAACATCGAAAAATGATGTAAAATCAGAAGGTAGATGTGTTAATAACGACCAAAGTTGAGAATAAAATTGTATGATTTTTGGGGTCGTTACAGTTGGTATTAAAGCTTTAGGTTATAAACCTTAGGTAGGAGTACCTTACACTATAACCTTAGAGAATGAAGGTGAAGATAATGAAAGAATAAGATCAGATAGAGTTTGAACAATAAGAAGTAATTTAAGAAATTTATAAAGAAGGGATTAAAACATGCGTGAAAGGATTCAAAGAAGAATCTCGCAGAGTTATAAGGAATATGAATGTAGGGTTACCCAACTCCAATAATAAGAATGTAATGTGATGTCTATAAGAAGAGAATGATAAAGAAGTTGAGAATCAAACAGTTATATTTAAGTATGGTACAGTTGTTCTCTTTAATAGTTGATGTATGTTATCTGGGCTAAACGATTCCTTTATAGAGCAGAGGTATATACGAACTAGCAACTCGGAACCTAGTTTGTTGGTTGTTTGTGGGAAACCACTCAGTGTACTATATTGAAACTATTAGAGACTTGATGTGTACCAAGTGTAGAAAATGGATACGTATGATGAAATGTTGAGCAATGTGAATGAAGTTAGAAATTCTTAAAGGAAGAATTATTATATAAACAAGAAAATTCAAAGAAGAGTTTTGAAAAGATATAAAGATAAGAAATGGGAGTTCCCTAACTCCAATAGCCAAGATAACGAATAATGTCGTAAATGATGAAAAAAGAAAGAAAGGGGATCGTAAAACAAAATGATCACGAGTTATGAAAAGAATTTTAAGCAAGATGATTATAGAATAAGATCACGACGTGATCTATTTAAGTTATAAAGGAAAGATGGTCTATAATGTTTGAATAATTATAGCTCGATGCTATGAAGATGATGTACTATGAAATAGTACGAGATAACTCACGAGGAGTTATAGTTGATGTGATACGGGGAATTTGTATCGAGCAAAGAGCAAGTAATGAGCAAGATAGGGTTAGGTGGGATTTTAATTGAGGACTCAAGTGATGGCTGAGTTGTACAAACCTTTGTATGGGCGAGGGTTTTGTGCTTGCACTCAGTTTATCACATTGATAAACATAGGAATGTTGGTGTCGCGCTATCAATGTATATATGGCGAAAAGGTGATTCTTTTCTCGTGTGTATGTTTGATAATTAGAAACTATTAAGATTAGTCAAATATTATTAGGATTGGGTATGGTTCTTAAAACTAATGCATATGGTAAGTTTGTGACTCACAATAATATGGTATGTTTTGAACCGCTCAGTGAATGGACGCTCATGGTCTGACTAGGATAAGTTCTTAAACTCATATTATTGTGGCAAGTTCCTAAATTTCTAATGTGCGGTAAGTTTGATGAACTATATTGGGGTATAGATAAGTTATAAATGAAGAATTGAGGATTAGGGGAATAGATAGAATTATTAAGCAATGGATCAGTATAGAAAGTGGAGACATAAGTTTTTCCAAATCTTCTAGCTATGCTAGACTTCAAAAATTTTGACATCAAGCTAAATTCGCACTATGTGCCTTTTTAAAATGAATTTTTACTCTCAACGCATGGTGACAAATGTGTATGTGTGGACTTCGGGACACTAACACATCGTTACCTGTTGAGATATGATATCACTAAAACTGATTTTCAAAGATTTTTGAACTGTTTAAAGAATAGTCTATGCTAATTATTTCAGCTAGACGAAAATGATTTGAAAATATCAAAATATATTTTATATCATTAATACATCATGGAACCTGGTGCAAAGATGATAAAAACGATGGAGTTATCAATGCAGAATTTCTTAGTGTTGGATGTGATCTAAGGATAGTCAACCTACTATGGTATGATGTAGTATGACAAAGTCACAAAATGACAGAATCCTCAAACGGACTATAAATACAGTGCGGTATCATAACGTCATAAAAAGATTTTTGTGATTTCTTTAAGATATGAGAATATATATATATATATATATATATATATTTAGATTGATGTTCGAATTGTTGTAGAAGTCTATGCTATTTGATTCAGCTAGACAAATATTGAAGGATATTCATAGAATTCAAGCGTTTGATGAAAGGTTATGCCAAACCAAATTGTTTTTGGGAGGATTCAGTTGTTAAAAAGCTGAGGTGAACAACCCTATAAAAGGGGACATGTTATCGGAAACAATGGTTCCGAAAGTAACGCATATAGTCGTTATGAAGTTAAGATGTAATACGATGTGCACGCACGACGTAGGGTACGATAAAGTGATCACCTAGAGTACTTGCGAGAGAGTTTTGATCTATGTGATTGCTAAACATTACATTAATGACGGTTTACGATGGGTGATGCCTTTATTAAACACTGGGAAGAGTTCAAGGTCCATATAGTCTTATGAATGTTAAAGGTTCAAGTTGAGATACTTGATAACCTAGGGACGTAGTTCAAGGTCTTATGACCCCTCAGCATGATTTGAAATCTTTTAAATTCCTGTTATTCATCTCGTTTCCCAATTATTGAGCAATTGTGGAAGATTCTTGTTATTTTGAAGGATGAAAATGGAAAGGATGAGAAAATTAAGCAAAACATAATAATTTCAAGAAATAATTGAAAATCCAGAAAGAAGAGAAATGTGAAACTCTTAGAAGAGGAAGAGGTGAGGAAGGTGATGATCTTTGAAAGATTTTTTAGAGAAAGAACTTGGTTTTAGAACCTAATGAATAAATAGATATTACCATAAAATCTATTTTTATAAATGGAAGGAACGAATATTGGTAAGTCAAAATTTCGAGGACGAAATTCTTAGAAAAAAGGGTGAATGTAATATCCCGAGTGTTTATGATAACGATCCTAAGAAAAGGAAATGAATGGGTTAAAGAATATAAAATATTTGATATATGACTGTGTTTACTTGAAGGTTATGTAATAAAAACTTAAAAGTTGTTGAAAAAATGAATGAAGTATATTTTGTATGTAAAACTTTTTGCTAAGTTAACATGTTCAAATTATTCAACGATAATTGTGAAAGAGATTTTGTGAAAACCTTAGTAAGGTAGGGTTTCGGTGATTCCGAGGACGGAATCCTTATAAGGAGGGAAGGGTGTGACAACCTGAATTTTTATAAGTTATTAAAATAGGAATTTAATAATTAAAATTCTTATTATGAGATGTTTTGAGTTTGAGTATATATATATACGTGCTATATATTTTGAAATAGGTGTGCTATATATTTTGAAATATGTGATCTAGTGTGAAGAGATATATATATATTCATATATTGGGAAAGTGAGGTTTAATAGTTAAGTTAACTATTAAAGAAATTAAATGAATTTTATAATTAAGTTTAAATATTTATTGAATTGAATAAATATTTTTAAATAATTTATTTATTGAGAAAATAAATAATGGATGAATTGTAGTGAATTAATTTAGTAACTAAATTGATTTATGATAATTAAATTGAGTAATAATAATTTTATCGATGGATTTAATTTAAGGAAATAATTAAATTAAATCAATTGCTTAGTATTTAAGGAAATAATTAAATTAAATGAATGGTATAATATTAAAGTAAATAAATAAATAAAATAAAGTGATGTTTCTAATTTATTAATTAAATTAGATATATAATTATTTATTAATTATAAGTATAATGATAATAAGATTTTTATTATTATTATAAGTTCTTTGAGCTAAAGTTATTTAATTAACTAGAGTGTGACACAAAGTAACTATATAATATAATAATATAAAAATTCTTGAACTTGACAATTTGGACGTTATTAGTTCCTAGATAAATTAATTCTTGAACTTGTTTTATTGAATTCTTATATCATTGTCATCATCCTCATGCTTACATATTATGTTGAAAGTCATCTGTAGCCTGTAGTGCATAGATGGACTTGGTATGATTATGACCAGGGACTATTCGGTATAATCATGATCGTAATGTTATAAATGATGTGGTAGTAGTCCTCATTGGCCCGTAGTGCATTGATGGACAGTTGTTGTCATGATCATGACCATTAATGAATACACAAATATTCTTGGCCTGTAGTGCATGGATAATTGTGGTCGTGATACTAAAAAATATCCTTGGCCGTAGTGCAAGGGTGATTCGATGATGTGGATTATTTATTAAGCTGAGTCCCAGCGATAAAAGTGATGAAAAACTTTTTCAATCATAAAAGATAGTAGATTTTATTCTCTATTTGACTCTTTTAATGGATTGTTTGTTCCGCTGCAGTTAAACTTGATATTTATTATAATTTATCAGTTTAACATTGTTGAAAACTAACGATAAATTATTCTGCATTATCTTAGTCATAATATTTCTTACTGGGCTAGTTGACCTCGCCCTTTCTTTCATTGTTCTCTTCAGGAAATGAGAACGTAGCTGGGACTAGTCGAGGAACGGAGAGATGGTCCTAGATGGTGCATTAGTAGTCCTTACTGTTCTGTGAAATAGTGTGATAATTATTGTAATGAGGACTCCATTGAGTTTGTATACTCTCTAGATGACAATATTTGTATTCAAACTCACAGCATATGTTTTGTCGTATTTTACACGACAGTTGTATAATTAAGTTGTATTTGAATTTTGTACCATGTATTTGGCGACTCAAGATGGGTGATGTATACCTATTTTGGGGGCGTCATAGTTGGTATCAGAGCTTAGGGATATGATCCCTGGCTAAGATTTGAGAATAGAACTAGGAGGGGAGAGACGGGGAATTCCTTTGATAGTATGACCTACCTAAGTTTTTTTTTGGTATTTAATTGGTCGGTCAGAATATAGGGATAATATGTTACATGTCAATTATTGTTTTGTAGCAGTATCTGAAAATGACATCCGAGAATGTTGAGAATAGCAATGGAGCACAAGCGACTGTTGATTCACCACATATCAATAATAAGGATAATGTACATCAGGAAGGCGATAATCCTCATGCAAACAACAACACTGACCAAATGATGAATGATGGAATGTTCAGAGGCTTTATGCAATTCATGCAACAATGTAGAGAGGGCTCTGTCCAAAATGTAGGTGGAAACATCGAAACTCTCGGACGGTCACCGCTAAATGATTCAAGGAGCTGGGACCACCGGAGTTTATTGGAGAGCCAAAACCACTTAAGGCGGAAGCATGGATAAAGCAGATCACCAAGACATTTGATGTCTTGGGATGCTCCGAGGAGCAAAAGGTTCCCTTTGCAGCCTTAATGTTGCGAGGAGAGGCAGATTACGGGTGGGAATCGGTAAAGCGTACTCAACCTGCCGCACTGAAGATGTCTTGGGAAAAGTTCCAAGAACTATTCAATGACAAGTACTTTCCCGAAAGTATTCATCATATAAAAGAGGTAGAATTCATCAAGTTGGAGCAAAATAATATGATCGTGTCGCAGTACGAAGCCAAGTTTGCCGAGTTGTCCCGGTTTACGTCCCACTTGGTGGATAATGAAGAGAGAATGACGCGGATGTTTTTAAGAGGTTTGAAGCCGGAGATGCGTCAACATCTTATTTCTCATAAACTGTGTTTATATTCGGATGTTGTAAATAGGGCTCAGTTAGTGGAGCGCGATAACGAGTCAACGCAACCAAAAGAGAGCAGCCGGAAAAATGATAAAACCAGTGAGAGCAGTCATCAAAGTGGTGACAAAAAGCGTGGAGGGAATCAACAGGCCAGAATTGGTAACCACTTCGGTGGTAATCAGGGCTAAAATAATAAGAATGGACATTTCAAGAAGAGGAGATTCAATAATGATGGAAAGACGTCAGCACCAGCACCCGTTGTTAAGGAAGGAGAACGACCACCTATCATATGTTTCAAATGCGGAGAGGAGGGACACATCAGCCCAAACTGTGCGATGTCGTCCAAATCATGTTATAATTGTGGAAGAGAAGGTCACTTAGCCTGATTTTGTCGTTCACTGAAGACAAGTTCAGCCAGGATGGATGCACCAAAGGCCGTCCCAGAAAAGTCAAAGTCGGTAGTGCAAGGGAGAGCGTTTGTTGTGACCTCCCAGAAAGCAAGGAACCCGAATGAGGTTATCACGGGTAAGCTTATCATAAACTCTAGCGAAGTCTATACTTTATTTGATACCGGTTCTACCCATTCTTTTATTTCTCCTACTTGCGCTCAACGATTAAATTTGACTCCGGAGAAATTAGACTTTGACTTATCTGTGGAAACTCCATTGGGAGAAACTTTTATTACATCCACTGTTGATAAGTCTTGTTTGGTTCAAATCGGTACCCTCATATTACTTGTTGATCTTATTTCATTGAAAATACTTGCATTTGACGTGATTTTAGGGATTGATTGGTTAACTACTTATCATGCAAAAATTAATTATTTTCGTAAGGTTGTTAGCTTTCATATTCCTAATCAACCTATTATGCGAATTCAAGCGACAAAACCATTAAAGTCAATCACGGTCATCTCAAGCCATAAAGTTGTTCGTTTATTGAAAAACGGATGTCAAGCTTTCCTAGCTCATGTCACAGATCTAAACAAAAATACATAAGTTTTGAATGATATTTCTATTGTTAATGAATTTCCTGACGTATTCCCTGAAGAACTTCCTGGCCTACCCCTAGAGCGTGAAATTGAATTTTGTATCGACCTTGAACCTGGTACAAAACCTATTTCCAAAGCCCCATATCGAATGGCTCTATTGAACTTCGTGGAGTTAAAGACCCAACCGCAGGAATTGTTAGACATTGGCTTTATTCGTCCTAGTACTTCTCCTTGGGGTGCTCCTATTCTATTCGTGAAGAAGAAAGATGGGAGTATGCGACTTTGTATTGATTATCGGGAGTTGAATCATGTCACCGTCAAAAATAGGTACCCATTGCGACGTATTGATGACCTGTTTGACCAGTTGCAAGGAGCTAAATTCTTTTCAAAGATTGATCTTCATTCCGGATATCACTAATTGAAGATTAGAACCGATGACATTCCAAAGCCGGCTTTCAGAACTCGGTACGGGCATTATGAATTCCTATTCATGTCCTTTGGGTTGACTAATGCTCATGCTGCCTTCATGGACATGATGAACCGAGTATTCAAGGAATATTTGGATCACTTTGTGGTCGTCTTTATTGATGACATCCTTATTTATTCCAAAAGTCGTGCAGATCATGAGCAACACTTGAGGCTGACACTCCAAAAGCTTCGTGAATATAAGCTTTATGCCAAGTTAAAGAAATGCGAGTCCTGGCTTGAGGAAGTAGCATTCCTTGGGCACGTGGTATCAAGTCATGGAATATCTGTTGACCCAGCAAAGATTGAAGATATTCAAAGCTGGGAGCAACCTAAATCAATGACCGAAGTGCGTAGCTTTCTCGGTTTAGCTGGTTATTATCGGAGATTCGTGGAACGATTTTCTCGAATCGCTACTCCATTAACTCAGCTAACTCGGAAAGATACAAAGTTCGGTTGGAGTGAAAAATGTAAGAAGAGTTTTCAAGAACTCAAGAGGAGACTCATTTCAGCACCTGTTCTGACAATACCATCTGGCTCGAAGGGATTTGTCATCTACAATAATGCTTTGGGCAAAGGGTTGGGATGTGTTGTCATGCAACATGGGAAAGTCATAGCCTATGCCTCAAGATAACTCAAAGAATATGAGAGGAATTATCCTACTCATGATCTAGAGTTGGCAGCTGTTGTCTTCGTACTAAAGATTTGGAGGCATTACTTGTATGGGGAGAAAGTAGAGATCTTTACGGATCATAAAAGCCTCAAATATTTCTTCACTCAAAAGGAACTCAACATACGACAACAATGTTGGCTTCAACTGTTGAAAGATTATGATCATACCATCCAATACCATCCTGGAAAAGAGAATATGATAGCTGACGCATTGAGTAGAAGATCATATGCAAGTACGAGTGCGATATTGTCAACACAAAGACCCATTTTGTGTGACTTGCAAAGGATGGAGATAGAGTTAAAAACACAAGGGACCCATGTGATGATGAAGAATATACGAGTAGAACCGACTTTAATTAATAAAGTTAAAGCTGCTCAAGCTACAGACCTGGAGCTGATGCGTATGAGGAAGAAAGTGCAAGAAGGTGCTATGCCGGAAGCAAGAATCGATGAAAAAAGAATACTTCGAGTCAACTCCAGACTTTGTGTTCCTAACGACCCTGATTTAAAGTATAAAATCATGATGGAGGCGCACAACACACCGTTTGCAATCCATCCTGGGAGTACCAAACTGTATCATGATATTCGTCATACATTTTGGTGGAGCAATATGAAGAAAGAGATAGCGCTATTTATCTCAAGGTGTCTAACTTGTCAACGAGTTAAAGCGGAGCATCAAGTACCAAAAGGTCCATTGCAACAACTTGAAATTCCATAATGGAAGTGGGAACACATTACCATGGATTTCGTTACTAGTCTTCCTAAAGTTTCTCAAGGCATAGATGAGATTTGGGTCATTGTTGATAGATTGACCAAGTCTGCTCATTTCTTACCGATACGAGAAACTTATACACTTGAACGTCTTGCTCGTATAAACATAAACAAGAATGTAAGACTGCATGGTATGCCGGTATCCATAGTTTCTGATCGAGACCCAAGATTCACTTCACGATTTTGGGTTAGTTTGCAAAAAGCTATGGGCACAAACTTACGATTTAGCTCGGCATATCATCCTCAGACGGACGGATAGTCGGAGAGGACTATTCAAACTCTTGAAGATCTATTAAGACTCTGTGTCCTTGATTTCAAGGGAAGTTGGGACAAGTTCTTACCATTGGTGGAGTTTTCCTACAACAACAGTTATCAAGCAAGTATTGGCATGGCTCCATTCAAAGTGTTGTATGGAAGAAAGTGTCGTTCTCCAGTATGCTGGGATGAGGTGGGTGAAGCAACGTTGTTGGGACCGAAGTTGGTACATATGTCTATGGAAAAGATTCAAACGATTCGACAACGTATAAAAACCTCACAAGATCGACAAAAAAGTTATGCTGGTCTTTATCGAAAGGACGTGGAATTTGATATAGGAGATCATGTGTTATTACGAGTTGCTCCGTGGAAAGGAGTTACGAGATTTGGAAAGAGAGGAAAGCTCAATCCTCGATTCATTGGCCCATTTTTAATCCTCGATCGAGTAGGAGTTGTGGCTTATAGACTCACTTTACCGGCAAGTATGTCTCGTGTTCATAACGTTTTTCACATATCCATGTTACGTAAATATGTGAAAGAGCCAAACCACATTATTGATTTAGAACCGGATGAAATAACGGAAGATTTGACGTATGAAGAGGTTCCTGTTCAAATCTTGAATAAGAAGGAACATATTCTACGCTCCAAGGTTATACCTCAAGTCAAAGTTTTGTGGAGAAACCACGATGTTGAGGAAATGGCTTGGGAGTTAGAATCTAAAATGAAATCAAAGTATCCTTACCTCTTCGACATACCAGGTACGTACCCTAATTTCTAGGGCGAAATTTCATAAGAAGGGGAGGTTGTAAGACCCCAACTTTTATAAATAAAGATGAATTTTCTATAAATATCATTTTTGAATATTATGGCGTAAATTTGATATAATGTTATAGTTGTACGTAATATTTATAAATTTTGCAAAGTACGCAAGTTGTTATATAATATTCGATTGGTCGGAGAATATTCGTTTTAACAGGGAATATTCGTACAACAGCACAATCATTGGTGGACCCCACAACGGAATTATTGTCGGATTGAGAAAATGACAAAAATACTTTTGAAAATAACGGTGGAAGTTTTACCGTTAACTGTTGAAACACCCAGCGTTAAAAGTATAGTAATACGTGTAGTTGCACAGTAGCACACGGTATTGATTATTGATGCTTACGTGAGAAGTCACTCAGTTTTGTTCAATTATTGTTATAGTAATTGTTGCATAGTATCTCACGTTATTTGATTCAATTATTGTCGATATTTTTTTATATATTATTAAATCAATAATTGAGACGACAAAGTTATTAATATTATTATTTGCAATAATAACGATGTCTAGAAGTTTTGTCAAGGAGAGGTTTGGTCACCTAATTGCGGCTATAATAGGAGAAATCCTTATTGGAAAGCCCCCTCTTTCCTGGGAACGACTTGGTCGATTAATATTGTGAATTATAATAATGATAATAAAAGTTGTTAAAAATATTGAGGGATTTTTTTTTTATAAAGTATTTGTTATAAATTTGGGCGTATTATTTGGACCCCCACTTTCTCATTTTTCAAAATCGTCGGGAGGAAGTTATCTCAATTTTCTTATATATATATATATTATATTCATGTTAGTGGCGTGTGGTGGAAGGAGTATAATGTGTGTGCAGATGAAAGTGAGTGGTAGGTGGTGTATTATGTGGTGGTGGAGTTAATGGTGGGTATATAATATATATATAAATATATATATATATATATATATATATATATATATATATGGGTATAAAAATGTGGGTGGATGATGGTGGTCCTGGTGGATTTTGGCAGGTTTTGGAATGATTTTTCAAGCTTGGTCATTATTGGCCAAACTTTTTAATCATGCAGTATTATTGATAGCTTGGTCAAGGCAGGGTGCATTCTAATTGGTCAAGGTTATTATAGTGGCATGTGTTCATGCTTCTCATTGGTTAGCACCTTGAAAATTAAAGAAAATATGGATACAATGGAACAGTGAACTTCGTTCGAATAATTACTGTTGCATCCGTGAATATCCTTACACAGTGCCTTTCCATTCTCCTATAAATAGAAGCTCGTTCCTTCATTATTTCTTACGAATTCACTGAAACTCTAGAGAGAGAAATTTTAGAGAAACTATAGAAAAGTATTCTACTACTTCCCTACTCTTATATTCAGTTTCTTTTACGGTAAGGGGTATTATTTCTTTTGTATTCATGAAGAGAACTTCTGTTATTCCATTCTTTATTATTCTGCTGGAATAACCAGTATACGTGGACTACCCTATACTTGGTGACATTCTTCTATTATTTCGTATTTATTATTATTCTGTTGGAATATCATGTTCATAGCATTTTTTTTGGCGGGACTCCGCCTCTTTATTATTATTTTGTTGGAATATCCATGCTCGTGTGTTTTACGCCGACCGGACTCAGTTACATTTTATTATTATTATTCCGCTGGAATATCCGTCATCAGGCGTTTTACGCCGGACCTTGTTCCGCCTTTATTATTCTCATTGGAACATCCTGTTGCGCGTAATTTTACCCGACTCGGTTCTCATTACTTATTAATCATTGAAATAACTTTGTCTATGCGAAGTACCTCATGCATGGTGGTGATTCCTTTTGTTATTCCATTCGTTATTATACTCAGGTTGGTTAAAGTTTTGACTTCTATACTCCATGAAATTAGTGGAATATCCTTGATATTTGCGCTTCATCCAATATCTTTTCATGGAAATATTCTTCTGAGCATTCTTGAATTTTACTCTACAAAGCAGTATCATGTTGACAATTTGGACGTTATTAGTTCCTAGATAAATTAATTCTTGAACTTGTTTTATTGAATTCTTAATCATTGTCAACATCCTCATGTTTATATTATGTTGAAAGTCATCTGTGGCCTGTAGTGCATAGATGGACTTTGTATGATTATGACCAGGGACTATTCGGTATAATCATAACCGTAATGTTACAAATGATGTGGTAAAAGTCGTCGTTGGCCTGTAGTGCATTGATAGACAGTTGTTGGCATGATCATGACCATTAATGAATACATAAATATTCTTAGCCCGTAGTGCATGGATAATTGTGGTCGTGATACTAAAGAATATCATTGGCCGTAGTGCAAGGGTGATTCGATGATGTGGATTATTTATTAAGCTGAGTCCCAGCGATAAAAGTGATGACAAACCTTTTAAATCATAAAAGATAGTAGATTTTATTCTCTACTTGACTCTTTTAATGGATTGCTTGTTCCGCTGCAGTTAAACTCGATATTTATTATATTTTATCAGTTTAACATTGTTGAACACTAATGATAAATTATTCTGCATTATCTTAGTCATAATATTTCTTCCTGGGCTAGTTGAGCTCACCCTTTCTTTCACTGTTCTCTTCAGGAAATGAGAACATAGCTGGGACTAATCGGGGAACGGAGTGATGGTCCTCGATGGTGCATTAGTAGTCCTCACTATTCTGTGAAATAGTGTGATAATAATTGTAATGAGGACTCCATTGAGTTTGTATACTCTCTAGATGACAATATTTGTATTCAAACTCACAGCATATGTTTTGTCGTATTTTACACGACAGTTGTATAATTAAGTTGTATTTGAATTTTGTACCATGTATTTGGCGACTCAAGATGGGTGATGTATACCTATTTTGGGGGCATCACAAAAATCATTTAAGTAGAATATTAATGATTTAAAAATATTTTAATTTATTAATAATAACTTTAATATTTTGACAAATATGTTATTGACATTTTATATTATTAAATATTAATAATGATAAGATTATTTGATAATTAAATCATTTAAAAATGATTTAAGTGTTTGAAAAATTATTATAAATTATAATAATTGTTTATGAATTATTAAAAGCGTCCGAAAAATATTATAAACGATATTTGACTAATCTAATATAATATTGAAGCTTTGAAACCGAATTTAATTTACAATAACTATGTTAATTGTTGGATAGGGTGACCAGAACACCGAGAATGGACCGAAATCCAACCAGATCGAAATAGTTAGACGTGTTAAGTGTTTATATAGGTTATAAACACTAATGTGGCTATGTGGTAATGTGCCTAAAAGAAGTTTGACTGTGAATCACAGTGTTACGTGTTATGAATTCTTATGGTAATTGTGAGACTGATATTATTAGTTATAGGTCTTACGAACGTAGATAAGTTTATTGTGTAGCAGTAGTCAACGCGGAAGGCAAGTTCCCTAACTCAACCTTGAGTTATATTCATTCAATTATTATAGTGGTTAATTATTGCTAATTATACCATGTCCAGGGATTTATTGTTGATTAAATCGCAGTTAGTGCATGTTTAATAATTCAAATTGAATTACTGATTCGGAAAATATATATTCGTAGAATTATTGTTGTTGGATATTCATATTCGTAGAAAATAGAATTGACGATCTGAGATAATTCTCGCTTATTGTCAAATTATGTTGAGAAATGTCTTAGCTAATTATTCTGGCTAGACGAACATTTGTTAGAACTTGATAAATTCGAAAAGAGAATTCAATTGTTATTTCTAGATCGATGCCAATTATTTCAGCAAGATCGATAAATAAATAGAAATTGAAATCATTAAATTTCGTTGTTAAATCAAATCTTGATTCTGAGACTGAGAAGAACAACCTTTTATATAAAGGGAACATTTTAGGTCGTATATTCGGCCATTGCGCACTGTATTATGCATAATATTGGGTATAATAAAGTTGATCACTTGTTATACTTTGCAGAGTGGTATGATTTAATCTTTATGGTTATCTGATACTCCTGTGTATGTATCAGAGTAAATCTTTGATAGATACCCGAGAAAATAAGTTCTAAGATCTGGTGAGATCACTAAGCATAAATCTGGAAAATATTCTACTTTGTTATTGTGTAGAATTGATTCTTGTTTATTCAATAGAATATCGTAGAAATTTTGAAAGCGTTGTACTCTTTCATTATCAAAATATTGCGTTGCCTAGAATACGAGAAGACTTGTTATTAATTAATGATTTGTTCAGCCATTTCAAAGTTCCCCGAACTTTAGTGTCATTCTATCAAAATAGATAGTTTATTATTCTGATACTTATACATTCATTGTATATCCTAACTTGCGGGGAAAATTTGTTGCTCACCCTTGCTAAATAAAACTTTTCAGCTAAGGACGAAGTTGCAGAAGGTGATGTGAAGAACAAAGGCAAAATGCTGGAGTAGTTATAATAAACTTATTATTTTGATATGTTTGTAAACCCTTTTTGTATATCTAAAGGGTATGTTTGTAATGTTAAGGTTAGAGAACCTGGGATAATGTATTACCTATATCAGTTAATGAAATGTATGTTCCTATTTATAATTAAATGGGTAGTTAAATGTTATTTATATTGCGGATCGTGAGCACCAAACTCGGGGGTCAAGTAACCCGAATTTGGGGGTGTCACAGGGTTGATCCCCCTAAGTACGAGTAGAAGAGTCCATAGTCTTATGACTGTTAAAGGTTTCAGGTATAACACTTGATAACCTAGGACATAGTTCAAGGTCTTATGACCCTCAGAAGTTCTTTTAATTCTTGTTATTCATTCTTGATTCAAAAGTCAAGTTTCTTATTTCAGAAGTCTTTGATTTACCCGCATGCTATTATATTGTTGTTACATTATTATACTTGTGGGCAATAGTGCTCACTCTTGCATAATAATAATATTTCAGTTAAGAACGAATGGTCCGACGAGCCTTCTACTAGCAAAGGCAAGGGCAAGATTAACAAGTGATGAAGACTTGTTATTTATTTGTTATGTTATGTTTTAGACTTATGTTTAAATTGTGTAAGACTTAATATTTGTTTATGTTTTCGCATTTGAGATTTAAAGTTAGTATGACCTGGGATTGATGTATTTAATTTTAGATGTTGTAACTCCTTAAGGAGAGGATTTATTTCTATCTATTTTATGGTTTCATTTATTATGGGTATATAGACATATGATGTTTGTATAGTGCACCAAATCACGTGGGAATTGAAGTACCAGAATTTGGGGGTGTCACATATACCCTATTGACATATAATAAGATCAATTGTTAATTAATCATGATTTCATTATGTTATTATGATTATAATAATAACAGTTATGGTAATAAATAATGAGCAATGCACAATTGTATTTGGTGGTAGTAGAAAATGTACATGGATTATATGTATGTGCACTACTTGATAACTTGTAATTAGGAAATACATTGTATGCTCTTTAAATAATTATAACTTATGTTATATGAAATGAATTGTGTATACATATTATATAACCAAAGTATATATTATGTGTATATGTGGTATAAACCAAGTGTTGTATTTAATTTTGTGCAAGTGCTGAGATTTGCTCTTGTCCCATAATAAGAGCCCAATTCATTCTTCCCACATGAAAAGCTAGCTAGCCTACTCTATCTTCATATCAAAATCAACAAACATAGAACTAATAAGTGAATGGGGAGTGGGATTCA
Source organism: Panax quinquefolius (assembly GCA_020205615.1). NCBI lineage: Eukaryota > Viridiplantae > Streptophyta > Magnoliopsida > Apiales > Araliaceae > Panax > Panax quinquefolius. Next base: position 68,760,949 of record CM035162.1, read on the forward strand.
TGAGTGAAATCACCAACTCTCTCTTAACCATTATACATTCTTGAAATCCTTTGGTTTGATTTGGGAGGTAATTATATTATCTATGTGACCATTCTTCTATAAATGAGACCCTCACCTTACTCATTACAATTGCTGAGAAATAATTGCTAAGGAACTTATAAAGAGTGAGTATATTGCAACTCAATTACTTCAAAAGGTATAAAAGTCCTAACTTGTGTTCTTAGTTAAGTTTTGTTAAATTCTTGAAATTACTTGAATTTCTATGTCAATTAGAATGAGTTAGCATACTATCATGTATTAGGAAGTATGTGTATATACATGGAAACTTTAATAATGGATTGGAACATGTTTGAATGAAGATAAATCAAAGTTGGTTGTTACTCTTAAGAAAATGTAGTTTGCTTACTACTTACGATCCATACACGGGCGCAATTGCTTGCGTTGTACCTTAGATTCATTCTTTGGTTTCACATTATGCTAGGCATTGCCGATTTGGTATTATAACTTATATATGTACCTGAACAGAAGTATAACATGATATATAGAGTTTTCTTATGTAGTATGAACAAGTATAACAATGTTAGTACATATGATTGACACCACACCTATGGTTTTGAAATGAAATTTATGGTTTCAAAAGTGAAATTTGTCACGAACACATCATGTGAGCATTCTAATTTTATGAACATGATAATATGGTTTATATTGACATGAAATGCAAGTCTAAAGTGATTAAACAAACTAGCATACATGATTGAAAGTTAAGACTATTTCAAAGATAAGAAACTTAAGACTTTCAAAGTAAACGATGCTAAATATGAATTTATGATATGAACATTATGTGAATGTGTATTAGCAAATTTTATGATCTCTATGTGGACATTTGGAAAGAGTTGTAAAAGCATGATGATTACATGACCTTGTTATGCTTTAATACCATGTAAATTATAAGTTAAAATTTGCAAGGATGAACTCAAGAATAGTCATATGCTTATATGAGAGCCTCTAGCATATATGTATGTTACAATATAAGTGTATTGGTGTGTTAGAGTTGGACAGAATAGGATGTGCAAAAGCTAAACGCAAGTTAATTAAAGCTAGAATTAAATTATAGCTGAGCAAACATGCAAGTCTCAAAACTTTACTCTTTGGTTGTACAAGTTCCTTAATTCTTACTCTTTTACTTGAGCAAGTATCTGAACACTATTTTATTGTGTTGCAAGTTCTCTACCTTACATAACTTTGAATATTATGCAAGTTTCTAAGCTTCACTTATTTTTGTGAAAGTTTCCTATCGTTATTATATTGTATTGAGCAGATTATTGTTGAATTGAAAGTTATTCAGTTAAGCTTGAACATTATTTCCAAGCATGCTAGCAAGTGGTTTAAGTACTTTACAATTATTCCACATCGATAGTATTGATAATTGCACTTAGTGCACTTGAGTTCGTACAGTTTTGGACGTGTACATCATTTAAAGTTCTATAATTCTTGAACTGTGTCAGATAGAGTCTGAACCTTTGTTCGGTCAAACAAGTGTATGAAGTTTATTAAACTATCCAAACCAATTGATGGTAAGGATTCTTAGACTAAAAGAACACCCCTTTTATGTTAGGGGAGTACCCCAGGTATCTAATATAAGATACAAAGAGCATATTTAAATGTTATGCGTATACATGGTGTACGCGAGGCTGATCCCCTCAAGTACTTATTCTGTAGCCAATAACCAAAGGGTCAATCGGCTATTGATTCCATTGGAGTTTTATAGTTCAAAGTCTACTTGACTAGTTATTCTAAAAGCAATCATTATCTTTGCTTCTAATATTCATATGGTTGAATCCTTCAGATATTCATATTGTTGAATTCATTGTCAGATATTTTCCATTCATCATGATATAATCCTTATTGTTGTATTTAAACTTGGGGAGAAGGGTTAAAAATGCCCCTGACTTTTACCGCTATGTCTACCAAGCACCCTATACTTTATTTTTGTCCAAAAATAACCTTAACGTTACATTTTTTGGGTCGTCTGTGCCCCTGTCGTTAACAGAATTGCCAACTAGACTAACGGGGTTGACATTTGGACATATTTTACTGACGTGTCAAATAATTAAAACAAAAATTACTACCACCATCTAATGTGTATAAAAATAATATTTTATATATATCTCTTTATTTTCTCTCTTCTCAATTATCCCCAATATTCTCCTCCACCACCATCCGATGCCCATCACCGCCGTCCGCCATTTTATTTAATTTTGATTAATTTTGATTTAATTAGTTATTTTGGACCTTTGCCTTTTTATTTAATTAGTTATTTTGATTAATTAATAAAATAATTTTTATTTTAATATTTTGAAAAAAAAATTGTATTTTAATTTAATTTAATTAGTATTTTTTTTAATTTAATTTTTTTTAGTATTTTAGTATTCTTTTTTAATTAGTATTTTAGTATTTTTTTTAATTAGTATTTTAGTATTTTTTTAATTAGTAGTTTTAGCATTTCCATGTGACAGCCACGTAATCAATTTTGTAACCTCGTTAGTCTATTTGGCATTTCTGTTAACGGCAGGGGCACGGACGACCCAAAAAAGGTAATGTTAAGGGTATTTTTGAACAAAAAAAAATATAGGGTGCTCGGTAGACATCGCGGTAAAAGTCATGGGAATTTTTGACTCTTCTCCCTTTAAACTTGATGAGCAAACTTGTTGCTCATCCTTGCTATATCATGAATTATATTGCAGTTAAGCCTGAGACCTCAAGGAAGGACAAGGGTAAAGGAAAGATGTAGGGTAATTACGAGGAACAGACTTTACCTTATGCCTAGTTTAAATTATTGTTATGTAATATGAACCTTGTTGGTTGATTTCACAATCAATAAATATGTGCAAGTGTACACAGTCAACAAGTAATAAAGTGATAAGAAAAAGTATCGATCCCACAGAGAATTCCAATCAATAAATTCCAACTACTAGCCCTATACCAATTCAATTTTATTTAAACAACCATAAAGAATGATTTTTTCGAAATAGAAAAACTAAATTAATTAATTAATACTAAATTACTCGTAAAATTAATTCAACTAAATAAAGATAAAGACTTGACAAATGTATTCAGATAAATAAAGGTTAAGACTCCAATATCCGCAATTATGAACTATAAACCAATTATCCAATTATCCCAATTATTACGCCTACTGAATTGTTAACATGAATTCTAAGTGTCAAAAGCCCTTTTCCAAGTGATCAATTACCTTTTATTTAATCCAATTAATCTTGCGATATTCCTATGCAAAACAATTAAATTAAACTCATTCAATCCCAATTCCCAAATTGTTACATGCAGTGAACAGATATTCCTATTCAATTCACGACCCTAATTATTCGTCATGCAAATAATTAAGCATACATGTTAGCATGTCCAGTTCTAACCCTAGATCTCTTCTTCCGAATCCTTCTAAAAGTAACAAGGTAATTACTGGCCAAATAATTAATCAATAAGCACAAGACACAATAAACAATTCTCCTTGACACAAATAATTGGAATAAATAATTAATTAATTAATAGACATAAAAGGTTCAATTGTAGTCTTAATAAAAAAATTAGTTCATAATAGAAATTAAAGCCAACAATCTCTTGAAAAACATCCTTAAGGAATTACACAAATTGAAAATAAGGAGAAGAAGAAACTCTAAAGTAAATCCTTCAATCTCCAAGTGATCTCTTGCTTAGCCTTCAATTATGGTTGATAACCCCCTTTTAATTCAGCAAAGTAGCCTTTATATACACTTTTCATCTAACCACAATCCTTTTCCCAATCAACATCTCAATTAAGTCTTAAATCCAAGTCAAATCATTAGTCCACGCGTTCAACTAGTCAACCATGGCCGGGCTTCAGCGCCCCGGCGCTGAGAATAGTACTAAGCATAGCGCCTCGGCGCTTATCTTTGAATTAATTATAGAATTGCCATTAAAACAACTCAAATCCCTAATTCGCCCCTACATCTCTCGAATCTGCAAAATAACCACTAAACACAGTAAAAATGCTTCTAAAAGACTCAAGAATACAACAATTTAAGCCCACATATATCCAATTCATGGATATATTACCCAATCATCAAATACCCCCAAACTTAAACCGTTGCTTGTCCTCAAGCAACAAAACACAAGACAACATGGAAAAAAAAAACTAAACAACCCATGCAAATGCACGTAAAATTATCTACATGTTTGTAATTCCAGCAACCAAATAACACACCGTATATTTATTAGGCCTTAGAAAAATCACAAGAACATGTTAATACATCATATTAAGACAGATCAATAATATCCCAACAATCAACAAATCTAAACCTGGTATTACTGATATCGAGTATGTGTGTGTTCAACAACCATGCTAGCCGACAAAAAGCAAAATATGAAACATAATAGCTCTCTTAGAAGGCATCATACAGTGTAAACTCGAGAACTCCTCAAATAAACTAGATTCAGCTAAAATCAGACAATTACCAAAGTCCAAGGGTCATAATGGAATACGTATGCTTTATATATATATATATATATATATATATATATATATATATCTTTTATTTTTATTTTTATTTTATTTTTTATTTTATTTTATTTTTTTAATGGGGGCTTTTTACACTTTTTCCCGTTTATTCAAAAAAAAAATTCTCATGGTTGTGCAATGTCCTATTCCCTTAGGTTTTTCAATGCTATCTTAACGAGCTTTCGACCAACGACTCCCAAGCCATTAAGACCTTAGGGTGCTAGGTGTAAAGACAATCCCATCGGGCTTATTTACTCAAGTAACAAAGGCCACAAAACTAGACAAACATGCCACGGTTTCATTTTTAAAAAAAGCTTATATACTCCAAATATTTTTCCCCCAAACTTGAATTTATGTCTAAATTCAACCATCACTAGCTATTCATGTTGTTCTTTCATTCAACTAATATTTATCCTTTCGAAATCTCTTATCTATCTACTTAAACTTAATCAGTCAACATGGTCGTTTGTGCTATCATGATAATATCAGTTTCAAACAGATAAAGATTTAAATTATGTCAAGAAAATCACATCACTAACTTAACAATCCTTACTAGACTTGTTCACGCAATTTTAGTTTGATCATTGGCCCCGAATATACTTAAACTATTAAATAATTAGAATTTTGTAAAATCCTAAATTTAACACTTAACGAAAAAGTAAACACATGATAACCTCAAACTACTTTAAACATGATACCTAAGGATGCACATAGAAACTAAACTACCCCCAAACTTAGATAAAGTAATGTCCTCATGCGAAAAGTATAACAATATAGAATAGAGGACTTCCCTAACGAGCTTATTCCTCAGGTGCAGCATCATCATCTTCGCTCATCTCTTGATCAAGAGGGGGAAACATAGGTCGAATAGGAGCATTAGGGAATTGGCTAAGATTCACTCCAGGGTACAACTGAGCATTCATAGCATTCTGGGCAGCAAATTGGTCGACTAAAAATCTGTAGATGACATCTTGACGTTCAGACAGGCGGACATTCTAGGATTCGAGATTGTAGACCCAACCTTCAATTTCACGCTGGACGGCCTCAGGAACAACACCACGGTGAGCTGTAGATGAAGGACCATATATGGGTGGGGCCGAAGGTGGTGAAGCTGGTGGAGCTTCAACTTGAGGAATTATAAAACCCAATCCCCGAGGGTGGTTCTCCCCACCAGTCCATACTCTATACCTGTTGATCAACTTATGGTCCAACACCGGCATTGGAGTTTGAATCATCTCATCTGACTTCCATTTGAACCCAAATATTGTACATAAAACACAAATGAGAGATGGAAGGGGTAAACCTCCCGTGGTTCCTCCTCGTGCAGCACGCAGAATGGATTGTTGAATGACGAGGCCGACATCAATCTTTAAACCTTGAATTATGGAATATAATAGAACAGCCCTCTCTTTGGTGACATGGCTCACATGTGTGCATGGCATAAGCTTAACGCATATAAAGGCATACTGAGCCTTTCCATATAAGCTGAGGTGCGAAAAGGGGAATGTCATGCTACCTCGTTCATGTAATGTCCATGTGGTGCCCGATTGACAAAGCTCGTGATGGTTTCATAATCTGGTCCTTGACTCACAAGACTTGTATACTCGTTGTTTTGTCCCTCTAACGGTAGTTAGTAGCAACCATTAATGTCCTCTTCGCCAAATTCAACATTCTTGCCTTTCACATACACCCCATAGTGGAAGTGCTCAGAAACGTTGGCGTAGAACTCTTTGACAACTGAAATTACTGCTGGGTCAGGCTGTGCGGTGATTGTAAACCAATTCCTCTGAGCAATCATGACCGCCATGTCCCCATTCTTTGATTGATTGGGCCGTAAACCGCATTTGGGGACTAGTGAGCGGGTAGCCATACGGTTATAGCGTTCTTGAGCCGTAGCACTGACGAACTGTCGGCTGTCAAATTTTGGAGGAGCCGAGGCCGACACAGATCCCTCTCCACGTTGACGCTTCGAGGCCATTTAGAAAATTCTGCAAGGAATCCATATTCACATGTATTAAAATTGGGAAGAAATCTAATGTGGACAACGTACCCATATCATTACCCCCAAACTTTAAGATAAAAGCACTTTATGTAACATGGGTGGTGGTTGGGGGTGTGGTTGAGTAAGCAGTAACAAGAAAGTACAACATTGAGACCGATTAGCCTCGATTGTCCAGCACATATTCTACTAGTACGCCTGTTATATTAAACAAATACCCATGCATTATTTTCACTATTAGACAAATCATACATGTAAAATCTACTAGGCAGTGCATGTGTAAATTTGCTAAAACATTGTCCATAAAGGTGTGTGCATTCAGGAAAATAACCATATACATCCGCCCAAAAGTTTGTGCTATACAAATATACCCATGCATGTAGGAAGGAAAAATCAAGCGTATTAAGAAAGTCATTGGTAAGCTTGGTTAGGGATGAAATTCACATAAGCAATTTAACAAACACCTTATGGGCATATAGTAGAGCACCTATGGGATCAATTATAGTAATAGCATATAGAGGCCTAATCAGATCATATGATGTAATCATAATGATATACTTGCAATACCCAAAATCTGATGGTGGAACAAGCAGTAGAAGAGATCAATTTAGAGTCAAACTCACTTTTGCTATAACAGTATTATATTTATTCGAGTTGAACGAGAAGGTGAACAAAGCGGAATAGAGGCTACTTGATTATCCCAAAGAAACAAAATATATTAAGAATGAAACAGCTTACTGAAAGAATATGTGAAGTAGTGTAATCGTGGGAAGAGTTTTCAACGTGGACAATGAATAGACTTAAACTGCCGTAGGACTCTTAAATTAACTCCTAGCTAGCAAAGGCGCTGAGTAAAAGTGTATATCGAGTGTCGAGGCGTCAAGGTCGATTCAAGCTATAACACCTAGCTACGAGGCGCCAAATTAAATCGGATGGGAGCGCCGGGCCGTAATGCAATCTGTCCTGTGGAAGGTCTCGGCGTTGGGCGCCGCAAATGTACAGAATCGAAATGCCAAGGTAACTGGGCCCGACATTTGAATATTACGAGTGCAAGACCTTGGGCGTTGTATCCCTTACATCTTGGGCGCCGGGGCGCTGACTCCACCACTATCCCTTGCAAGCTTAGTCTATGGCTTAATTTTTTGCTCATCTGTAAACCAATGAAGAGTGCAGGAAGATTAGTATATTTGGTTACATGTTACAACTAAAAGTAAAAATAAAATAAAATAATAAATATTGAATGAACTAAAACAAAATAAACATAAAACTCCTAGGGTTGCCTCCCTATAGCGCTTGGTTTATAGTCGTCAGCCCGACTTTTCCGTGTTCCTCAATTGGTCACTGGGTCTGAGAGGTACGTAGCCGTAGATTGTCGATCAACGGATCCACTCCAATAATTCTTGAGCCATTGGCCATTCACTTTGATTGTGCGCTTTGAATTAGGTTCCTCGACTTCAACATTTCCGTGTGGAGCAACGGATATAACCACGAACGGCATTGACCAGCGAGATTTCAATTTCCTAAGAAATAAATGCAATCTAGAATTGAAGAGTAATACTTGTTATCCCAGTTCGAATTTCCGATCAAGGATTTTCTTATCGTGCCATGTTTTGACTTTCTCCTTGTAGAGTTTTGCTTTCTCATAGGCATTGAACCGGAATTCGTCCATCTCATTTAATTTAAGTAACCTTTTCTCACCTGCTGCTTGTAAGTCAAAATTCAGTTTCCGAATGGCCCAGTATGCATTATGTTCTAATTCGATTGGGAGATGACACGCCTTTACGTAGACCATCCTATAAGGTGACATACCGATAGGATTCTTATAAGTTGTTTGATATGCCCATAGGGCATCATCTAGTTGCATGGCCCAATCTTTTCGTGACGGATTGACCACCTTCTCCAGGATTTTCTTAACTTCCCGATTCGAAACTTCTACTTGACCATTGGTTTGGGGATGGTATGCGGCTGCAATCTTATGTCGGACCCCATATTTTATAAGTAGTTTAGTAAACTACTTGTTGTAGAAGTGGGTTCCCTCATCACTAATTATCGCTCGAGGTGTACCGAATCGTGTAAAAATATTCTTTTTTTAGATCCGAAGTACCACCGTAGCATCCTTTGAGGGTAAGGTTGCATCTTCTACCCATTTTGAAACATAGTCTACCGCCAGTAGAATGTACTGATTATTGAATGAGGATGGGAAGGGTCCCATAAATTCAATTCCCCACACATCAAATAACTCCACCTCCAAAATGGTATTAAGCGGCATTTCATTGCGTTTGGAGATATTACCCACTCGTTGGCACTGATCACACTTCAACACGTAGAGATAAGCGTCTTTAAACAGAGAAAGCCAGAAAAATCGCGACTGCAACACTTTGGCTGCTGTCCTGTCACCCGCATAGTGACCTCCATTGACCTCCATAATCTGATGAGTGGCAATGACCTAAAATGCTATCCATCTCATCATGTGGTACACAACGTCTAATTATTTGGTCCGCACAAGCCTTAAACAGAAACGGTTCTTCCCAAAAGTATTGGCAGACATCATGGAGGAATTTTTTTTGTTGTTGCGAGTTTAAATCAGGAGGTAACACATTACTAACCAGATAATTCACAAAATCGGCATACCATGGCACTACTGTTGTTACTTGAAAAAGTTGTTCATCGGGAAACCTCTCATTAATCATGACATTGTCTTTTTGCTGAACCTCTGCGTTTTCTAACCGAGAAAGATGATCCGTCACTTGGTTCTCGGTACCTTTTCTATCTCGGATCTCCAAGTCAAATTCTTGGAGCAACAGTACCCAGCGTATTAACCACGGCTTGGCATCTTTCTTCTCAATCAAATACTTAATAGCAAAATGATCAGTGTAGACTATTACCTTGGTCCCGATGAGATATGCTTTGAACTTGTCGAATGCAAACACGACTACCAATAATTCTTTTTCCGTGGTCGTATAGTTCAACTGAGCATCCGTCAACATCTTGCTGGAATAGTAAATAGTGTGAAAAATTTTATCGCGACGTTGTCCCAATACTACTCCAACTGCGTAGTCATTGGCGTCACACATCAATTCAAACGGTAACGACCAATCGGGCGCCACTATAATTGGAGCTGATACCAATTTCTTTTTTAATACTTCAAAAGAAATGATGTATGACTGATCCAACTTGAACAGTACATCTTTCTCCAAGAGGGAACATAAGGGTTTCAAAATTTTTGAGAAGTCTTTAATGAAGCATCTATAGAAACCCGCATATCCCAAGAAGCTCCGTATTCCCTTGACAGATGATGGAAGAGGTAGTTTCTTGATCGTTTCAATTTTTGCTTTATCCACCTCTAACCCTGTTGCATAAACCTTATGCCCCAAAATTATCCCTTCTTGCACCATAAAGTGACATTTTTCCCAGTTAAGAACTAGGTTAGTCTCCACACAGAGCTTTAACACTAAGACCAAATTTTTCAAAAATAAATCAAAGCTATCACCGAACACGGAGAAGTCATCCATAAATACTTCCAAATTTTGTTCTACCATATCTAAGAATATGGCCATCATGCACCATTGAAAAGTTGCCGGAGCATTACATAAACCAAAAGACATACGACAGAAGGCAAACGTACCATAAGGGCATGTGAATGTGGTTTTTTCTTGATCTTCCGGGGCTATGGAAATCTGATTATATCCGGAATATCCATCAAAAAGATAGTAGAACTGATGTCCCGCTAACCTATCCAACATCTGATCAATGAACGATAAGGGAAAGTGATCCTTACGTATGGCTTTATTCAATTTGCTGTAATCCATACATACTCTCCATCCTGTAACAGTTCTAGTTGGGATGAGCTCATTGGAGTCATTTTTCACCACTGTCATACCCCCTTTCTTTGGTACGCACTATACAGGACTTACCCATGAATTGTTCGAGATTGGATAAATAATGATGGCATCCAACCACTTTATGATCTCCATTTTCACCACATCCTTTATAATGGGGTTTAACCTTCTTTGTTGCTCAATGGTTGGTTTTGCTCCCTCTTCCAATAAAATCTTATGCATACAAAATGACGGACTAATTCCTCAAATATCCGTTATAGTCCATCCGATTGCTGTTTTGAACTCTCGCAATACCCTTAGCAGTTTCTCTTTTTGCATGTCAGTTAAATCTATCAAAACAATGACTGGTAGGGTAGCATCTTTTCCCAAATAGGCATACTACAGATGAGATTATAGCAGTTTTAATTCCAACACCGGTGGCTCTTCTATCGATGGTTTGAACTTTTTCCCTTCCATTTCAGGCCTATCAATAGTGTCGAAGTATTGTTTACTTTTCCTGGCGGTAGGTAATGCATCTAGCCATTTGAAATAATTAATGTCATCCTCAATATCATAGTCGTCCATCCCGAACAAAACAAATTCTAGTGGGTCCTCTGAATAATTTTTGTTGAATTTGTGATTAACTAATTCATCCAACACATCCACCCGCAAACATTCACCCTTGTCTTTCGGATAAGTCATTGACTAGAATACATTGAAGGTGACATGTTGGTCTTCAACTCGCATCGTCAATTCACCATTTTGTACGTCAATCAACATTCTTCTCGTTGCTAAAAATGGTCGCCCGAGAATGATGGGAATTTCCTTATCTGCTTCACAATCCAAGATAACAAAATCTGCTGGGAAGATGAATTTATCCACCTTTACTAATACGTCTTCAACAATACCTCATGGATATATAATCGACAGAATGCCTTGCCAACAAAGAAACCGATATTTGCTCGGTTTGGTGCTCAAGTCCAAACTGGTTGTAGACGGATAGTGGCATCAAATTTATACTGGCTCCCAAATCACACAACGCTCTTCCCGAAAACTGATTACAAATTTCATATGGAATAGTAAAACTACCTGGATCTTTTAGCTTCGGAGGTAACTTATTCTCAATAATTGCGCTGCACTCTTCAGTCAATGCCACTGTTTCAAAATCACCCAATTTTCTCTTTTTCGACAAGACCTCCTTCATGAACTTGGCGTAACTCAGCATTTGTTCCAAGGCTTCTGCAAACGGTATGTTAATATGCAGTTTTTTGAAAATATCCAAAAACCTTGAGAACTACTTATCTAACTTGGATTTCTGAAACCTTTGCGAATATGGTATGGGAGGCTTTATGAAGGTTTGTTCCGGTGCTTTCTGCTCAAACTCCTCATCGTTACGTTTTCCGGTTTCTGAAACTTCCTCTTTTTCCACTGTTGCATTGTCCCTCTTTTCCTTATCCTTGATTGCCTCTTACAACTCCTTTCCACTACGTAAAGTCACAGCCTTGCAATGCTCATCTCTGCCTGGATTTATCTCGGTATCACTGGGGAGTGTTCCATGTGGACGGCTATTCAATGCGTGTGCTATCTGCCCCATTTGATTTTCCAGATTCTTTATCCAAACACCTTGACTTTTCATATTCATATCAACATGACTCAATAACTTATCTTGCTCACTGATCCTTTTATCTGTAGCTACAATAAAATTTTCTAAAGCTTCTTCTAGACTTGTTTTCCTCTCTGGCTGTTGCTGAGTCTGATTTTGAAATTTAGGTGGGTTTTGTGGTCGAGGTGCCTGACCTCTATTATTACTCCATGAGAATCCCGGATGATTCCTCCAACCCGAGTTATATGCATTTTGAGTCGGATAAGGTTGGACTGATCTGTGACAACCTGAATTTTTATAAGTTATTAAAATAGAAATTTAATAATTAAAATTCTTATTATGAGATGTTTTGAGTTTGAGTATGTATATATACGTGCTATATATTTTGAAATATGTGATCCGGTGTGAAGATATATATATATATATTCATATATTATATAAAGTGAGGTTTAATAGTTAAGTTAACTATTGAAGAAAAATTAAATGAATTTTATAATTAAGTTTAAATATTTATTGAATTGAATAAATATTTTAAATAATTTATTTATTGAGAAAAATAAATAATGGATGAATTGTAGTGAATTAATTTAGTAATTAAATTGATTTATGATAATTAAATTGAGTAATGATAATTTTATCTCGATGGATTTAATTTAAGAAAATAATTAAATTAAATCAATCACTTAGTATTTAAGAAAATAATTAAATTAAATTAATGGTTTAATATTAAAGTAAATAAATAAATTAAATAAAGTGATGTTTCTAATTTATTAATTAAATTAGATATATAATTATTTATTAATTATAAGTATAATGATAATAAGATTTTTATTATTATTATAAGTTGCTAAGCTAAAGTTATTTAATTAACTAGAGTGTGACACAAAGTAACTATATAATATAATAATATAAAAATAAACTAGTAGAGGAGAATTGTGGTTAGCCAAACAAGGCCTCGTGGCCTTTGGCTTATTTTAACTAACGCCTATTGATTTTTTAAACTGATGTATACGTGAGAGAGAGGGGAGTCAGGTTAAATGTTGTGCATAATTCCTAAAGGCTAAGTTCAGAGAATTTAGAGAAGGAAGAAAAAAACACAGAGGAAAATTGAGGTTGAGAGCTTAAGAAAACTCTCTAAGATTGTCAAGAGGAAGAGAAGGGTTTGCTAAATCAAGGTATAATCTATTGTAAATTTTAACTCTTAGTTTTGATAGTGTTTATGCTATATGATTTGGAAATCACGTTGGGTGGATATATATACATGTCTGTATGGTTTACAATATGTTAATAATCATGTGTGAGTACTATTTGATAATCAAATTCGTGAGAATAGGTTTGTAAGAAGAAGAAATAAATAACAGTGTTTATGCTAATATGATATGGCTTAGAAAGTACCAATTTTAGTGGTCAATTGGTATGTTAAACTGTAAATTGAGTTTTTTTTATGCTAGCCTATTACGAAACGCACATAACGTAATTTTAACGAAGTAATTCGGACAAGAATCGAACTCACAGTGTTCATTTTTGTGAAGAAACTCAAAAATGGAGTTTTAGTATAAAAATATTAATTTTGAGAAATTAAACTAGTTTTAGTTGATGTTAAATTGTTCTAATTGGTTGTAAATGTGAGGAACCATGTTTGTGTTAGTTTTATATCAATTGTATATATTAATTTCACTATTTTGTGGGTGAAATGCGTGTTAGTTGGGCTAAAAACGGAACACCGTTGTCAGTTTACGGTTTACAATACGTGCAGCACATTATACTTGCTGCCGGGTGCCAAGGCTGTAAATGGAGCATTGCTACTGCCCCCTGTGCTTAAGTATGGCGTACTGCGCATACCATACCTACAGTCCGAGACAAATGAAGTATGCTTATTTGAAGGTCATGATTAGTGGACTTAATCTAGTTTGGCAAGCATGTTAATGATGTTAAAACATAATGTGGACTATAATAACAGATTTTAATGTGATGTAATATAAAGTGTAAAGATTTTTAAGTAATTATTTAAATAACTTAGGAAATGAAACCAAATGTGATGCTTTCAAAAGTTAAAAATAAATTATAAGCTTTATGTTGGTTTATAGTGAGATATAAGTTGAAAGAATGATTTGAATGTTAACTTGATTAGTTAATCTAATATATGTTTAAAAGGATGTAAATACGCATTAGAAGACTTAACTGTCAATTGTAAGGGAAACGTAACGAGAAAGGTTATATAACTTAGTTGTTGTTAACAAGTGTAACACATCTAATGTGAGATAATGGAGTCTGTGACAACTTTGCTGAACGTTAAGTGTCAGTTTCGAAATAAGTATAAAGAAACACAATATGGGATTACGTAATGATAGGTGTCATACGAAGAGGAGTAAAAGCCTGAGGTTATGTGTTAAGTTTCAAAGAGATGCAAGTTATAAAAAGATTAAGACTAAGAGTCATTGTGGTTTCATTATATGTGTAACTAATGCATATGAATATGAACCTTTGAGCTATTGTAGGATGTACGCAAAAAGCATTTAAGTCATTTTTTTAGAATTGGTAATCTACGAACCAGGCAAGTCTTTCAGTTCCTATTTGCTATGTGAACTTGGTGATTAACTGTTTTAAATCTTTATTGTGAATAACATGATGTGTCATATATATATAGAAAGTATGAAACATTAAAGTCAGTCTATGACTACGTTGATTGAATATAGCATGCTGATTGAGTAAGGAACTCAATCTTTATATTTGTTATATGAACTGTAACATGTATGTTATGTTAGTACAGTGTTTATGAGATATATGTTGATGCATGTTATTATATGCTACGTGATGCATGAAAACTAATTGATTTTGCTGGGCTGTCGAGCTCAACCTTGCAAATAACCATTTTTGCAAGTTAAAGATTGAAGATGTCACAATGTGCTACTTGAATGAAGTGGTTCAGAAATAGTATACAAAGATTTATATTTTAGCTAAAGTTGCTTTTTCCTTAAACCGGGATTAAGACTCATGAGATGTATTAAATATTTTATGATGTATAGTTTTATATTGAGTTGTAAAGCTAGAGTTAGATTTATCTGATATATAAAGGTTATCAGATTGAAATGCAAACTTTTATATGATAACAGTGATAAAGCGAATCATAAAATAAGATTGATTCAAAGACATGTAGTTGATAAAGGTTTTGATTCAGGGAAATAAAAGTTTAAATTATTCCACATTTTATAAAGTTTAACATCGAATAATGATGTAAAATCAGAAGGTAGATGTGTTAATAACGACCAAAGTTGAAAATAAAATTGTATGATTTTTGGGGTCGTTACAGTTGGTATTAAAGCTTTAGGTTATAAACCTTAGGTAGGAGTACCTTAGACTATAACCTTAGAGAATGAAGGTGAAGATAATGAAAGAATAAGATCAGATAGAGCTTGAACAATAAGAAGTAATTTAAGAAATATATAAAGAAGAGATTAAAACATGCGTAAAATGATTCAAAGAAGAATCTCGCAGAGTTATAAGGAATATAAATGTGGGGTTACCCAACTCCAATAATAAGAATGTAAGGTGATGTCTATAAGAAGAGAATGATAAAGAAGTTGAGAATCAAACAGTTATATTTAAGTATAGTACAGTTGTTCTCTTTAATAGTTGATGTATGGTATCTGGGCTAAACGATTCATTCATAGAGCGGAGGTATATACGAACTAGCAACTCGGAACCTAGTTTGTTGGTTGTTTGTGGGAAACCACTCAGTGTACTATATTGAAACTATTAGAGACTTGATGTGTACCAAGTGTAGAAAATGGATACGTATGATGAAATGTTGAACAATGTGAATGAAGTTAGAAATTCGTAAAGGAAGAATTATTATATAAACAAGCAAATTCAAAGAAGAGTTTTGACAAGATATAAAGATAAGAAATGGGAGTTCCCTAACTCCAATAGCCAAGATAACGAATAATGTCGTAAATGATGAAAAAGGAAAGAAAGGGGATCGTAAAATAAAACGATCACGAGTTATGAAAAGAATTTTAAGCAAGATGATTATAGAATAAGATCACAACGTGATTTGTTTAAGTTATAAAGGAAAGATGGTCTATAATGTTTGAATAATTATAGCTTGATGCTATGAAGATGATGTACTATGAAATAGTATGAGATAACTCACGAGGAGTTATAGTTGATGTGATACGGGGAATTTGTATCGAGCAAAGAGCAAGTTATGAGCAAGATAGGGTTAGGTGGGATTTCAATTGAGGACTCAAGTGATGGCTGAGTTGTACAAACCTTTGTATGGGCGAGGGTTTTGTGCTTGCACTCAGTATATCACATTGATAATCATTGGAATGTTGGTGTCGCGCTATCAATGTATATATGGCAAAAAGGTGATTCTTTTCTCATGTGTATGTTTGATAATTAGAAACTATTAAGATTAGTCAAATATTATTAGGATTAGGTATGGTTCTTAAAACTAATGCATATGGTAAGTTCGTGACTCACAATAATATGGTATGTTTTGAACCGCTCAGTGAATGGACGTTCATGGTCTGACTAGGATAAGTTCTTAAACTCATATTATTGTGGCAAGTTCCTAAATTTCTAATGTGCGGTAAGTTTGATGAACTATATTGGGGTATAGATAAGTTATAAATGAAGAATTGAGGATTAAGGGAATAGATAGAATTATTAAGCAATGGATCAGTATAGAAAGTGGAGACATAAGTTTTTCCAAATCTTCTAGTTATGCTAGACTTCAAAAATTTTGACATCAAGCTAAATTCGCACTATGTGCCTTTTTAAAATGAATTTTTACTCTCAACGCATGGTGACAAATCTGTATGTGTGGACTTCGGGACACTAACACATCGTTACCTATTGAGATATGATATCACTAAAACTGATTTTCAAAGATTTTTGAACTGATTAAAGAATAGTCTATGCTAATTGTTTCAGCTAGACGAAAATGATATAAAAATATCAAAATATATTTTATATCATTAATGCATCATGGAACCTGGTGCAAAGATGATAAAAACGATGGAGTTATCAATGCAGAATTTCTTAGTGTTGGATGTGATCTAAGGATCGTCAGCCCACTATGGTATGATGTAGTATGACAAAGTCACAAAATGACAGAATCCTCAAACCAATTTATAATACAAAGTGCGGTATCATGACGTCATAAAAAGATTTTTGAGATTTCTTTAAGATATGAGAATATATATATATATATATATATATATATATATATATATAGATTGATGTTTGAATTGTTGTAAAAGTCTATGCTATTTGATTTAGCTAGACAAATATTGAAGGATATTCATGGAATTCAAGTGTTTCTTGAAAGGTTATGCCAAACCAAATTGCTTTTGGGCGGATTCAGTTGTTAAAAGCTGAGGTGAACAACCCTATAAAAGGGGACATATTATCGAAAACAATGGTTCCAAAAGTAACGCATATAGTCGTTATGAAGTTAAGATGTAATACGATGTGCACGACGTAGGGGTACGATAAGTTGATCACCTAGAGTACTTGCTGAGAGTGTTTCAGTCTCTGTGATTGCTAAACATTCTGTTAATGACGGTTTACAGTGGTGATGCCTGTTAAACCTGGGGAAGAGTTCAAGGTCCGTATAGTCTTATGAATGTTAAAGGTTCAAGTTGAGATACTTGATAACATAGGGACGTAGTTCAAGGTCTTATGACCCCTCAGCATGATTTGAAATCTTTTAAATTCCTGTTATTCATCTCACTTCCCAGTTATTGAGCAATTGTGGAAGATTCTTGTTATTCTGAAGGATAAAAATGGAAAGGATGAAAAAATTAAGCAAAACATAATAATTTCAAGAAATAATTGAAATTCCATAAAGAAAAGAAATGTGAAACTCTTAAAAGAGGAAGAGGTGAAGAAGGTGATGATCTTAGAAAGATTTTTTAGAGAAAGAACTTGGTTGTGGAACCTAATGAATAAATAGATATTACCATAAAATCTATTTTTGTAAATGGAAGGAACGAATATTGGTAAGTCAAAATTTCGAGGACGAAATTCTTAGAAGAAAGGGTGAATGTAATATCCCGAGTGTTTATGATAACGGTCCTAAGAAAAGGAAATGAATGGGTTAAAGAATATAAAATATTTGATATATGATTGTGTTTAATTGAAGGTTATGTAATAAAAACTTAAAAGTTGTTGAAAAAATGAATGAAGTATATTTGTATGTAAAACTTTTTGCTAAGTTAACGTGTTAAAATTATTCAACGATAATTGTGAAAGAGATTTTGTGAAAACCTTAGTAAGGTAGGGTTTCGGTGATTCCGAGGATGGAATCCTTATAAGGAGGGAAGGGTGTGACAACCTGAATTTTTATAAGTTATTAAAATAGGAATTTAATAATTAAAATTCTTATTATGAGATGTTTTGAGTTTGAGTATTTATATATACGTGCTATATATTTTGAAATTGGTGTGCTATATATTTTGAAATATGTGATCTAGTGTGAAGATATATATATATATATATATATATATATATATATATATATATATATATATATATATATATATATATTTAATAGTTGGAGAAAGTGAGGTTTAATAGTTAAGTTAAATATTGAAGAAATTAAATGAATTTTATAATTAAGTTTAAATATTTATTGAATTGAATAAATATTTTAAATAATTTATTTATTGAGAAAAAATAAATAATGGATGAATTGTAGTGAATTAATTTAGTAACTAAATTGATTTATGATAATTAAATTGAGTAATAATAATTTTATCGATGGATTTAATTTAAGGAAATAATTAAATTAAATCAATTGCTTAATTTAAGGAAATAATTAAATTAAATGAATGGTTTAATATTAAAGTAAATAAATTAATTAAATAAAGTGATGTTTCTAATTTATTAATTAAATTAGATATATAATTATTTATTAATTATAAGTATAATGATAATAAGATTTTTATTATTATTATAAGTTGCTAAGCTAAAGTTATTTAATTAACTAGAGTGTGACACAAAGTAACTATATAATATAATAATATAAAAACAAACTAATAGAGGAGAATTGTGGTTAGCCAAAGAATCAAGGCCATGTGGCCTTTGGCTTATTTTAACTGATGCCTATTGGTTTTTTAAACTGATGTATACGTGAGAGAGAGGAGTCGTTATATTTATATGTTTTTCATAATTCCTAAAGGCTAAGTTCAGAGAATTTAGAGAAGAAAGAAGGAAACACAGAGGAAAATTGAGGTTGAGAGCCTGAGAAAACTCTCTAAGATTGTCAAAAGGAAGATAAGGGTTTGCTAAATCAAGGTATAATCTTTTGTCAATTTTAACTCTTAGTTTTGATAGTGTTTATGCTATATGATTTGGAAATCACGTTGGGTGAATATATATACATGTATGCATGGTTTACAATCTGTTAATAATCATGTGTGAGTACTATTTGATGATCAAATTCGTGAGAATAGATTTGAAAGAAGAAGAAATAAATAACAGTGTTTATGCTCATATGATATGGCTTAGAAAGTACCAATTTTAGTGGTCAATTGGTATGTTAAACTGTGAATTGAGTTTTTTTTATGTTAATCTATTACGAAATTCACATAACGTAATTTGAACGAAGTAATTCGGACAAGAATCGAAGTCACAATGTTCATTTTTGTGAAGAAACTAAAAAATGGAGTTTTAGTATAAAAATATAAATTTTGAGAAATTAAACTAGTTTTAGTTGATGTTAAATTGTTCTAATTGGTTGTAAATGTGAGGAAACATGTTTGTGTTAGTTTTATATCAATTGTATATATTAATTTCACTATTTTGTGGGTGAAATTAAATTAGTTAGTTAAATGAAAATGGAACACCATTGCTTTGCGTTTACGGTTTTTATACATGCACCAAAGCAATTTACTTTGAGTGCCAAGGCGAAAAGCAATGCAACTCTGTGCCTTCCCCCAGCTTAAGTATGGTAGCAATACATGCCAAATCAAGATGCCTAGACAATGTAGTATGCTTATTTGAAGGTCATGATTAATGGACTTAATCTAGTTTGGCAAGCATGTTAATGATGTTAAAACATAATGTGGTCTATAATAACATATTTTAATGTGATGTAATATAAAGTGTAAAGATTTTTAAGTAATTTTTTAAATAAGTTAGGAAATGAAACCAAATGTGATGCTTTCAAAATTTAAAAATAAATGATAAGGTTTATGTTGGTTTATAGTGAGATATAAGTTGAAAGAATGATTTGAATGTTAACTTGATTAGTTAATCTAATATATGTTTAAAAGGATGTAAATACGCATTAGAAGACTTAAATGTCAATTGTAAGGGAAGCGTAACGAGAAAGGTTATATAACTTAGTTGTTGTTAACAAGTGTAACACATCTAATGTGAGATAATGCAGTCTATGACAACTTTGTTGAACGTTAAGTGTCAGTTACGAAAGAAGTATAAAGAAACACAATATGGGATTACGTAATGATAGGTGTCATACGAAGAGGAGTAAAAGCCTAAGGTTATGTGTTAAGTTTCAAAGAGACGCAAGTTATAAAAAGATTAAGACTAAAAGTCATTGTGGTTTCATTATATGTGTAACTAATGCATGTGAATATGAACCTTTGAACTGTTGTAGGATGTACGCAAAGCATTTAAGCTGTTTTTCGGTAATTGGTAATCTACGAATCAGGAAAGTCTTTCAGTTCCTATTTACTATGTGAACTTGGTGATTAACTGTTTAAATCTTTATTGCGAATAACATGATGTGTCATATATATGTAGAAAGTATGAAACATTAAAGTCAATCTATAACTACGTTGATTGAATATAGCATGTTGATTGAGTAAGGAACTCAATCTTTATATTGGTTATATGAACTGTAACATGTATGTTATGTTAGTACAGTGTTTGTGACGCCCCCAAAATTAGGTATACGTCACCCATCTTGGGTCGCCACTTACATGGTACATAAATTCAAATACAACTTAATAATACAACTGTCGTGTATAATACGACTAAACATAAACTGTGACGCCCCCAAAATTAGGTATACGTCACCCATCTTGGGTCGCCACTTACATGGTACATAAATTCAAATACAACTTACTAATATAACTGTCGTGTACAATACGACATAAACTGTGAGTTTGAATACAAATATTGTCTACTAGATATTATACAAACTCAAAAGGAGTCCTCATTACAACTATTATCACACTATTTCACGAATAGTGAGGACTACTAATGCTATCCTCTGGACCATTACTCCGCTCCCAGACTCGTCCCAACTATGTTCTCATTTCAAGAAAGAAAAAAAGAAAGGGTGAGCTCAACTAGCCAAGTAAGAAATATTATGACTAAGATAATGCGAATAAATTATCATTAGCCTTCAACAAAGTTGTTAAACCGATAAAATACAATAGACAACCAGTTTAATCTGCAGATGAACATCGCAATCCATTAAAAGAGTCAAGTAGAAAATAAAGTCTACTATCTTTAAGGTTTTAAAAGGTTTTCATAAATTTTTATCACTAAGACTCGGTTTAATGAATAAACCACAATATCTAATCATCCATGTACTACCACGTCAAGGATTTTCATCAAATTATCAATGGTCATGACTATACCGAATCACCCCGGTCATAATCATACCAAAAACTATCTATCAACGCATTACAGTGCCACCGAGGACTTTTATCACATCATTTATAACAAGCCATGATTATTATCACCGAATGATCCTCGGTCATAATCATACTAAGTTCATCTATGCACGTAAGCCAAAGATAACATAATATAACATAAGGATGATGACAATGACATAATAATTCAATAAAACAAGTTCAAGAATTATTTTATCCAGAAATTAGTAACGTCCAAATTGTCAACAAGATACTGTTTTGTAGAGTAAAATTCAAGAATGATCAGAAGAATATTTCCATGAAAAGATACTAGATGAAACGCAAATATCAAGGATATTCTACTAATTTCATGGAGTATAGAAGTCAAAGTTTTAACCAACTGGGTATAATAAAGAATGGAATAACAAAGGAAATCACCATGCATGCGGTGCTTGATATAGACAAGTTATTCCAGCGAGTAATAATAATAACGGAACCGAAAGTCGTGTGAAATTCACAATCGGCGGGATGTTCCAACAGAATAATAAAGATGGAACCGGATCCGGTGTAAAACACACGTATAGGATATTCCAACGAATGATAAAGACGGAACCGGACCGGTGTAAAACACACAGACGAGATGTTCCAATGTAATAATAATAAAAGCGGAACCCGTGTCCTGTAAAACACACGCATGACGGATGTTCAAATGTAATAATAGAAGAATGTCACCAAGTATAGGGTAAACCATGATCTGATTATGTATAGGGTATGTCACAGATATCTGAGTTATTCCAACAGAATAATAATAAAGAATGGAATAACAGAGGATTTCACCAAGTATAGGGTATGCCGCGTATATACTGAGTTATTCCAATGAGAATAATAAAGAATGGAATAATAGAAGTTCTCTTCATGAATAAGAAGGAATAACACCCCAGTACAATTACAACAAATAATATCCCTTCAGTAAAAGACACTTTGGATATCAAAGTAGTGAAGTACCGTAATACTCTTCTTCTTTCTCTCTATAGCTTCTCTCTATAATTTCTCTCTGAGAGTTTCAAAGTGAATTAAATAAGAAAATAATGAAGGATTGAGCTTCTATTTATAGGAAAATAGAATGCATAGTAATTAATCCATGAACGGTCCGAATGATTTATTTTAATCGACGGTCCATATTTAAAGCAAAATCTTTTAAATAAAATATAATATATTCTATTTATATAAAAACATTTTACTATGCAAACACTATGCAACACTATGCAAAACACTATGCAAAATACTATGCAACACTATATAATAAAATATAATATATTCTATTTATAGAATAACTTTAATAAAGTATTCATTTTTATATAAAAGATGTTTCATTTTTATTACGTTAATAATACTGAATAAAACAAAACTTCATTATCCCTATAATAATTCATACTATTAATCGACAATAATGGAATCAAACCGAGTGACTTCTCACATAAGCATCAATAATCAATACCGTGTGTGCTACTATGCAACCACACGTATTCTTGTACTTTTACTACCGAAAGTAGTTCAACAATGATCAACGGTAAAACTTCCGCCGTTATTTCAATAAAATATTTTTTATGTCGTTTTCTCGATCCGAAACAATAATTACGTTATAGGGTCCACCAATGATTGAGTAGTTATGCGAATATTCCCCGCTAAACCGAATATTCCCAGACCAATCAAATATAATATAACCACTTGCATACTTTGCAAAATTTATAAATACTACCCACAACTATAATATTATCTCAAATTCACACCATAATATTAAAAATTATTTCGACAAAATTTAAATCTTTATTGATAAAATCTAGGGTCTCACATAAACTGTGAGTTTGAATACAAATATTGTCTACTAGAGATTATACAAACTCAAAAGGAATCCTTATTGCAATTATTATTACACTATTTCACATAATAGTGAGGACTACTATTGCTATCATCTGTCCGTCACTCCGCTCCCCGACTAGTCCCTCGCTACGCTCTCATTTCACAAGAGAACAATAAAAGTAAAAGGGTGAGCTCAACTAGCCCAAAGAGGAAATATTATGACTAAGATAATGCGTAATATATTATCGTTAGCCTTCAACAAAGTTAAACCGATACAATATAACAATCATCAATTTTAATCATGCAATGAACAAGCAATCCATTAAAAGAGTCAAGTAGAGAATAAAATCTACTATCTTTTATGATTTAAAAGGTTTTTCATCACTTTTATCATTGGGACTCAAATTTTAATAAATAATCCACATCATCGAATCACCCCGCACTACTACTGCCAAAGATATTCTTTAGTATCACGACCACAATTATCCATGCACTACGGGCCAAGAATATTTGTGTATTCATTAATGGTCATGATCATGCCAACAACTCGTCCATCAATGCACTACGGGCCAATGAGGACTTTTACCACATCATTTGTAACATTACGGTCATGATTACAATCGAATAATCCTCAGTCATAATCATACCAAGTCCATCTATGCACTATAGGCCACGTATGACTTTCAACAAAATATAAACATGAGGATGATGACAATGATATAAGAATTCAATAAAACAAGTTCAAGAATTATTTTATCCGAGAACTAATAACGTCCCAAATTGTCAACATGATACCGCTTTGTAGAGTAAAATTCAAGAATGCTCGTAAGAATATTTCCACGAAAAGATATCTTTGGATGAAGTGCAAATATCAAGGATATTCCACTAATTTCATGGAGTATAAAGTCAAAACTTTAACCAACCGAGTATAATAAGGAATGGAATAACAAAAGAAGTCACCAGCATGCGATAGACCGCACAGCAAAAGTTATTCCAACGAGTAATAAATAACGGAATCGGTCCGTGCAGAAAATGCATGCATGTGATATTCCAATAGAATAATAAAGACGGAATCAAGTCCGTACAAAAACGCATGCATGTGGATATTCCAATGTAATAATAAAGATTTTAATCAAGTCCGCCGAAAACGCATGCATGGATATTCCAATGTAATAAAAAAGATTTTAACCAGTCCCAGCCGAGAAACCCACACATGTGATGTTCCAATAGAATAACAAAGATGAAATCGTGTCCCATGTAGAACACATGCACGTGATATTCCAACAGAATAATAAAGACGGAACCAGTCCAGCGTAGAAACGCATGCATGTGATGTTCCAATGTAATAATAAAGACGGAATCGAATCCCAATGAGAACGATAACAAATATATTCCAATGTAATAATAAAGACGGAACCAGTCCCAATGCCAGTATACAAAACATGATGTTCCAACAAAATGATAAAGAATGGAACAACGTAAGAATTTCACCAAGTATAGGGTAGCTCACAGTATAAAAGTTATTCCAATGTAATAATAAGAATGGAATAACAGAAGTTCTCTTCATAGATAAGAAAGAATTAATACTCCCTACAAGTACAACAAATAATATTCTCTACCTTGGAAAAACTGGATACTGGAATAGTGAGGTAGCAAATTTATCTTCTTCTTTCTCTCTATAATAATCGCTCTAAAGCTTTTGTGAATTTGTGAGAAATGAAGAAAGAATGAGCTTCTATTTATAGGAAAATATAGTTTCGATAATTTCATATTTTGGGGCTCGAAAATTACAGTACAATACCTCCAACTTTTCTTTCATTTATAATTTAGTCCTGCAAGTATTATCAATCTTGCACCAACTCCCCTAATAGTAAATAATGTGAATCAATAGTTTAACTATGTTAATCAATAGTATAATCATGTGAAAAATACGAATTACAGTATAGTACCTCCATCTATACCTCCATTTTTAATTTAGTCATGCAAGTATTATCAATCTTGCACCAACTCCCCTAATAGTAAATAATGTGATTCAATAGTACACATATGTGAACAAATAGTTATGTAAGCATGTGAATTAGTAGCAATTAATTGCTCATTTATCCGATAAATTACCCGATTTATCAATATAACCCCTAGACATCAATTATCATCGGAATAAATATCGATTTTCACTAACACAAACAATTCCAACATAATGAAACCATTTTTATCAAAAATATAAATTTTGAAATTTCGACGTTTGTCTTTTCCCAAAAAAGTCAACTGTTGACTTTTTCACCAAATAGAGAATCCTTAAAATTTTGTGTTTATAGACTATTTTTACTAATTTCATTGTTCCTGGACTCAAATATCACGTCCGCTCTCCAAATTCAACTCCAAACAATATTCATTATTAATATTATAACTCACAATATTTATCAACCAGTCGCTCCTGTGAAAGATGGGGCTTTCCAATAAGGATTTTTCCCTATCATGCCGCAATTAGGTGACCAAACCTCTCCTCGATGTAACTTCTAGACATTGTAAATGTTGCAATTTATAATATGAATAACTTTGTCGCCTCAAGTATTGATTTAATAAAAAACATTTTATGCGAGATGATACCGTGACAATAATTAAATCAATAATATGATAGATATGATGCAAAGAATTATCAGTAGTAATAATTGAGTATAACCGAGTGACTTCTCACGTAAGCATCAATAATCAATACCGTGTGCTACTATGCAACCACGCCAGACATCGTACTTTTAACACCGGGTGTTTCAACAGCTAACTGTAAAACTTCCACCGTTATTTTCATAAAGTATTTTTGTCGCTTTCTCAATCCGATAATAATTTCATTGGGGGTCCACCAATGATTGTACCATTGTATTTAATATTCCCCTGTTAAAATGAATATTCCCCGACCAATCGAATATTATATAACAACTTGCGTACTTTACAAAATTTGTAAATATTACCCACAACTATAACATTATATCAAATCTACACCATAATATTCAAAAATATATTTCGAGAAAATTTAATCTTTATTTAAAAAAATCTGGGGTCTCACAATCTCCCCTCCTTATGAAATTTCGCCCTTGAAATTTACGTACGTACCTGGTATGCCAAACAGGTGAGGATACCTTGACCTCACTTCAAATTCTAACCCTTGAGGTATAACCTTTGAGTGTCGAATATAATCCTTCTTATCCAAGATTTTAACACGTATCTCTTCATACGTTAAATCATCCGCTATCTCGTCCGATTCTAAATTAATAATGTGGTTCGTGTCATCCCCATATTTACGTAACGTCAATACGTTAAAAACGTTATGAACACGCCGACATATTCAAGCGGTAAACGAGTCTATAAGCCACGCCCTACTTTATCGAGGATTTCAAATGGGCCAATTAAATCGAGGGTTGAGATTTCTTCTTCATCGATTCTTGCTTCTAGAATAACGCCTCTTGAACCTTCTTAATTCTTCACATTCATCACCTCGGTGTGTGTAGCTTGAGCGGCTTTTAACTTTATCGAT
This sequence comes from Panax quinquefolius, assembly GCA_020205615.1. Taxonomy (NCBI): domain Eukaryota; kingdom Viridiplantae; phylum Streptophyta; class Magnoliopsida; order Apiales; family Araliaceae; genus Panax; species Panax quinquefolius. The sequence continues at coordinate 68,787,924 of CM035162.1, forward strand.
TAAAGTTGATTAATTATACTCGTATATTCGTTATCTTCACGTGGGTTCCTAGAGTCTTTAACTCTATCTTCATCATTTGTAAGTCGTACAAAATGGGTCTTTGTGTTAACAACATCGCACTCATAAACGCATACGATCTTCTACTCAACGCGCCGCCTACCACGCTCGCTTTTCCCACGATGGTATTGAATGGTACGATCGTAATCTTCAATGTACTCGAGCCAACGCTTTTGCGCATGTTACGCTCATTTTAGTTGAAGAAATATTTGAGGGTTTTAGAAATGGGTTTTGTAGATCGGGTCAATACAAAATTCGATTTCACGCCTAGGGGTAAGCTAAGAAGTCTTCAAGAATACGTAAGAAATTTATTAACAACAGAAATATCATTCAAAACTGTGACTCTCATCCAAGACTTGGGTAACACGTCACATTGATACCTATCAACTTGCCATAGTCATTCACAAATCGCCCTCTGAAAAGTCCGACTTGGTGTATTCCACACAAGGAAGTCAACAACGAAAGGATCGGGGCTCTTTACTTATGGCTTGATATGACCATGATTGACTTTAGTGATTTGGTTGCTTGAATTCAAGATAACAGTTGGTTAGAATATGAAAGCTAACAACCTGACGAAAAGCATGATGAGTAGTTAACCAATCAATTCCTAAAATCACATCAAAGGCAAGTATTTTCAAAGAGATACGATCGACAGGTAACGTGAAAGTGTTGATTTGAACAAGATTTATAAATAATGGAGGTTTCTCCCAACTGAGTTTCAACAGATAAATCAAAATCTAACTTCTCCGGAGTTAAATTCAAAAATTTAACACAACTAGGTGAAATAAAAGAGTGAGTAGAACCGGTATCTAATACGGTATAGACTTCACAAGAGTTTATGACTAACATACCCGTGATAATTTTATTCAGGTTCCTTGTCACGAAAAAAAATGTTCTCTCTTAAACTACCGGCTTTGACTTTTCTTGGACGGCCTTTGGTGCCTCCATCCTAGCTGAACTTGTCTTCGGTGAACGATAAGATCGGGCTAAGTGACCTTCTCTTCCACAATTATAACATGCTTTGGACGGCATCGCGCAGTTTGGACTGATGTGTCCCTCCTCTCCGTATTTGAAGAATATGATAGGTGGTCGTTCTCCTTCCTTAACAACGGGTACTGGTGCTGACATCTTTCCATCATTATTGAATCTCCTCTTCTTGAAATGTCCATTCTTATTATTTTGACCATGATTACCACCGAAGTGGTTACCATTTTTGGCATGTAGATTCCCTCTATGCTTATTGTCACCGCTTTGATGACTGTTATCACCGGTATTGTCATTTTGACGGCTACTCTCTTTTGGTTGCGTTGACTCGTTATCGCGCTCCACTAACTGAGCCCTATTTACAACATCTGAATACAAACACAGTTTATGAGAAATAAGATATTGGCGTATCTCGCGCTTCAAACCTCTTAAAAACATTCGCCATTCGCTCCTCATTATTATCGACCAAATGGGATGCAAACCGATAACTCCGCAAATTTAGCCTCAGATTACGACACGGCCATATTGTTTTGTTCCAACTTGATAAACTCCACCTCCTTCATGTGACGAATACTTTCGGAAAGTACTTGTCGTTGAATGTACTCTTGAACTTCTCCCAAGACATCTTGAAAAGGCCAGTGGGTACGCTTTTGATTCCCACCAGTGATCCGCCTCTTCACGCAACATAAAGGTGGCAAAGGAACATTTTGCTCCTAGAGCATCCCAAGACATCAAATATCTTGGTGATCTCGCTTTAACCACGCTCTCCACCTTAAGTGGTTCTGCTTTCCCAAAACTCCGATGGTCCCAAATCCTTGAATTGCTTAGCGGTGACCAACCGTGGGTTGCCATTGTTTCCACCTCAGCATTATGGATGGGAGCCGCCTTCCTTAGTTGTTGCATGAATTACTCCTTAAACTATTAGCGGTGACCGGCCCAGAGTTATTAGTATTTCTACCGCATTTTGACATGAGGCGCCTTTCCTTACATTGTTGCATGAATTGCATAAAGCCTCCGACCATCCCATCATTCACCATTTCATTGGTGTTATTGTTTTCATGAGGAGTATTCTCCTCTGCTTGCACATTATCCTGATTATTGATCTGTGGAGACTCAACGGTCTCCTGTGCTCTATTGATAATCTCAACATTCTCGGATGCCATTCTCAAACACTGCCACAAAACAAGGATTAATTAACATATCACATATTATCCATATACTTTAACCGACCAATTAAATACTAAATAAACTTAGGTAGGTCATACTAGCGAAGAAATTCCCCGTCTCTCCCCTCCTAGTTCTTATCTCACATCTTAGCCAGGGATCATATCCCTAAGCTTTGATACCAATTGTGACGCCCCCAAAATTAGGTATACGTCACCCATCTTGGGTCGCCACTTACATGGTACATAAATTCAAATACAACTTAATAATACAACTGTCGTGTACAATACGACAAAACATAAACTGTGAGTTTGAATACAAATATTGTCTACTAGAGATTATACAAACTCAAAAGGAGTCCTTATTATAATTATTATTACACTATTTCACATAATAGTGAGGACTACTAATGCTATCATCTGGTCCATCACTCCATTCCCCGACTAGTCCCTGCTACGTTCTCATTTCCTGAAGAGAACAATAAAAGTAAAAGGGTGAGCTCAACTAGCCCAGTAGGAAATATTATGACTAAGATAATGCAGAATATATTATCGTTAGCCTTCAACAGTGTTAAACTGATACAATATAACAACCATCAAGTTTAACTGCAGTGAAACAAGCAATCCATTAAAAGAGTCAAGTAGAGAATAAAATCTACTATCTTTTATGATTTAAAAGGTTTTTCATCACTTTTATCATTGGGACTCAACTTTTAATAAATAATCCACATCATCGAATCACCCCGCACTACTACCCAAGGATATTCTTTAGTATCACGACCACAATTATCCATGCACTACGGGCCAAGAATATTTGTGTATTCATTAATGGTCATGATCATGCCAACAACTCGTCCATCAATGCACTACGGCCAATGAGGACTTTTACCACATCATTTGTAACATTACTACCATGATTACACCGAATAATCCCTCGGTCATAATCATACCAAGTCCATCTATGCACTATAGGCCACGTATTGACTTTCAACAAAATATAAACATGAGGATGATGACAATGATATAAGAATTCAATAAAACAAGTTCAAGAATTATTTTATCCAGAACTAATAACGTCCAAATTGTCAACATGATATCGCTTTGTAGAGTAAAATTCAAGAATGCTCAAGAATATTTCCATGAAAAGATATCGATGAAGCGCAAATATCAAGGATATTCCACTAATTTCATGGAGTATAGAAGTCAAAACTTTAACCAACCGAGTATAATAAGGAATGGAATAACAAAAGAAATCACCAGCATGCGATAGACCGCATATGCAAGTTTATTCCAACAGTAATAAATAACGGAATCAGTCCCACGTAAAATGCATGCAGACGTGGATATTCCAATAGAATAATAAAGATTTTAATCAAGTCCGCAAAAAACGCATGCATGTGATATTCCAATGTAATAATAAAGATTTTAAATCAAGTCCGGCATAAAACGCATGCATGTGATATTCCAATGAATAATAAAGACTTTTAACCAGTCCCATGAGAAACGCTATGTTCCAATGTAATAACAAAAGACGAAATCAGTCCGCCAGAGAACACACACATGATATTCCAATGTAATAATAAAGATTTTAACCGTGTCCACAGAACGCATGCATGTGATATGTTCCAATGTAATAATAAAGATTTTAATCAGTCCCACAGAAACGCATAGACAAGATATTCCAATGAATAATAAAGACGAAACCCCGAAGTCCGTGAGACGCCAAATGTTCCAACAAAATGATAAAGAATGGAACAATGTAAGAATTTCACCAAGTATAGGGTAGCTCACAGATATCAAGTTATTCCAATGTAATAATAAGAATGGAATAATGTAAGTTCTCTTCATAGATAAGAAAGAAATAATATACTCCCTACAAGTACAACAAATAATATTCTCTACCTTGGAAAAAATCGGATAATCGGAATAAAGGAGTAGCAAATTTCTCTTCTTCTATAATTTCTCTCTATAATAATCGCTTCTAAAGCTTTTGTGAATTGTGAGAAATGAAGAAAGAATGAGCTTCTATTTATAGGAAAATATAGTTTCGATAATTTCACGCTTTGGGCTCTCAAAATTACAAAGACAATACCTCCAACTTTTCTTTCATTTATAATTTAGTCCCGCAAGTATTATCAATCTTGCACCAACTCCCCTAATAGTAAATAATGTGAATCAATAGTTCAATCATGTGAATCAATAGTATAATCATGTGAAAAATACTTAATTACAAAGATAAGACTCTCCATCTATACCTCCATTTTTAATTTAGTCATGCAAGTATTATCAATCTTGCACCAACTCCCCTAATAGTAAATAATGTGATTCAATAGTACAAATATGTGAACAAATAGTTATATAAGCATGTGAATTAGTAGCAATTAATTGCTCATTTATCCGATAAATTACCCGATTTATCAATATAACCCCTAGACATTAATTATCATCGGAATAAATGTCGATTTTCACTAACACAAACAATTCCAACATAATGAAACCATTTTTATCAAAAATATAAATTTTGAAATTTCGAAGTTTGATTTTTTCCCAAAAAAGTCAACTGCAACTTTTTCACCAAATAGTGAATCCTGTAAAATTTTGTGTTTATAGACTATTTTTACTAATTTCGTCGTTCCCACTCAAATATCACGTCCGCTGCTCCAAATTCAACTCCAAACAATATTCATTATTAATATTATAACTCACAATATTTATCAACCAGTGTCGCTCCTGTGAAAGAGGGGCTTTCCAATAAGGATTTCTCCCTATCAAGCCAATTTAGGTGACCAAACCTCTCCTCGATGTAACTTCTGACATCAGAAATATTGCAATTTATAATATGAATAACTTTGTGCGCCTCAAGTATTGATTTAATAAAAAAACATTTTATGCGATGATGATATTGTGACAATAATTAAATCAATAATATGATAGATATGATGCAAAGAATTATCATCGTAGTAATAATTGAGTATAACCGAGTGACTTCTCACGTAAGCATCAATAATCAATACCGTGTACTACTATGCAACCACGCCAGACATCATTGCATTTCTTTTAACAACACCGGTGTTTCAACAGCTAATTAACGGTAAAACTTCCACCGTTATTTTCATAAAGTATTTTTGTCGTTTTCTCAATCCGACAATAATTCTGTTGTGGGGGTCCACCAATGATTGTACCATTGTACGAATATTCCCTGTTAAAATGAATATTCCCCACCAATCGAATATTATATAACAACTTCATGATTTTACAAAATTTGTAAATATTACCCACAACTATAACATTATATCAAATCCACACCATAATATTCAAAAATATATTTCGAGAAAATTTAATCTTTATTTAAAAAATCGGGTCTCACAATCTCCCTCCTTATGAAATTTCACTTTCAAATTTTACGTGACGCACTGGGTATGCCAAACAATGTGAGGATACCTTGACCTCACTTCAAATTCTAACCCTTGAGGTATAACCTTTGAGTGTCGAATATAATCCTTCTTATCCAAGATTTTAACACGTATCTCTTCATACGTTAAATCATCCGCTATCTCGTCCGATTCTAAATTAATAATGTGGTTCGTGTCATCCCCATATTTACGTAACGTCAATACGTTAAAAACGTTATGAACACACGACATATTTGGCGGTAAAACGAGTCTATAAGCCACAGTTCCTACTTTATCGAGGATTTCAAATGGGCCAATTAAATCGAGGGTTGAGATTTCTTCTCTTCGTCGATTCTTGCTTCTAGAATAACGCCCTCTTGAACCTTCTTAATTCTTCACATTCATCAGCTCCGGGTGTGTAGCTTGAGTGGCTTTAACTTTATCGATTAAAGTTGATTAATTATACTCGTATATTCGTTATCTTCACGTGGGTTCCTAGAGTCTTTAACTCTATCTTCATCATTTGTAAGTCGTACAAAATGGGTCTTTGTGTTAACAACATCGCACTCATAAACGCATACGATCTTCTACTCAACGCGTCAGCTACCACGTTCTCTTTCCCACGATGGTATTGAATGGTATGATCGTAATCTTCAACAGCTCGAGCCAATGTTTTTGGCGCATGTTACGTTCATTTTAGTTGAAGAAATATTTGAGGGTTTTAGAAATGGGTTTTGTACTGGGGTCAATACAAAATTCGATTTCACGCTCTAGGGGTAAGCTAAGAAGTCTTCAAGAATACGTAAGGAAATTTATTAACAATAGAAATATCATTCAAAACTGTGACTCTCATCCAAGACTTGGGTAACACGTCACATTGATACCTATCAACTTGCCATCGCTATTCACAAATACGTCGCCACGTAAAAGTCCGCTTCTGTATTCCACACAAGGAAGTCAACAACGAAAAGGATCGGGGCTCTTTACTTATGGCTTGATATGACCATAATCGACTTTAGTGATTTGGTTGCTTGAATTCGCATAACAAAGTTGGTTAGAATATGAAAGCTAACAACCCATAAAAAAGCATGATGAGTAGTTAACCAATCGATTCCTAAAATCACATCAAAGGCAAGTATTTTCAAAGAGATACGATCGACAGTAACGTGAAAGTGTTGATTTGAACAAGATTTATAAATAATAATGAAGGTTTCTCCCAACCGAAGTTTCAACAGATAAATCAAAATCTAACTTCTCCTGAGTTAAATTCAAAAATTTAACACAACTAGGTGAAATAAAAGAGTGAGTAGAACCCCAGATTCAACACTAGATAGACTTCACAAGAGTTTATGACTAACATACCCGTGATAATTTTATTCGTGTTCCTCGTCACGAAAAAAAATGTTCTCTCTTAAACTACCTACGCTTTGACTTTTCTTGGACTACCTTTGGTGCCTCCATCCCTAGTTGAACTTGTCTTCTGGTGAACGATAAAATCGGGCTAAGTGACCTTCTCTTCCACAATTATAACATGCTTTGACGACATCGCGCTAGCTTTGACCGATGTGTCCCTCCTCCCGTATTTGAAGAATATGATAGGTGGTCGCTTCTCCTTCCTTAACAACAAAAGCTTTGGTGTCGACGCTTTCCATCATTATTGAATCTCCTCTTCTTGAAATGTCCATTCTTATTATTTTGACCATGATTACCACCGGCGTGGTTACCATTTTTCGCATGTTGATTCCTCTATGCTTATTGTCACCGCTTTGATGATCAAGTATCACCCCAGATTATCATTTTGTGGCCGCTTCTTTTTAGTTGCGTTGACTCGTTATCGCGCTCCACTAATCGAGCCCTATTTACAACATCCAATACAAACACGCTTTATGAGAAATAAGATATCATGCGTATCTCCGCTTTCAAACCTCTTAAAAACATTCGCGTCATTCTCTCCTCATTATCGACCAAATGGGATGCAAACCGGATAACTCCGCAAATTTAGCCTCAGATCATGACACTGGCCATATTGTTTTGTTCCAACTTGATAAACTCCACCTCCTTCATGTGACGAATACTTTCGGAAAGTACTTGTCGTTGAATGCCTCTTGGAACTTCTCCCAAGACATCTTGAAAAGGCCAGTCAGTACGCTTTTGATTCCCACCAAAGATCCGCCTTTCTTCACGCAACATAAAGGTGGCAAAGGAACATTTTGCTCTTCCTGAGCATCCCAAGACATCAAATATCTTGGTGATCTGCTTAACCACGCTCCACCTTTAAGTGGTTCTCGCTTTCCCAAAACTCCGATGGTCCCAGCTCCTTGAATTGCTTAGCGGTGACCAACCGTGGGTTGCCATTGTTTCCACCCGCATATGGATGAGGAGCCGCCTTCACCGTTGTTGCATGAATTACTCCTTAAACCGCTTAGCGTGGCCGTCCGAGAGTTATTAGTATTTCTACCGCATTTTGGATGAGTCGCCATCACTTGTTGTTGCATGAATTGCATAAAGCCTCGACCATCCCATCATTCACCATTTCATTGGTGTTATTGTTTTTTCATGAGGAGTATTCTCCTCTGCTTGCACATTATCCTCGATTATTGATCCGTGGAGACTCAACGGTCTCTGTGCTCCATTGATAATCTCAACATTCTCTTGATGCCATTTTCAAACACCGCCACAAAACAAGGGTTAATTAACATATCATATATTATCCATATACTTTAACCGACCAATTAAATACTAAATAAACTTAGGTAGGTCATACTAGCGAAGAAATTCCCCGCCTCTCCCTCCTAGTTCTTATCTCACATCTTAGCCAGGATCATATCCCTAAGCTTTGATACCAATTGTGACGCCCCCAAAATTAGGTATACGCCACCCATCTTGGGTCGCCACTTACATGGTACATAAATTCAAATACAACTTAATAATACAACTATCGTACACAATACGACAAAACATAAAATCGTGAGTTTGAATACAAATATTGTCTACTAGAGATTATACAAACTCAAAAGGAGTCCTTATTATAATTATTATTACACTATTTCACATAATAGTGAGGACTACTAATGCTATCATCTGGTCCATCACTCCGTTCCCCGACTAGTCCCTGCTACGTTCTCATTTCCTGAAGAGAACAATAAAAGTAAAAGGGTGAGCTCAACTAGCCCAGTAGGAAATATTATGACTAAGATAATGCAGAATATATTATCGTTAGCCTTCAACAGTGTTAAACTGATACAATATAACAATCATCAATTTTAACTGCAGCGAAACAAGCAATCCATTAAAAGAGTCAAGTAGAGAATAAAATCTACTATCTTTTATGATTTAAAAGGTTTTTCATCACTTTTATCGCTGGGACTCAGCTTAATAAATAATCCACATCATCGAATCACCCCTGCACTACGGCCAAAGATATTCTTTAGTATCACGACCACAATTATCCATGCACTACGGGCCAAGAATATTTGTGTATTCATTAATGGTCATGATCATGCCAACAACTGTCCATCAATGCACTACGGGCCAATGAGGACTTTTACCACATCATTTGTAACATTACTACCATGATTACAATCAATAATCCTCGGTCATAATCATACCAAGTCCATCTATGCACTATAGGCCACAGATGACTTTCAACAAAATATAAACAAAATATAAACATGAGGATGATGACAATGATATAAGAATTCAATAAAACAAGTTCAAGAATTATTTTATCCAGAACTAATAACGTCCAAATTGTCAACATGATATCGCTTTGTAGAGTAAAATTCAAGAATGCTCGTAAGAATATTTCCATGAAAAGATATCGGATGAAGCGCAAATATCAAGGATATTCCACTAATTTCATGGAGTATAGAAGTCAAAACTTTAACCAACCGAGTATAATAAGGAATGGAATAACAAAAGAAATCACCGTGCATGCGATAGATCAAGACAGGCAAGTTATTCCAATGTAATAATAAATAACGGAATCGTGTCGAGCGTAAAAGCATGCAGAGTGATATTCCAATGTAATAATAAAGACTTTTAATCGGTCCGGCGTAAAATGCATGTGCATGTGATATTCCATCGTAATAATAAAGACGGAACTAAGTCCGATGTAGAAAACGCATGCATGTGATATTCCAATGTAATAATAAAGACGAAATCAGTCCATGTAGAACGCAAAAGTATTCCAATGAATAATAAAGATGTAACCCGGTCCGGCGTAGAATGCATGTGCATGTGATGTTCCAATAGAATAATAAAGATGTAATCAGTCCGGTGTAGAACGCCTGATGCATGGGATATTCCAATAGAATAATAAAGATTTTAACCAGTCCCAAGAGAACGCATGCATGTGATGTTCCAAAGAATGATAAAGAATGGAACAATGTAAGAATTTCACCAAGTATAGGTAGCAGCATATATACAAAGTTATTCCAATGTAATAATAAGAATGGAATAATGTAAGTTCTCTTCATAGATAAGAAAGAAATAATACTCCCTACAAGTACAACAAATAATATTCCCTACCTTGGAAAAACTGGATACGAAATAAAGGAGGTAGCAGATTTCTTCTTCTTTCTCTCTATAATTTCTCTCTATAATAATCGCTTCTAAAGCTTTTGTGAATTGGTGAGAAATGAAGGAAGAATGAGCTTCTATTTATAGGAAAATATAGTTTTGATAATTGCACGCTTTTGGGGCTCAAAAATTACAAAGACAATACCTCCAACTTTTCTTTCATTTATAATTTAGTCCTGCAAGTATTATCAATCTTGCACCAACTCCCCTACTAGTAAATAATATGAATCAATAGTTCAATTATGTGAATCAATAGTATAATCATGTGAAAAATATGAATTACAATATAGTACCTTCATCTATACCTCCATTTTTAATTTAGTCATGCAAGTATTATCAATCTTGCACCAACTCCCCTAATAGTAAATAATGTGATTCAATAGTACACATATGTGAACAAATAGTTATATAAGCATGTGAATTAGTAGCAATTAATTGCTCATTTATCCGATAAATTACCCGATTTATCAATATAACCCCTGACATCAATTATCATCTAATAAATGTTGATTTTCACTAACACAAACAATTCCAACATAATGAAACCATTTTTATCAAAAATATAAATTTTGAAATTTCAAGTTTGATTTTTCCCAAAAAAGTCAACTGTTGACTTTTCACCAAATAGTGAATCCCTTAAAAATTTTGTGTTTATAGACTATTTTTACTAATTTCATCGTTCCAGGACTCAAATATCACGTCCGCGGCCTCCAAATTCAACTCCTAACAACATTCATTATTAATATTATAACTCACAATATTTATCAACCGTGTCGCTCCTGTGAAAGAGAGGGCTTTCCAATAAGGATTTCTCCTATCATGCCGTAATTAGGTGACCAAACCTCTCCTCGATGTAACTTCTAGACATTGTAAATATTGCAATTTATAATATGAATAACTTTGTCGCCTCAAGTATTGATTTAATAAAAAAAACATTTTATACGTAGATGATACTGTGACAATAATCAATCAATAATATGATAGATATGATGCAAAGAATTATCGTAGTAATAATTGAGTATAACCGAGTGACTTCTCACGTAAGCATCAATAATCAATAATGTGTGCTACTATGCAACCACGCCAGACATCGTATTTTTTTAACACCGGTGTTTCAACAGCTTAATCTGTTAAACTTCCGCCGTTATTTTCATAAAGTATTTTTGTCGTTTCCTCTCAATCCGACAATAATTCCATTGGGGGGTCCACCAATGATTGTGCCATTATACTAATATTCCCTCGTTAAAATGAATATTCTCCACCAATCGAATATTATATAACAACTTCATGTATTTTTAAAATTTCTAAATATTACCCACAATTATAACATTATATCCAATCTACACCATAATATTCAAAAATATATTTCGAGAAAATTTAATCTTTATTTAAAAAAATCTGGGGTCTCACAGTGTTTATGAGATATATGTTGATGCATGTTATTATATGCTACGTGATGTATGAAAACTAATTGATTTTGCTGGGCTGTCGAGCTCAACCTTGCAAATAACCATTTTTGCAAGTTAAAGATTGAAGATGTCACAATGTGCTACTTGAATGAAGTGATTCAGAAATAGTATACGAAGATTTATATTTTAGCTAAAGTTGCTATTTCCTTAAACCGGGATTAAGACTCATGAGATGTATTAAATATTTTATGATGTATAGTTTTATATTGAGTTGTAAAGCTAGAGTTAGAGTTATCTGATATGTAAAGGTTATCGGATTGAAATGCAAACTTTTATATGATAACAGTGATAAAGCGAATCATAAAATAAGATTGATTCAAAGACATATAGTTGATAAAGGTTTTGATTCAGGGAAATAAAAGTTTAAATTATTCCGCATTTTATAAAGTTTAACATCAAATAATGATGTAAAATTAGAAGGTAGATGTGTTATTAATGACCAAAATTTGAGAATAAAATTGTATGATTTTTGGGGTCGTTACATGATCGATTATAGCTTCCCATGTACTGAGCTGATTTGGCATTGATGGCACATTGATCTGTAGCATGACCCCCAGCACACAACTCACAAACCATTGCTACTTGCGGTACTGATGGTGGACCCCATGTTTCAATCTTCTTAGCTAACGCGGGAACTTGTGCTGCCAACGTTGTCACTGCATCCAATTCAAACTTTCCCAATGTTTTCGGAGGATTAGACCTAGTCATTGGCCACTGATAGTTATTGTTGGCCATCATTTCTAACAGTTGATATAAGCCTCATCAAAATTCTTAGACATGATTGCTCCACTATTTCAACAGATCAATCAATCGGCTCTTGTGGGACGCTGCGCAAGCCATTCTGAGAATATCCCAACTTGTATCCACTGTGGAATTCCATGATGTGGACATTTGCGGAGCATATCCTTAAATCTTTCCCAAGCCTCGTATAATTTCTCGGAGTCGAATTGTGCAAAAGTGTGAATATCGTTCCTTAGTTTTGCTGATTTTGCTGGTGGGAAAAACTTAGCTAGGAATTTTTGAGCTAAGTTATCCCAAGCGGTGATTGAACCAGCTGGCAGTGAGTGTAACCAACTCCAAGCTTTGTCTTTTAACGTAAACAAAAATAACCTCAATCGTATAGCATCTTCCGAAACATTGTTGAATTTGAAGATGTCGCAAATTTATAAGAAACTCAAGATGTGCTCGTTCGGATCATCTGTCGAACTACCCCCAAACTGAACTACATTTTGCAGCATTTATATCGTTCCCAGTTTGATCTCGAAACTGTTTGCATTAATAGCCGGCCTCCGAATACTCGACTGTATATCCGTGACTGTCGGCATGGCATAATCCCTAAGCAATTTTTGTTCTTCCCCTTCCATGTCTACTGGTATTTCTTGTGCCGCCAGATCTTCTTCCAAATGTATAACCTCACTAGTCAACCGCAATTTTTGGAACTTCCTTTCGATATCGTTTGTATAAGGAAAAAGTTCTTTTTTAGCCCTTGATCTAGTGTGCATACACTCACAAAGAATTCTTGCAATCACAAGAAGAAAAATAAATAACTAACGTTTAAATTAAGACCGAATTGATTATAACTAATATGTAATTAATATTAATAAAGAACTCCCCGGCAACGGCACCAAAAACTTGTTGGTTGATTTCACAATCAATAAATATAAGCAAGTGTACACAGTCAACAAGTAATAAAGTGATAAGAAAAAGTGTTGATCCCACAGAGAATTCCAATCAATAAATTCCAACTACTAGCACTATACCAATTCAATTTTATTTAAACAACTGTAAAGAATGATTTTTCTGAAATAGAAAACTAAATTAATTAATTAAAACTAAATTACTCGTAAAATTGATTCAACTAAATAAAGATAAAGACTTGAGAAATGTATTCAGATAAATAATGGTTAAGACTCCAGTATCCCCAATTATGAACTATAAACCAATTATCCAATTATCCCAATTATTATGCCTACTGAATTGTTAACAGAAATTCTAAGTGTCAAAAGCCCTTTTCCAAGTGATCAATTAACTTTTATTTAATCCAATTAATCTTGTGATATTCCTATGCAAAATAATTAAATTAAACTCCTTCAATCCCAATTCCAAAATTGTTACATGCAGTGACCAGATATTCCTATTCAATTCACGACCCTAATTATTCGTCATGTAAATAATTAAGCATACATGTTATCATGTCCAGTTCTAACCCTAGATCTCCACTTCCGAATCCTTCTAGAGTAACAAGGTAATTACAGGCCAAATAATTAATCAATAAGCACAAAACACAATAAACAATTCTCCTTGACACGAATAATTGGAATAAATAAATAATTAATTTATAGACATAAAAGGTTCAATTGTAGTCTTAATAAAAGAATTAGTTCATAATAGAAATTAAAGCCAACAATCTCTTGAAAAACATCCTTAAGGAATTACACAAATTGAAAATAAGGAGAAGAAGAAACTCTAAAGTAAATCATTCAATTTTCAAGTGATCCCTTGTTTTGCCTTCAATTATAGTTGATGACCCCCTTTTAATTCAACAAAGTAGCCTTTATATACACTTTTCATCTAACCACAATCCTTTTCCCAATCATCATCTCAATTAAGTCCTAAATCGAAGTCAAATCATTAGTCCACGCGTGCCAACTAGTCAACCATGGCCGGGCTTCAGCACCCCGGCGTTGAGAATAGTACTAAGCATAGCGCCTCAGCGCTGATCTTTGACTTAATTATAGAATTGCCATTAAAACAGCTCAAATCCCTAATTCTCCCCTGCATCTCCCGAATCTGCAAAATAACCACTAAACACAGTAAAAATGCTTCTAAAAGACTCGAGAATACAACAATTTAAGCCCACGTATATCCAATTCATGGATATATTACCCAATTATTAAACCCTAATGATTATTTTAGGGTATGTTTGTAAGATTGTTTTAAGGTTATCGAATCTTTGGACTAGTAACACCTTTTGAATGAACGACGTACGTTTATATATTCCGCATTTTAGTTATCGTATGTTGTTTAGAGGTGGATGTTTGTATTTTATCGTGACAACCAGACCGGGGTCAAAGGACCTGGATTCGGGGGTGTCACAAATACCTATGCATCGCATGTAATCGTGTAAGAACTTGAGATTTAAACCGTCTTTAATTGTAACTCACATAGAGATATAGTGAATTAGTTAATTAGGGTGTTTGTCTTAATTCTATCATCTGTGGATTTAAGTTGATATGGGTTTAGTGCATCGAGAGATGACTAATTCTACTTTCGTGTTCTTGATTAATGAACTAGAATAGTTGAATTGGATTAAAAAGAGGTATGATAATCTGAGTGAAGCATAAAGTGAAGTTGTAGGCTTAATTCTCTATTTTCTGAGTAAAATTTGTGGTTGGTAGTTGATTTTTATTTTGTTTATTAGTTTTTCATTAATTTCATTCTTAATTCGATTAGTTTAATAAAATTGAAATAATAGAAAGCTGGTAATTTTTAGATTAAAATTGAATTATGTCTCTATGGGAACGATACTCAACATATCATTATATTACTTGTTGATCATGTATACTTGCGTGTCGTGCTTAATTAGATTACACCCAACAAATATTCAGAAAAGAAGTATCCTAATGACTTTAAACTAATCATTATTTTTAAAAAATTATTATTATTTAAAATATTTAAATAAAAGATAGGTGAAGGGAGAGAGAAAATGAGGAGAAGCTAAGAGAGAGGGAGATTTAAAGAAAGATTATATGTCATTTATAAAAATATGGAGGGTAAAATAAGTTTCCTAATTGACCCATATTAATCTATTTACTTCATCCTCTCTCCATTTGTTTAGGCTAACAACCCAAATGAATGGAATTGGCACGTTACTGTACGTATATAAGCTGTTGTCGTTAGGGGTTAGCAATTCAATTATAACCGAATCGAATAGGCTATTCGATTATAACCGAAAACTGAAATATATACATTTGTGATATCCGAACAAGTATTCGAATTTTGAGATAACCGAATTACCGAATTACCGAATAGTAAATTCGGTTATTCGGTTAATAATCGAAATGAAGGCTAAACAATATGAGGCCCATGTTATGTATAACCACACCTTAAAAAACGGAGTCCAACGGATTAACTATACAATCCACAACTGAAAGTGAGATAGATAAGGTAGATTGGAGAAAAAAGAAATGGCTACAATTTTAATTACCAAAAACAATGGCAACACCATCAGCAGTTTCATCCTTCTTTCTTCAAATAATTATGCCACTTCATCATCGGACTAAACAAATCTCCCCATTTCATACTCTAAATCAAATTAGTAAAACTTTAACTTTAAGATCTTGCAGAAAATCTTTCATTGCTGAAAGATCTTAGATCTTGCGGAAAATCATTCATTGTTGAACTGGCTCCCGCTACCAAAACAATTGATTTGATGACCCCAAAAATGTACTATCTTTCATTTCAAATCTACTTGGTTTGTTCGCCTCTAATGCCTCAAATGATGTAGCAATATCACCATCACCATCTCCAGAAGAAGAAGGGAATTTGCAGAAGAGCCCAAAACGACAAAAAATCAATGGATTGGAGTATGTTACACCATCATCAAGCAACAGATCTGAATCCTTGGCGTCTTTTAAACTCATCACGAAAACAGTGACTGGATGATAACGAGTTGATACCTTTAAGAAATGAATGAGAATAAATGTTTGCCTCAACCAAAAATAGATCTCACCATATTACTATTTTAATTTTAAATTTTATTTTTATTTTTTCTAATCTGGTTATTTAGTTAAAAATTAAACCCGAACTCGAAAACTGAAAATAAAAGTGGATATAACCGAATTACGAAAAATACCCGAATAATCAAAAAAATTCGATTAAAAAATTCGATTCGGTTCGATAATTTGATTTTATCCATTTTTTGTTCACTTCTAGCTGTCCTATCATATTATATGTAAATATGCATTTATGCTACTCCCTCTGTTCCTAAAAGATTGTCGTTTTAGAAGAAAAAATTTGTTCTAAAAAGTTTGTCGTTTACAACTTTCGAGGAGAATAAATTATTTACTTTCCTATATTACACTTACTTTCTCTCATTGTCCAAAGAAATTCTCTTTCTTGTATTAATAGTTTTCAACTTCCCTTAAAGGGGTAGTGATGGAATTTCAAACAAATTTTATTTGGTAAATGATACTTTCTTAATCCATGTGCAAAAACCATAAACGACAATCTTTTAGGAACAGAGGTAATATCAGACAAGGATTTGATATATATATATATAATGTTATTTTAATTTTGTAATTTTTTAATTGTTCTGAGTTATTAGTGGTAGTATTAAATATATATCATATTATATATGTCGACTTCGGGATTTTTATTTGTCCCTTTTCTGTTCTTGTTCTTTGCTGTTCTCATGTTAGGTGAGATTTGTTTGAAAAAATAAGTTGTGAAAAGGTCTGACATGTATATGTCGACGAATGGACTGTAAGAGTCACTAGTTGGTTTTTTTATGGTTGTACCAACACAAGCGAGAAAAGGTTTGCACATTGACCCAGTGATGTGACACTGCTAAACGGGTCTGTGAAACCGAGATTCATTAGGGCCCGGGGGCTTGATTATGCAGAGGGAAGGTATTAGGCACCCCCCGACATCCGTGTTACCACGGTGACCGCCACTTTTCAAGAAACTGTTAAATGAATATGTGTGTGTGTGTGTGTGTGTGTGGGTTAATATGCAGTTATATGGAAGTAGTACGAGGCCTCGTTCGCACCTATATACACAGGGTTTGAATTTATGTAAAAATTCAGTTTTAAACAAGATATTGCAGTGATGTTTTGTAAAAAAGGTTTTTCAAACCCTTATGCTCAATAGTAATTGAGACATTTTATACTTCCATTTTTTTATTAAGGGTTCGGCTTAATTGTTTTTAATTTTTGAGATGCGAAGCATCCTCGAGAAAATAATGTACAAAGCAGTGTCGAACTCCTCGTGGGCATGAAAACCATCTGAGGAAATCTAAACACCGTGAATAAATTTACAAAGTCGCTTCTACAATTTGAAAATGTCCATCACGGAACCGAATCTAGATTCACTAGACTGAATTTGTGATCACATGATTCCTAGGCTCACATGATGCCGCAATTTATATGAAAGCAGTAAGCAGTTATATATATATATAAAAGTTGTATATATATATATATAGACTTGATCAACCACCATGAAGCACCTCCATGGAGGATCAAAAATGTAAATAAAGCTGTAAAAGCAATCAACCGCCACGAAGTGAACTCCAGGTAGGACGAAAAGTAAATATATATATATATATAAGCAGTAAACGCACCGAATGTAAAATCCAGGCTCATCGAACAAAGTTCGACAACCGTTAATATATATATATATATATATATATATATATATATATATATATATAAAAGCCATTAAATGCTCCAGACGTCAGCCTAGGCTCATCGAACAGAGTTCGACACATAGTTCATATATATATATATAAGTATATATATACGAAAGCAAATAAATGCTCCAGACGTAAGTCTAGGCTCAATCGAGGCATAACTCGATAATGTTAGTCCATATATAAAAATATGTATGTATATATATATATATATATATGTATATACAAACTAAAATGAAACCACAGACCAAAGTTTGGGCATACACATGCAACACGACTCTCAACGTAAAGAATGGTGTGTGTAAAGATGAAGAGAAAGGCTTTAAAGTATGTAAGAAAGCTTACAGTGGACTGCCAAAGAAGACTTCTATAACTTTAAGTGGATGAACACTCGGCTCCCGTCGGTAAAAAAAGTAGCTATATGTGAGCTCATAGGTGTTTAAAATGAGAAAGCACTCAGTTTAGGGTGTGTATAGAGCAAATTGGACAGGGCTTCCTCGCCTTTTTTCTATACAAAATGGCCACCCCAAGCCCTTTATTTTATAGAGTGGGGAGTCGCAGGTACCTGCGGCTAGCCGTAGACGTACCTGCGGCTGCCCGAGGTGCCCCAGACTTCGCGGGTCCCGCCGTCTCAAAGTACGTGCATGCGTGCACTGTGACTTTCGCTCAAACTTTCAGAACTATAATTCGGGCATCTGATTAAGGTGTATAAGACCTATTTTGGACCGCCATTGTTGAGAGCTATGCCATGACATGGGATTAGAGGTTGTACGAAGTCAAGAAGATGGGACCATTCCCTCGGTCTTCAAGCTTCAAATTCTATCCGGTGTGCTGCCTTGCGTAGTAGTCACTCGGGATTTGACCTCCTTGGTTCTTGTGGGACATTACTGTGTAGAAGTGTTTGTATGAGATGTTGAGATGGCGCAATGTATGGTCGAGGTGTCAAAATGATGATTTTACCCCTCAACAGGGTTATCTCCGGTTTGGGCTGATAAAGCAAACGTTATTCAGGGTTATCTCTGAGATTGGACTGCTGCAAGTATTGAAGGTCCTCAGGGTTATCTCTGAGGTGTGCATGTCTTCCCGGTGTTATCCCCGGGTCTTGTATTGAGTGCCTCGGTTGGAGTTCTGAGGTTGAAGCTGACTGCATGCATTTTAAACAAGCATTTTCGGGGTTATCTCCGAAACTGCAACTGCACTCCTTGGGGTTATCTCCAAGGTTAGCATTGTTATTCCCGGTGTTGTTTCTGGGACTGGAACTGAGCATCTTGGGGTTATCTCCAAGACAGAACTGTCCTCTCCGGTGAAATTTTTGGTATTTGAAATGCATCATCTCCCAGGGTTATCTTTGAAAGACGAATCTGCCCTCCTACAATGTTAGTGACAGGTGTGTAGAAAATTTTGAGTGTCTACAGATGCCCCTCTTTATCATATTCATGCAATGTAATGGCATGGATAGGATAAAGAATCCTAGACACTTGAAATGCAACAAGATAAACATGATGCCACGTGCAGCAACATGATGCAAATGTATGATGCATATGCTCTGTTGGGTGGCAATAGATAATCAGCATGATGAACTATCATGGACGTGTGATCCACAGCTACCAGGAATCTTTGGGATTGTTGATATTGGGGTTATCACCAAAGTCTTAAATCCTTGATACAGACTTTACTGAAGATGTATCTCTCACGTACAAGAGATTATGTGTGGATGTAGCCTTGTCTGTTTGAGGATGTGTATAACATATTCCATCATCGGTCATCCCCGATGAGGATGATCCTTCCTGGTTTGTATCGCCAGGACATATCAATGTTCTGTCAAAGTTACTACTAACAGTTTTTGTTGTCAGGATTGCCTGACCTTCGCTGACATGCACATCACTGGATAATATCCCTGTTGGGCAAACTGTCAAGGTTGCTTGACCTTCATTGACTTGTGCATCAATGGAAAATGTGTGACACCCCCGCCAGGGATATGTACTTTGACATATGAAAACGCGTGATACCCCCGCCGGGGTTTTGCTTGAGAATGTGTGATGCCCCGCCGGGGATATATACTTTGACATATGAAAACATGTGATACCCCCGCCAGGGTTCTGTATTTGGACAGATGGAAATGCGTGATGCCCCCGCCGGGGACTTCGAAAGGATTAGGGTGACGACCCTAAATTGGCGGCATTGGACCTGCGTAAGGTATTGCCGAGTGTGATTTGTAACAGCTGAGATCATCGGCATAGTGTACCCTGTGTTCGGGAGAACACCAATGAGGGATGTGCATGGTGGCGTCTGTGTACATGCCACGGTATATGGATAAGCTAGACATCGGTGTTATCATGGCAGTGAGAGCTCTCAGGGAGGTTAGTACCATCATTCTGATGATTATGGTAGAGATTGAGGTCGGCCACGTTTTGCAGTACCTACCCTGCAGGGGTATTCATAGGCAGTTCGGTCATGTTATACGTGTGGTTTATGTCAAATTTGAGACCGATTGGCACTTTCCACCGACACGGGTACTGCTTTACCCATGATATAACTATGTATTTCTCCTTTCAGCCATCAGAGTGTACAGACGCTTTGGCTTGATCTATATTCCTGGCGGAGATCAGAGATCTGTTTGTCATCCTGCCGTGCACAGGGCTCAGCTCACCCTACAGCTTTATTACTCATGCTTCGGGCATGGATTATCTCCCTCTGGCTGGTTTGAGGGGCATGACTACCTACCACCCACTGGCCGTGATGTCACAGTTTGACCAGTTACAAGACTTCCATCCTTTTGAGGGGGCGTTAGGTCAGCGTTTAGCTTCCCACCATCTATCAGCAAAGGACCAATCCCGGGTGTATGCATGTTGGGATCAGCGTGAGATAGCTGATTTTTCTGTTAGCCATCTGGGCTGTTTGCCAGAGTATTCTGCGTGGATGGAGACATAAACTTCATCGGCTGTGGCAGTATCCACAGTGTCGGTATTGATTCAGATGGTGGAGAGTCCATGGAGGCATGGAGGATATTGATTCACACACCGAGGAGGAGCCATCGATTGGGTTGCCAGTAGCTCTATTAGATTCTCCCAGATTAGCTATCACAGTTGATCCATCGATTCAAAGACAATGATTGAGTAGAGTCTCCATCTGATGACCTTCGAGAGAGATCAGGCTAGAGCCTTGATGTTGACAGCTTTTGATGGGAGAGACGCGGCTCTGTTAGATAGAGATGAGGCATTAGCTCGTAGAGATGTCGCTGTTGTTGAGCGGGATGAGGCCAGATCAGCCAGAGATGTCGTGATAGTTGAGAGGGATAGTGCCATATCTGCCCGGGATGTAGCCGTCACAGATAATACCACAGTGAGGTCACTTACCACTGGCATGATTGCAGAGACGAGCACGTATAATGATGAGTATAGAGTCACTATGTAGATGGCTGTAGATCTGTTAGCTCGTGTGGATACCCTTGTACAGGAGACCACAACGTTACCTCCTTCTACTGAGAGGGATGCCATGTTGGGCTTGATAGCTCGCATATACACTGATTTGTAGATGAGCTTGTATTTTACAGCAAAGACTAGCTTAGCCATTTTGTCATGTATAATTCATATTATATATATCAAACAACATTATATATAGCAAGGAAATATATTCTTGATCACTTCCCTTTTAGTTATGCTTGGATACTTACTTGATATTTTGCCTGCTTTTTCAGGGCTTGTGATCTTGATGTATTCTGAATTCCTCCTTGATGGATGGACATTGAGTTGTCTCAAGATAGTTCAGAATGGATCGTTGATCTATGTGTATTCCTTACCATCTTTTTGGTGTCTTGGGACTGGTTTTTGTATGAAAATGTGGAGAGGAGTGTGGCTTTTCCTCTCTAAGATTTACCGCACCACAGATGGTCGCCAGTACTCCTATTTAGGAGGAGCCTAGTTAATTCCATCTCTTATGGATTGGTATTGCTCTTCGAGGCACAACCGCAGCTTAGATTGTCGCCGAATCTCTTATATAGGAGGAGGTCAGGTAATTCCATCCCTTTGGTCTGAAGCCGATGAAATGTAGTGGATTGAAGTTTGATCCCAGTACCAGGTGACAAGTCTTTGTGTTTTGGTAGGGGGTGAGACCGAACCATAAATGGCTGCCTACGTACTCCTATTGAAGAGGAGATCAGGTTTGCGTAGTTCAAACCTAGTGTGGAGGTTCAACATTGTATGTGGCAAAAAGGGTGTTGAAATGTTTTTGTTATTTTTGTTTTTGTAATGAGAAGGGTGTAGAAATATTTTTGTTGTTTTTGTTTTATTGCGACCGGGCCATATAAAATATGGTTAACTACGTATTCTCAGGTATCGGGGAGATCAGGTCGACGTAGTTCGCCCCTCAAGACAATTTGTAGTCGATGAAAAGTTTGATCCCATGTGCAGGACAAACTGTGGGGG
The DNA here is from genome assembly GCA_020205615.1 of Panax quinquefolius. Lineage (NCBI taxonomy): Eukaryota > Viridiplantae > Streptophyta > Magnoliopsida > Apiales > Araliaceae > Panax > Panax quinquefolius. The sequence goes on from CM035162.1 coordinate 68,810,403, forward strand.
AAAAGAAAGTTTGATCCTAAGTTCAGGATAAACTACAGGTGTGAAAAAGTTTGATCCCATGTTTGGGACAAACTGCAAGTGTAAAAGGTTCAATCCCTAGTGGGATAACCAAAGTTCTATAAAAGGTTTAAAATGGAGTGAAGTCAGGCTTCTGGCTTGAAGAGTATGTTTCCCTGAGTGGAAAAGTGTGAAAAAGAGTTGTATATAGTGAAGGGTTAAAGAATCGGAATGACTGGTGATCTGATGATCCAATACCAGGATGTTTGCTTGATGGTAACCTCAGACATAGTATCGTTTCACGGTTTTCGAGTTGATGAGTTGCAAAAATTTATCACCGTCCATTTCCTATAATCTCAGAGCGCCTCCTGTCAATACTTCCTTGACAACAAACAGGCCTTCCCAGTTTGGAGTAAATTTTCCCTTGGACTGATCTTGGTTGTCAATGATCTTCTTTAAAACCAAGTCATGTTGTTTAAACTGCCGTACCCGGACTTTCTTGTTGTAGGATCTGGCGATCCTATGTTGATATAACTGACCATGGAAGATAGTCGCGGTTCACCTTTCGTCTATTAGAGACAATTGGTGAAACTTGTCTTGTACCCACTGATCTTCATCTAGCTGAGCGTCTATCAACACTCTGAGGGATTCCATTTCTACTTCTACGAGTAGCACTGCTTCCATCCCATAGGTTAATGTGTAGGGGGTTGCCCCAGTGGAAGTGTGCATTGATGTTTTGTAGGCTAACAGAGTAAGAGGCAATAAGTCAGGCCATCTTTTGTGGTTGGTGAACATCTTTTGCATGATCTTCTTGATGTTTTTGTTAGCCGCTTCAACAGAACCATTCATCTTTGGACGGTAGATGACGAAGTTAAGGTGTTTAATGTGGAAATTGCTGCATAACTCCTCCATCATTTTGTTGTTAAGGTTCTTAGAATTGTCTGACACAATGACCTCTGGTTGTCCATATCGACAGATGACATTGTTTCTGATGAAAGAAATGATGACTTCTTTGGTAACCCTGGGGAAGGAGGCTGCTTCTACCCACTTGGTGAAGTAGTCGATCATGGTGAATATAAAGCGATGCCCATTACTGGCTTTGGGCTTGATGGGCCCGATCACGTCCATTCCCCACATTGAGAAGGGCCAAGGCGAACTCATATTGTGGAGTTCCCTTGGAGGGGTGGGGACAGCATTTCCATGAATTTGGCATTGGTAGCACCTCTTAACGTGATCATCATAGTCAGCTTTGAGGGTAAGCCAGTAATGTCTTGTTCTGAGGATCTTCTTAACAAGTAGGGGGTCGCTCATGTGTGGGCCACATACTCCATCATGGACCTCATCCATGTGCCTCTGAGCTTGTTCTATAACTTTAACTGGATGAACACTCGGCTCCCGCTGGTAAAAATAGTAGCTATATGTGAGTTCACAAGTGTTTAAAATGAGAAAAAACTCAGTTTAGGGTGTGTACAGAGCAAATTGGACAGGACTTCCTTGCCTTTTTTCTATACAAAATGGCCACCCCAAGCCCTCTATTTATAAAGGGGGAGCCGCAAATGTACTTGTGGCTAGCCGCAGATTTACCTGCGGCTGCTTGAGGTGCCCCAGCCTCTGTGGGTCCCGCCATCTCGAAGTACGTGTGTGCACTGTGATGTTCGCTCAAACTTTCAAAACTGCAATCCGGGCATCCGATTGAGGTGTATAAGACCTATTTCAGATCGCCGTTGTCGAGAGCTACACCATGACATGGGATTAGATGTTGTACAAAGTCAGGAAGATGGGACCATGCCCTCGGTCTTCAAGCTTCAAATTCTATCCGGTGTGCTGCCTTGTATAGTAGTCACTAGGAATTGGACCTCCTTGGTTCTTGTGGGACATTGTTGTGTACAAATGTCTGTATGAGATGTTGAGACGACGCAATATAGGGTCGAGGTGGCAAAATTATGATTTTACCCCTCACCAGGGTTATCTCCGATTTGGGCTGATAAAACAGACGTTGCTCATGGTTATCTCTAAGATTGAATCTGCAATCTTGAAGGTCCTCGTGGTTATCTCTCGAGGTGTGCTGTCTTTTCCTGTTATCCTCCTCGGGTCTTATCTTTGAATGCCTTAGTGTGAGTTCCGAGGTTGAAGCTGACTGCATGCATTTGAAACAAGCATTTCCGGGGTTATCTCCGAAACTTCAACTGCACTCCTTAGGATTATCTCTAAGGTTAGTCTTCTTATTCCGGTTATTATTTTGGATCAAACCGAGCATCTCGGGGTTATCTCCAAGATGTAATCGTCTCTCCTAAGTGAAATTTTTCATGTTTGAAATGCATCATCTCCCAAAGTTATCTCTCGAAAGACGAATCGCCTCCTACTGATGTTAGTGATGATGATGTACAAAAATTTTGAGTGTTTATATATATATATATATATATATATATATATATATATATATATATATATATATATATATATATGTGTGTGTGTGTGTGTGAGAGATATAATATAATACATCATATATAATAAATATATGAGTTATTAGTAGTAGTATTAAATATATATCATAATGTTAAAAAATTTATTTTCAAACTTAACTTTAAAAATTAAAATGAGATTCTTTTTGTATATCGTAGAGTAATATTTTTACAAGTTTTTTTCACAATTCTATCTTAACTTGAAAATACTTTTGTTCCATAAAAAAAGTCTATTATAAATACAATATCCGTAACTATATTTTTAAGATAGACTTTGACATTCATAATTATTATTATATATAAAAAAAAGTTTAATACACGAAAATACTAATTTGGAAAAAAGATGGAAAACAAAAGAAATATTGAATTATATTTATAGGTTACTTGATCAATTATTAAGGTAAACGTGTGTAATTATTAGATTATTAAATATTTATTTAAATAATAAATCTTTGAATTATATTTTATAAGTTACTTGATCAAATATTAAGCTAAACATTTGAATATAGTGTATTTTTATTTAGTTATGTTTTTTTGTGAAAACTAATTATTTTAATTTTATTTCAGTTTAATAGAATTCTAATATGTTTATATCATATTAATTTTTTTAATAGTCAATTTGACAATTTTCAAATTCATAACTGATTTAAATTTATTAATTTTATCAATACAGTTATAATTATTCTAAACGATTTAATAAGTACTCTTTATTTAGCGTAATTTATTTGCATCAGATTATAATTTAAAATTAAGTTATATTGCAATATTTGATGCAACCTAGTTAATATTTGGTGCAACTTAAATGGATAAAATATATTGTTATTGTAGTTTAAATATGCATAGTTTTAAGCTTCTTAGAAGGTGTAAATCATTTTGGTAAGCAAATAAATAATGAAAGAGGACAAACTCTATATGAGTTGACCTGGATTAAAATCTTAACCATATGGATCCAAACCATATTATCCATATTTAAAATGGATAATATGATTTTAATTTTTAATTTTCTATATAATAAAACAGAACTTATTTTGAATCATTCATTTGACAAAGCACAATGACGGTTCAGATTCATTCTAACTTAATTTTTTCAACTTAATCTAAAGACTCATATTTCTTCCCGCCCAAATCAAATTCACTCATACACCCTACTCTCTCTCATGTTCACACACAAAATCTCTCTCTCCTCTCTTCTTCAAACACACACACACACAAACAAATAATAATAGTACTAAAAATAATTATAATTATAATAATAATAATAATAGTACTAATAATTATAATAATAATTATAATTATAGTAATAGTAATTATAGTAATAATAATAATAATAGTAATAATAATAATAATAATAATAATAATAATAATAATAATAATAATAATAATAATAATAAAGATTGATTCATTCTAATTAATTTTAGCGGGAAAGCACAAATGCGCTTCGATTCATTCTAATTTTAATTCAAAATAATAATAATATAATAATTATTATAATACTAATAATATTATAATAGTAATAATGATAGTAATAATAGTAATAAAGTAATAATAATTATAATAAAATTAATAATAATATTAATAATTATAATTATAATAATAATAGTAATAATAATAATAATAATAATAATAATAATAATAATAATAATAATAACAATAATAATAATTATTGTGATGAATTATGATAATTATTATTGATAATTGTAAGTTTTATAGACAAGTTTAAATTTTTTTGGATATCTATTTTAAAGAAAAATTAATTATTGTGGTAGTGTGATAAATTATGATAATTATTATATCCGATTGTAAGTTATTTTAAGTTGCAAAAGAGTCTTTTAGTTGTAATATCCTAAAAAAAAATAATAATATTAAAAATTAATTTTAAAACATATTAATTGGACTTTGTTTTTAATTGGGTCAAAGTAGTCATTTAAAGTATGTGGGCTAATAAATATTAATAAGTAATAGATAATATTATGTGATTAAAATTTGGGCCTTAATATTAAATTAACCTAATTAGAAGTTTATTAGGGCAACTTAATTAATAAATAGCTAAACCTAATATTACTTCATTATACAAACTGAAAAAGAAGAGGAACAGAGCTGCTACGAAGGAAGAAAGGAGAGATCATATTATACTTTTGTAAAAGAAAGGAAGGAGAAATCAAATTACACTTTGTAGAAGAAATGGATTCATTTAACAAAGGTAAGAACTCAAAGTAATAGTAAAAAATTATGTGTTTTGATTAAAAAACGTCAATTCTTTTGTTTCGGATCCACCAAAGTTTGCGATTATATATATATATATATATATATATATATATATATATATATATATATATATATATTATATGAACGGAAGTGGAGTATTTGTTTAGTAGTGGGATTAGGCTTCATAATATTATGTATATATGTAATGAAACCGCTATAAAATATATATTGTGTTAGTGATTGGATAGAATAACGATATGGAAGTCTTAGAATTTTTATATATATATAATGATTTATGGAAATTTGTTTTATCGTAAGCGACTTGGTCAAACATGTTTGGTAATTACATAATAAATTGTAATTGGAGAGATTAATTTTATATTAATATAAATTATACTCATTGAGTAACTTATAATTGTATTACTATTATTTTATTAGATCGGACGGAGAGAATTTAACAAGTTATACTTGGAATATATTTTGGGTAATAATAATAATAATTCACTAATTATACTTATTTATTATTTTGTTTAATTAGTTCGGACGGAAGGAATTTAACGAGTTATATTCGGATTATAATTTTGGGTATGACGTTGCTTAATTCAGGTACGGATTCCGTACTCTTTCAGCGATACTCTTGTTCAATTTGATTTGTTCGTTTTGTCGCTTGTTCGAATTTCGTTATTGTTTCACATAATTATTTCCTGTGAAATAAATATATTAGTTTCATTTTGGAGTTGATATGTATGACTCGTATTTGTACTCTTTGAATTAGGTTATCATGTTTAGTACTATTTATTTTTGATAATTATAGAGCGGTACATGTTGTTACCTTCTTTTTGAGACCTTGTGACTATAATTTGATTTGGTTCAACATGTACATATAGAACCCTTCTGTTGGTATTATGTCGCATCTGTTGTGACAAGATATTTTTGTTAGAATATACCGTAGGGTATACCTGAAGCTATAACCACCGTGGGGGTACCACGAGCATGTCGTCTTAACGAGAGGCATGACACTTTTCCGTGGCGGTGTGATTAGTCCACAGCGTCTCCGCTTTGGGCTCCGGAGGAAGTGGGTCATTTGTGTTTTTTGTTGTGGGAGGCGTATGGGTTAATCCTAGTTTTCTGTTCTGCGGATTAGTGATGTTGTGCCAAACATACCTATCCGATTTGCATACATTTGGATTCGCGGTCCAATGTGTGATTTGCCTGTGTGGCATTATTTTGACTTATCGTGTGGCATTGTTTTGATGTGCCCGTGGTATTATTTTGATTTGCCTATGTGGCATCATTTGATTTGCATGTGTGGCATTATTTTGACTTATGCGTGGTGGCAACGTATATTTCTGAGCTCATTCTGTATGAAATAACTCCAGCCATTTGTTTCAGCCTAGTATTTTATTGGATTAGTTTTGTTGGTTTCTGTTTAGTTCAATTCATTGAGTTAGTTACTTCAGTTCGTTATTTCTTTATTCTTCTATTGGTTTCGTCAATTTTGTTTATTCATATATATTCCATTCAGATCTTTGGAGATTATATTTTCGTCAGTATTTACACTTGAGGCTTTGTTCAGTATTTTGTCTCAATTATTTTTGTATATCGATTGTATATCTTTTGTATATCCTCATCCGTATTGGGCAATTGGCTCATCTTGTTTTTCTTCCCAAGCAGTTTTGCGGGGTGATTAAGGGCTAGTGTTATGAGAATGTTGCCTTGACCATCTAGGTTGATTCAATTTTTTTTAGTTTTGATTATTTTGACTCTAGTTAGAGAAATGTATTTAATACTTCATTGATGAATATCACTATTAATATTTTGAAGTTGTTAGTGCTCTTCTTACTTATTTTGAGGTTTGTTGTGCTTCATGTGACCTCCCTTTCCTTTTCGGGAAGGGGAATTGTTACGAAGATAGTATCGAGCTTAGGTTCTTTCTTGTAGAAAACCTATTTAGGTTTGACCTGTGAGTTGTGGGTATATCACTGGGTAGACGTAGGAGTTTGATTTGATGTTGTTCTCTGTTTGGTGTGTCTTAATTTTGACGAAGTGTCCTCCACTTTTCGAGTTGTAGTTGATTTGAGAAATGTGAGATAATTTGTTAAGATTATCATTGTTATGTGTTGGAGCAATGATATTAGTTAATAATTGTGATTGAATCATTGAGGTGAATAAATCTATACTTTGTGCAGATAAGAAACGATCTTATATGAGATGCACTTATGATATGAGTACTTATATCAGCGAATATTTTATATTGAAGAATAATTTGTTAGAGTTATGTCAGGTATCAATTATTATGAGATCTTAGAATTTAGAATTTGATTTGATTTCGGTTATGCTTTAAATTTTGTTAAGTTTGTGGATAATTTGAGGTATGTGTATCGGTGGGATATTATGATAAAGCTGTGAAAGCTATTAAATACAAAGGATCTCTTGTAATTTTGAGGAGTTGTAGATGTTCGAGGTAATAAGATTAATCTTTTGGAGTAAATCAACTTTTCGGTTATTCTAGACTTTTCGGTTATTCTAGTAAGATATTAAAATTATTTGATATGAAATTTCTTTGTGATAATAAGATGAGATTTTGAAATTTTGAAATTTGTTGAGTTTAGGTTTGCACTAAGAGAATGATTGATTTATTGAATGATTAGATATATAATAAGTGATGAATCCAATATATCTTAAGAGATTTTGAAAGCTATAGTTTGCTTATTCGGATAGTAGGATATATGATTTGGAGTTTGGTATGGTGATGAAGAGATCTTTGTAGTAGTATATTTTTGGTGTAATAATATTTGAGAACTATTTTGATTTGAGTTTATGATATTTTGAAACGCTTAAGGACTTAGGAGAGTTGGTGATAAAGAGATATTAGTAGTATATTCTTTGGTGTAATATTATTTGATGAATAGTTAAAATTGAGGATGAGATATTTTGAAGCTCTTGAGGACTTGGGGAGAGTTGGTAATATAGTTTGCATAGTTGTTTTGTTTATCTGATGTCTTTAGAGTTTTGTATGAATTTATGTAAAATAAAACAAAAATAATTTGTTAGATCTTTGTCATGGGTGGAATATAAATGTTTTACAAATTAAAAATAATTTTAAATATTTTGGGTATTTGAATCGTATTTGGATAAAGAGAATTTTTTTGTGATTTTGAATTATGTTCCGAAGATTACGTTTACAAGAATTAAACTCAAAGATATTAGCGACGACCCGCACCAACAGTGGATCATGTGATCTAATTTGATGCAACGCGAAGAACATTACCAAGGCTTGACACGGTAGCTGACGAATCTTTTACAAGTACATTGATAATTACGTGGACCAACGAGTTATCCGTGTTGATCGTTACAAATTAAGTACATTAATATTTTCCTAATTTTTTTTTTGTAGCTTATTTGACTTCCGAGGACGAAATTATTTTAAGGGGTGAAAAATGTAATAACCCATATTTTTTAATATTAAATATTAATTAATTTTATTTTATACAATTGTATTCAAATTTTCGAGCGGAGTATCCGCATCTTTTTGATAATTAGGTACGTTCATTCTTTTGATTCTGGGGACGGAATCCTTTTTAAGGGGGAGGTAATATAATATCCCGAAAAAAAAATTAATATTAAAAATTAATTTTAAAACATATTAATTGGACTTTGTTTTTAATTGGGTCAAAGTAGTCATTTAAATTATGTGGGCTAATAAATATTAATAAGTAATAGATAATATTATGTGATTAAAATTTGGGCCTTAATATTAAATTAACCCAATTAGAAGTTTATTAGGGCAACTTAATTAATAAATAGCTAAACCTAATATTACTTCATTATACAAACTGAAAAATAAGAGGAACGGGGTTGCTACGAAGGAAGAAAGGAGAGATCATATTATACTTTTGTAAAAGAAAGGAAGGAGAAATCAAATTACACTTTGTAGAAGAAAGGGATTCATTTAACAAAGGTAAGAACTCAAAGTAATAGTAAAAAATTATGTGTTTTAATTAAAAAACGTCAATTCTTTTGTTTCGGATCCACCAAAGTTTGCGATATATATTTATATATATATATATATATATATATATATATATATATATATATGAAAAGTGGAGTATTTGTTTAGTAGTGGGATTAGGCTTCATAATATTATGTATATATGTAATGAAACCGCTATAAAATATATATTGTGTTAGTGATTGGATAGAATACGATATGGAAGTCTTAGAATTTTTTATATATATATAATGATTTATGGAAATTTGTTTTATCGTAGGCGACTTGGTCAAACATGTTTGGTAATTACATAATAAATTGTAATTGGAGAGATTAATTTTATATTAATATAAATTATACTCATTGAGTAACTTATAATTGTATTACTATTATTTTATTAGATCGGACGGAGAGAATTTAACAAGTTATACTTGGAATATATTTTGGGTAATAATAATAATAATTCACTAATTATACTTATTTATTATTTTGTTTAATTAGTTCTGATTTTAAGGAATTTAACGAGTTATATTCGGATTATAATTTTGGGTATGACGTTGTTTAATTCGTGCACTAGATTCCGTACTCTTTCAAATGATACTCTTGTTCAATTTGATTTGTTTCGCTTTGTCATTGTTCAATTTCGTTATTGTTTCACATAATTATTTCTGTGAAATAAATATATTAATTTCATTTTGGAGTTGATATGTATGACTTCGTATTTGTACTCTTTGAATTAGGTTATCATGTTTAGTACTATTTATTTTTGATAATTATAGAGCTGTATATGTCATACCTTCTTTTTGAGACCTTGTGACTATAATTTGATTTGGTTCAACATGTATATATAGAACCCTTACATTGGTATTATGTCGCATGTGTTGTGACAAGATATTTTTGTTAGAATATACCGTAGGGTATACCGAGCTATAACCACACGGGGGGTACCACGGCATGTCGTCTTGTACGAGAGGCACGACACTTTAAAAGTGGCGGTGTGATTAGTCCACGGTGTCTCCGTTTTGGGCTCCGGAGGAAGTGGGTCATTTGGTGTTTTGTTGTGGGAGGCGTATGGGTTAATCCTAGTTTTCTGTTCTGCGGATTAGTGATGTTGTGCCAAACATACCTATCCGATTTGCATACATTTGGATTCGCGGTCCAATGTGTGATTTGCCTGTGTGGCATTATTTTGACTTGTCTGTGTGGCATTGTTTTGATGTGCCTGTGTGGTATTATTTTGATTTGCCTATGTGGCATCATTTGATTTGCATGTGTGGCATTATTTTGACTTGTCTGTGTGGCAACGTATATTTCTGAGCTCATTCGGTATGAAATAACTCCAGCCATTTGTTTCAGCCTAGTATTTTATTGGATTAGTTTTGTTGGTTTCTGTTTAGTTCAATTCATTGAGTTAGTTACTTCAGTTCGTTATTTCTTTATTCTTCTATTGGTTTCGTCAATTTTGTTTATTCATATATATTCCATTCAGATCTTTGGAGATTATATTTTCGTCTGTATTTACACTTGAGGCTTTGTTCAGTATTTTGTCTCAATTATTTTTGTATATCAGTTGTATATCTTTTGTATATCTGTATCCGTATTGGGCAATTGGCTCATGCTGTGTTTTTCTTCCGGCAGGTTTGCAGGGGTGATTAAGGGCTAGTGTTATGAGAATGTTGCCTTGACCATCTAGGTTGATTCAATTTTTTTTAGTTTTGATTATTTTGACTCTAGTTAGAGAAATGTATTTAATACTTCATTGATGAATATCACTATTAATATTTTGAAGTTGTTAGTGCTCTGTTTACTTATTTTGAGGTTTGTTGTGCTTCGCACGTGACCTCCCTTTCCTTTTCGGGAAGGGGGTGTTACAGAGATGGTATCAGAGCTTAGGTTCTTTCTTGTAGAAAACCTATTTAGGTTTGACCTGTGAGTTGTGGGTATATCACTGGGTAGACGTAGGAGTTTGATTTGATGTTGTTCTCTGTTTGGTGTGTCTTAATTTTGACGAAGTGTCCTCCACTTTTCGAGTTGTAGTTGATTTGAGAAATGTGAGATAATTTGTTAAGATTATCATTGTTATGTGTTGGAGCAATGATATTAGTTAATAATTGTGATTGAATCATTGAGGTGAATAAATCTATACTTTGTGCAGATAAGAAACGATCTTATATGAGATGCACTTATGATATGAGTACTTATATCAGCGAATATTTTATATTGAAGAATAATTTGTTAGAGTTATGTCAGGTATCAATTATTATGAGATCTTAGAATTTAGAATTTGATTTGATTTCTATTATGCTTTAAATTTTGTTAAGTTTGTGGATAATTTGAGGTATGTGTATCGGTGGGATATTATGATAAAGCTGTGAAAGCTATTAAATACAAAGGATCTCTTGTAATTTTGAGGAGTTGTAGATGTTCGAGGTAATAAGATTAATCTTTTGGAGTAAATCAACTTTTCGGTTATTCTAGACTTTTCGGTTATTCTAGTAAGATATTAAAATTATTTGATATGAAATTTCTTTGTGATAATAAGATGAGATTTTGAAATTTTGAAATTTGTTGAGTTTAGGTTTTGCCTTAAGAGAATGATTGATTTATTGAATGATTAGATATATAATAAGTGATGAATCCAATATATCTTAAGAGATTTTGAAAGCTATAGTTTGCTTATTCTTGATAGTAGAGATATATGATTTGGAGTTTGGTATGGTGATGAAGAGATCTTTGTAGTAGTATATTTTGGTGTAATAATATTTGAGAACTATTTTGATTTGAGTTTATGATATTTTGAAACGCTTAAGGACTTAGGAGAGTTGGTGATAAAGAGATATTAGTAGTATATTCTTTGGTGTAATATTATTTGATGAATAGTTAAAATTGAGGATGAGATATTTTGAAGCTCTTGAGGACTTGGGGAGAGTTGGTAATATAGTTTGCATAGTTGTTTTGTTTATCTGATGTCTTTAGAGTTTTGTATGAATTTATGTAAAATAAAACAAAAATAATTTGTTAGATCTTTGTCATGGGTGGAATATAAACGTTTTACAAATTAAAAATAATTTTAAATATTTTGGGTATTTGAATCGTATTTGGATAAAGAGAATTTTTTTGTGATTTTGAATTATGTTCCGAAGATTACGTTTACAAGAATTAAACTCAAAGATATTAGCGACGACCACCAATGACTAACGGTGGATCATGTGATCTAATTTGATGCTGTGTGAAGAACATTACCAAGGCTTGACACTTGAGTGGTATTTAATCTTTTACAAGTACATTGATAATTACGTGGACCAAAGAGTTATCCGTGTTGATCGTTACAAATTAAGTACATTAATATTTTCCTAATTTTTTTTTTGTAGCTTATTTGACTTCCGAGGACGAAATTATTTTAAGGGGTGAAAAATGTAATAACCCATATTTTTTAATATTAAATATTAATTAATTTTATTTTATACAATTGTATTCAAATTTTCGAGCGGAGTATCCGCATCTTTTTGATAATTAGGTACGTTCATTCTTTTGATTCTGGGGACGGAATCCTTTTTAAGGGGGAGGTAATATAATATCCCGAAAAAAAAATTAATATTAAAAATTAATTTTAAAACATATTAATTGGACTTTGTTTTTAATTGGGTCAAAGTAGTCATTTAAATTATGTGGGCTAATAAATATTAATAAGTAATAGATAATATTATGTGATTAAAATTTGGGCCTTAATATTAAATTAACCCAATTAGAAGTTTATTAGGGCAACTTAATTAATAAATAGCTAAACCTAATATTACTTCATTATACAAACTGAAAAATAAGAGGAACGGGGCTGCTACGAAGGAAGAAAGGAGAGATCATATTATACTTTTGTAAAAGAAAGGAAGGAGAAATCAAATTACACTTTGTAGAAGAAAGGGATTCATTTAACAAAGGTAAGAACTCAAAGTAATAGTAAAAAATTATGTGTTTTGATTAAAAAACGTCAATTCATTTGTTTCAGATCCACCAAAGTTTGCAGTATTATATTTATATATATATATATATATATATATATATATATATATTATATGAACGGAAGTGGAGTATTTGTTTAGTAGTGGGATTAGGCTTCATAATATTATGTATATATGTAATGAAACTGTCATAAAATATATATTGTGTTAGTGATTGGATAGAATACTGATATGGAAGTCTTAGAATTTTTTATATATATATAATGATTTATGGAAATTTGTTTTATCGTAAGCAGCTTGGTCAAACATGTTTGGTAATTACATAATAAATTGTAATTGGAGAGATTAATTTTATATTAATATAAATTATACTCATTGAGTAACTTATAATTGTATTACTATTATTTTATTAGATCGGATTTTGAGAGAATTTAACAAGTTATACTTGGAATATATTTTGGGTAATAATAATAATAATTCACTAATTATTCTTATTTATTATTTTGTTTAATTAGTTCGGACGGAAGGAATTTAACGAGTTATATTCGGATTATAATTTTGGGTATGACGTTGCTTAATTCAGGTACGGATTCCGTACTCTTTCAGCGATACTCTTGTTCAATTTGATTTGTTAGTTTTGTCAACTTTTCAATTTCGTTATTGTTTCACATAATTATTTCTGTGAAATAAATATATTAGTTTCATTTTGGAGTTGATATGTATGACTCGTATTTGTACTCTTTGAATTAGGTTATCATGTTTAGTACTATTTATTTTTGATAATTATAGAGCGGTACATGTTGCTACCTTCTTTTTGAGACCTTGTGACTATAATTTGATTTGGTTCAACATGTACATATAGAACCCTTCCATTGGTATTATGTCGCGTGTGTTGTGACAAGATATTTTTGTTAGAATATACCGTAGGGTATACTCGAGCTATAACCACCGTGGGGGTACCACGAGCATGTCGCTCTTACACGAGAGGCATGACACTTTCCGTATGGCGGTGTGATTAGTCCACTACGCTCCGCTTTGGGCTCCGGAGGAAGTGGGTCATTTGGTGTTTTGTTGTGGGAGGCGTATGGGTTAATCCTAGTTTTCTGTTCTGCGGATTAGTGATGTTGTACCAAACATACCTATCCGATTTGCATACATTTGGATTCGCGGTCCAATGTGTGACTTGCCTGTGTGGCATTATTTTGACTTGCCTGTGTGGCATTATTTTGATGTGCCTGTGTGGCATTGTTTTGATTTGCCTATGTGGCATCATTTGATTTGCATGTGTGGCATTATTTTGACTTGCATGTGTGGCAACGTATATTTCTGAGCTCATTCGATATGAAATAACTCCAGCCATTTGTTTCAGCCTAGTATTTTATTGGATTAGTTTTGTTGGTTTTTGTTTAGTTCAATTCATTGAGTTAGTTACTTCAGTTCGTTATTTTTTTATTCTTATATTGGTTTCGTCAATTTTGTTTATTCATATATATTCCATTCAGATATTTGGAGATTATATTTTCGTCCGTATTTATACTTGAGGCTTTGTTCAGTATTTTGTCTCAATTATTTTCGTATATCAGTTGTATATCTTTTGTATATCTGTATCCGTACTGAGCAATTAGCTCATGCTGTGTTTTTCTTCCGACAGGTTTGCAGGGGTGATTAAAGGCTAGTGTGATGAGAATGTTGCCTTGACCATCTAGGTTGATTCAATTTTGTTTAGTTTTGATTATTTTGACTCTAGTTGGAGAATTGTATTTAGTACTTCATTGATGAATATCACTATTAATATTTTGAAGTTGTTAGTGCTCTGTTTACTTATTTTGAGGTTTGTTGTGCTTCGCACGTGACCTCTCTTTCCTCTTCGGGAAAAGGGTGTTACAGAGTGATAAAGTATTTTTCAAATTTTAATCTAATTTTTCGTTACGCCACAATTACTAGTAGATCCATAAATCATATTATGAAAATCATAACCAACTAAATCCATATTTTGCCATGTCTAATTGAAATAGAAAAAGAGGCTAATTGAAATAGAAAAGGCGAAAACACACACTTAAGAAATGACTTAAATCATCATCTACCTCAACATCTCAACAGTTTTAAAACAAATACAACCTGATCCCTAACAAAAAAAAAAGTTGCATGGTTCCTGCAAACCCATTTGAAAGGGTGAGCTATGTTGGATTACTTTAGAAACAGAAATGTGGTCGGAGATAGAGGTGAAATTTTAGAAAACAAGTCAATAAAGCTAGTGTCGGAGTAGCATAAACCATTTCCGAAGTAGCAGAGTAATCATTAATTGCCTCCGTCATTTCCTACCTCAGAACCTTCCTTCGGAAATTTCAAATCATTTGAATCACTCTAGCCGAAATCAAATCTCAGAAACATAATTTCCGATTCTCGATTCGTAAACCCATCGCCATCACCACCACCCGCAACACTTTCATCCAGTGTACTAACAAAGAAAGAACTGGTGGATTAACCTAATATGGTGGTCCTGAGTTTACAAAGATGAAGAGAGACACAACTGGGTTTAGTATGTATCTATTGGGGACAAATCAGACATAAGCAAATTAATTTAATTAAGTGGTGAGGACTACTGCGGAAATATCAATTATTTATAATTATGAAAATATCACTTCCCTAAAATAATCATTACACTTTTGTCAAACTTACTTATTTAAAATGACTTGCAAACCATTTTTTGAGAAGAAATTGTTATTTTTCACAAAATAATTCATAAGTCAATTTAAAAGTTTAAAATTAAGTTGTAGATGAACACAGAAAGTGAAAAACAAAAAAACAACTTAAAAGTTGGTTTGCGGCTGAACATGTCGTAATGAGTATGTTTGATTTGTTAAAATCTTAATATTTAAAATTGACCTGGTTCATGAAATTATTTTAAAGAAACAAAATTTGTAATCATTAGTGTTTATTATATAGTTTACAATAACTAATTTGTATAAATAAGAAGTACAATAAAATCATATCAATTTGAATTTCAAGATTTTGCAAAATAACTTTAAAAAATTAAAATGAAACTCTTTTTACGGAATGAATATAGTATATATTAATCTATTTGACTTGACTCAATACTGACTCGGTTTTTAAAACTGATTGTTGACTAATTAATATAATAAATAAGATAATCTTGAACTTTAATTTAAACGTATTAAGTTAACTCTTTAGTAACAACAAAAAGCACTTTTATTCCCTTGTGGTCGTCAACTTGTAAGCATTTGGTCACTGAACTTTAAAAAAATGAAATTGACCCACTGAATTTTTAAAAAAAAATTAATTAGGTCATTCCGTCTAATTTAGCTAACAGACATTAAAAGATCTAACAAATTTTCCTACGTCGCGTAATGGCTGAGGCGGCTTATTTGGCTACTCAGACTCAAAATAAAAAAAATGAGAAACCAATACAGGATGTTACCAAATCAAACCAAAAAATGAGAAACCAAACCAAATCAGTATTACAACTCTTTTCGACGAAACAACCGATACATACAATAGAATTTGAATAATATCATTTACTTATAGCTAATCCAACTCCATAAATTGCCACCAATTTATAAATAAAACTTCGAGGAATTTAACATATGGACAATGAAACTACTATCAATTTGCCTAATGTAAAGGAAAAATTGATCCATATAAACAAATAAACTAGAGGTTTAAGGAGAGAAAAAAGAGGAATGAAAGGTACCCCGAGAATAGGATCTTCAGGAGCACGAACAAGGTGAGCAAAGACAGAGTTGTCATTAGAAGACACCGAGGTGGAAGAAGCAGAGACGGTCGACTCCATGGTCGACGACGAGCCTTCGAAGTGACGAGCCAGAGCAGATAATCGCCGATCAGCCGAGGAGAGTGACGGGCCAGAGCAGATAATTGTCGATCAGCCGAGGAGAGTGACGGAATCGATTTTGGAGACCCTGTTTATGATTTCCATCAATTATTTTTTGTAAAAGTACAGAGAAAAATTCAATTGAAAATATGGAATTAATTAGAATAAATCCATCAATATCAAAGAATATTGGTGACAAAAGGGAGATGAGAGAGAAGAATGAAGGGTTATTATTGTGTAGAAAGAAAATGAAGCAGTGCGTATGGAGGGAGGAGGGGGGGGTGAAGGGAAGAATGGGAAAACTAACTATCCAAGCACAAAGAACAGACCTATGTAGCTATCATCTTCTTCGATGATCCGATTGACACTTCTTCTATTGTTTATCTTTCCCTTCCCTCTTCGTCTCTTCATGGGTTTGATAAATGGGTTTGTACATACCCATATCTGATATGAATATTTTGATACTCCACCCGTCTCATAGTTATAGGCTGATTTCTTTTGGCACATAGTTTAAGAAAATCAGTTTAAGTGGCAATTTTTAACATATACCCCTTAATATGGAATTAATGAATAAATTAATTACACCTTACTTATCACACTGGAACTCTCAACTTCATTGATTGATGTGTATTGACCATTAAAGTCCATAACCATATAACTTTAACCAAAGAGAATACAACAACATTAAATGTGGTGATAAAAATAATGACATTGACTGTTGTTTCTTCAAAAAAAGAGTAATGGTTTAATATTTATTATAAGGGCATAAAAGTAAAACAATGAACCAACTAAATTTTATTAATAGTAAGTAGCCTATATATTGAGACATCTTAAAATGGAAAATTAGCCTATAACTATGGGACGGATCGGGAGTATATTATTTGTATTATTTAGAATTAAAATAAGTGAGTTTGAACCATTTAATATGTGAACGTGTCTGGTTGACCCGAGTGAAGGTTGATGATTATCCACCTCAGCATTTACATGTCATTTTCTTTTCTTTTTTCAAGCCACGCCAGAAAATAAATGAAGAATTTTAACATCTGTTAACGGAATGGCCCAATTAAAAAATTTTAAAAAGCTCAGTGGGTCAATTCCATTTTTTTAAAGTTCAGTGACCAAATGCTTACAAGTCGACGACCACAAGGGGGTAAAGGTGCTTTTTGCCCTTTCGTAACTTATTTGAACTTACCATCAATTAAACTTGACAATATAGTTAGTTAACTGTTGGGTCAAACCATATTAACGGGAACCAAATGAGTTGGTTAACCATTTTTATTTATTCAGGTTGGTTAAAGTTTGGACCCATATTTTTTAAAACAAATATAGTTCTGAACCGGTTAACCATTTTTCAACCCATATTCTATTCCGATCCAAATTGAAAAGTTCTTTTCTCACCTTTTCTTCGTCGTCGACCCATAATTTTTAAAATATTGATATATGAAAATGAATACCATTATAAAAATGATCCAATATATATATATATATATATATATATATATATATATATAGAAAAATATCTAATGGATCTTAAATTTGTTTCTCAAGCTAATAGATCTGAGTAGGAAACAATCAAAGCAACAACATACCGGCCGGATGAAATAGAAGGATTAACTGAAGTATAGTATGATTGCAAATTTACCGTTCCGAATGAGTTTGGGAAAATTGGAGATGTTATTATACAGAATGTTCACGACAGTTAGGGCTGTAAATGGTAATCGAAAAATTCGTATTCGTCCGCATCCGTATTCGAAAAAAGCGGATATTATTCGCATTCGAAAAAAGACGGATATATCCGTATTCAGTTTAAAGGTATCCGTAAATAAACGGATACGAATACGGATATAGACGTATTCGTATTCGATTAACATCCGTCCGTAAATATATCCAGCGGATACGGATATCCGGATTTCGATATCCGAAATCCGTATCCGAATAACTTATATATATATATATATATATATATACACACACACACACACACACACACACACTTAATATTTACATTAATTAAGTTATTAATTAATGTAAATTATTAATTAATAATTTACCTATATAAGTTGTTAATAATTTAATATATACATATATATATATATAATATATATGTATTTATTAATAACGTACATTCATTGATTAATTACTTACATTCATTTATATAAGTTATTAATATATACGTGTGTGTGTGTATATATATATATATATATATATATATATATATATATATATATATATATATACACACGCACACATATATTAATAACTTAATTAATTAATTAATAACTTACATATATACACATATATATAATATATATATATATATATATATATATATAAGTTATTATATATATATAATATACATAGATACATATATATTAATAACTTACATTCATTAATTAATCACTTA
Source organism: Panax quinquefolius (assembly GCA_020205615.1). Classification (NCBI taxonomy): domain Eukaryota; kingdom Viridiplantae; phylum Streptophyta; class Magnoliopsida; order Apiales; family Araliaceae; genus Panax; species Panax quinquefolius. The sequence goes on from CM035162.1 coordinate 68,829,267, forward strand.
CATTCATTTATATAAGCTATTAATATATATTTATATATATATACACACACGTTTAAGGACAACGATTAGAGGCGGGAGCAATGGACAATATAATTTTATTGTTAAAATGTGTTAGAGTCCTAATTAATTTAAAATTAATCTAGAAGGAGAGTTAAATAAATTAATTCACATTTATGAATTTTTGGGTGGAGAGAGTATTTATCACTTTCATTTGCCTAATTATTTAGAAACTAGAAGTCCAAATATGTAAAATAAGTTCAATGTCAATTTTGAATCAAGTTAGATTAACTAGTTGTCACACATACATTATAACTCATAGATCTCCATAAATATAATGAAATCAAATAATTTCTTATAACCATGTAATTTATTTATTGAGGATAAATAATAAATAAATCTTCCATAAATATTACTATTCATTTATTAAATATTAATTTATTTCTCTTTCTTATTATTTAATTAAATTTGAAAGAATAATATTTAGATTTTAATTATTTCAATTTGATCCATCAAACAAAGTATCGGTTACATTATTGAATCTTTTTATTTTCACCCAAAACGTCAATTAGCATGTTCCTCCCCTTATGATTAGGATGTTTAATTAATATATATGGTTTAAATATTAAATTTTGTTTAATTAATATGTATGATTTAAACTTTAATTATTTTTTTTCGTAAATATTTTGAATGAATTTTATATTAGGTTCTTGATAAACGAATTCTTGATATTCTGATATCCTAATAATTTGTCTATTCGAGATAAAATAAATCGGTAATGATATTATCCGTATTCGAATATTTTTCCTAATACCGAATACTTGATAATATTTTTAAAATCCATGGGATCTGGGATACGGATACGGATAGCAAATTGATTTTCCGGGATACGGATACGGATACTTGATATACACCATATCCGTGTCCGCTTTAATCTGAATTACACCCCTAACGATAAAGTGAGATCTTTTTAATGTCCATACAATTAATTAAATTTTAATATAATCTATAGAATTATATGGTTCAGTTTTTTACTTATCTTGTATGTTCTATAAATTAATATGTTCTTATTTTGGGTGACTAATGTTGTTATGTGTTTGTCAATTTTTGTAAATTCTAGTATTCTAGTTATAAAAGAATTATACTATGGTGTATTTTGAATGTGATCCAACCTTTCTATTAGCAGATTAATAATAATTTTGAAAAATTATTTAAATATGGAAGGATATTAATAATTTTAATTTAAAATTTTATTAGTATAATTTTTTAGCATTTTATTATTTATATTAATAATTTTTATATCATATTATTACTTAATTAATTTAATTGTGACGGTCACAATTTTATTTTTCAAAAATTCAGTTTAAAAGTCAAAACATTTTAAAATGGTTAATATGATTTTGAACCATAACCATGTAGTTCCAACTAGACCTGACAAAATATGGTTATGGGTTGGTTTTGGTTTTTAAAATATGGTTAACCAACCATTTAAGAACTAAAACCATATAACCATTTTTAATATGGATAATGTGGGTTGAAACCATATGGTTATGGTTAAAAATCATATTAACCATATTAACCATTTTAAGATGTTTTGACTTTTAAACAAAATTTTTTAAAAATAAAATTTTAAAAAAATGAAATTAATATATAATATAGATATAATTTTAAACAAAATTTTTAAAAAATGAAATTAATACATGATCGCTTAATATTAATTTTTTTTTGGGAGTGGGGGTGGGTGGGGTGTATGGGGATAGGGGGTGGGGGTAGATAGGGTGGTGGAGGTGGGGTGTATACATAATCACACAATATTATTTTTTCATGTCTTTTTTTTTTCCATTTAACTAAAGACTTATCAAGCATGTGACTGCTAGAATTAATCATAGGCTATTAGGCTCCAGCTACAATTAAACAAATTCTCAGCTCCATATGATTAGTGTCTATACTTTCAGGAGAACAAACGTACTTATATCTTCAAGTCTTTAAGTAAATCTAAGCAAGCATTGGGTCCTGGTGGGGCGGGTGTGTGGGTGGGTATTGGGGGGTGGGGGTTATTCTTCTACAAAAGTACGTTTAAAACCATTAGAGGCGATCCTAAATATTGGAAGGGAGTAAGGGGAGTGGGGGTGGGTGGGGTAGGGGGTGTGGGTGGGGGTAAGGGGTGTGGTTTGGGGTGGGGGTGGGTGGGAGTGGGGGTAAGGGGTGTATACATAATCACATAATATATTTTTTGGTGGGGGTAGAATAGGGGGTAGGGGTGGGGGTATGGGTGGGGGGGTGGGGGTAGGGGTGTATACAATCACATAATATTAATTTTTTTGGTGGAGGTGGGTGGGTGGGTGGGTGGGTGGGGTGGGGGTGGGGATTAGGGGTGTATACATAATCACATAATATATTTTTTTTGTGGGTGTGGGTGTGTGGGTGGGGGTAGGGGTGGGGGGCGGAGTGGGGGTAAAGGTGTATACATAATCACATAATATATTTTTTTGGTGGGGGTGGGGGTGGGGGTGGGGGTGGGTGGTTGAGCTTATTCAATATGTAAATATGGGTGGAAAGAACTTTTGATTTGGATTTGGAATAAAATATGGGTTTAAAAAATAATTAACTCCCATTGGAACTATATTTCATTTTAAAAATATGGTTCCAAACTTTAACCAACCCAAATAAATAAATATAGTTAACCAACCCATTTGGTTCCAGTTAATATGGGTTGACCCGACAGTTAACCAACTATATTGTCAGGTCTAGTTCCAACCCACACAACCCATATTAAAAATGGTTAATATAATTTTAGTTCTTAAATGGAACCATAACCATATTTTGAAAACTTAAACCAAAATCAACCCATAACCATATTTTGCTAGGCATACCACCAATCACATTAGCAAACTTGATGCTTCTTACTAGTTGCAAAAGAGATGATTGGTTCATTGGAAGTGCCTTTGATGTCTCATCTAAAAGCTTTCATACGTGTGATAATAAGTTGTTCATAACTAGCTCCAAGAGTGTAGAGTTTTGCTAGCTTTTGCAGCAAGTGCCACTGCCTTTGCATCAGTGCTCGTCATAACCCACTCTCTTTCTGCACGTCTTTGATGCTACCTTGCGTTCTTTGCTCGCTTTGGTGCCAATCGAGCATCTCTCTCAAAAAATGCAAGTCGAAATTTTTCTGCTATTGGTAATTCCAAAGAATTTACAACAGATGAAGATGTTCTAATAGTATACCCTGAAACTGCCCACGTTTCGGGATCTATATCCTTGACAACAAGATCATCCAAAACTGTAGTCAGCAATGCTTCCCCAGGAACATCCATCCCTCTGTAACCAAAGGGTGATGGTTTTGGATTTACTATAATGCGAGGGCATTCGGTGGACAAGGTCTCCAATGAATATTTGTCAATGTTTGGCTGTAAATATGGAAAAGGGTAAGATATTAAAAATGCAAGATATGAGAAACCATGGTAATAAGTCCAATGCCCGCCCACTCCTCTCCTTCAACCTATTCTAGAGATACATCTTGTGACATGAGATTGTGTAACAAACCAAGAAAGCTTGGAATCAAGCATCAAATGATAAGAAATTCATACCCAAACAAGCCAACATAGCGAATGTGCACCATGACCAATCTCAGCCATATCAAGTTCCTCCCAAGACTCTCCCTCTACATCATTTAGTGTTGGTCTCAAGATGCCCAAACATCTGCGCGCAGTGTGCTCACTCCTCGGACACCCTCTGCAACATTAACTTTCATTCATAGCCTGCTATAAATTATACATGAATACCCCTTGTCAAAACCCAATATACTGGGCCACTTTTCAAAAGGTATGTCAAGGTCAGCAGAAAAAGTTTTGAAACAAATTAATTAATAGAATCCTTCTAGGAGGACATTTTTCTAGTGACCCTTTTTTTTTTCTTTTTTGTAGTACTTCCCAAAAAATAAAAATGTATAGTATTTATTCAAATTGAAATTTTTATAAAAATAATGTTTTAGGTGTAATTTGGATACATACAAAAAATATGGTTGTATAGTCTGTACAACCCTGTTTCTTGTATGTATCCAAATTACACCTAAACCACTGTTTTTTTATAAAAATTTCAATTGGAATAAATATTATATATTTTTTGGGAGGTACTACAAAAAAAAAACTAAAAAAAAACTAAAAAAAAGAGTCAGTATAATGTCACTAAAATAATGTCCCCCCTAGACTTATTGTAATTAATATAGGAGTCCGCTTTATGGTACAGAAGTTTCCTTAAAACATTTCAGAAGCAATTAATTATTTGCATTTGAAACAAGATTTCCCGAGGATGTATGCATCCGTTAGGCTTTATGTTCAGTTAACAAATTTTCAGATATTACACGTATTTAGCTTTTTTTAATGTGCTCTCTATATGTACTACCAAGTTTAAGACATTTACTTGATCCATTGAGTTTCTAAAATAGGCTTATGATTTCAAGCTTATTTATATCAGCATAGTAGTTGGCGCCCTGGCAGTCTTAAGGAGTCAGTATTATAGTACACAAATTTAAAGAATAAATCTTAAAACAATTTCAGAAGCCAGTAAATTATTTACATTTTACCTCAGATTAAAATCCGATCCCGACGATGAGTTTTCTTAACTGAAATGTAAAATGATGTGGAACAAAGAAAGAAGACTGATGAACATTGCAGGCGCTTGTTAGAAAACCATAGTGGATCTAGATATTATAGTTTTTTTTTTGCTATATTCGACTGAAATTAACATTCTTGCATTTGGAAAAAATGAATCCCAAGACCTCATGCACCCAAAGCCTTATGAGTAGTTTTTCACCATCGAGCCATGAGGGGCTTCTAGATATTATAGTTGCGTAATAATAATAGATATTTTAGTAATTAGAATTTTATTTCCTTGTTGAATTAGGTTTCCTAGTGATCCTAAACTAGGGTTATCTATTTCCTTTATAAAATGATGTAATTCTCCATCGTGGAATTGAAAGCTGAATATTAATTTGGGAGAAGTCATTATTCAATTTGTAGTTTTTGGGCATGGTTCTTCCTCTTCTTCCCTCCTAATTCTCGCCTTTCCCCACCCTAATCCTTCCGAAACCTTCTCCTCAATCACTCAGCCACACCTAAAAGCCAAAGTAAATGGTTAAAATGTAACTGTCAAAAACATCAACTACTTTAATTTAGTGTATGGCGCTATATCTTGCTAAGCTCTCCAAGTATATTTTCTTTGTTGTTCACACTTCAGAGATTCCAAAATTACAAAAAGAAACAGTAACAAACTAAACCACTGTCGCTAGGAATGAAAATTTTAAGAAGTTCATTTATCCATATCTCTAGCCTTGGAACTATTTAAAATGAAGTACTGAATTTTAGGGAAGAAGCTTACCCCCATCTTAATATCTGCAGTGAGTCACAATGCTGCACAAGTTCAGAAACACCAAGTGATGTGACTTTGCTACATCGGCTGCCAAAGAAATTCTATATATGTAAGGAAAGTTTCTAAAACCAAAGATAACTTAAGGTCAATGTTGGATACATAACGCTATTAAAGGGGAATCTTCCAAGCATAAAATTTAAATTTGCAGGAAGTTAGGAAGTGTAGCACTGTCATTAAGTTAACAAGAATTGCTTATAACCCAGAAGGGGATATTTCACGAATGGATTTCAACAGCTAACAAAGCACCTAATAAGATTCACCTTAATTCTATAATAATTGCTCAATCTGATTGATCTTCTCGTTTATAATCACTTTATATGGGGTTTAATTTTTTCAATAATTCTTTAGATGACTCAAAACAAGGGAAATGTCATGCCAGAGCAGGCATAAGTGTAAACCTTTGAAGCCCATTGTACAATGCTAAGAAGCAGCTCTTTCTCTGGCAATAGCAAAATCAGCTCTAACAATATCACCATTCCAAAATAACACATCACCAAAGGATAAAAGATTATCAGTTCTCTAACCCTGCCAATGCTTCTAAACCTATGTTACTCGGCCTCGTGTGCGGGTACGAATCTAGGTGTCGGACACGTGAAGTCATAAAATAGAGGATACGTGAATATGAATCCGAATTTGAACACGAGTGCGGGGATACAGTATGTTATGATTTTTTAACAATAATGTTTTTAATTATGTCACCAAGTTTTTTCGCTCTAGGGAATGAAATGCAAAAATATAAAGAAACAGGGGCAAAAATGAAAAAAAAAACAAAACTACAGGGACTGATATGTACTTTTCCAGGGGCTATTATGAACTTTCAAAAAACCTAGGGGACTAAATTAAAAAACTTTAAAAAATATGGAGTACCTAATTGTAATTTTCCAGGGGACATTTATTCCCCTCTACAGGCTCTTCTTCCTCCTCTCGCGTCTCTTCTTCTTTTTCCCAAACAGCCGTTCTTCTTCACAGATTGCTCTTCTTCCTCCTCGACAGTCGACAGACGGCTCTTCTAATTCTTCCTCCTCTCGCTCTTCTTCTTCTTCTTCTTCTTCTTCCCAAACAGCCGTATCTGGATTTCTGTAGCCGAATTCCGCACCCGTACCCGTGTCGTGTCGACACGGGTACTCCACCAAAAATGGCGAGTTCGAGTAACACAATTCTAAACACTATGAACCATGGATAAGCATTTAGCGGACAAGATAAATTTACACCGTGGTACACAAACACATTAACGAAGAAGTATGCTTTTAGGTGATAATTACACCAAATTCAGGCGCCTATTTTTCAAGCCGTAATTACTGCATAACTCTGATAACCTAAAATAATGAGAAAGGTCTTGCGAATATTATATCATTTGTGAAACCCAATACAAAAATTCTTTTCTGTGCATATTTAGGCTCATGTTGTACTTTAAACAGATAACCAATATTTCTTCAGCTAAACTAAAATGAATCAAACAATATACCTTACGTCCACAGCACATAGATTTTTGCATCTCTATGCCACCCTTGATATGCCATAATCAGACACATCAGAATCAGATATGTCAAGTATATCCCAGGAACTTTCAGCCAGCGCAATTATCACATTATCATTCAGTAATCTTCTTCTTCTTGCAATTGCTGCTATAGCCATCTGTTATGTCAATTAGATGATTTGGATACGTCAAAATAGAAAGTCTTCCTCTTGATGCAGGACAACTGAAGAGTAATTAGAGTTTTACTACACACTAAACACTAGGGTCTTCTGTCACAATAAAATGATAGATGCCTATCTCCGCAAAGAATCAACCACTCCATGTGATGTTTTGGAGTTCTAGGGATTACTCGTGTCCTCAATGGGATAGGAAACTTGATGGGGATTACAAATCAAGAGCATAGCAAAGAATTTTTATATTTATTATTTGGAGTTTTTATTATATTTAATGTAAGAGTACTTGATATAATTATTTATTTATAGTGGGGATTTAGGATTTTAATAAGTAGTAAAGGTATCTTAGTCTTTTAGTACTCCCCAAAGTAATATTAGGGTTTTGAGTCTTTAAATAGTGATGTAATCTCCATAAGATTACAAATTATTGATATTAAAGTTGATTACTATTATTCACACTGTAAAGGTTTTCTATTCATCTCAGTGTTGATTTGTGGAGTTGATACACTAATGAGACCTAATGATTTAAACGTGGAGTTTTAAATCCTAGTTTATTTTTACATAATATTCCATTAATTCTTTATTTCAAATTTGTCATGCATCACCCTCCCCATATTTACATTTTATCCTTGTACAAAAGTAAGCTCATCACCGGTGCATCTATAGGATGTCCCTTCTTCCGCTCCATTTAGCATTATTGGATTGATCATTGTTTTATAAAATTTACACTTCAAACTTGGCCAGGATTTTACTATCACACAAACCCCCGATCCTTAATAACCATATATTACTCTACTCCCCGATTATTTAATAAAATATATAACTACATCAATTTCCTACCTCGTCAAATAATTTAAATAATACATAATAGTTTCTATAATAGATTACTCTAAATTTAGAGTTGTTTTCCTCAATACCGTAATAATTTGATAGATCAGCAAAATAGCCTTTAATTTGCAATGTTACTGCTTTTTTTCGTCATTCAAAATATGTTGTATTTTCTTTAGTTTTTGAAAGGTAAAATTAGCCCTAAATACCCGGTTGGAACCAGCGACTTGAGCTTATTGCTCAAGGACTCTACCATTTCTCCCACCCCTGGGTTCAAGATATGTTCTATACTAGCATAGGAAACAGTTCATATCACCGTCTCTGCCAGTTCTATCTAGTACCAAACACAACTGGGAAAAGAATGGACATGTAAACTACTAGTATTAATATTGCCCACTATGAGCTAAGCTGGAAATGTTACATGTCTTGCACTGTTAACTTAAATCCCCTTCCAACCAGCCAATAAAAAGCATCAAGGATCTTATATTACCAGCCAAATTGCTTTTTAAGTAACAAACTTGAATAATGTTGGATTTTAAGAAAAAGGTCCTCTTTTCACTTTTTGAAGTCAATTATGACATTTTCAAATTCAAAATTGATATGAATTCGATGTTAGACAAAAAAAACGTGAATATAAACCAAAAGGTAATACTAATATTTCGAACATGGACTTCAAAAGTTCAACATTAATAAACTAATAATATAGTGAATTTTTTTTGTTTGGAAAGAAGGTAGTATGAAGGAACAAATTATGAAAATATAACTATACTAAATACGCTTAGTTAGTATGAATATACTCCTCAAACCAAATTTCCAAAATATTAACACATAATCCCTCTGTTCCAAAATAAAAAGATACAACTTCTCTGTCCTAACTTTTGAGATATGACTCATAAAAGTTTAGAACGAAATATATTTTTGTGAGTAATAATTTTTGTAATATACTATACAATTATAATAATAATTGTATCAACTAAAATTAAATAAATTCACATTAATTTAAAGTTAAGTCAAACAATAAGTCTAGGGGAACATTTTTTAGTGACATTTCTAGTGACATTATTTATTTATTTAATTTTTTTGGTTTTTTTTTGTAGTACCTCCCAGAAAATGTATAGTATTTATTCCAACTGAAATTTTTGTAAAAAATAATGTTTTAGGTGTAATTTGAATACATACAAGAAACAGGGTTGTACAGACTGTACATGCTATGTTTCTTGTATGTATCCAAATTACACCACAAAAAATTAAGTTAGAATAAATACTATACATTTTTTGAGAGGTAGTAAAAAAAAATCCAAAAAAAACAAAAAAAATAAAATAATTGAAATTCTATGTATGTGCACACCTAGAGGAGGGGGGGGGGGGTGAATAGGTGTTAAAGCTAAAAGTGATAAACGGTGAAAACTTTTTGTAACTTTATACTCTGAGTTTAATTCGCATGACTACACCTCGCCCTGCTTTAGTGTCTGTTCTTTGTTTATTATTATCAGACAGCTAGACCTGTCTGCTTTAGTGTCTGGATTAACGTGATGAACAAAAATATACAGAACGTGAATGACAATTGAAGAGATAAACAGAAATAAAAATCACACCAAGATTTTTAAGTGATTTAGCCCCTATCCTCTAATCTAGTGGCTTAATCCACGTACAATCCCAACTAGGATTGAAGACTCTTTTTATTAAACTTAATATTCAATTAAATACAATAAAAAGAACTCCCTGTTACAAAGAAGCTTCAATTCTGATGTTGGACACCAATGCCCCATTTGCACCTCTGCAACTTGTACACCTCTGCACCTGTTCTCACCTCTGAGACCTTTGAAGCTTCCTTTGAACAGACCCACTAAACTCTAGACACTCTAGACCACCAAAGCTAATATTTTTGTTTTTCAGATTACAATGATTGTGATTCCAATGGAATATCAACTTTCTAGCCTAAGGATAACATGACATTGATTGCTAAAAAGACTATTAGAAAGCTATAAGAATTAAGAAGAATGAATTGCTGCTTTCCAATCGTTGGGCTCCTTCATAACCGAGCATGATGAAGCTTTATATAACATGAAGGCCAACAACTATATTTGTTAGCAAGAAATCAAATAATCCGTTAGAAACCATCCATGAATATTTCAGCAGCTTTGTATAACCAAAAAGATAATATGTAATCTGCAACAGCTATACGAATTTGAAGTAGCTGAAATAAAGGAGATAAACTCTATACCAGTCAACTGTTTTGAACAAGAGTAACAAGGAGATAAGATAAGACCCAATAACTTTAAAAAGCTTCTGTAAGACTCCTTTTTCAAATAGAATACAAAGTACCACTAATGGGCCCCACCAAGCAAGAGTATATCTATAAATTTTAGTACCCACAAAATACTCTGTAGAATAAATGAACTAACATATTCTGTAGAACTAAATGTAGGCCAGCTGAAAAATAATTAATAACATAAATCCATAATATTTGTCATTATTAAAATTATAAATACTAACATTCTCCCCCTTTTTGATGATGACAAAATATTATCCCATTTATATGCTCTCCCTAAATATATGCTCCCCCTACATTTATGCATATAAGATTTCCATAACAAATAGGGAAACAAATAACAAATAAAGGAGGCATATATAATATCTAACAGAGAACAAATAGATAAGCCCATGTAACATGATATAACCAATAATTAGAAACCAATAACCAATAGTATATCACAGTAACATCAGTAGTATTAATGGTGGTATAGTCTAATATATCCCTTATCCCTTAAACTTCTCCCCTTTTGGCATTATCAAAAAGAAGTAAATCATCAAGTTATATCTCTCCCCCTTTGTCATCAACAAAAAATAATTCATATAATTAGTTATCTCACCCCATTTTTCAAATTGAAAAAATTAAGCACAAAAAATGACATTGGAGCAAGGTTATAACAAAATCACATATAGCAAGTAAACAATATAATCATACCTTTGTGATTTGTTACCTACATATTAACATTTTGTTACCAGTAGAAATCTTAATAGCTGTGCTCCTTAGTGTAGACTTGACTTTTGTATTTTTAGAATCAAAAATCTCCACTAGCACTCTTTTTGGTCATCCCAATGTAGATGTCTTTAAAGCTCAGGTTAAGAGGATAATTTTTCACTATTTTGGTTGTTCTTGGAAGACTACCATTGGTCATTTGTTCATCTGATTCACTTTCTCACTTTCTGGAATATCAGATTTTGCATCAGAATATTCATCTGATCTGTCTTTTAAAACAGATGAGTCGAACTGTCTGGATTTAGGTGTCTGCATGTTTTCCTGGTTCATCTATTTTTTTTTCTCCTAATGCAGACGGCTTAGGTTGTCCAGATTGAGCTGTCTGTTTCCACTAATCAGATTGTCTTTTCTTGCAAAAACATCATTTTCTTCTTTTGATAGGTCACGGTTAAATTCATCAAATACGTACTATATGCACAGCTTCTGCTAAGATTTCGCCAAATAATTTATAGGTAACTTACTCTCTCAGTATCATCCATCTCCTTTTTGATCTTGAGACACCTACAAAACAAACAAATAGTCTCTATCTTTTTGGTACCCAAATCTTCTTGGGTCCTTTTGGGTTAGTAGCATATAAATCACTTTTCTTTACCCAAACTTGTTTTATTTTTATTTTTTTACAGTTAGTATCAAAATGTCCTTTTAAACCACATTTTTTACAAGTAACAAATGATGAACAATAAAGTGGTTTATGCATTGACTTACTATTAATCATTCTAATATTATTATTAGTCCTATTTTCCACATTTTTAATAGGATTATACCCAATCCCTTGTTTATCAAGACTGGACCTTTGTGCCCCTAACATAACATTTCGGTTCTCTTCTCCTTGCATAAATTTAGCAAGATCATTTTTTAAAGATGCTATTTCTGCATTTATTACATTATCATCATGTTGCATATTCATAATTTTTCCATCATTAAAAGCATCTATGCATGCATCTCTCATTTTCAAATTTTCTTTTAACACTTCATTTTCATTTTTAAGATATTCATTTTCTTTTCTCTCTTTAATAAGCGACTTAACTTCATTCATTAGCTCATTTACACAATTCTTAAAATAGGCAGTTTTCTTTTTGAGTTGTTGATTTTCATTTTGTAAAGCAATATAATCAGGTATAGATATTTCAAAAGCTTCATGAAAATTTGTTACCTCAAGTTGATCATCATCTTCTAGTCCCATGAAACGGAGTTGGACAGTTTCTTCTTCTTGTTCCATTTTGGACTTACTCACTGGAGTTGAGCTACCTTTTTGATTTTTCCTTTGTTTCTTTCTTTGAAGTAGTCTCTCGAGTTTTCTTGGGAGCATTTCAATTTCTTCATCAAAATCTTCATCATTGCCTTCTATGTAGCTTTCAGCTTGTAGAGCCAAGGTCTTCTTCTTAGGTGCCTCATCGTCTTCATCATACAATTTTAGTTGGTTTTCAAACTCTTCAAGTTCTCCAAATAAGGTAAGAGTTTCTATTGTCTTTGATTGTATTCGAGTCTTGAAGTGTAGTAACCTTTGGAGCGAATCGCTTTGGCATGACTCTTAGAAGCTTTCTGTTGATTTCCTTTTGATCAATCTTTCGTCTGAGCATGCTTAGAGAATTCATTAGAGTGATGAATCTTGTTTGAGCTTCTTGAATTGTTTCATCTTTGTCTAATTTGAAGAGTTCATATTCTTGCATCAACATACTTAGCTTAACTTCCTTCACCCTAGTAGTTCCCTCGTGGCTCATGTGATGATCAGATCCCACATTTCTTTTCATTGTGTTTGCACGATGATACTTTTATCAATTTCACTTGGACCATTTCACTTAGCAAGGTGTTCATGGCTCTTGAGTTGTAGGAAAACATATAGCTTTTTCAGATCCATCTCCATGAGAGCCTTTGGTTTGTCATCATCATGTCTAGGAATGATAGGTCCATTTTCAATAACCCACCATTCCCATGGGTCTCTTTTAAGAAAAATCTTCATTCTGAACTTCCAAAAGTTGAAGTTTTCACTTCCGAACAACAGCGGTGGCCTACTTGTGGACTGACCTTCTTGAAAGTTTAGGTGTGCCATAGGATCTTCCCCTACGACCTGCAACGATCAATATTAGTAGAGCCTTGCTCTGATACCAAAATGAAATTCTATGTATGTGCACACTTAGAGGGGGGTGAATAGATGTTAAAGCTAAAAGTGATAAACGGTGAAAACTTTTTATAACTTTATGCTACAGGTTTAACTCAGACAGCTACACCTATCTGCTTTAGTGTTTGTTCTTCGTTTATTACTATCAGACAGCTAGGCCTATCTGCTTTAGTGTCTGGATTAACGTAATGAAAAAAAATATGCAGAACGTGAATGACAATTAAAGAGATAAACAGAAGTAAAAATCACACCAAGATTTTTACGTGGTTCAGCCCTTATCCTCTAATCTAGTGGCCTAATCCACGTCCAAGTCCAACTAGGATTGGAGACTCTTTTTATTAAATTTAATATTCAATTAAATACAATAAAAAGAACTCCCTATTACAAAGAAGCTTCAATTCTGATGTTGGACACCAATGCCCCTTTCAGACCTCTCAGAATTTGTACACCTCTCGCACTGCTCTCACCTCCGAGACCTTTTCAAGCTTCCTTTGATGCGGACCCCACTAAACTCTAGAAACTCTGACCACCAAAGCTAACAGTTTTGTTTTTCAGATTACAATGATTGTGATTCCAATGGAATATCAACTTTCTAGCCTAAGGATAACAAGACATTGATTGCTAGAAAGACTATTAGAAAGCTATAAGAATTAAGAAGAATGAATTGCTGCTTTCCAATCGTTGGTCTCCTTCATAATCGAGCATGATGAAGTTTTATATAACATGAAGGCCAATGGCTATATTTGTTAGCAAGAAATCAGATAATCCGTTAGAAACCATCCATGAATATTTCAGCAGCTTTGTATAACCAAAAAGATAATATGTAATCTGCAATAGCTATACGAATTTGAAGTAGCTGAAATAAAGGAGATAAACTCTATACCAGTCAACTGTTTTGAACAAGAGTAACAAGGAGATAAGATAAGACCCAATAACTTTAAAAAGCTTATGTAAGACTCCTTTTTCAAATAGAATACAAAGTATCACTAATGGCCCCCACCAAGCAAGAGTATATCTTTAAATAAATTTTAGTACCCACAAAATACTCTGTAGAATAAATGAACTGACATATTCTGTAGAACTAAATGTAGGCCAGCTGAAAAACAATTAATAACATAAATCCATAATATTTTTCATTATTAAAATTATAAATATTAACAATAATGTCCCTACAATGTCGCCAAAACAATGTCGCGTAGAAGGACTCTAAGTCAAATTGCATCTATAATTTAATTTTGGAAAGGAGGGAGTAATAGATATGCTCGAGAGCATCGTAACCGCAGTCTAATTGAAAAGAAATGAAATGTTTGAAAGAGAAGTGGAAAGGAACCTTAATATGGGAAGGAAAATTGGAGGCAATATAAGCCAAGTCGTCAATGATATCCTTGAGATGCTTCCCTGCAACCGCAATACATAAACTCACCAAACTCGGAGAAGGCTTTAGCTTTTCTCTGCATCTTCCCATCCCATCCCATCCCAAATTAAATATCCCAAATCAAATATCTCAAATCCAAGTTACTTTTTATAATTTATTATCATGAAAGCTTAACTACAGATATCATATTTAGACTTACGGGGAGATTTGATATGAAGCTTGGCAGCAGAAGACGTGGTTGAATTGCAATTCAAATCAAGCTTCTGGACTAACGTCGGCAAGGCCTTCAGGGCTTTCCCTTTATCCATTCAACGAACCGAGAGAGAGCCCACCTAAGTAACAGCCCGTGTTGATTTCTGATTCAATTTCAGGTAAATGGAATGGAAGAGAAAGAAGACGAGGGGCAAAAGCCGCACCAGACCGACTTTTGGCTTCGGGTGTAATTTTATCATACGATTCCAATTTTAGTCAAAAGTATCAATTTGTGTTTCTCTTATGCTAAAGTATTGGATCGATGGAATAAAATTGAGGGCGTAATAAAATAAAAATAGTGTATTTAATGATTATTTTAGAGGATAAATTATTATAATATAATGAAAATTTGTTTTTTTATTTGTTTTTTTTTATTTTCATGTGAAAAACGTGAAATAAAATTTATTCTAATAAAATGAATAATATGTGATATTTTTGTTATTATAGGACAACACCCACCACCATCAACAACCAAATATATACTTAAAATGCATTAAAATTATTTTATTTCATCTTCCATTCCATTCATTCAATCCAAAAGCAACATTAAGTATTTAATTTATATAATTCTTTTATTTTTAAAGTCAGCCGGATTTTATCACCTAAAATTGTATGATACATTTATAATTGTATTATTAAAATACATATTGTGAAGCCCCAAAATAGGTCCACACAAACCATTATGAGTCACCAAATATATGATACAAAATTCAAATACAAACATTAATTATACAACTGTTGTGCAAAATACGATAACACATAAGCTGTGAGTTTTAATACAAATATTATCTCGTAGACAATATCCAAACTCAAATAAAGTCCTCATTATAATTGTTGTCACACTATTTTACAAAATAGTGAGGAATACTAAAATAATCATCTTGGACCCTTACTCCACTCTGTAACGACCCCAAAATTCATACAATTTAATTCTTAACTTTGGTCGTTAATAACACATATACCTTCTGTTTTTATATCATTATTCGATGCTAAACATTATAAAATACGGAATAATTTAAACTTTTATGTCTTCTCACTTTAATTCCCTGAATCAAAACCTTTATCATCTACATGTCTTTGAATCAATCTTATTTTATGATTTGCTTTATCACTGTTATTTTATAACATTTTACATTTCAATCCGATAACCTTTACATATCAGATAACTCTATCTTTAGCTTTACAACTCAACATAAAACTATACATCATAAAACATTTAGTACATCTCATGAATCTTAATCATGGTATAAAGAAATAACAACTTTAGTTAAAATATTAATCTCCGTGTATTATTTCTGATCCACGTCATTTAAGTAGCACATAATGTTACCTTCAATCCTTAACCTGCAAAAATAGTTATTTGCAAGGTTGAGCTCGACAGCCCAACAAAATCTAACAGATTTCATGCATCACGTAACACATAATAACATGCTCAACATATATCTCATAAACATTGGACTAACATAACATACATGCTACTACGGTTCATATATAAAGTATAAAGATTGAGTTCCTTACTCAATCATCATGCTTTACTCAATCAACGTAGTCATAAGTCGACTTTAACATTTCATACATTCAACATACATATAACACATCATGCACTTTGCAATAAAGATTTAAAACATTTAATCACCAAGTTCACATAGCAAATAGAACCGAAAGACTTTCCTTTACTTAAGCTTTTACCAACACGCTAATACTTCGCGTCCTTGCACAACCTACAATGTATGTGAGATTGATAATAAATAAAATCAATACTAAATCTCATGGTCAAATTTATTCTAAGACCTTACTTTATCTTATTATCCTTTATAATGTCTTTATAGACATCTAACTATTTTATATGCAACTCGGTTTTATTTTCATTTTTGTGACAATCCCAAAATAGGTCCATTCCATCCAACCCATTCTGAGTCGCCAAATACATGGTACAGAAAACAACTACAACTTTATTACAACAATTGTCGTGAAAAATACAACAACACATATCTTGTGAGTTTGGATACAAATATATATACCAATCATGACTCTCATCCCAACCTTGATATAAGACGTCACAATGACACCTTACATAAATGTATAGTCAAAAACCTGCTTTTAGAAATTAGAATCTTTGGGAAGTGCTCAAGAAACCTTCGTGCATGGGAGGCCATGCTTCAGGTTATAATAGATATCATATGGCCACGTAATTATCTTTGGTTGATTGAATAGACCCCAAAGAAAAACGAGAAGATTACTATCATATTTTTCCCAGTGGTGAGTCTTCTCTTGACTTATCATTATCTCCACTGTCTCAAATTGAGAATTATACTTCAAACAAACACCAAGATTGTAAGACCCCAACTTATTATAAATAAAATCGAATTTCCTCTAATTATATTTGTGAATAATAAGGTATTAATTTGATATAATTCTCTGGTTATGGGTGAAATGTGAAAATTTTGCAAAATATGCAAGTGGTTATAAAATAATTATTGTTGTCGGGGAATATTCGTTTGGTCGTGGAATATTCTTGTTGTTCTGGAATATTCGTATTTGCCGTGCCGTAGTCATTTGGGGGCCCATATAATGTAATAACCGCTTTCGATGAAGAAAACGACAAGTTTGAGTTTTTATAAATAACGGCGTAGTTATTGTTACCAATTAACACCGCTGGAATACCCGGTGGTTAAAATACAAGATGTCTGCGTGGATGCACAGATTGATTGAATTATTGATCCTTACGTAAAAGGAACTAATCAATAATTGTTACATGAGTTACCGCTCAATATTTTATTTTATTGATTCAATAATTGCTTGCGTTGATATTTTATATTATTGTTGTTTCAATAATTGTCAACGCACAATATTTCTCATTATCAGATCAATAATTCATATTATTTGAATAATATTATTAGATAACATTATTGGCAATGTCTAGAAAGTTCTGTCAAGGAGAGGTTTGGTCACCTAATTGCGCGCCAATAAGGAGAAATTCTTATTGGAAAGCCCCCTCTTTCTTAGGAACTACTTTGGTTGTCATAAATGTGATTCTCAGAATATTATTTGTGAATAATTAATTATTGATACATATGATAAGGAAATATTTATTTTATGTGGATATAAATGTTGGATATATTTATTGTGGTTAAAAATGAAGGAGTTAATATTGAGGTGTTTTATCAGTATTTTTGTCGGAATGAAGGTATTAAAAATTAAACCATTGTTTTTTAGATATATTGTGTGAGTTATAATTTTTAATCCGACCGTTGGATCGTTGTAATTTTTGGATATGTTATACATATATAAGTTGAGTATATGTCCACAAATTTTGAACCGTTAAAAATGAACGTATGATTTGTTATGAATTTTAAGAGGTGACTGATTCAGAAATTAGGTTTATAAATAATTTTGGTGGAAAATTCTAGAATTGAGTGGGCTCCCCTTGTGGTTGGTGAAGAAATGTGCTAAATTTATTTCAAATGTGGTGGGTGGGAATAGTAGTAGGTAAAGCCATCAGGTTGCAGGTCAAGTCTGCTAATATTTTCCTATAAATAGAGGGCTAAGTTAGAATTGAAAATCACACCAGAAACAAGTTTTCTCTCTTTCTCTCTCTAGATTATTGAGTGTATTTTGTGAGTATTTAGATACTTTGTGAGTTTCTATTCATCAGTGCAAGTTTCCTTCATCCTTATATCGATATTCCGATAAGAAGTACTGATATTTTGAGGTAAGGGATGTTATTTTCTTTATATATGATATTATTTCTTCAATATCATTATGCAAAAGTATTGATCTGAATTTTTATCAAATTTGGAACTTTTTGTGTCGGGGTTACTATTCATGTATACGGCACTATTCACGTATACGGCACTATTCACGAATAAGGCACTATTCACCAAAAAATGAAATTTTCTTCTTTTTGTCCAAGATGTCTATTATGGTTACTATCTTTGATTTTATCCATGTTTTGATCTTTATTTTTGAATTCTGCTTCAAAATTGGTATTTATGAAGTATTATTGATCTTGGATAAATCGTATATACTAATCCCTACTATTTGTCCTTCCGCTTTCACGATTCGCTTTTCTTTAAAATATTTTTCATCATCCTCGGTCTAAATGATGATATTACTAAATATCTTCTACTTTGTAGTGCAAAGATAAATGATTAATCGATGAATATCTTTGGCCCAGTAGTGTCAAAGATGCAGTGTTGAGATGAACACGACCAACCTGTGGTGATAAAATGAATATCTTTGGCTGTAGTGCAAAGATGAATATTTGATTAAAGATGTATATTGATTGTTGTTACGTGGATAAAATATTGATGATGGACTTTTAAATCTTAGAAGATAGTAGAACTCATTCTCTACTCGACTCTTCTAATGGATTCTTTAGCTCACTGTAGTTGTTGATCTAAAACTTGTTGACTATTATATTTTATCGATTTTTTCCTGTTGAAGACTAACAATAATTTTTGTATATTATCTTAGTCATAATATTCTTTACTTTGGCTAGTTGAGCTCACCCTTTTCCTTTTTGTTCCATTTTTCTCGTGGAGGTGAGAACATAAAGCAGAACTAGTCGGGTGCGGAGTGATGGTTCTAGAAAGATGTTTTAGCAGTCCTCACTATTTCTGTAAAATAGTGTTTGAATAATTGTAACGAGGACTTATTTGAGTGTGGATATTGTCTAGAAGACAATATTTGTATTTAAACTCACAGTATGTGTTGTCGTATTTTCCACAATAATTGTATTATTGAAGTTATAGTTTACTTTCTGTACCATGTATTTGGCGACTCAGAATAGGTGTTGTATACCTATTTTGGGGGCATCACAGTTGGTATCAAAGCTTAGGGATATGGTCTCTGGTGGAGATCGGGAAATAGAACTAGGAGGGGAGAGATGAGTAAATCCTTCGCTAGTGTGTCTTATCTAAGCTTATTTGTTGGTCAGTCATAATATAGGGATATTATGTGATATGTTAATTTATTTAATTAACCCTTGTTTTATGGCAATATTTAAGAATGGCCGCTGAGAACGTTAACAATGGAGTGTATAAGATCATTGAACAACCTTTAGTTACAAAACCAGAGAACGTGCAATAGAAGGCAATATTCCTCCTATAAAACAACACTACCGAGCAAACGATGAATGATGGAATGTTTAGGAGCTTTTTGCGCTTCATGCAAAACCGCATTAGAGGAGACTCGTGCACAAAATACAGTGGAAATGATAGCAATGCGCGACTTGTCACAATCAAGCGCTTCAAGGAGTTGGGACCACCAGAATTTAAGGGAAAGCCGGATCCGATCATGGCGGAAACGTGGGTCAAGCAAATTACCAAGATATTCGATGTCTTGGGATGCACGGAGGAACGAAGATTCCATTCGCCATCTTTATGTTCTGCATGGTGAGGCGGACTCTTGGTGGGAGTCTCAGAAGTGTACCCATACCAACGCAGACCTCAAAGATGTCTTGGGAAACGTTTGAAAACTATTCAATAACAAGTACTTTCCTCGAAAGTATTCGTCATATACGAAGGAGGTGGAGTTTATCGATCGAACAAAACAACATGACGGTGTCCCAAAGACGAGGCGAAGTTTGCGAGTTATCGAGTTTTGCACCTCATTTGGTCGAAAATGAGGAATGAATGACGAGGATGTTTCGAGAGGTCTAAAGCCCGAGATTCTAATATCTTATATCTCATAAATTTTCTTTATATTCGGGATGTTGTAAATAGGGCTCAATTATTAGAATGAGATAATGAGTATGTTCAACCGAGGGACCACAACCGTGGTCATACCAAGGATGTGCAAAGATCATCGTGAGCGATGATAACCAATGAGGAGGAAAAATATCTGAACAAAGGCGGTAACCACTCTAATGGGTCATCGTGGCCATGATAATAGGAGAGGTGAGCCAAGTGGAAATTTCAGAAAGAGGAGATTCAACAATGACGGAAGACATCAACAAAGAAGACCAAAGACTGAACAACAAATTCTAGGAGAGGAGAACGACCGCGCTTAGATGTTACAAATGCGGAAAGAGGGACATATCATTGGCCGTCCCACAACAATCCAAGGTATGTTACAACCGTGGAAAGGAATGCTACATAGCTCGGGATTGTTCGTAGAAAAACCAAGTTCAACGGGGATGGTGACTCAAAGGGTCATCCGGATAAGTCAAGATCGGTTCTTCTGGAAGAAGCGTTTGTCGTGGTGGCAAAACGCGAGGAACCCGAACGAGGTGATTACGGGTAAGCTAATCTTGAACTCTTGCGAAGTTTATACCTTACTAGATACTGGTTCTACCCATTCTTTTATCTCTCCTGCTTGTGCTCAACGTTTAAACTTGACTTTGGAGAAATTGGAATTTGACTTATCTGTTGAAACTTCGTTGGGTGAAACCGTCGTTACATCTACAGTTTATAAATCTTGCATGATCCAAGTTGGCACTATCACATTACCTGTTGATCTTATTGTTAGGTTTGTAATATTCATGAACGCAATCAAATTGCATAAAAATGCAGAAACGTGTAAAAATCAGAGTTTTAAAATTTTTACAAACCATATACCCGGATCACCCTTTATGCACAATTATTAATTAAACGAAAAGATATGAAGAACAAGAATCATACCCTTGAAGATTCGAGCTTCCTCAGGTACAAGTTCACCTCCAATCCTTTTTGCGTTCAACTTGAATCCACCGGGTTTGGTTCCTTCCTTTGATCAACGTTAGCCACCCAAATGTTTGGCCTCTAGAGGTGATCCACCAAGGAATAATAAAGATTCAAGAAAATAGGTGGTTGGCTAAACCCTAGTTTTTCTATCTCTATAGAAAAGGAGCGTACTCTCCAACAATTGGAATTTTTTACGTATATATGATATCTGATATAAGACTCCTCTTATAAAGATATCAAGTAACCCTATTAAAATATGGTATTTTTTAATTAAACTCTTTTAATTAAATGGGCTCCCTAATCTTATTAGGGATAATTAATTAAACTCCTTTAATTAATTTTTCCCTCGTAATCCTATTAGGAATAAATGAGAGTACTTATATTAAATTAATTCCTAAACTCTTTTAGAAATTAAAATAATAATAATTAAAATAATATTAATAAGACTCCTCTTATTAATTTATATTTAATATTTTAAAATATTAAATAATAAATATTAAGCTATTTAATTTATTCTATCACCATAGATTAAATTAAATATACTTAACATATTATTACGATTATGCCATTAACTTCTTAAATAATTATTCTTCCTTTTATGGTGTGACCCTTTAGGTTCTCCATATTAAACCTATTGTGAATAAATCAATTAGAACAATTCTAATCTTATTTAAATAAATAAATTAAACAATTAATTTATTTAAATAAATAATATTTATTCTACAATAGGATAAGCCTCCTAGCGATCAACGACTTTCCGGATAATATAGATTTCAACATTAATCATAAAAGAACCTTTGAGTAAATAGTTACCGATAAATTCAATCCTTCCACCATTCAATGTCCCAATTAAATATAAGACATGAAATTACCGTCAAGTCTTATTTTATTTAATTATATGTATTTCGATCCTTAAATGCACAACTCAAATAATGCAAATTAGAAACTCCTTTCTAATTTCATACCGCCTAACCAAGGACTACTTGGGTTGTCATTTATCGAATCACATAGGACATTTCTCTTCTTTTATTAGAAGTGGTAGATTCTTTATTGATCATATATTATCTCCATGTACAACTTGTTATACCCAAGCATACCCTTTGATATACCCTAAGGGTCTTAAGGAATAAGTCAAAGTATAACTCATCATACACAAGATACTACAATGATCTCAAGTCCAAGGATTACTTGTACTACTATCACTACAGAAATTCCTATCGACAGTAAGTAAAACTCCATTAGGTATTCCTTAGCGAACCACGTTCGATGAACTTATTCTCTAATAAACACCTACATACTTGCTTTTTAGTGTCTCCACACAAATGATCATGAGATCAATCATCCTCATCCAATGAAAGCAAGCAACGTATGTACCAATCTATCCGGATTCACTAATCCCCAATTTAGTAATCCAATGATTGGGAACTATTTTAGTTTTAAGCTTTCTAAGAATTTAGATCTAATTAGAATGATCATCATCATTATTCTAAAAGCATTGCTTAAAACTATGGGTTTATCACATATTATAAAACAGCATCATGTAGATAATTAAAAGCCTTTAATAAATTAATATTTTTTTATTAATAAATGAATAAGATTGTTACAAAGTATATGCTTTATCATCAAACATGATTGGCTTGTGTGCATATTACTTTCAATCTCCCACTTCCACTAAAGCCAATCGCCATTGTATCTTATACTCTTCTTCTCTAAGTGACGATTATCCTGCTGTTGGATAAGCTTTAGTTAATGGATATGTAATGTTGTTCTTGAGAGTCCACCATCTCTATAGTGATTTCCCATCTTTCAATGATTCTTATAATCAAATGAAAGTGCCACAACACATGTTTAGATCCAAGATGAGACTTAGGAATTATTCCTAGTTACAGAATGAACTTTTAATCCAAACAATCAACTTGCGACTTCATTTATAGCTATATACTTTGTCTTTATCACTAAACCAAAGAACTCTTTCTTTGTTTGGAACCTTTCCAATTCAACGCACTAATCGCTCAAGGTAACACTTTACCTTAAAGTGGATTTTCTATCGCCTTGGTCTCGTACGAAAAACTTGAGTCTGTAAAAGCCCTCTAGTTTTAATTTAGACCCACCATGTATGCTCACATCTTTAGTGCCTGGTTAAGAACTTTAAGATGTTTTTCAACGCCTTCTGTTGATCTTCTCGAATACGACCGATCAACATCGGTCTCGTATATTTCATTGCATACATGATTGTCACTCATGCGATCTCTCTTCTTTTAATAGTTTGTGGGGACTATTAAGAGAGATACACTCCATGGCTCATCAACATGAAACATCTCTTGGAGCTTGCCATGCTAAACGACTTTAGCATCAAATGAATATACGTTCCTTGGGTTAAGTCGAGCATCCTCTTAAATCTATCTATATAGATTTATATCCCCAATTAAGATACTCTTCCAAATCATTCATGGAGGAATGTTTAGACAACTTTATCTTTACTGATTGTAGCATTGGTATGTCATTCCTTATCCGTAGTATATCAACATATAGTACTAGGAATGTCACGATGCTCCCACTGACCCTTTTGTACACACTTGGTTCATTCTTATTTTTTTTTTGATAAAATCAAACTCTTTTGATTGCCTCATCAAAACGAATGTTCCATATTTGAGAAACTTGCTTTAATCCATTTCTCTGAGTGTCTACAACACTTACCTCATCGTATGTAACGGGATCATCATCTTCTATGATGTGCACCTCATCATCATCATCTATGATGAATCCATACCTCCTAGGTATCTTCTTACTATTCCAGTTCTGATTCGGTTTGTGGTACAATAGGTCTATCTATAGGTTCCTCTTATTTGACTTATAGTGTTTTGTGGTTCTTGAACTCTTCAAGATCTATTATCCTCCCACTAGCCCCTTCAATAATAAACACATTTATCTTAGAAGCAGCGTGTTTACATAACAAACACCTTTTGCTAAGTAGGATTATAGAACATATACCCTAAACTTACTTTAGGATGTCCCACAAATTGTACTTGTCAAATCTTGTCCCAAGCTTATCCTTTGAAACCTTTTCACATAAGTTGGACAACCCTTATCTTAACATACTTAAGATTAGAATCCTCCCCATCCATAACTTTTATGGAGTCTTGGGGCCGGATTTTGAGGTTACCATTTTGTAGATATGCAACCATTTCTAGGACATTATCTCAGAAGGATACTGGAATGTCGGTAAAATCATTATGGACCGTACCATGTCCAACAAGGTATGATTTTTCATTCTGTTACATCAATCAATTATTGCGTATCAGGATGTGTCCATTATGAGAAAACCATTTGAGATGATCTAGAAACTTATTGCACAAGTATTTATTCCTTGATCTAATCAAAGAATCTTAATACTTTGCAAATTTGTATCACTTCTGAATTCTTTGAACCTTTCAAATAATTCACACTTGTATTTCAACAAATACATATATTCAACTCTTTGAATGATCATCTCCTTTTCTTATATTATTTTGTTCAATTTATAAAATAATTTTCCACGTAAGTCAAGCATACAAAATCTATTAAGTAATATTTCAGTTCTATACAAAACATTATTATTATAAATAGAACAACAATTGTTCTTAAATATAATACCAAAGATTTCATTATCCAACAATAAAATGGAAATAATGTTTTCAACGAGAACTAGAATACAATAACAACTTATTAACTTAATAGATTTGCCCGTAGGTAGTGCTAAACTATAAGTTTCTATGGCTAATGTTGCAACCTTTGCTTCATTTCCCACACATAGAATTACTTATATTTGTTTAGCTTTCTACTTCTGTTTGGTCCTTTCATAAATCTATATTTATGATAACCAAAGTCGGTATCCAATACCCAAGTAGAACCTTGACTTAAAGAAAAATTTATTTCAATCATGAACAAAAACTGTATTGTAATCGAAACTTCACTAAGCTTCTTTGGTTAGCCTCTACAAGATGCTTCTCGCAGTTTCTTTCCAGTGTCCAGGCTTATTACAGTGGAAGCAAACTCCTTTGCTATCCGTATCAGTTTTGTTCTTATTATCCTTTGTTTATGCCTTTCTTTTTACCTTCTTTGAATCGTTCTTCTTTTCAGAAGATCCTTTCGCCCCTACCAGTAAGACTTTATCTTTCTTGGTTGGAAAGTGACTCTCAACATTTTTCAATATGTTAAGCAAATCAGTGAGGCTGATATCTAGCTTGTTCATATGAAAAATTCACAACAATTGTGAAAGGAGTCCGGGAGTGAGTGCAAGATCAAATCTTGGCTCAACTCTCCATCCACAAAACTCGTTGTCCTAATTGATCAATCAAATTAATAATGTTAAGGACTTTTATCTGTACTATAGTGCCATTGGCCATTCTAGATCGGAAGAGCTCCTTAGATATCAGATATCTATCAGTCCTACTTTCCTAACCATCAACTACTTGATGTGCAGGAATTTTGTAAGAGCATCCATAGTTTCAAGTCGACGCTCAAGCTCGTTACTCATGGATGCGAGCATGATGCGATCGAGACAATCAGGCATCATCTTGCCACTTTTTAAAAGTAGCAATCTCTTCCTCGAGGCATTGTCTCAGAACCATTGCGAGGATAGGCGTATGAAGGACATAAGATAGCTTTTCAAACCATGAGAACTATTCTCAAATTCCTTAACCAATCCGCTTAATTCTTGGCCCAAGTAATTTAGCATCTAATATGCTTCGCATGATAGTAATTTTAGACATTGTAAAATTATGTAAATGAATTTGTAATTAACAACATTTTAACATACATTCTTTTATTAATTACCAAAATAAATTAGGTCTTGTTTTAAATTGGTATCTCCCACTATTTTCTTCAAACTATATTACCTCACTTATATAGTTCGGCAAAATCTAATTAAAAGATTTGCTAGTGAGAATAAGGATCCCATTTCAAATGTATATAGCCTTGTGGTGACACAACAAACTATATATAAATAAATAGGTGACAATTTTTGTCAATTACATCAACTATGCAACTCCTTTTCTTTTGCCTCTTAGATTATTTTGATCAGTGGTGGCATATCCGAATCAAAATTATCCATGTTAAGTCCAAACCTAGCACTCCATATATTCAAAAAGAAAAATATCATCCTTGTGGTGACACAACAAAACAATATTGTTCAATTTTCTTTATAAGCATCAAATGTGATAAATTAACATCTTAAATACTTAATACTTGCCTTGTGGTGACACAACAAATTCATATTAAATATTTAATACTCTATTAATTTTATCATGCTAGAAAAGCTGACGCTCGATATTCCAAATATCTTTGAACGCTTAGGACTTAATATAAAAAATTGAGGGGTTTGTTATTAATTTGTCTCATCTTGTTTAGCGCGCATGCACACACACACACACACACACACACACACACATATATATATATATATATATAAAAATACGCGTCATATTAATGAACATGCGAAACATGTTTGCATAATATATAATATATATAGTATAAGCATGCACATATAGAATACTATATTCTACCCGGATTGATTATGGACTTTTATTCTAGTTTGGTTCACTAGAGCCACCAAGTGAACCAAAAGGTCAAACCCTTGGGGGTGCAAGAAATAATATTTAAATATAACTATTATATTTAAACCCTGGGCTCCATTACAAACGGGTCTTCAAGCTCCTTGCTCCTTGATCTCCAATTTTTCAAAATTAATTCTAACTATTCCTATTACAAAACTATTTAAAATAAATAGAAACCTTGATCGTGATCGAGGGAAGTAAGTATAGGAGGAGTTAGAATTTACATTAAGAAAAAATTAGAGAAGGCGAGGTACGCAGAATTCCCATTTAATAAAACTCATACATTCATGCATCCAACTAAAATAAAATCCAATCATATCGGTCAATAGTCCATAATCAATCCCATTTATTATCATACACATCACCATATGCATCAATAAATAACATTCATCTTATGAATAATAAACATTTAATATATAAATTGATATCATTTAATGGGCAAATTTAGTTAGTATAAAATCTAATTTTGAATCAAAATAAACTCCTTTATTTTAATTCAAATTTAAATCAAAATAAAACTATTTTATTTTAATTTATCCAATTTTGAATAAAATAAACTATTTTATTTTAATTAAAATTTTTTAATCAAAATAAACTCTTTATTTTAATTAATTACTAATCCAATTCCATGTAAAAAAAATTATTAAAGGAAACACGGATTATCTTTCTCTATTCACAAATAAACTCGTTTATTTTGAATAATATGAAATCTTATTTCATATCTAAATAAACTCCTTTATTTAAGGAAAGACTGATTCTTTTTCCTATTCACAAATAAACCTTTTATTTTTGAATAATATGAAATCTAATTTCATATCAAAATAAACTCCTTTATTTAAGGAAAAATAGAATCCAATTTTAACTCTAATTAGTTATCTTAAAATCCAATTCCAACTCTAATTAGTTAGCATGAAATTTAATTTTAAAATTAAAATAAACTTTTATTTTTAGATTAAAATAAACTTTTTATTTTAATTATAAAATTATTAAAATATTATATATATATATATATATATTACTATAATATAATATATATATATATATATATAATATTTTCACGATTTCTGTTGCTTCAAAAAAAAAAAAAAAGCTCATATGATATCCTTGATTTAAAATGCATAAGAATGCTTTCTTCTTAGAATACTTTGTTCAAGCATTACATGAAATCCTTGAAAAACCGAACACACCTTTATGCACAATATTCATGAACAATA
Source organism: Panax quinquefolius (assembly GCA_020205615.1). Classification (NCBI taxonomy): domain Eukaryota; kingdom Viridiplantae; phylum Streptophyta; class Magnoliopsida; order Apiales; family Araliaceae; genus Panax; species Panax quinquefolius. The sequence continues at coordinate 68,857,431 of CM035162.1, forward strand.
AAATAAGCGATAGATTAAATAACTTGAATATTACTTTATCGATCACGTGAATCTCTTTTGATTGACATACAGTTAGGATAGATATATATATATATATATATATATATATATATATATATATATATATATATAAGTAAATCACGTGGTTCCTTGAAGTAAGAAGTGACAGGAGCATGGCCAACGGTTTTTGAAAACCGTGATTCGCGAAATTAATAATCACATTTTTTTTTTAAAATTTTATACAATAAAATTATGCCCAATTAAATTGTTCTAAACACATATCAATATACATATCAAATTTGAACAATTAATAATTCGCATAAAGGTTTGGCTCTGATGCCACTGTTGGGTTTGTAATATTCATGAACGCAATCAAATTGCATAAAAATGCGTAAACGTGTAAAAATCAGAGTTTTAAAATTTTTACAAACCATATACCCGGATCACCCTTTATGCACAATTATTAATTAAACGAAAAGATATGAAGAACAAGAATCATACCCTTGAAGATTCGAGCTTCCTCAGGTACAAGTTCACCTCCAATCCTTTTCGCGTTCAACTTGAATCCACCGGGTTTGGTTCCTTCCTTTGATCAACGTTAGCCACCCAAATATGTGGCCTCTAGAGGTGATCCACCAAGGAATAATAAAGATTCAAGAAAATGGGTGGTTGGCTAAACCCTAGTTTTTATATCTCTATAGAAAAGGAGCGTACTCTCCAACAATTGGAATTTTTTACGTATATATGATATCTGATATAAGACTCCTCTTATAAAGATATCAAGTAACCCTATTAAAATAAGGTATTTTTTAATTAAACTCTTTTAATTAAATGGGCTCCCTAATCTTATTAGGGATAATTAATTAAACTCCTTTAATTAATTTTTCCCTCCTAATCCTATTAGGAATAAATGAGAGTACTTATATTAAATTAATTCCTAAACTCTTTTAGAAATTAAAATAATAATAATTGTAATAATATTAATAAGACTCCTCTTATTAATTTATATTTAATATTTCTAAAATATTAAATAATAAATATTAAGCTATTTAATTTATTCTATCACCATAGATTAAATTAAATATACTTAACATATTATTACGATTATACCATTAACTTCTTAAATAATTATTCTTCCTTTTATGGTGTGACCCTTTAGGTTCTCCATATTAAACCCTAAGTGAATAAATCAATTAGAACAATTCTAATCTTATTTAAATAAGTAAATTAAACAATTAATTTATTTAAATAAATAATATTTATTCTACAATAGGGATAAGCCTCCCTAGCGATCAACAACTTTCCAGATAATATAGATTTCAACATTAATCATAAAAGAACCTTTGAGTAAATAGTTACCGTACAATTCAATCCTTCCACCATACAATGTCCCAATTAAATATAAGACATGGAATTACTGTCAAATCTTATTTTATTTAATTATATGTATTTCGATCCTTAAATGCACAACTCCAAATAATGCAAATTAGAAACTCCTTTCTAATTTTATTCTGCCTTGGCCAAGGACTACTGGGTTATCATTTATCGAATCACATAGGACATTTCTCTTCTTTTATTAGAAGTGGTAGATTCTTTATTGATCATATATTATCTCCATGTACAACTTGTTATACCCAAGCATACCCTTTGATATACCCTAAGGGTCTTAAGGAATAAGTCAAAGTATAACTCATCATACACAAGATACTACGATGATCTCAAGTCCAAGGATTACTTGTCTACTATCACTACTGAGAATTCCTATCGACAGTGAGTAAAACTCCATTAGGTATTCCTTAGCGAACCACGCTCAATGAACTTATTCTCTAATAAACACCTACATACTTGCTTTAGTGTCTCCACACAAATGATCGTGAGATCAATCATCCTCATCCAATGAGCAAGCACGTATATACCAATCTATCCGGATTCACTAATCCCCAATTTAGTAATCCAATGATTGGGAACTATTTTAGTTTTAAGCTTTTCTAAGAATTTAGATCTCATTAGAATGATCATCATCATTATTCTAAAAGCATTGCTTAAAACTATGGGTTTATCACATATTATAAAAAACAAAGATCATGTAGATAATTAAAAGCCTTTAATAAATTAATATTTTTATTAATAAATGAATAAGATTGTTACAAAGTATATGCTTTATCATCAAACATGATTGGCTTGTGTGCATATTACTTTCACTTATATCTTTAAAGATACTTGCTTTTGATGTGATTTTAGGAATTGATTGGTTAACCACTCATCATGCCAAAATTGATTGTTTTCAATAAGGTTGTTAGTTTTCATAGTCCTAACCAACTGTCATACATACGAATTCAAACAACTAAACCACTAAAATCAGTCACTATCATATCAAGCCATAAAGCTATTCGTTTATTGAAAAACGGATGTCAAGCTTTCTTAGCCCATGTTATGGATTTGAACAAAGACAAGTCAGATTTGAATAATATTTACATTTGTTAGAGAAATTTTTAGATGTATTTCTGAAGAACTTCCTATTACCCCCGAACGTGATGTTGAATTCTTTATTGACCTTGGAGCCGTACAAAACCCATTTCTAAAACCCCATATCGAATGGCTCCTATTGAACTTCAGGAGTTAAAAGTCCAACTACAGGAATTGTTAGACATAGGTTTCATTCGTCCTAGTACATCTCCTTGGGGTGCTCCTATTTTATTCATAAAGAAGAAAGACGGGAGTATGCGACTTTGTATTGACTACCGAGAATTAAACCATGTCACCATCAAGAATAGGTATCCGCTACCTCGCATTGATGACTTTGTTAGACCCGGTTGCAAGGAGCACAATTCTTTTCAAAGATCGATCTTCGCTCGGATATCATCAATTGAAGATTAAAATCGAGGATATTCCAAAGACGCCTTCGAACTTCGATGCGGGCATTATGAATTCTTAGTCATGTCTTTTGGATTGACAAATGCTCCTACTGCTCTCATGGATATGATGAACCGTGTATTCAAGGAATATTTGGATCAGTTTGTTGTTGTCTTTATTGATGACATCCTCATCTATTCCAAAACCCGTGAAGATCATGAGCACCATTTGAAGCTGATACTTGAAAGGCGTCGTGAAAACAAACTTTATGCCAAGCTGAAGAAATGCGAGTTCTGGCTTGAGGAAGTAGCATTCCTTGGGCATGTGGTGTCAAAACATGGAGTATCTGTCGACCCGTCGAAGATTGAAGCAGTACAAACTTGGGAGCGACCAAAGTCGGTGACCGAAGTGCGTAGCTTTACGGCTTAATGGTTATTATCGTGAGATTCGTGGAAGGATTTTCTCAAATCGCTACTCCGTTAACTCAGTTGACTCAGAAAGATACAAAATTTGTATGGAGTGAGGAATGTGAGAAAAGTTTCCAAGAGCTCAAGAGGAGACTCATTTCGGCACCTGTTCTGGCAATACCATCTGGAACGGATGGATTTGTTATATACAACGATGCTTTAGGCAACGGGTTAGGATGCGTTCTCATGCAACTTGGGAAAGTCATAGCCTATGCCTCACGACAACTCAAAGAATATGAGAGGAATTATCCTACTCATGATCTAGAGTTGGTAGCAGTCGTATTCGCGTTGAAAATTTGGAGACACTACTTGTATGGGGAGAAAGTGGAGATTTATACATACCATAAAAGCCTCAAATATTTCTTCACCCAAAAAGAACTCAACATGCGACAACGACGTTGGCTTGAACTATTGAAAGATTACGATCACACTATTCAATATCATCTTGGAAAAGCGAACGTAGTAGCTGACGCATTGAGTAGAAGATCATATGCGAGTACGAGTGCGATATTGTTAATGCAAAGGCCCATTATGTATGACTTGCAAAGGATGGAGGTAGAATTAAAGACTCCAGGGACCCACATGATGATGGCGAATATACGAGTAGAACCGATTTTAATCGATAAAGTTAAAAATTTGCTCAAGCTACGGACTTCGGAGCCGATCGTATGAAGAAGAAAGTGCAAGAAGGAGCTATTCCAGAAGCGAGAATCGATGAAGAAGGAATACTAAGATTCAACTCCAGACTTTGTGTTCCTAACGATTCTGACTTGAAGCATAGAATCATGATGGAGGCACACAACACCCGTTTGTAATCCATCTCAGGAGTACCAAATGTATCATGATATTCGACATACATTTTGGTGGAACAATATGAAGAAAGAGATCGTGGAGTTTATCTCGAGGTGTTTAACTTGTCAACGTGTAAAGGCGGAGCATCAAGTGCCAAAGGGTCCATTACAACCACTTGAGATTCCGAAATGGAAGTGGGAACACATTACTATGGATTTTGTTACAGGTCTTCCCAAAGTTTCTCAAGGCATAGATGCGATTTGGGTTATTGTTGATAGATTAACCAAGTCCGCCCATTTCTTACCGAATCGTGAGACTTATTCCTTGAACGTCTTGCTCGCATGTACGTGAATGAGATTGTGAGATTGCATGGCATGCCAGTATCCATAGTTTTGGATCGTGACCCAAGATTCACTTCACGATTTTGGGTTAGCTTGCAGAAAGCTATGAGCACGAATTTACGATTCAGTTCGGCATACCATCCTCAAACGGACGGACAATCAGAGAGGACTATTAAAACCCTTGAAGATCTACTAAGACTTTGTGTCCTAGATTTTAAAGGAAGTTGGGATAAGTACTTGCCACTGGTGGAATTCTCCTACAATAACAGTTATAAAGCGAGTATAGGCATGGCTCCATTTGAGGTGTTGTATGGACGAAAGTGTCGTTCTCCAGTATGCTGGGACGAGGTGGGAGAAACAACATTGTTGGGACCAGAATTAGTACGCATGACTATAGAAAAGATCCAAATGATTCGACAACGTATACAAATAGCACAAGATCGACAAAAGAGTTAAGCGGATCTTCATCGAAAAGACGTGGAATTTAATATTGGGGATCATGTATTGTTACGTGTTGCACCATGGAAGGGAGTTACAAGATTTGGAAAGAGAGGAAAGCTCAATCCACGACTTGTTGGTCCATTTAAGATTCTTGACCGAATAGGAAATGTGGCCTATAGACTCGCATTACCTCCAAGTATGTCTCGTGTTCATAATGTTTTCACATATCCATGCTTCAGTAAATATGTGAAAGACCCGAACCATATTTTTTTTGTTTAGAACCGATTTAGATAGTAGAAGATTTAATGTACGAAAGAAGTACTGTTAAGATCTTGGATAGGAAAGAGCATGTCCCACGCACCAGGTTATACCACAAGTTAAGGTTTTATGGAGAAACCATGCTATTGAAGAAATGACACGGGAGTTGGAATCGAAATGAAAGCGAGGTATCCTCACCTTTTGAAACACTGTATGCGTGATATCAATTTCGAGGACGAAATTTCATAAGGAGGAGAGTTGTAAGACCCCAACTTATTATAAATAAAATTGAATTTCCTCTAATTATATTTGTGAATAATAAGGTATTAATTTGATATAATTCTCTCGGTTATGGGTGAAATGTGCAAATTTTGCAAAATATGCAAGTGGTTATAAAATAATTATTGTTGTTTGGGAATATTCGTTTGGTCGTGGAATATTCTTGTTGTTGGGAATATTCGTATGCACGTGCAGCGATCATTTAATGGGCCCATAATGTAATAATTGTCGATGATGAAGAAAATGACAAGTTTGAGTTTTTATAAATAACGGCGTAGTTATTCACAGTTAACACTTTTTGGAATACCCGTGGTTAAAATACGATGTCTGGCGTGGATGCATGCGATATTGATGAATTATTGATCCTTACGTAAGAAGGCACTAATCAATAATTGTTACAATGAGTTCTTGCTTCAATATTTTATTTTATTGATTCAATAATTATCATGCGTTGATATTTTATATTATTGTTGTTTCAATAATTGTCATCGCACATGATTTCCCATTATCGGATCAATAATTCATATTATTTGAATAATATTATTAGATAACATTATTGGCAATGTCTAGAAAGTTCATCAAGGAGAGGTTTGGTCACCTAATTGCACGCCAATAAGGAGAAATTCTTATTGGAAAGCCCCTTCCTCACAGAACGGCTGATTGTTATAAATGTGATTATGTAATATTATTTGTGAATAATTAATTATTGATTCATATGATAAGGAAATATTTATTTTATGTGGATATAAATGTTGGATATATTTATTGTGGTTAAAAATGAAGGAGTTAATGTTGAGGTGTTTTATCGAGATTTTTTTTGGAATGAAGGTATTAAAAATTAAACCAATATTTTTTGAGATATATTATGTGAGTTATAATTTTTAATCCGACCGTTGGATCGTTGTAATTTTTGGATATGTTATATGTAAGACCCCAAATTATTAATAAATGAAATTTATTTTCGTCTATTTATTATTTTGAAATAGTAAGGGTTGATTTGATTAATGTGGATAGTTATGGGTAAAATACGCAAATATTTGAATAAGCAAGTGGTTATAAAATATTCATTATTGTTTGGGAATATTCGTTTGGTCGTGGAATATTAAATCGCTTGTGAATATTAAATATTTACAGTAGCGATCTTTTATGGGCCCCATAACTTGAAAAAGCGATTGGATGAAGAAAACGACAAATATAAGTTGTTTATAAATAACGGCGTAGTTATTCACCAATTATCTTGTTGGAATACCCGTTGGTTAAAACACACTAATACGCCATGTTGTTGAAAGAGTAGCACCAGGTATTGCACCAATTATTGATTCTTACGTAAGAAGGCACTACTCAATAATTGTTACGGTAATTACTGCTCAAAGATTTTATTTTATTGATTCAATAATTGTTGCGTTGATATTTTATATTCTTTGTTGTTTCAATAATTGTCATTACACAATATTTTTTATTATCGAAGCAATAATTCATATTATCTGAATAATATTATTAGATAACATTATTTGCAATGTCTAGAAAGTTACATCTAAGGAGAGATTTGGTCACCTAATTGCTTGGCCATGAAGAAGAAATTCTTATTGGAAAGCCCCTCTTTCTGAGAACCGCTACGTTTGTCGATATTGTGATTACATAATATTATTTGTGAATAATTAATTATTGATTCATATGATGAGGAAAATATTGATTTTATGTGGATATAGATGGAGAAAAATTTTAAAATGACAATTGTTGAAAATTAATATTTTATTTTTTTGATAAAATAATTCATTTAAATATATTATTTTAATAATATATTAACGGTGATATTTTTACAATGAATGTGGGATATATGAGTATATGAGGAGGAAGAGTATTTTTGTTGCATTAAATGATTAACACATGTTTTGTGTGTCGGTGGAGCCCATTTCTTGATGAAAATTTGATTATAAATTTATAAAATTGTCCGTATGTGAATTTCGGTCAATTTCTGTTTGGAATTTGGAAAAACTTTCTTCTTCAAAGTTGTAGATAATTGAATTTCCTATAAAAAATCACGAGATTCGAATTTTTCTGATAAAAGAGCTATTTATTATTAATTATTGAAGTTTCGAAGCTCCGAAATAATTGATTTTTGGAAGTTTTAATTATTTATATCAACCAAAACGTTTTTATTGTTTTGGTTGGCCCCCCATGTGTTGTAAACATGCTGATTTCAGGAGTCTTGGTTGGCGTAGGAATATATATATAATATATTATTATTATATTAAATTTTCTGCTTTGGTGTTCTAAGCAATTTCCTATAAATAGGGTGCTTAGGTTAGAATTGAAAATTACACCAGAAACTGAAGTTTTCTTTCTCTATATTATCGAGCGTATTCTTGTGAGTATTTTGAGTATACTTTGAGTATTGCTATACGGTGCAAGTTCAAGTCATAGCCTATATCCTGTTTCAACTAAAGTCTTGTCTTTCGAGGTAAGGGATGTTATTTTCTTCTCAAATGATATTATTTCTTCAATATCATTATCTTTGAAATATTAGTTGGAACTTTTATCAAATTTGGAACTTTTTCATGCTCGGGGTTACTATTTATGAGTTACTATTCACGAGTTACTATTCATGAGTTACTATTCACGAGTTCTTATTCACGAGTACTATTAATGAAGCGTGAAGATGTTTTTTTGTGGAATTTCTATCTTTTGGTGTCTGAGTTACTATTCACGATATCTGACACTATTCACGATATCTGATACTATTCACGAATATCGGCACTATTCACCTAAAAAAATGAAATTTTTCTTTTCATCTAAAATATCTATTCGGATACTAGCTTTGATTGTATCCATGTTTTGATCATTCTTGAATTTTACACCCCTATGATTATTTTTGAGGTATTTTTTGACGTGGATAAAACAAAGTACGAATCCTTAATCCTTAATCCTTGTCATTTTGTTTCAATTGGATTCGTTTCTTTAAAAATATTTTTCATCATCTTCGATCTTAAATGATGATATTATGGAATATCTTTGGCTGTAGTAGTGAAGATGAATGATTTCTAAAGAATATCTTTGGCCGTAGTGCAAAGATGAGCAGTGTTTAGATGAACATGACCAATGATGAATATCTTTGGCACATGAGTGCAAAGATGAATATTTGATTCGGATGTATGTTGATTGATGTTACGTGGATAAAAGATGAGCGATTTAACTTTTAAATTCATACATAGAAGATAGTAGTTGCATTCTCTACTTAACTCTTCTAATTAATTATTATTTCATTGCGAATATTGGTTTAAAAACTTGTTGTCTCATGTATTCTATTATTTTTTTCCTGTTGAAGACTAATGATAATTTGTTGTATATTATCTTAGTCATAATATTCTTTATCTTGGGCTAGTTGAGCTCACCCTTTTCCTTGTTGTTCCATTTTTCTTCTCGGGAGGCGAGAATGTAGCGAAAGTACTAGTCGGGTATGGAATAAAGGTTCTAGAGAGAGTTGTTTAGTAGTCCTCACCATTTTTATTAAATAATGTATCAATAATTGGGATGAGGATTTATTTGGTATGTATATTGTCTAGAAGACAATAATTGTATTTAAACTCACAAAGATATATGTTGTCATTTATTTTGCATGACAAATGTATTAATAAAGTTGTAGTTATTTCATGCCATGTATTTGGCGACTCAAAATGGGTTGGATGGAATGGACCTATTTTGGGGCGTCATGATTAATGTCGAGCTTAGGGATATGATCTCTGGGTGGAGATCGGGGAATAGAACTAGGAGGGAGAGGCGAGTAAACTCCTTCTCTAGTGTGTCCTACCTAAGCTTATTTGTTAGTTGGTCGATATATAGGGATATAATGTGATATATTGATTTCCTTAATTAACCCTTGTTTTATGACGGTATTTGAGAATGTCGATCGAGAATATTAACAATGTAAATGAGACCGTGGAGATGCTGTACTCACCAACGAGGAGAACGTGTGCACAGTGGCAATGTTCCTCCCGTGAACAACACCATTGAATGTATGATGAACGAGGGATGTTTAGAAGCTTTTGCGCTTCATGCAAAATCACCGAGGAGACTCGTGTTCAAAATACGGAGGAGGAAATGATAGCAATTCACGGGTTGTCACAACCAGCAAGCGTTCAAAGAGTTGGGACCACCGAGTGCAGGGAAAGCGGATCCGATTAAAGGCGGAGACGTGGGTTAAACAAATTACCAAGATATTCGATGTCTTGGGATGCACGGAGAAACAGAAAGTTCCATTCGCCACCTTTATATTAAAATTCGCGAGGGCGAGGCATTCATCGGTGGGAATCATGAAGCGTACCCATCCAAATACTTTCGGCATATGTCATGGGAGACATTTGAAATAGATTCAATGACAAGTACTTCCACGAAAGTATTCGTCATATAAAGGAAGTGGAGTTTATTAGACCGGAGCGCGAATAACATGATGTGTCCCAAAGATGAGGCGAAGTTCATGGAGTTATCGAGTTTGCACCTCATTTGGTGGAGAATGAGGAACGTATGACGCGGATGTTTACGAGAGGTTTGAAACCCAGATACGTCGAAGATCTCATTTCTCATAAATTTTCTCTATTCGGATGTTGTCAGCGAGGCTCGATTGTTAGAAGCGAGATAACGAAATACGTTCAACCGAGGGACCATAACCAGATCATCATCAAGATAGCGAGCCATCGAAATAACGATAACCAAATGGAGAAAGAAGAATACGGACAAAGGCGGTAACCACTCTGGTGGTAATCATGGCCATGAAAATAGAAGAAGCGAGTCGGGAGGAGATTTTAAAAGAGAGATTCAACAATGACCATTTGAAGACGTCGGCGCCAGATGTAACTAGTTCCAAGGAGGAGAAAGACCATCTGTCATATGTTACAAATGCGGGAAAGAGGGACATATCAGCCCAAACTGTCCACAATAGTTTAAGGTATGCTATAATTATGGAAAAGAAGGACATATCGCTCGAGATTGTATGGTATCGAAACCTAGTCCAGCGGGAATGGTGACTCAAAAGGATGTCCCAGAAAAGTTAAAGACAACGATTCCTGGAAGAGCGTTTGTCGTGACCGGTCAAAATGCGAGGAACTCGAACGAAGTTAGCACGGGTTAGTTAATTATAAATTCTTGCAAAGTTTATACCTTACTAGAATCTGGGTTCTACATTCTTTTATCTCTCTTGCTTACGTTCAACGTTTGAACTTGACTACGGAGAAATTAGACTTTGACTTATTTATGGAGACTCAGTTAGGAGAAACTTTCATTACATCCGTTGTTTAGAAATCTTGCTTGATTCGAGGTTGGCACTATCACATTACCCTTAAGACCCCACTTTTTAATAAAGATGAATTTTTCTATAAATATTATTTTTGAATATTATGGAATAAATTTGATATAATGTTATAGTTGTGGGTAATATAAAGTATTACAAAGTATCTGAAGTTGTTATAAAATATTAGTTTGGTGGGGAATATTCTTTTGTTAGGGAATATTAAATACAATGGCTCAATCATTGGTGGACCCCTACAATGAAATTATTATCGGATTGAGAAAACGCGACAAAATATTTTATAAAAATAACGGCGGAGGTGTTACTGAATTAAAAGCTGTTGAACTACCGGTGGTAAAAATGCGATGTCTGGCGTGAGTTGCGTAGTAGCACCGGTATTGATTATTGATGCTTACGTGAGAAGTCACTCGGCTATGCTCAATTATTGCTACGATAATTCTTTGCATCATATCTCTTATATTATTGATTCAATTATTGTCACGCGTATCATCATACATATAATATGTTATAGTATTAAATCAATAATTGAGGCGACAAGTTATAAATGATTAATAATTGTTGAAAGATTAAATATGTGTTGATGAAAAAAAATGATTTGTGGTAAGTTTGATTATTTTATGGGGGGCTCATATGTCATCATCTAAGAGTCTCTTCAATCGATAGTATTTACCTTCGTCGATAGTAATTACCTTCGTCGATAGTAATTACCCTTGTGAATAGTATTTACCTTCGTCGATAGTAATTACCTTCGTCGATAGTAATTACCCTTGTGAATAGTATTTACCTTCAATCGATAGTAATTACCTTCGTCGATAGTAATTACCTTGTGAATAGTATTTACCTTCGTCGATAGTATTTACCTTCGTTAATAGTAATTACCTTTACCGGACGTCGAACCACTTGTCGTTTCACATTACGATCGTCGAACCACTTGTCGTTTCACATTACAGGCGTCAAACCAATTAAATCGAGCCACTTGCCTTTTCACACGGGGTGCTAAGCTAGAAATCTTCTATAAATAGAGGCCTAGGGCTTCATTATTTTCACGAATTCATTCAAGCTATAGAGAGAGAAAGTATAGAGAGAATAAGAGAGAAAGAAGAAGAGTATTTTATTACTACTACCTTCTTTGCGATATTCAATCTCCTACCAAATGTAAGGGGTGTTATTCTTTCTTATTCATGAAGAGAACTGTTGTTATTCCATTGCTTATTATTACATTGGAATAACTTTGTATAAGTGGTTTACCCTATACTTGGTGACATTCTTTTATTATTACATTGGAACATCACATGCATGTGTTTTACACAGGACTGGTTAAAATCTTTATTATTATTCTGTTGGAACATCACATCATGTGTGTTTTACACCGACTGGTTAAAATCTTTATTATTACATTGGAACATCACATGCATGTGTTTTACACCAGGACTGGTTAAAATCTTTATTATTACATTGGAATATCCTATCATGTGTTTTTTACCGGATCTGGTTCCATCTTTATTATTACATTGGAACATCCTGTTGGTGTGAATTTCACGACTTGGTTCCGTTATTTATTATTACATTGAAATAACTTTTGCATGCATGCGATCTATCGCATGCATGGTGATTTCTTTTGTTATTCCATTCTTTATTATACTCGGTTGGTTAAAACTTTGACTTCTATACTCCATGAAATTAGTAGAATATCCTTGATATTTGCGTTTCATCCAAGTATCTTTTCATGGAAATATTCTTCCGATCATTCTTGAATTTTACTCTACAAAAGCGAGTATCATGTTGATAATTTGGGCGTTAATAATTCTGGATAAAATAATTCTTGAACTTGTTTTATTGAATTCTTATATCATTGTCATCATCCTCATGTTTATATTTTTTTTGAAAGTCATACATGGCTTTAGTGGTGCATAGATGGACTTGGTATGATTATGACCGAGACTATTCGGTGTAATCATGGTAGTAATGTTACAAATGATGTGATAAAAATCCTCGATTAGTAGTAGTGCATTGATGGACGATTGTTGGCATGATCATGACCATTAATGAATACACAAATATTCTTGGCGTAGTGCATGAATAATTATAGTCGTGATACTAAAAGAATATCCTTGGTAGTAGTGCGAGGGTGATTCGATGATGTGAAATATTTATTAAAGTGAGTCTCAACTATAAAACGATGATGAAAAACCTTTTAAAACCTAAAAGATAGTAGACTTTATTTTCTACTTGACTCTTTTAATGGATTGCATATTCATTTGCAGATTAAACCGGTTTATCTATTGTATTTTATCGGTTTAACATTATTGAAGACTATTGATAATTTATTCTACATTATCTTAGTCATAATATTTCTTCTTGGGCTAGTTGAGCTCACCTTTTCTTTCACTTTGTTCTCTTGAAAATGATAATATAAATGAGGGGCGAGTCGGGAAGCAGTGATGGTCTGAAGATAGCATTAGTAGTCCTCACTATTACAGCAAATAGTGTGATAATAAGCTATAATGAGGACTTTTTATTTGAGTTTGTATAATATCTAGTAGACGATATTTGTATTTAAACTCACGATTTATGTCGTATTGTACATAGCAGATTATGTTAATAAGTTGTTTTTAAATTACATACCATGTAAGTGTAGACCCAAGATGGGTGATGTATACCTAATTTTGGGGGCGTCACGGTTGGTATCGAGCTTAGGGATATGATCCTGGCTAAGATGTGAGAATAGTACTAGGAGGGAGAGGCGGGGAATACCTTCGCTAGTATGACCTACCTAAGTTTATGTGATATTTTATTGGTTGGTCGGAAGATAGGGATAATTTGTTACATGTCAATTAACCTTTTGTTTTGTGGCGATGTCTGAAAATGACATCTGAGAATGTTGAGAATAGCAATGGGCGCGCAGACGATTGTTGATTCACCACATATCAATAATCGGGGATAATGTGCATCGAGAAGGCGACAATCCTCATGCAAACAACAACAACGACCAAATGACGAATGATCAAATGTTGAGGCTTTATGCGATTTATCTGGCAATGAAAGAGAGCGACTCACATCCCAAAACGTGGGTGGAAACACGGAAAACTCTCGGTGGTCACCGCTAAACAATTTAAGGAGCTGGGACCACCGGGAGTTTAAGGAAAGCCAAAACCACTTACGCGGAAGCATGGATAAAGCAGATTACCAAGATATTTGATGTCTTGGGATGCTCCGAGGAGCAAAGGTTCCATTCTTGCCTTTATGTTGCGCTTGGAGAGGCGGATTCTTGGTGGGAATCGGTAAAAGCGTACTCGACCACTTGTCTTGAAGATATCTTGGGAGAAGTTCCAGAGTACATTTAACGACAAATACTTTCTGAAAGTATTAGCCACATGAAGGAGGTGGAGTTTATCAAGTTGGAACAAAACAATATGGCCAGTGTAATACATGATCGAGGCAAAATTTGCGAGTTAAACACGGTTCGCGTCCCACTTGTGGATAATGAAGAGAGAATGGCGCGAATGTTTTAAGAGGTTTGAAGCGGGAGATACGTCGACATCTTATTTCTCATAAAGCGTGTTTGTATTCGGATGTTGTAAATAGGGCTCGATTAGTGGAGCGCGATAATGAGTCAACGCAACTAAAAGAGAGCGGTAAGCAAAATTATAATACCGGTGAGAATAGTCATCGGCGGTGACAACAAGCGTGGAGGAATCAACGGGCGGATATGGTAACCACTTGGTGGTAATCGGGCCAAAAACATAAGAATGGACATTTCAAGAAAAGGAGATTCAACAATGATGGAAAGACGTCGACACCGGCACCCATTGTTAAGGAAGGAGAAAGACCACCTATCATATGCTTCAAATGCGGAGGAGAGGGACACATCGATCAAAGCTGCGTCATCTGCAGTCAAAGCGTGTTATAATTGTGGAAGAGAAGGTCACTTAGCTCGATTTTGTCGTTTCTGAAAGACAAATTCAGCTAGGATGGAGGCACCAAAGGCCATCCCGAAAAATTCAAAACCCAGGTAGTCTGAGGAGAGCATTTGTTGTGACCTCCCAAAAAGCAAGGAATCCGAATGAGGTCATCACGGGTAAGCTTATCATAAACTCTAATGAAGTCTATACTTTATTTGATCTGGGGTTCTACCCATTCTTTTATTTCTTCTACTTGCGCTCATCGATTAAATTTGACTCAGGAGAAATTAGACTTTGACTTATCTGTGGAAACTCCGTTGGGAGAAACCTTCATTACATCCACTTGTTTATAAGTCTTGTTTGGTTCAAATCGGTACCCTCACATTACTTGTCGATCTTATCTCATTAAAAATACTTGCATTTGACGTGATTCTAGGGATTGATTGGTTAACTACTTATCATGCAAAAATTGATTGTTTTAAATGGGGTTGTTAGCTTTCATATTCCTAATCAACCTATTATCTGCGAATTCAAACGACTAAACCATTAAAATCAATCATGGTCATCTCAAGCCATAAAGCTATTCGTTTATTGAAAAGCGGATGTCAAGCTTTCTTAGCTCATATCATGATTTAAATAAAAATAAATCGGTTTTAAGCGATATTCCTATTGTTAATAAATTTCTGACGTATTCCCAAAGAACTTCTGGCCTACCCCGGCGTGAAATTGAATTTTGTATCGACCTTGAACCCGTGAAAACCTATTTCAAAGCCCATGTCGAATGGCTCTATTGAACTTGAGGAGTTAAAGACCCAATTGCGAGGAATTGTTAGACATTGGCTTTATTAAATCCTAGTACTTCTCCTTGGGGTGCTCTGTTACTATTCGTGAAGAAGAAAGATGGGAGTATGCGACTTTGTATTGATTATCGGGAGTTGAATCACGTCACCATCAAAAATAGGTATCCATTGCCACGTATTGATGACTGTTTGACCCGATTTGCAAGGAGCCAAATTCTTTTCAAAGATTGATCTTCGTTTAGGATATCACCAATTGAAGATTAGAACCGTGACATTCCAAAGGCGGCTTTGAACTTCGATGCGGGCATTATGAATTCCTAGTCATGTCCTTTGGATTGACTAATGCTCCTATTTGCCTTCATGGATATGATGAACCGAGTATTCAAGGAATATTTAGATCACTTTGTGGTCGTCTTTATTGATGACATCCTTATTTATTCCAAAAGCCGTGAAGATCATGAGCAACACTTGAGGTGACACTCCAAAAGCTTGAATATAAGCTTTATGCCAAGTTGAAGAAATCGAGTTACGGCTTGAAGAAGTAGCATTCCTTGGGCACGTGGTATCAAGTCATGGAATATCTGTTGACCCAATGAAAGATTGAAGCTATTCAAAGTGGGAACAACCTAAATCGATGATAAAAACGTAGCTTTCTCGGTTTAAATTTGGTTATTATCGGAGATTCGTGGAAGGATTTTCTCGAATCGCTATTCCATTGACTTCGGTGACTCGGAAAGATACTGAGTTTCGGTTGGAGCGAAGAATGTGAGAAGAGTTTTCAAGAACTTCGAGAGAGACTTATTTATTTTGTTACGATGATACCATCGGCTCGGAGGATTTGTCATCTCTGATGATGCTTGAGCAAAGGGTTGGGATGTGTTCTCATGCAACATGGAAAAGTAATAGCTTTATGCCTCGCGACAACTCAAAGAATATGAGAGGAATTATCCTACTCATGATCTAGAGTTGGCGGTTTGTTATCTTCTGCACTTAAAATTTGGAGGCATTACTTGTATGGGGAGAAAGTGGAGATCTTTACGGATCATAAAAGCCTCAAATATTTCTTCACTCAAAGGGAACTCAACATGCGACAACGACGTTGGCTTGAACTGTTGAAAGATTATGATCATACCATCCAATACCATCCTGGAAAAGCGAACGTGGTAGCTGACGCATTGAGTAGAAAATCATATGCAAATGAGTGCGATATTGTCAACGTAAAGCCCATTTGTGTGACTTGCAAAGGATGGAGATAGAATTAAAGACTCGAGGGGACGCGTGTGATGATAGCGAGTATCACAGTAGAACCGAGCTTTAATTGATAAAGTTAAAAACTTTCTCAAGCTACTGGACACAGGAGGCGATCGTATGAGGAAGAAAGTCTGAAGAAGGTGCTATCTTTAGGAAGCAAGAATCGATGAAGAAGGAATACTTGAGTCGACTCCGGACTTTGTGTTCCTAACGACCACGATTTAAAGTATAATATCATGATGGAGCACACACACACACCATTTGCAATCCATCTGGAGTACCAAATGTATCATGATATTAAATCATACATTTTGGTGGAGCAATATGAAGAGAGAGATAGCGTTTGTTTATCTCAAGGTGTCTAACTTGTCAACGAGTTAAAGCGGAGCATCAAGTACCAAAAGGTCCATTGCAACCACTTGAAATTCCGAATGGAAGTGGGAGCACATTACCATGGATTTAGTTCTGCGGTCTTCCTAAGGTTTCTCAAGGCATTGATGCGATTTGGGTCATTGTTGATAGGTTGACCAAGTCTGCTCATTTCTTCTGATCTGAGATACTTATACACTTGAGCGTCTTGCTCGTATGTACATAAACGAGATTGTAAGGCGCATGGTATCTTAGGTATCCATAGTTTACGATCGAGACCAAGATTCACTTCACGATTTTGGGTTAGTTTGCAAAAAGCTATGAGCACAGACTTACGATTTAGCTTCGGCATATCATCCTCGAGACGGATGGACAATCGGAGAGGACTATTCAAACTCTTGAAGATCTATTAAGACTCTGTGTCCTTGATTTCAAGGGGAGTTGGGACAAGTTTTTACCATTGGTGGAGTTTTCCTACAACAACGAGTTATCAAGCAAGTATTGGCATGGCTCCATTCGAGCGTTGTATGGAAGAAAGTGTCGTTCTCGATTATCTTTGGGATGAGGTGGGTGAAGCAACGTTGTTGGGGCCGGAGTTGAATGCGTATGACTACGGAAAATTTCAAACGATCCGACAACGTATAAAAACCTCACAAAATCGACAAAAGAGTTATCTTGATCTTCATCGAAAGGGCGTGGAATTCGATATAGGAGATCATGTGTTGTTAAGAGTTGCTCCATGGAAAGGAGTTACAAGATTTGGAAAGAGAGGAAAACTTAACCCTCGATTCATCGGTCCATTTTAATCCTCGATCGAGTAGGAGCTGTGGCCTATAGACTAAGCTTTTACTGTGAAATATGTCTCGTGTTCATAACGTTTTTCACATATCTATGTTACGTAAATATGTGAAAGACCCGAACCATATTATTGAGTTAGAACCGGATGAAATAGCGGAAGATTTGGCGTATGAAGAGGTTCTGTTCAAATTTTGGATAAGAAGGAACATATTCTACGCTCGAGGTTATACCTCAAGTCGAAGTTTTGTGGAGGAACCACGATGTTGAGAAATGACTTGGGAGTTAGAATCGAAATGAAATCAAGGTATCCTTACCTCTTGACATACCGAGTCGTACCCTAATTTCGAGGGCGAAATTTCATAAGAAGGGAGGTTGTAAGACCCGACTTTTTAATAAAGATGAATTTTTCTATAAATATTATTTTTGAATATTATGGAATAAATTTGATATAATGTTATAGTTGTGGGTAATATTTATAAATTTTGCAAAAGTATGCGAAGTTGTTATAAAATATTACGTTTGGTGGGGAATATTCTTTTGTTAGGGAATATTAAATACAATGGCTCAATCATTGGTGGACCCCACAACGAAATTATTGTCGGATTGAAAAACGACAAAAATATTTTATAAAAAATAACGGCGGAGGTGTTACCTGAGTTAAAAGCTGTTGAACTACCCGTTGGTAAAAGTGCGATGTCTGGCGTAGTTGCGTAGTAGCACACGGTATTGATTATTGATCTTTACGTGAGAAGTCACTCATTATATGCTCAATTATTACTTTCTGATAATTCTTTGCATCATATCTCTTATATTATTGATTCAATTATTGTCACGATATCATCATATAATATGTTATAGTATTAAATCAATAATTGAGGCGACAAGTTATAAATGATTAATAATTGTTGAAAGATTAAATATGTGTTGATGAAAAAAAAAATGATTTGTGGTAAGTTTGATTATTTTATGGGGGCTCATATATCATCATCTAAGAGTCTCTTCGTCGATAGTATTTACCTTCGTCGATAAGTAATTACCTTCGTCGATAGTAATTACCCTTGTGAATAGTATTTACCTTCGTCGATAGTAATTACCTTCGTCGATAGTAATTACCCTTGTGAATAGTATTTACCTTCGTCGATAGTAATTACCTTCGTCGATAGTAATTACCCTTGTGAATAGTATTTACCTTCAATCGATAGTAGTTTTACCTTCGTTAATAATAATTACCTTTACCGACGCGTCGAACCACTTGTCGTTTCACATTCACGGTGTCCGAACCACTTGTCGTTTCACATTACGGCGCGAACCCGATCGTCGAGCCACTTGCCTTTTCACGGCGGTGCTAAGCTAGAAATCTTCTATAAATAGAGGCCTGAGGGCTTCATTATTTTTTCACGAATTCATTCAAGCTATAGAGAGAAAAGTATAGAGAGAATAAGAGAGAAAGAAGAAGAGTATTTTGTTACTACCTTCTTTCTGCGATATTCAATCTCCTACCAAATGTAAGGGTGTTATTCTTTCTTATTCATGAAGAGAAGCATTGTTATTCCATTGCTTATTATTACATTGGAATAACTTTTGTATAAGTGGTTTACCTATACTTGGTGACATTCTTTTATTATTACATTGGAACATCACATGCATGTGTTTTACAGGACTGGTTCCGTCTTTATTATTACATTTGGAACATCACATGCATGTGTTTTACAGGACTGGTTAAAATCTTTATTATTACATTGGAACATCCGATGCATGTGTTTTTTACAGGACTGGTTAAAATCTTTATTATTACATTGGAATATCCTATCGTGTGTTTTACACCGGATCTGGTTCCATCTTTATTATTACATTGGAACATCACACATCCGGTGTGAATTTCACGACACAGTTCCGTTATTTATTATTACATTGAAATAACTTTTGCATGCATGCGGTCTATCGCATGCATGGTGATTTCTTTTGTTATTCCATTCTTTATTATACTCGGTTGGTTAAAACTTTGACTTATATACTCCATGAAATTAGTAGAATATCCTTGATATTTGCGTTTCATCGATATCTTTTCATGGAAATATTCTTACGATCATTCTTGAATTTTACTCTACAAAGCAATGTCATGTTGACAATTTGGGCGTTAATAATTCTGGATAAAATAATTCTTGAACTTGTTTTATTGAATTCTTATATCATTGTCATCATCCTCATGTTTATATTTTTTTTGAAAGTCATACATGGCACATAGTGCATAGATGGACTTGGTATGATTATGACCGAGAGACTATTCGGTGTAATCATGGCCGTAATGTTACAAATGATGTGATAAAAATCCTCGATTAGTAGTAGTGCATTGATGGACCGATTGTTGGCATGATCATGACCATTAATGAATACACAAATATTCTTGGCCCGTAGTGCATGAATAATTATGGTGGTGATATCTTAAAGAATATCCTTGGCCGTAGTGCAACGGGGTGATTCGATGATGTGAAATATTTATTAAAGTTGAGTCTCGACTATAAACAATGATGAAAAACCTTTTAAAACCTAAAAGATAGTAGACTTTATTTTCTACTTGACTCTTTTAATGGATTGCGTATTCATTGCAGATTAAAGCGGTTTATCTATTGTATTTTATCGGTTTAACATTATTGAAGACTATTGATAATTTATTACGCATTATCTTAGTCATAATATTTCTTCTTGGGCTAGTTGAGCTCACCTTTCTTTCACTTATTCTCTTGAAAAATGATAATATAAATTTGGGACGAGTCGGGGAAGCGAGTGATGGTCACGAAGATAGCATTAGTAGTCCTCACTATTACGTAAAATAGTGTGATAATAATTAAATGAGGACTTTTTATTTGAGTTTGTATAATATCTAGTAGGCGATATTTGTATTTAAACTCACGATTTATGTCGTATTATACCGACAGCAGTTATGTTAATAAGTTGTTTTTAAATTCTGTACCATGTAAGTGTCGACCCAAGATGGGTGATGTATACCTAATTTTGGGGGCGTCACATTACCTGTTAACCTTATTTCTATAGAGATATTTGCTTTTGATGTGATTTTAAGGTTAACTACTCATCATGCCGAAATTGATTACTTTCGTAAGGTTGTTAGTTTTCATATTCCTAAGCAACCTGTTACTCAAATTCAAGCAATCAAACCATTGTAGTCAAACATTTTCATATCAAGCCATGAAGTCATTCGTTTATTATGGATGTCAAGTTTTCTTAGTCCATGTTATGGATTTGAATAAAGACACGTCGATTTGAATAATATTCTGTTGTTATTGATTTTTCTGACGTATTTCTGAAGAATTTCTTGGTTTACTCCCAAAAGATCGATATTAAATTTTGTATCGACTTTGAACCCTAAGACAAACTCATTTCTAAAATCTCATATCGAATGGCTCTATTGAACTTGAGGAGTTAAAATTCAACTATAAATTTGGTACACGAGCCTTTATCTGGTGACTTCCTTTGTGGAATACAAAAGCGGACTCTCCGTAGGGGACACCATATTAGTGCGATAGTAAAGCGATAGGTGTCATTGTAACGTCTTATCCAAGGTTGGGATATGAGTCACGATTGATAACAACCTAAGTCGGTAATCAAAATACGTAGCTTTACAGGCTTAGTTGGTTATTATCGAGATTCGTTGAAGGATATTCTCAAATCACTATTCCATTAACGCAAAATTGACTCGTGAGAGATACAAAATTTGAATGGAGCAAGGAATGTGGGAAGAGCTTGAAGAACTCAAGAGGAGACTCATTTCAAGGACATGTTCTGACCATGCCATCCTGGAAAAGCGAACGTGGTAGCTGACGTGTTGAGTAGAAGATCGTATACAAAGCTGAGTGCGATATTGTCAAAGGCTCATTTCATATAATTTACAAATAATAGAGATGGAGATGAAAACTCTAGGTACCCACGATGATATCTGAGTATAATTGACTTTAATCGATAAAGATAAAGGTTGTTCAAGCTACACACCGGAGCTGATGAATTTGAAGAAGGAGGTGCAAGAAGTTGTTATTTCAAAAGCAAGAATCGGTGAGGTGAGGAAAGCTCAAACCTTCGATTTATTAACCTATTTGAAATTCTCGATCAAATAGGAACTGTGGCCTATAGACTCGTTTTACCGCCAAGTATGACGCGTGTTCATAACGTTTTTCACGTATCGATGTTACGTAAATATGTGGACGACCCGAACTACGTCATTGAGTTAGAACCGAACGAGATAGCCGAAGACTTAACGTATGAAGAGGTACCTGTCAAGATTTTGGATAGGAAGGAGCATGTCCTACGTACGAAGGTCATACCACAAGTTAAAGTTTTGTGGAGAAACCATGCTATTGAGGAAATGACCTGGGAGTTGGAAACGAAAATGAAAGCGAGGTATTCTCATCTTTTGAAACACAGAAGTGCGTCGTACGTCCAATTTGAGGACGAAATTTCATAAGGAGGGGAGGTTGTAAGACCCCAAATTATTAATAAATGAAATTTATTTTCCTCTATTTATTATTTTGAAATAGTAAGGGTCGATTTGATTAATGTGGATAGTTATGGGTAAAATACATGAATATTTCGAATAAGCAAGTGGTTATAAAATATTCATTATTGTTTGGAATATTACGTTTGGTCGTGGAATATTAAATCTTTGTCGGGAATATTAAATGCGACGGTATTGAGATCTTTTGTGGGCCCCATAACTTGAAAGCGATTGGATGAAGAAAACGACAAATATAAGTTGTTTATAAATAACGGCATAGTTATTCTGATTAATCTTTGTTGGAATACCGGTTGGTTAAAACACACTTTATCTGCGTTGTTGAACGGTAGCACACCAGTATTGCACCAATTATTGATTCTTACGTAAAAGGCACTACTCAATAATTGTTACATTAATTCTTTATTCGATATTTTATTTTATTGATTCAATAATTGTTGCGTTGATATTTTATATTCTTTGTTGTTTCATAATTATCATTACACAAGATTTTTTATTATCGAAGCAATAATTCATATTATCTGAATAATATTATTAGATAACATTATTGGCAATGTCTAGAAAGTTACATCTAAGGAGAGGTTTGGTCACCTAATTGCGGCGCCAAGAAGAAGAAATTCTTATTGGAAAGCCCCCTCTTTCTGAACCGCACGGTTGTCAATATTGTGATTACGTAATATTATTTGTGAATAATTAATTATTGATTCATATGATGAGGAAAATATTGATTTTATGTGGATATAGATGGAGAAAAATTTTTAAAATGACAATTGTTGAAAATTAATATTTTATCTTTTTTACGATAAAATAATTCATTTAAATATATTATTTTAATAATATATTAACGGTGATATTTTACAATGAATGTGGGATATATGAGTATATGAGGAGGAAGAGTATTTTTGTTGCATTAAATGATTAACACATGTTTTGTGTGTCGGTGGAGCCCATTTCTTGACTGAAATTTGATTATAGCCTATAAAATTGTCCGTATGTGGATTTCGGTCAATTTCTGTTTGGAATTTGGAAAAACTTTCTTCTGCAAAGTTGTAGAGAATTGAATTTCCTATAAAAAATCATGAGATTCGAATTTTCTGATAAAAGAGCTATTTATTATGAATTATTGAAGTTCTAAGCTCAAAATAATTGATTTTTGGAAGTTTTAATTATTTATATCAACAAAAACGTTTTTATTGTTTTGGTTGGCCCCCATGTGTGTTGTAAACATGCTGATTTCAGAGTCTTGGTTGGCGATGAATATATATATATAATATATTATTATTATATTAAATTTTCTACTTTGGTGTTCTAAGCGATTTCTATATAAATAGGGTGCTTAGGTTAGAATTGAAAATCACACCGAAAATCAAGTTTTCTCTCTCTATATTATCGAGCGTATTCTTGTGAGTATTTTGAGTATACTTTGAGTATTGCTATACGATGCAAGTTCAAGTCATAGCCTATATCCTGGTTTTGAACTAAAGTCTTGTCTTTCGAGGTAAGGGATGCTTATTTTCTTCTCAAATGATATTATTTCTTTAATATCATTATCTTTGAAATATTGGTTGGAACTTTTTATCAAATTTGGAACTTTTTCATGTCGGGGTTACTATTCATGAGTTACTATTCACGAGTTACTTATTCATGAGTTACTATTCACGAGTTACTATTCACGAGTACTATTAATGAAAAGCGTGAAGATGTTTTTTGTGGAATTTCTATCTTTTAGTGTAATGAGTTACTATTCACATATACGGCACTATTCACGTATATCGATACTATTCACGAATCGGCACTATTCAATAGAAAAAATGAAAATTTTTCTTTTCATCTAAAATATCTATTACGGATACTAGCTTTGATTGTATCCATGTTTTGATCATTCTTGAATTTTACACCCCTATGATTATTTTGAGGTATTTTGGGCGTGGATAAAACAAAGTACGAATCCTTAATCCTTAATCCTTGTCATTTTGTTTCACTTTGGATTCGTTTCTTTAAAAATATTTTTCATCATCTTCATCTTAAATGATGATATTATGGAATATCTTTGGCACCAGAGTGCAAAGATGAATGATTTCTCAAGAATATCTTTGGCCCGTAGTGCAAAGATGAGCAGTGTTTAGATGAACATGACCAATCGATGAATATCTTTGGCTGTAGTGCAAAGATGAATATTTGATTCGGATGTATGTTGATTGATGTTACGGGGATAAAAGATAGATTTAATTTTTTTAAATTCATACATAGAAGATAGTAGTTGTATTCTCTACTTAACTCTTCTAATGAATTATTATTTCATTGCGAATATTGGTTTAAAAACTTGTTGTCTCATCAGTATTCTATTATTTTTTTCCTGTTGAAGACTAATGATAATTTGTTGTATATTATCTTAGTCATAATATTCTTTACTGGGCTAGTTAAGCTCACCCTTTTCCTTGTTGTTCCATTTTTCTTCTCAGGAGGTGAGAATGTAGCGAGTACTAGTCGGGGTATAAAATGAAGGTTCTAGAGAGAGTTGTTTAGTAGTCCTCACCATTTTTTTAAAATAATATATCAATAATTGGGATGAGGATTTATTTGGGTATGTATATTGTCTAGAAGACAATAATTGTATTTAAACTCACAATATATATGTTTGTATTATTTTTGCACGACAAATGTATTAATAAAGTTGTAGTTATTTCTGTACCATGTATTTGGCGACTCAAAATGGGTTGGATGGAATGGACCTATTTTGGGGGCGTCACATTATACATATATAAGTTGAGTATATGTCCACAAATTTTGAACCGTTAAAATTGAACGTATGATTTGTTATGAATTTTAAGAGATGACTGATTCAGAAATTAGGTTAATAAATGATTTTGGTGGAAAACTCTAGAATTGAGTGGGCCTCACTTGTGGTTGGTGAAGAAATGTGCTGAATTTATTTCAAATGTGGTGGGTGGGAATAGTAGCGAGTAAAGCCATCAAAGTTGCAGTCAAGTCTGCTAACATTTTCCTATAAATAGAGGGCTAAGTTAGAATTGAAAATCACACCAGAAACAAGTTTTCTCTTCTTCTCTCTCTAGATAATTGAGTGTATTTTGTGAGTATTTAGATACTTTGTGAGTTTCTATTCATCGGTGCAAGTTTCCTTGACCTTATCTACCGATATTCCGGATCGAAATCTTGATATTTTGAGGTAAGGGATGTTATTTTCTTCATATATGATATTATTTCTTCAATATTATTATGCCGAAGTATTGATCTAAATTTTTATCAAATTTGGAACTTTTTGTGTCGGGGTTACTATTCACGTATACGACACTATTCACGAATACGACACTATTCACCGAAAAATGAAATTTTCTTCTTTTTGTCCAAGATGTCTATTATTGTTACTATTATTGATTTTATCCATGTTTTGATATTTATTTTTGAATTCTGCTTCAAAATTGGTATTTATGAAGTATTATTGATCTTGGATAAACTGTTATACGAATCCCTACTATTTGTCCTTCCGTTTCACTGGATTCGTTTTCTTTAAAATATTTTTCATCATCCTCGGTCCTAAATGATGATATTACTAAATATCTTCTACCAGAAGTAGTGCAAAGATAAATGATTAATCGATGAATATCTTTGGCCCGTAGTGCAAAGATGAACAGTGTTGAGATGAACATGACCAACTGGTGATACAAATGAATATCTTTGGCCTGTAGTGCAAAGATGAATATTTGATTAAAGATGTATATTTATTGTTGTTACAGGGATAAAATATTGATGATGGACTTTTAAATCTTAGAAGATAGTAGAACTCATTCTCTACTTGACTCTTCTAATGGATTCTTTTTCTCATTGCGCAGCTTGTTGATCTAAAACTTGTTGGCTATTATATTTTATCGATTTTTCCTGTTGAAGACTAACGATAATTTGTTGTATATTATCTTAGTCATAATATTCTTTATTTGGGCTAGTTGAGCTCACCCTTTTCCTTTTGTTCCATTTTTCTCGGGAGGTGAGAACATAGCGAGAACTAGTCGAGGTGCGGAGTGATGGTTCTAGAAAGATGTTTTAGCGATCCTCACTATTTACGTAAAATAGTGTTTGAATAATTGTAACGAGGACTTATTTGAGTGTGGATATTGTCTAGAAGATAATATTTGTATTTAAACTCACAATATGTGTTGTATTATATTTTACACGACAATTGTATTATTGAAGTTGTAGTTTGCTTTCTGTACCATGTATTTGGCGACTCAGAATGGGTGTTGTATACCTATTTTGGGGGTGTCACAAAGATTATATAGGTAGTGCTCGTAAATATACTCATCAAGTGGATGAGCAAAACCCTGTCTTATGATGACACGAGGTTGTATGTCATTAGACATCTTGTATGATAGTGGCAAAACACCCTTCCAACGTTTGGTTCGCCTCTCCCTATATGATTCACCAAATATAACTACTAAAAGATGTATACAACACACTTGTCTATACTGTTTAGGGAGAACTCCACAGCTAGAGACCACCGTTCTATTCCCTTGTTACCCCCGCTTGACCCAGCTACACTTTTATTACCTGAAAGGAATTGTGAAGGAAAAGGGTGAGCATAACTAGCTCAGTAAAGAATATCATGACTAAAGATAATTAAATTATCAATAGCCTTCATCAATAACAAATCAGAGATTTAGAACATATGGTAGATAATAAAAATTTCAACCATAGTTGCAGCGGAACGAGCAATCCAATAGAAGAGTCAAATAAACAATACAGTCTATTATCTTCTCCATGTTAAAAGTCCACCAACAATGTTTTATCCCTGTAACATCAATTAACAGTTCCTTTCCACAATTATATGAATACCTCATAATTATAATTGTGATTCTAAATTCCTCTTCGTACCCAGGACGAATATAATTTTTATCACATGTCTTTACCTGAAACATCAAAGATCATGGTTATACCAAATCACGCCTCTGCTCATAATCATACTAATAAATTCATCTTTTTGCACTACGGGCCAAAGATATTCATCCATGATTCATCTTCGCACTAATTGGCAAAGATATTCAATAATAGGTCATCTTTTACACTACGGGCCAAAGATATTCATTAACCGTTCATCTTTGTACTACTGGCCAAAGATATTCATCAACAATTCATCTTTGCACTATAGGCCAAAGATATTCCTCAACAGTTCATATTTGCACTACAAGCCAAATATATTCATCAACAGTTCATATTTGCATTACAGGCCAAATATATTAATATCTCAAAGAAATATATAATCATTTCAGAATTTATATAAACAATAATTATAATCATGTTGATCAATTCACCTTTGCACTTAAGCTAAAGATATTCAATTATAAATTCAATGGTCATGATCATACCAGTCACAATTCAACTTTTCACTACTAGCAAAAAAGAACCCTAGTCATGATCATACCAATAATCTACTCATCTTTACACTCCAGTGAAAGAGAATTTCAATATCAGGGTTATAAAAATATGATATATGATAATAAAATCAATATAATCAATATATAGTTTTAATCTCCAGAGTAATATTCATAAATCAACTATAATTTGGTTAGAAAAAGAAACCAATTTTGTAGTGAATAGTACCGTGAATAGTAACTTCGTGAATAAGAACTCATGAATAGTAACTTCGAATAGTAACCTGACAAAAAAGGTAGAAATTCCACAATAAAATCCATACCAATATTTCGGTATAATGATATTGAAAGAATAACATTTCTTAAACTTATAAATAATTTATTTTAATTGTTTACACTTTACTAAATAATGCATTTAATCATCATAAAATGCCAAACTTATAAGATTTCATCACCAATAATAAAAAAACCCTCATCAAAAATCTGCATATACCACATATATGATTCTCAAGCCATAAAATCATATTTTCCAATTTTCTTCCTTCACATAACATATTTAACTCATTTATTCATAACTAGTCCATTTTCATGAAAAAATACCAAATCGGTTCCAAAATATTTTTTTTTTCTTCTCGGGATTTAGCGTAATATAGTCCCATATTGAACATATATTTTTCTTAGAATTTTTAAAATTCATTTACTATTTTCATATATGCCAAAACCGTTTAATATTTAGACATTTATCATAAATTGTACTTTTATCCAAAATTTCGAAATTCAGGAGAGTTCAACGATATTATATAGATGTACTCCCAATAAACATTTCATCAATTTTGGAGTTAACCATAAGGAGTTATAAGGCGTTACTTTTAAAATAGTCTTTTCTCATAAAATTCATAACTCTTAATCTATACATCCAAAAATCACCATTTTTGGACACAATCAATAAAACTCATCAACATATCATTTCAAATTTTTCCAAAATTGTCTGAAGGTCAGAAGAAGTACGAACTGAAAAACATAATAACCCTTAAAATCCCCTATCTCAAAAGAGTAGTACTTCTGACTGGAATATCGGATGAAAAACCGAAGGAAACTTCTACTAAATAACAACTCTCAAAGTATCTAAATACTCTAAAAAATATGCTTGATAATATAGAGAGAAAGAAAACTTGTTTCTGGTGTGATTTTCAATTCTAACTTAGCCCTTTATTTATAGAAAAATTTTAGCAGACTTGACCTGCAACCTGATGGCTTTACCTGCTACTATTCTCACCCACCACATTTGAAATAAAATTCTGCACATTTTTTCACCAACCACAAGTGGGGCCCACTCAATTCTAGAATTTTCCACCAAAATCATTTATAAACCTAATTTCTGAATCAGTCACCTCTTAAAATTCATAACAAATCATATGTTAATTTTTAACGGTTCAAAATTTGTTGCCATATACTCAACTTATATATGTATAACATATCCAAAAATTACAACGATCCAACGGTCGGATTATAAATTATAACTCACACAATATATATCTCAAAAACACTGGTTTAATTTTTAATACCTTCATTCCGACAAAAATACTGATAAAACACTTCAACATTAACTCCTTCATTTTTTACCACAATAAATATATCCAACATTTATATCCACATAAAATAAATATTTTCTTATCATATGAATCAATAATTAATTATTCACAAATAATATTACGAATCACATTTATAATGACAACCAAGTTCCCTCAGAAAGAGGGGCTTTCAATAAGAATTTCTCCTTATTGGCGCCTTGATTAGGTGACCAAACCTCTCTTTGTGAGAACTTTCTAGACATTGCCAATAATGCTATCTAATAATATTATTCAAATAATATGAATTATTGATCCGATAATGGGAAATCTTGTGCGTTGACAATTATTGAAACAACAATAATATAAAATATCAACGCAAAGACAATTATTGAATCAATAAAATAAAATATTGAGCGATAATTACTTTAACAATTATTGAGTATTGCCATCTTATGTAAGGATCAATAATTCAAAATACATGTAAAACCGTGTATACTCTTGAGCAAACACGCGATTCTTGTATTTTAACCAAGGGTATTCCAACAATGTTAATTCATAACGATTACGCTAGTTATTTATAAAAACTTAATTTTGTCGTTTTATTCATTTGTGAGCTTATTCATTATGGGGCCCACAAATGGTCTGTGCAGGTAAATATTTAATACTCCCAATGTAAAAGAATATTCCACGACCAAATGAATATTCCCCGACAACAATGAATATTTTATAACCACTTGTGTATTTTGAAAAAAATTTCATATATCACCCTTAACTTTAACTTTTATCAATTTAACAATTTACTGAATAGTAATTATAAGAAAAATTGAATACTTTTATTTCATAAAATTCGGGGTCTTACAATTTTCATCACCACACATGCTAGACTATCGCACTTGTAGTTTAATGTGCGTATATCACACCATTTTATTATACCACTTTGGTTTCAAAAATGCATATTCAACACATTGTTTACATGTTTAATTTTCCTTCAAAAATCAAAAATTGCCCTTTTCGATTTCTTTCCATTATTATTCTTGTATTATCATCTTTTCATACTCAGATATCCAATATTAGCCATTAGTTAGACACTTTGTATACCAAAGTTTAGAAACACTATTACTCTTAGGCATTTTATCGAGCACGTTATGTGCACACATTAACTTATCTCAACTCTTAATCTTAAATGGTTAATTATGCATAGAATATGATAACACATATCTATACTCATTACATATGTCAAAACATGTTTTTAATCATCAAAATATACCATCACCCAAAATCTTAATTCAAACAGAATTATAAAACTCATCTTCACAATTTCTTTAACAAAACGTTGTTTTCGTTTTTAACGTAACTCCTTCGTTACATGTCCATTTTTGTTCCTTCTTATATAGAATTAACCCTTACTCAGTGTACTACAACCTCATCTAGGCCTTAAAGTCAGACCCTTATCTAAACCAGATTCTGCAATTTATCAACTAGTCTAGAAAATTTCATTTCTGGACATCCTTACTAAACAATTTATTTCGGACCTGATCCGGTCCATAAAATGGCTCCATCTCAAGAGTCTGGCTAGTAAACTTCCATATCTCTGACTTTTCAGGTTTAAAGTTTCTTGATTCAAAACACACGAATTTATATGAATTGTTCAAAGTCGAAAAAGCGTATGAGTTTTGATTTTATGGGCGATTATTTTCCCTTCGGACCAAATTTTACTAAAATAGACATTGCAAGAAATCTACAAAGAGTTTTCATGTGATTCCACTTTCGAATATATCTAACTTCAATATCTTGATTTGATAGAAGGCTCACTTTCTAACTCATTATACCCAAAGAGGTATGAATTTCACAAGATCATCCCACAATTACTCAAAACCTCACAATTTTGTTCTTCAAATTTTCTTTCCATTTCATTTTCTTTCTTGAATCCTCTTGTTTGATTCTTGATAATCCAAGATTAAACCAATACAAACAAGATTAAACATGATCTACTACCCTAGAACATAAATCTACCCAAAAAAATCAAAGATTAAATAAGAGTTTAGAAATTACCTTCTTCTAGCTTTTTTTTTCTTCTTCTTCTTCTTCTTCTTCTTCTTCTTCTTCTTCTTCTTCTAGCTCATCTCAATTCCTCTATTTCTCTCTATCTCTCTCAATTTCTCTATTTCTCTCTTCCACCAAGACTCTTGCTATAAAAAAACTCTAGGATTTCTTCTTGTTTAACTCCTCATTTGGGTAATAGTTATGTTAATAATTAATATAATAGTAACCCCCACTAATAACATAAGGCTTATGTTACAAAACTCTTACATGCATGACCAATATCACATTAAGCCATCTTAGTAGCATAACCTCACTTTTCCATCATTAGTTAAGCAATCCAATGGTTAGGCTATTCATTATATACTATTATTACTTTACTATGACATATAACATATTTCTAATGTCACACTTAAATAATTTAAAATTATTTTATTAGTACAATCAATTAAACTTTAATAATAAAATGCATATCAATTATAAAATTATCTATCAAATTATAACGCTTAATTAAATTAAGCCATAACCACCAACATCAATGATTTATTATTCAATAAATAAATCAACTCAAATATTTATCTAACTCAAATAAATATTTTAATTAATTATAAAAATCACATTCGTTACATTTTCCCTCCTTATTAGGATTCCGTCCTCGGAATCACCGAAATCTCCCTTACCTAGTTTTCATCTCGTCTCTTTTAGAAGTCTATTGTAGAATAACTTCAACGCATTACCTTAACATAGGTTCTATATTTTCTGTTCCTCTCAACAATTCTTGAAAGTTTTTATTTCATAACATTCACTTGAACTCAATTATATTTTGAGTATTATATATTCTTTAACCCATTCATTTCCTTCTCTAAGGATCGTTATCATAAATACTTAGGATATTACACACTCCCCGACTAGTCTCAGCTACATTCTCGCCTCATGAGAAGAACAATGTGTTGAGAGAGTGCATATTTTGATTTGATGTTTAAAGTAAATGCTCATGATTATATGTAAAGTCCTTCAACGAATATATGTACAAGGACTTAGTGATAGATCAAATTTGTTAGGTTGATCTAAGCTTTTAATGTTTATCATTCTGTAAATGAATGTATAGATAAAGAGATCAAAGATGTTAGGTTGATCTATGTCTTGAAATGTAATAGGTAGGCTTCAACAAAATAGTAGTCTATTGAGCTGATCAAGAGTTTGCAGAAGCCAAGGAAGAATTGTAGAGCATCGAGGATCGTAGTATGTCTGCCTTGAAAGGCCTCTCCGGAAATCGTAGAGTGGTCCCAACATTTGCCGAGCCAACTCAGAGATCGTAGTGTGCTCTCGAAAATGTAGAGTTTGCAAGACAAGCAAGTAAAGATTGTAGTGTGCCAGTCCTTAAGAGAAATCGTAGTGTTCTCGTTTGTTATTGACGGATCAAGCACCAAGGTGGCAAGACACCACGATCTGAATCGTAGAGTATCATCTGCCTGTGTCAGAAGCATCGAGCCCTAACCATTTGTTTTAAAGATAAATCTCAACAAATGTGGAATGAGTTATAAACGTTGAAGTCCTCACCCGTCCCAATGATATAAAAGATATCCTTAGTATACAACAAAGAAACGTATTGAAGAAGCTAAGGAAAGTACCATTGGTCAGAGGAAAACACCTTTTCAGGTGTTAGGTGAGAAAGCAGTCTGCTGTGTCAGTGGGCCAGAATATAATTCACAAGATGTGCAGAAAAGTCTCCATCAAAGTTCAGAAATGTCAAACGCATTTAATGCTTCAACGAATGTCTTCAACAGATAGATTTCAAGGATCATATATATGCAAAACATCTGCAGGTGATTCAAGTAAGCAATCATTTGAACAAAACGCTCAAGAACACTCAACGCTCGACTCTACGATCTAAAAAAGAGAAAGCTTGCTCAGCTACTCAGTTCTTTTGAACAAGAGCTTAACGACAACTGAGTAGCAACAATCAAGAACTCATCAACTACCAATTAAGTGAAGTAAGAAGTTCCAAGTCAGAAGGACTTGAAGAGTTCTAAAGTGAACTGTGAAGAACCAAGTCTTCTGGACTTGAAGAGTTCAAGAGTGAACTGAGAAGTGCCTATACTACTGTTATAGAAGGAATCTGTGAGATCCAGAAAGTGTAAATAATATCCTTAGTGGATTTCCTACTCGAATAGTAGAAGAGTGGACTAGGAGCTTTAAGTGCTCTGAACCACTTAAAACTGCTGTGTCTATTGCATTCTTGCTATAACTGCTATAACTGTTATAACTGGGAAAGAACAATAGAGAAATGGTACACTCCTCACAAATCATGAAACACAAGGACACATAGAAGAATGAGAATCAGTTTAACAGAAGGAACAATAGAGAAAAGGTACACTCCTCACAAATCATGAAACACAAGGACACAAAGAAGAAAGAGAATCAGTTTAACAGAAGAATGACTAAAGTCCACAAAAGTCCAAATGGAGGAAGAATCCTCATACACACACAAGCATGCATCATATTAGATGTTTTGTGTGCAATAAGGTTGGTCACAAGGCAACAAAATGCTATTATAATCCTATGCATGTGAGACCCAAAATCAAGCAAATTTGGGTTCCCAAGGGTACTAACAAAGTAGGACCCCTGCAAGTATAGGTACCAAAATGAAAGTTTAATGTTACCACGGGAACAGAGCTCCGCGATCACAACCTGGTATCTGGACAGTGGATGCTTGTTGGGTAAAATCTAATTACGCACAACACGCAAGTATACGTGGTCAACAAGTAATATAATAGTAAGTAGAGTATCGTTCCCACGAGGAATTGTTTAATAAAAATCACCAAGTACTAACCCGTAACCAACTCAATCTTATTTAAACGAATGAATTTCAAATTATATAATTAAACTACTATTAAATTCCACTAGTTAAATTAAGATTACAGAGATTTAAAATCACAACTTCACTTATTGCTTCATTTAAGTTAACACACTTCTTATCCATTATTCTCTATCCTGAATTGTTAATCAATAACACTAAAGCAAATAAAACCACCTCTCGATGCATAATACCCATACTCACTTAAATCCACATATGATAGAATTAAGCAAGACACCCTAATTAACTAATCCACTAAATCTCTATGTGAATTACAAATAAAAAGGATTTAAAGCAGAAGTTCTCTATAAGATTACATATGGCGTAAAGGCATATCTCTATCCTAAACACGAATCATGAATTCTATCTATGCAGAAATCACAAACACATGCCATCATGATCAGATCTAAATCTATACTTCATCTCTCGAGTTCATATAGATTATCACGGTAATTGTTATCTAGGCAATTAAGCAATTTAGTCCAAATCACAATAGACAATCCTCATGATAGAACATAATAATTGATAGCGAAACATATTAAAATAAACTACACATTCAGATCTATTGTAATCTCAAACAAAGAATTAGTTCATTGAATTAAAACTAAGAATCCACACTTGAATACACATTAAAAGATAAAAATAAGAGTAGAGTAAAGAATAAATCTGTTGTCAGCAAATCTCCATCTTCCTCAAGCTCCTTCTCTTGATCTTCAACGGTCTCCAAGTTGTTTCAATCCCCAAATCTCATAAGAACTAGGATTTTGCTCCTAATATACTATATTCTAATCTAATGGAATCCTCCAAAACTAGCCTATATATCCTCCCTTTTATGCCTCTCATCATGTATTTATAGTTCTAATGGATACCCTAGCATGTTAGGCAACTAAGAATCCTATTCTAGCTCAAATTGGACACCAAATAACCCAAAACAGCTATCCCCTCATCGACCCGGTAGCCACGCCATCCCTAACCCATTTTAGGCGCCCCGCATATATAGTGCGAGAAATTTTGTGGCCCAGTAGCCCCCATATGTATATATCATGCGGTCCGCTACTACTATTTTTTTCTTTGCGATGTCCTTTGGTAAAAAATACATAACTTTTGACCCGCTAGGAGTTACGGAGCATGCCACCTATCAAATCAAAGATATCGACGAGGTCTACAACTTTCATTCTTTGACAATTGATAGATTCGAGCTGGAGCAAGGTGGAAAGCGAGCTTGAAGTAGATGCTATGTAAATGGTAAGCATGACAACTCTTAACTTTGATCATTGTTGATAAAAAGGTCATAACTCTCGCATCCGAGCTCTGATTGGGATGATTCAAGATGTTCCAGAAAGATACGATGTAGATCAACAATGTAATCCAAGTTCCAAGAAAAGAACATGCATCCAACGTAGTGTTAAAAGTCCTTCAATCTTTCCTTCTTGAATTTGCTTGCATATTTTAGTCCAAAAGATGTCCAAATTGCTTTTCCTTGCTTCTTCATGCCAATGTCGTGTCATAGCCTACAAAATAACATAAAATGTATGTAATGCACACATAATGCATGTAAAGTAACTACGAAACATAGATTTAAGCAACTAATTCAAGTAATAGATACCAGATAAGTAGGTATAAAACCTACTTATCAATGCTCAAGGCACATGACTGAGAACAAAGCCTTTCTATCTAACTACATAGAAAATGAGGGTCCCTCAGTCATCTTTGGAGACAATGGCTCAGGCAAGATAAGAGGATATGGCTCAGCTAGGAATGGTGCAGTGTCCTTTAGTAAAGTGGCCTATGTGGAAGGACTACAACACAATCTTCTGAGCTTTAACCAACTCTACGACAAGGGTCATCAAGTAACATTCCTCAACAATCAATGTCAAGTCAGAGATTTGAAGACATCTACTATAAAGCTAACCGAAATAAGAGAAGGAAATGTTTATACAATAAATCTTGGACAACTAAGCTTAGACGAGACAATATGCTTTCTGGCTAAAGCATCTGAAGAAATGAGCTGACTATAGCATATGAGACTGTCTCATCTCAATTTTAAGAGCATGTCCAAATTGGCCTCAAAAGATCTAGTTGCAGGCTTACCCAAGTTCAACTTCATCAAAGAAAGGCCATGCAATGCCTGTCATCTTTGAAAGGAGACCAGAAGCTCATTCAAGAGCAAAACTGTCAACTCAATTGACAAGCCCCTACAGCTGCTTCACATGGATCTATTTGGGCCAATTCCAACAACGAGCCTTGGAGGGAAGAGATACTCACTAGTCGTAGTGGACGATTACACCAGATTCACTCGGGTATTCTTTCTAACCTCGAAAGATGAAACAAGCTCCCAACTGATCAAGATGTTCAGACTAGTGATGAACGAGAAAGGGGAGAAAATCAAGGCTATAAGGAGTGATCATGGCAGAGACCTCGACTTCTCAGAAATGGACCCGATTACGCACGCAGAACAATATAGCATCGATCGCCATAACTTCTCGACTCCACGAACTCCTCAACAAAATGGAGTAGTGAGAGAGAAAGAATAGAAACGTTGATAGAGGTGGAAGAATTCTACTAGCGAAATGACCCTCTGCTGAATATACGGGCGAAGTGATCAACACTGCATGCTACACTCAGAACAGATCACTGATACACTCTACGATTAAGAAGACTCCCTACGAACTATGGAAAGGAAGAAAACCAAATGTCAGCTACTTCCATGTATTTGGCTGTGCATGCTACATTCTCAACAATGGAAAGTTGTATTTGATAAAGTTCCAACCCAAGTCAGATGAAGGAATCTTTCTTGGGTATGCCACAGACAGTAAGGCCTACAGAGTGTTCAACAAGAAGACACTGAGTGTTGAAGTCTCGATTCACATCATCTTTGATGAGACATACTTAGACAAAATAGTGCCTCAAGACACTATTATCGACAGTTCAGACACTACGAATGAGGTCGTCGAGCTAAACACTACGATCATAGTTCCAGATAGTGAAATCCTTGAGCAAAGAAATGAGATCGTAGAGAGGCCTACGCAAGACAACGAACTTCCACATCAAGAAATAGAAATAGATCTTGAAGATCTAAGACAAGAAGGCATCAGGACAGATGTCCCAACATGAAACAGATGGGCAAGAGATCACACTCAAGACTTAATCATTGGAGATCCTAGTGCAATAGTCAAAACAAGAGCTGCCACCCAAAATGAATGTTTTTATCTAAGCTTCCTGTCACAAATGGAACCTAAGAAGATAGAGGATGCTATGGAAGACTCCAGCTAGATAGAAGCCATGCAGGAAGAACTTAATCAGTTTGAAAGAAGCAAAGTATTGAGATTTGTACCAATACCAAAGAGTCATCCTGTCATTGGAACCAAGTGGGTCTTCAAAAATAAGATGGATGAAGATGGAGTAATAACCAGGAATAAGGCAAGACTAGTGGTCAAGGGTTACTCTCAGGAAGAAGGCATTGACTACGATGAGACATTTGCACTTGTTTCCAGTCTAGAAGCCATCCTAATATTCATTGCCTTTGCTGCTCACATGAAATTCAAGGTCTTTCAGATGGATGTCAAAAGTGCATTCCTGAATGGTGATCTTCAAGAAAAAGTCTATGTAGAGCAACCTCCAGGTTTCATCAA
The DNA here is from genome assembly GCA_020205615.1 of Panax quinquefolius. Taxonomy (NCBI): domain Eukaryota; kingdom Viridiplantae; phylum Streptophyta; class Magnoliopsida; order Apiales; family Araliaceae; genus Panax; species Panax quinquefolius. Next base: position 68,895,290 of record CM035162.1, read on the forward strand.
TCCATCTCTTTCTAATTATGTTTATTGATTAGAGCCTTATATGGTCTTAAACAAGCACCTAGAGCATGGTATGAAACACTAACTAACTTTCTTATTGAAAATGGGTTCACTAGAGGTAAAATAGATACAACATTATTTCTTAGAAAGCATAAAGACAAAGTCTTATTAGTTCAAATATATGTTGATGACATTATTTTTGGATCTACTGATGAAAAGTTATGCAAGAGATTTTCCAAGCTTATGCAGAGCAAGTTTGAAATGAGCATGATGGGTGAGCTGAACTTCTTCCTTGAGTACGCAAGTGAAGCGGTGATCGATGAAGGAATCTTCATAAACCAAGCCAAGTACATTAAAGACTTACTTAAAAAGTATGGCATGGAATCAGCCTCTCCAATAAAAACCCCAATTGCTCCAGTAACCAAGCTTGACAAAGATGAAAAAGGTAAAACTATTGAAATAACTCAATACAAAGGTATGATAGGCTCTCTTCTATATCTGACTACTAGTAGACCAGACATAATGTTTGCAACATGCATATGTGCTAGATTTCAAGCTAATCCTAAGGAATCACACTTAACTGCTGTAAAAAGGATTTTCAGATACCTCAAGGGCACACCTCACTTGGGGCTTTGGTATCCCAAGGAGTCCTCATTTGAACTAACGGGATATCTGATCTTGACTTTCCAGTTACAAAATAGATGTAAAAAGTACCCGATGGCACCGTCAAATTTGCTAGGAAATAGACTTGTGTCCTAGTTTAGCAAAAAGCAAAACTCAGTATCTACTTCAACTGCGGTGAGGTTTAATACATTCTTTCTTTGGCATTTCTTTGTGCTTTCGAGATCCTATGGATGAAAAATCAGCTAGCAGACTATGGGTTTGAATTCAAATCTATACATGTTCACTGTGATAACACAAGTGCCATAATAATAACTCATTATCCTGTCATGCATTTTAGGACTAAGCATATATAAATAAGGTCTCATTTCATTATGGATCATGTGAAAAATGGAACCATATCTTTAAAATATATCCCTACTCAAAATCAACTTGCTAATGTCTTTACAAAGCCTCTAGATGAAACCAATTTTAACAAATTAATAAGTGAGCTAGGCATGCTTAATTTACAACCATAAAATCTATGCTCTAGTTTGTGCTAACCATGCAGATATAAAGGCTATGTTCGAAATCGTAGACATGATCAAAGGAAGTCTACAATCGTAGAGCTCCAGTGACATGAAAGACAATGATCGCAGTGCAGACTCAACGATCGCGGAGCTCCATCAACAAAACAAAGGAGCATCCTGTGATGATAAAGTTCAACAAAACAAAGCAATCTTTCTGATAAGCGCCTCAAGAACAAACCTAACCCTTGATTCACTCTATGAGGTTGGCCCTTCCTGAGCTACCTAAATCCGAGAAGAATGCTGAGTCAAAAGTTCATCACAAGGACTCGAGCAGACTCGACGATCGTAGTAGAGACTCGACGATTGCAGAGAAGACTCGACGAATGTAGAGCAGACTCGACGATGGCAGAGCAGACACGACGATTGCAGAGCAGAATTGACAAGCATAAAGACTACCTCAACGATCGTAGTCATCCAAAAGGATACATTAGCTTAGAAAGAGCTAAGGGCATATCAGTACATTCCTCATCAGTCAAACTCGTAGAGCCAAGCAGAATTTGACACATGCCCCACTAAGCAAATGGAGAGAGGGAAGTTACAAGTACAGTTTAAAAACACCTTTTTGAAATCAGAAGTTCAAAAAGCTCATCTCTATATATCTCTCTCTACAAGAAACCCTAACCTTCCGAAATGCTCAAATAATCATACACAGTGCAAAGAAATCAATGGAAGCTTCAAACGTCATCTCTGGTTACAAACTCTATTTTGAAGAGTTCAAGACAACTAACCCCAATTTTCTCAAAACTCTGTCTCTGATAAAGAAATCTGGTCTTGAAGAGGCCCTGGGAACGAGCACATGGATCTACCCTAAGCTGATAAAAGAATTCTACAGAAATGGTATGTTCGAGAACGACGTCATCACTACGAGGGTCAGGGACGTGGAAATCAAGCTCAAGGCTGGGGACATAAATCTAGCCCTAGGTTTCAAATCAAAAGGGTTTTCATTCATAGAGGGCATCAATTTCCATGAAGGACTTAAGAGAATGCACCACAAGAAGTTTCCCACTGTCAAAGGGTACAAGAAGAAAGAGTTCTCTCAGAGGTATGAATTTTTGGCAGACATTGTTGTGAAATGCATATGCTGCAAGAGCTCCGGCCATGACTCTGTAAACGAAGTGCAACTCAAGCTCATGACAACCATAAGTTTTGGGATTCAACTCAACTATGGAGACCTACTACTTGAATGGATTGGGAAGTGGATACTTAGCTCGAAGAAGTCAAAGAGCTCTAGAAAGATGCTCTACGGGTGATTCATAAGTATCATCCTATAGTCTAATTTGGGTGATAAGATTAGGGATGATGAAGGAGAGTCCATCAATCTGAACAGAAGAATGAATCAGCAGCTGTTCGAGAACTGGAAAAGGAATCCAGCAGAGAATGTAAGAATGATGTCTGAGTCCAGTGGAAGGACATGTGATACAAAGGAATCAGGGATTCCAGGAAATATGTCTGTTGTCAAGGAGACTAAAGAAGAAGAGGAACAGATCAACAAAGAAGAACCCATTTCTTTAGTCAGAAAAAGTAAGGGCAAAAGAAAGCTAAAGACTCAAATGGTAGAAGAACCTCAAGGGTCAACCACTGATATACCTCAAGAGTGTTCTGACATTGAAACTCTGAGGATTTTGAGAAGGAAAGAACAACAGGCTGAGGCAGATGAAGATAGAGCTACCATCTCTCAACTGTTGAAGAAGAATAAACACATTCACAAATCCAAGAGGCCATCTGTCTCTTCGATCATAGAGTCTCTACCGATCATAGAGACCAGACTGGACTCCTCTCCCAAAGAAGTTGCTGCAACAGACTTTCAAACTGATGGACCACTCAGAGCTAAAGCTAAAGAGAGTCCTAAGGTTGTGGCTAAGCCTAGGAAACCAAGAAGAAAATTGGTCAAAAAGTACATCCTCATCAATGAAGGAGTACTTAAAGAAGAAGATAAAAAGATAGCTTCTGAGAAGGAGTTATCCAAGGCAAGCCAGAAGGAAATAGCTTAAGCTGAGGGGGAGCTACCTGAATTTCTCACTCTAGAGAATGCTCCAACTGAGGGGGAGCTATTTGAAATGCAAATGGATGATCATGTTGAGGGGGAGCCTCATGATATCCCTATGGTAGTAGAAGCTACACTTGAGAAAGATGAGAGAGCATCAGAGCAAGAAAGTCAAAAGGAGGTCATTGATGTAGTGGAATCCTCGAAAGAAGACAGAGAAGAAGAAAATGATGAGATCGAGATTATAGCTGTGGGCTATAATGGGTATATGAGATCAAGGATTCCTCCTCCAAGGCAGTATCACCATCAGACTCCATAATCTAGTCATCAAACTCAACGATCTGATGGTGAGCCAATTATCATGGCTCAACCATTAAGGAGTCAAGGGCCAACTCTTAGCTCACAAGAAGTGACCACCACAAGTTTATGAATGCCAATTAGAGATCCTGTATTCATGAATATGCATGATCACAATCCAAGACTAAGTCAAAGCGAGTTGGAAGATCTAGCCAGGAGAGACGAAGCCAACAGGAAAAGAAGGGCTGAGGAGTATGCCAATCCTCCACGAGGCAAATGGCCGAAGAAATAGAGATAAGTTGAAATTTAATTCTTATTGATGTAGCCAAACTTAAATGTAATATCTATCATCAATCATCAATTAATTCATGCTTATTCTCTAGAAATTTCAGCTGCTCACTGAAATATTAAGTTATATTTACTTTCTAGTAATTGCATCTAGAAATTGATAATCATGACAACAAATCTCCTTGGTTATGTCAACATCAAATAGGGGGAGATTGTTGGGAGAGTACATATTTTGATGTGATGTTTAAAGTAAATGCTCATGATTATATGTAAAGTCCTTCAAGGAAAATATGTACAAGGACTTAGTGATAGATCAAATTTGTTAGGTTGATTTAAGCTTTTAATGTTTATCATTCTGTAAATGAATGTATAGATAAAGAGATCAAAGATGTTAGGTTGATCTATGTCTTGAAATGTAATAGATAGGCTTCAACAAAATCGTAGTCTATTGAGCTGATCAAGAGTTTGCAGAAGCCAAGGCAAAATCCTAGAGCATCGAGGATCGTAGTATGTTTGCCTTGAAGGGCCTCTCCGGAAATCGTAGAGTGGTCCCAACATTTGCCGAGCCAACTTAGAGATCATAGTGTGCTCTCGAAAACGTAGAGTCTGCAAGACAAGCAGGTAAAGATCGTAGTGTGCCAGTCCTTAAGAGAAATCGTAGTGTTCTCGTTTTCTATTGACGGATCAAGAACCAAGGTGGCAAGACACCACGATCTAAATCGTAGAGTATCATTTGCCTGTGTCAGAAGCATCGAGCCTTGACCATTTGTTTTAAAGATAAATCTCAACAAATGTGGAATGGGTTATAAATGTTGAAGTCCTCACCAGTCCCAATGATATAAAAGATATCCTTAGTATACAATAAAGAAACATATTAAAGAAGCTAAGGAAAGTACCATTGGTCAGAGGAAAACACCTTTTCAGGTGTTAGGTGAGAAAGCAGTCTATTGTGTTAGTGGGGGCCAGAATGCAATTCAGAAGATGTGCAAAAAAGTCTCCATCAAAGTTCAGAAATGTCAAACGCATTTAATGCTTCAATGGATGTCTTCAACGGATAGATTTCAAGGATCACATATATGCAAATCATCTGCAAGTGATTCAAGTAAGCAAGCATTTGAACAAAATGCTCAAGAACACTCAACGCTCGACTCTACGATCTGAAAAAGAGAAAGCTTGCTCAGCTACTCAGTTCTTTCGAATAAGAGCTTAACGGAAACTAAGTAGCACCAATTAAGAACTCATCAACTACCAATCAAGTGAAGTAAGAAGTTCCAAGTCAGAAGGACTTGAAGAGTTCTAAAGTGAACTGTTAAGAACCAAGTTTGCTGGACTTGAAGAGTTCAAGAGTGAACTGAGAAATACCTAGACTGCTGGTCTAGAAGGAATCTGTGAGATTCAGAAAGTGTAAAAGATATCCTTAGTGGATTTCCTACTCGAAGAGTAGAAGAGTGGACTAGGAGCTTTAAGTGCTATGAACCACTTAAAACTGCTGTGTCTATTGCATTCTTGCTATAACTGCTATAACTATTATAACTGCATCACTCTCACTAACTCACTATATCTAAAAAGGGAGATCAAACAAATCTTAATTCCGCTGTGTTTGAATCATTATCAAAACTAACAAAGTAAAACGAAAAGAATTTTAAATATCTATTCAACCCCCCCTTCTAGATAACTATTGTGCCTCAGAGAACTAACACAATGTAACCAAAAGGAAAAGGGTGAGCTCAACTAGCCCAGTAAAGAATATTATGACTAAGATAATGTAGAGTAAATTATCATTAGTCCTCAACAGGAAAAAATCTGATAGAATACAATAGACAACAAGTTTTAGATCAACAACTGCAGCGGAAACAACAATTCATTAGAAGATTCAAGTAGAGCATGATATCTAATATCTTCTATGATTTACAAGTCCATCATCAATATTTTATCCCTGTAATACCAATCAATAATAATTTCAGATCAACGAATTATCCATGCACTTCGGGCCAAAGAAGACTTTCACCACAAACTTTTATCTGTAACATTAAAGGTTATGATTATACTAGTACACAATTCCTGGTGATAATCATACCAAGAAATAGTCCATATTTGCACTACGGGCCAAAGATGACTTTCAACACAATATAAGCATGAGGATGATGACAATGATATAAAAAATTAATCAAGTGAGATCAATGATAAATATTAATGATTTATAATTTAATTTATCCAGAGTTCAAGAATGTCTAAATTGTCAACATGATAACTAATTGTGGAGTAAAATTCAAGAATGACTTTTATGTATCAAAAATAATTTAAACAGAAAAGAAATTAAATTCTATTGTGAACAATACTCATGAATAATATCGTATGAATAGTACCGTATGAATAGTACACATGAATAGTACCTTATGATTAGTATCCCGACATGAAAAGATTAAAATTTAATAAGAAAGTTCAAACTAATATTTTAGTGAAATGATATTAGATGAAGCGCAAATCTTAAGGAATTTCTAATCATTTCAGGAATTATAGAAGCAATACTTACCATAGTAAATTTAAATTTAGGAATATGAAATGAAATAATGTCACTTACATAATATGGAGTATGAAAGAAAATGATATCCGTTACGAGTATGGAAGGAAATAATATCATTTACGAGTATTGAAAGAAAATAACATCCTTTACCTTAGTAGGAAAGTAGTTATGTCTGGAATAACAGAGATTATGTTGAGGAAATCTTTCACTGTTATCAACACTCAAAATATCCTTATACTCACAAGAAATACGCTCAATATTATAGAGAGAGAATTTTCTGATTCTGGTGTGAGTTTCATTGTTTAACTAAGCAACATATTTATAAGAAAATGCTAGCACACCAGGAATAACAAATTTTACATACGCACATTATGACGCCCCCAAAATAGGTCCATTCCATCCAACCCATTCTGAGTCGCCAAATACATGGTACAGAAATGACTACAACTTTATTATTACAACATATAAACTGTGAGTTTAAATACAAATATTGCCATCTAGACAATATCCACACGCAAATAAATCCCCATCATAATTATTGATACATTATTTTACAAAAATGGTGAGGACTACTAAACAACTCTCTCTAGAACCTTCATTCCATACCCCGACTAGTACTCGCTACATTCTCGCCTCCTGAGAAGAAAAATGGAACAAAAAGGAAAAGGGTGAGCTCAACTAGCCCAGTAAAGAATATTATGACTAAGATAATATACAACAAATTATCGTTAGTCTCCAACAGGGAAAAATCTAATAGAATACAATAGACAACCCGGTTTTAAATCAACAATCTGCGTGAAACAACAATTCATTAGAAGAGTTAAGTAGAGAATGCAAACTACTATCTTCTATATATGAATTTAAAAGTTCATCGTCGATATTTTATCCTGTAACATCAATCAATATATATATGGAATCAAATATTCATCTTTGCACTACAGGCCAAAGATATTCATCAGTTGGTCATGTTCATCTAAACACCTGTTCATCTTTGCACTACGGGCCAAAGATATTAATCAGTCGGTCATGTTCATCTCAACACCTGTTCATCTTTGCACTACGGGCCAAAGATATTCATCAAGAAATCATTCATCTTTTACTACTGGCCAAAGATATTGATAATATCATCATTTAGGACTGAGGATGATGAAAAATATTTTAAAGAAAACGAATCCAGTGAAACAAAAGAACAAATATTAAGGATTCGTATTTTAAACAATCCAAGTTCAAAAATACTTCATAAGTAATCAGAGTGGAGTAAAATTCAAGAATGATCAAAACATAGATACAATCAAAGCTAGTATCCATAATAGATATTTTGGACAAAAAGAAGAAATTTCATTTTTCGGTGAATAGTGCCAGTATCGTGAATAGTCAGTAGTATCGTGAATAATAGAACTCAGACACCAAAAGATAGAAATTTCACAAAAAAAAAACATCTTCACGCTTCATAAATAGTACTCGTGAATAGTAACTTCGTGAATAGTAACTCATGAATAGTAACTCGTGAATAGTAACTCGTGAATAAGTAACCCCGACATGAAAAAGTTCCAAATTTGATAAAAAGTTCCAACCAATATTTCAGCATAATGATATTGAAGAAATAATATCATTTGAGAAGAAAATAACATCCCTTACCTCGAAAGACAGTACTTCTAGTTGAAACACCAGATATAGGCTTTGACTTGAACTTGCACCGTATAGCAATACTCAAAATATACTCAAAATACTCACAAGAATACGCTCGATAATATAGAGAGAGAAAACTTTAGTTTCTGGTGTGATTTTTAATTCTAACCTAAGAACCCTATTTATAAGAAAATGCTTAGAACACCAAAGCAGAAAATTTAATATAATAATATATTTATAAAAATTTGTCTACGCCAACCTTTGAGAATCTGAAATCAGCAACCTAACACATGTAAAATGAGGCTCATACATCTAAAAAACGTTTTTGTTAATTAAAACTTCCAAAAATCAATTATTTCGAAACTTTGGAACTTCAATAATTCATAACAAATAGCTCTTTTATCAGAAAAATTCGAAACACGTGACTTTCCATAGGAAATTCCATTATCTACAACTTTCTGGAAGAAATTTTTCCAAATTCCAAATGAAATTTAACCAAATCCTTAAGCAGGCGATTTTTTACAAGCTATAATCAAATTTCGATCCGATAATTGTGTCCACCAACACACAAAATATGTGTTAAACATTTAATGCCACAAAAATACTCTTCCTCCTCATATACTCATATATCCCACATTCATTATAAAAATATCACCCATTAATATATTATTAAAATAATATATTTAAATGAATTATTTTATCGAAAAAGATAAAATATTAATTTTCAACAATTGTCACATTAAAAAATTTCTCCATCTATATCCACATAAAATCAATATTTTTCTCATCATATAAATCAATAATTAATTATTCACAAATAATATTACTGAATCACAATCTTCGGCAACGAGTAGTTCCCGAAAAGAGGGGCTTTCTAATAAGAATTTCTCCTTCTTGGCCTAGCAATTAGGTGACCAAACCTCTCCTTAAATGAACTTTCTAGACATTGCCAATAATGTTATCTAATAATATTATTCGGATAATATGAATTATTGCCTCGATAATGGAAAATCTTGTGTAAAGACAATTTATTGAAACAACAATAATATAAAATATCAATCAAAGCAATTATTGAATCAATAAAATAAAATCTTTGAGCAATAATTCTTCGTAACAATTATTGAGTAGTGCCTTCTTACGTAAGAATCAATAATTGGTGCAATCTGCGTATCTCTTGTTTCGCCAACGGCGTATTAGTGTGTTTTAACCACCGGGTATTCCAACAACTACGCCTCAAGTTATTTATAAAACAACTTATATTTATCGTTTTCTTCATCCAATCGCTTTCCGTTATGGGGCCATAAAAAGATCACAGCCGTCGTCACGAATATTCCCAAGCGATGATCGAATATTCCACGACCAAACGAATATTCCCAAACAATAATGAATATTTTATAACCACTTGCTTATTCGAAATATTTGCGTATTTTACCCATAACTATCCACATTAATCAAATCAACCCTTACTATTTCAAAATAATAAATAGAGGAAAATAAATTTCATTTATTAATAATTTGGGGTCTTACAACCTCCCCTCCTTATGAAATTTTGTCCTCGAAATTGATATACGTACCTGGTGTTTCGAAAAGATGAGAATACCTCGCTTTCATATCCGTTTCCAACTCCCAGGTCATTTCCTCAATAGCATGGTTTCTCCACAAAACTTTAACTTGTGGTATAACCTCGGTACATAGGACATGCTCTTTCCTCTACAAGATCTTGACAGGTACCTCCTCGTACTTTAAGTCTTCGGCTATCTCGTCCGGGTTCTAACTTCAATAGCGTGGTTCGGGTCATCCACATATTTACGTAACATCGATCGTGAAAAAACGTTATTAACACGCGTCATACTTGGCGGTAAAAGCGAGTCTATAGGCCACGGTTCCTATTCGATCGAGAATTTCAAATGGATTAATAAATCGAAGGTTTGAGCTTTCCTCACCACACCGATTCTCGCTTTTGAAATAACAACTTCTTGCACCTCCTTCTTCAAATTCATCAGCTTTGTTGTGTAGCTTGAACTGCTTTAACTTTATCGATTAAAGTCGATTATACTCGTATATCATCACGTGGGTACCTAGAGTTTTCATCTCCATCTCTATTATTTGTAAATTATCTGAAATTAGTCTTTGACAATATCGTATTTTCGTGCTTATATCGATCTTCTACTCAACACGTTAGCTACCACGTTCGCTTTTCGGGATGGCATGGTCGAACATGTCTTTGAAATGAGTCTCCTCTTGAGTTCTTGAAGCTCTTCCCACATTCCTTGCTCCATTCAAATTTTGTATCTCTACGAGTCAATTTGCGTTAATGGAATAGTGATTCGAGAATATCCTTCAACGAATCTCCGATAATAACCAACTAAGCCTAGAAAGCTACGTATTTCGATTCTGAGGCTTAGGTTGTTCTCAAGCGTGACTCATATCCCAACCTTGGATAACACGTTACAATGACACCTGTCGGTTTACTATCGCATTGAATATGGTGTCCCCTACGAGATGCGGCTTCGGTGAATTCCACAAAGGAAGTCACCGGATAAAGGCTCAGTACCAAATTCTATAGTTGAATTTTAACTCCACGAAGTTCAATAGGAGCCATTCGATATGAGATTTTAGAAATGAGTTTTGTACCGGTTCAAAGTCGATACAATATTTAATATCGGTCTTTGGGAGTAAGCCAACAAATTCTTGAAATACATCGGAAAAATCAATAACAACAGAATATTATTCAAATCGGCGTGTCTTTATTCAAATCCATAACATAGACTAAGAAAACTTGACATCCATAATAAGCGAATGACTTCATGGCGATATGAAAATGTTTGACTACAATGGTTTGATTGCTTGAATTGAATAACGAGTTGCTTAGGAATATGAAAACTAACAACCTTACGAAAAGTAATCAATTTCGGCATGATGAGTAGTTAACCTTAAAATCAAATCAAAAGCAAATATCTCTATAGAAATAAGGTTAACGGTAATGTGATAGTGCCAACTGAATCAAGCAAGATTTCTAAACAACGGATGTAATGAAAGTTTCTCTAACGGATTCTCCATAAATAGGTCAAAAGTCTAATTTCTCCATAGTCAAGTTCAAGCGTTGGCGCAAGCAAGAGAGATAAAAGAATGGGTAGAACCAGGGTCTAGTAAGGTATAAACTTCGCAAGAATTTATAATTAACTAACTCGTGCTAACTTCGTTCGGGTTCTCGCATTTTATTACCGGTCACGATACAAACGCTCTTCCGAGAACCGTTGACTTTGACCTTTACGGTACATCCTTTTGAGTCACCATTCATTTGGGACCGGGTTTCGATCTGCGTACAATCTCGGCGATATGTGCTTCTTTTCCACAATTATAGCATACCTTAAACTGTTGTGGGCAGTTTGGGCTGATATGTCCCTCTTTCCCGCATTTGTAACATACGACCGGCGGTCTTTCTCCTCCCTTGGAACCAGTTGCTACTGGCGCTGACGTCTTCACATGGTCGTTGTTGAATCTCCTCTTTTTCAAATCTCATCCCGACTCGCTTCTTCTATTTTCATGGCCACGATTACCACCAGAGTGGTTACCGCCTTTGTCCGTATTCTTCTTTCTCCGCTGGTTATCGTTATTCTTATGACTGCTATCTTCGGTATAATCCTGGTTATGGTCCATCGGTTGAACGTACTCGTTATCTCGCTCTAACAACTGAGCCCTGTTGACAACATCTGAATAGAGAAAAAATTTATGAGAAATGAGATACTGACGTATGTCAGGTTTCAAACCTCTCAAAAATATCCGCGTCATACGTTCCTCATTCTCCACCAAATGAGGTGCAAACCTAGATAACTGCACGAACTTCGCCTCGTACTGGGACACCGTCATGTTATTACTGCTCCGATCTAATAAACTCCACTTCCTTCATATAGCCAATACTTTCGGGAAGTACTTGTCATTGAATTGTTTGAAACGTCTCCACGATGACATCTTTGAGTGCGGTTTGGATGGGTTCGCTTCACGATTCCCACCGATGTCCTGCCTCGCCACGGAACATAAAGGTGGCGAATGGAACCTTCTGTTCCTCCGTGCATCCCAAGACATCGAATATCTTGGTAATTTTCTTGACCCGTGTTTCGCCGTGATCGGATCTGGCTTTCCCTTAAATTCTGGTGGTCCCAACTCTTTGAATCTTGCTTGGTGTGACAACCCATGAATTGCTATCATTTCCTCCTGTATTTTGAACACGAGTCTCCTCGTGCGATTTTGCATGAGCGCAAAAAAGCTTCTAAACATCCCTCATTCATCATCTGCTTTCGGTTGTGTTGTTCATAGGAGGTACATTGTCGCCTTTGTTGCACGTTCTCCTTGTTGGTAAATCTGAAGCATCTCAACGGTCTCATTTACTCCACTTTGTTAATATTCTCGATTCGACATTCTCAAATCTTCATATAAAACAAGGGTTAATTAAGAAATCAATATATCACATAATATCCTATATATCTTAACCAACTAACAAATAAGCTTAGGTAGGACACACTAGCGAAGGATTTACTCGTCTCTCCCCTAGTTCTATTCCCGATCTGCGCCATGGATCATATCCTAAGCTCGATACCAACTGTGGCGCCCCCAAAATAGGTCCATTCCATCCAACCCATTCTGAGTTGCCAAATACATGATGCGAAATGACTACAACTTTATTATTACAACATATAAAGCGTGAGTTTAAATACAAATATTGCCATCTAGACAATATCCACACGCAAATAAATCCTATCATAATTATTGATACATTATTTTACAAAATGGTGAGGACTACTAAACAACTCTCTCTAGAACCTTCATTCCATACCCCACTAGTACTACGCTACATTCTAGCCTCTGAGAAGAAAAATAGAACAAAAAGGAAAAGGTGAGCTCAACTAGCCCAAATAAAGAATATTATGACTAAGATAATATACAACAAATTATCGTTAGTCTCCAACAGGAAAAATCAAATAGAATACAATAGACAACCGGTTTTAAATCAACAACTGCGTGAAAACAACAATTCATTAGAAGAGTTAAGTAGAGAATGCAAACTACTATCTTCTATATATGAATTTAAAAGTTCATCGTCGATATTTTATCCACAGTAACATCAATCAATATATATCTGGAATCAAATATTCATCTTTTGCACTCACTGGCCAAAGATATTCATCGATTAAGTCATGTTCATCTAAACACTGTTCATCATCTTTGCACTACTGGCCAAAGATATTAATCGATCGGTCGTGTTCATCATCTCAACACTGCTCATCTTTGCACTACGGGCCAAAGATATTCATCAAGAAATCATTCATCTTTTTTACTTTCTGGGCCAAAGATATTCAAGAATATCATCATTTAGGACCGAGGATGATGAAAAATATTTTAAAGAAAAGCGAATCGATTGAAACAAAAGAACAAATATTAAGGATTCGTATTTTAAACAATCCAGTTCAAAAATACTTCATAAGTAATCGAGTGGAGTAAAATTCAAGATCGATCAAAACATAGATACAATCAAAGCTAGTATCCATAATAGATATTTTGGACAAAAAGAAGAAATTTCATTTTTCTATTGAATAGTCTTGGTATTCGTGAAATAGTAGTCAGAGTATCGTGAATAGTCTTAGTATCGTGAATAGTAACTCTGACATCAAAAGATAGAAAATTCACAAAAAAAAATATCTTCACGCTTCATGAATAGTACTCGTGAATAGTAACTCGTGAATAGTAACTCATGAATAGTAACTCGTGAATAGTAACTCATGAATAGTAACTCCGACATGAAAAAGTTCCAAATTTGATAAATAGTTCCAACCAATATTTCAGCATAATGATATTGAAGGAATAATATCATTTGAGAAGAAAATAACATCCCTTACCTCGAAAGACAATGCTTTCTAGTTGAAACACCTGATATATAGTTATGACTTGAACTTGCAATCAGTATAGCAATACTCAAAGTATACTCAAAATACTCACAAGAATACGCTCGATAATATAGAGAGAGAAAACTTTAGTTTCTGGTGTGATTTTCAATTCTAACCTAAGCACCCTATTTATAGGAAAATGCTTAGAACACCAAAACAGAAAATTTAATATAATAATATATTTATAAAAATTTGTCTACGCCAACCTTTGAGAATCTAAAATCAGCAACCTAACACATGTAAAATGAGGCTCATACATCTAAAAAACGTTTTTGTTAATTAAAACAATTAAAACTTCCAAAAATCAATTATTTCAGAACTTTGGAACTTCAATAATTCATAATAAATAGCTCTTTTATCAGAAAAATTCGAAACTCGTGGCTTTCCATAGGAAATTCCATTATCTACAACTTTGCAGAAGGAAGGTTTTCCAAATTCCAAACAGAAATTAACCAAAATCCTCAAACGGGCGATTTTACAAGCTATAATCAAATTTCGATCAATAATTGTGTCCACCAACACACAAAATATGTGTTAAACATTTAATGCCACAAAAATACACTTCCTCCTCATATACTCATATATCCCACATTCATTATAAAAATATCGCCGTTAATATATTATTAAAATAATATATTTAAATGAATTATTTTATCAGAAAAAGATAAAATATTAATTTTCAATAATTGTCACATTAAAAAATTTTCTCCATCTATATCCACATAAAATCAATATTTTCCTCATCATATAAATCAATAATTAATTATTCACAAATAATATTATAGAATCACAATCTTTGGCAACCAGGTAGTTCCCAGAAAGAGGGGCTTTCGAATAAGAATTTCTCCTTCTTGGTAGCATGAATTAGGTGACCAAACCTCTCCTTAGATGTAACTTTCTAGACATTGCCAATAATGTTATCTAATAATATTATTCGGATAATATGAATTATTGCCTCGATAATGGAAAATCTTGTGTAAAGATAATTTATTGAAACAACGGTAATATAAAATATCAATCGCAACAATTATTGAATCAATATAATAAAATCTTGAGCGATAATTCTTTGTAACAATTATTGAGTAGTGCCTTCTTACGTAAGAATCAATAATTGGTGCAATCTTTAGTAATATCTCTTGTTCAACAACGCGTATTAGTGTGTTTTAACCACCGGGTATTCCAACAACTACGCCGTTATTTATAAACAACTTATATTTGTCATTTTCTTCATCCAATCGCTTTCGTTATGGGGCCCACAAAGATCTGCTATGGCATCGCAAATGCGAATATTCCCAAACCAGATCAAATATTCCACGACCAAACGAATATTCCCCAAACAATAATGAATATTTTATAACCACTTGCTTATTAAAATATTTGCGTATTTTACCCATAACTATCCACATTAATCAAATCAACCCTTACTATTTCAAAATAATAAATAGAGGAAAATAAATTTCATTTATTAATAATTTGGGGTCTTACACACATCAGTTTTGAAAATAATGCAGCACACTTATTTAAAAAAGGAGAGTTAAAACTCAAAATGGAAACTCCCACCTTATTCACATGTTTATTTGAAATAAAAGAATTCAAATTCAATTTGATCATCTTTACTCTATTTAATTCATATGCCAAAAATGTAATAATATTACCATTTAAATTACTATTATATTATCACATTATACTATGATAATGTAATATTATAATAATACATTTAAATAAATATATTATCAGAGAAGATAATTATGGTTTCATAGAAAAATATAACAAACTTTCGACAAATGTCTCATTCTAAAATTCTTCTATTTATATCAAAACTGAAGAAATATTTACTTTCCATATTCATCAATTATTCACAATTCTTCAATAATTATATCTAATTAATATTATAGATTCACAATACTGACAACCAGATTGTTCCAAGGAAAGAGGGGGCTTTCTGATAAGGATTTCTCCTTACTAGCGCGCAATTATATAACCTAACCCCTTTTCTCGATAGAACTTTCTAGACATTATCAATAATGCTATCTAATAATATCATTTCAATAATATGAGTTACTGTGTCGTGACAATTATTGAATCAATAATGTAAAATACTATTCAATTATCACTGTAGCAATTATTGCATCAATCATATGAAAAGACTGTGCAATTTTTACTGTATCAATTATTGAGTGACTTTTTACATAAGAATCAATAATCAGAGATACTGTGCAATACCGTGTGCTACTGTGCAACCACATGTATAACTGTACTTTTATCACCGGGTATTTCAAAAGTTTAATGGTAAAAGTTTTGCCGTTATTTTTTATAAAAAGGTTATTTTTGTCGCTTTCTATATCCGACAGTTATTCTGTTATGCGGTCTACCAATGATTGCGTCGTCGTACGGATATTCCCTGACAAAAAGATTATTCCCCGACAAAACGACAATTTTATGACAACTTGCTTACTTTGCAAAATTTGAACATATCACCCATAACTATAACATTATATCAAATCAACACCTTATTATTCAAAATAATATTTAGAGAAAATTAAATCTTTATTCATAAAAAGTTGGGGTCTTACACTAATTCTATTCTAAAATTAAAGATACAGTTTGATTTTTGAGGTCAAACAACGAAATATTAAACTTCATAAATTCATAATTGGTATGACTCGTAAAAGTTTAGAATTATATAATCTTGTAATTAATTGTTTTTGTTATATATTTTATAATTATAATAATTGTATCAACTAAAATTAAATATATTCACATCAATTTAAAATTTAATATGTCATCGTTTGACTTCAAAAATCAAATTATATTTTTAATTTTGAAATGGATGTAGTATGATTCAAAAAATCATGAAATTGACCCCACAGATTAGTATATACATGAGAACACTTTGTTAAAAAATACCACCTTCAAATAATAAGCGAAACTTAAAATACTGACTTTTCAATCTCAAAAAACTTTATTTTTTGAAATATCATAGCCTTAACCCAGAAAATCACCAAATTTACTTAGAACACATATAAAGGGCTCCATTAACATTATGCTAATTTTACTGACTAAAACTTAAGATATGGCCTCTTAGTGATGATTAGATTTCTTGGGTAGACTTTTTTCTCAATTTAATGTCATGTGATAGTTATTTGGCTGTATAATTAGAGTATCTTTATCATTTGACGATGTAAAATACTCGACTTTCATGATAAAAACTTTATTATTTGACGATGTAGAATACTTAATTCTCGTAATAAACAATGTGAAGTGAGTTGTGCTTTTTTGAAGCCAATATGTAAACCTACCAAAAATAAAAAGATAATTTGAGCTATTTAAACATAACAATACAACAATACAACCTCATTCCAAAATAAAATTCATATCTTACGTATTAAGCGGTCGAGGCATTTATAAAAACAATTCTTAAACTCTAAATTCTAAAATTATAACCTTAAACAGTTGTACTATAAGTCATAGCCTAAACCGTAATCAAAACCTTAAAATCTTACTTTCTTAACCCTTAAAAAAATTCCTAAAACCATTATCTCAAAATATTGAGTTTGAATCTTGAACCTTAAACCCTAAAACTAGCTATAACTAATCCGTTAATACCATAAATCCAAGACCCATAACCCCAAGATTCTAAATAAGTGATAGCTATTGATGTTGACATCTAACTTTTAAACCAAAAAGTTAAACCCTAACCCTTAAACTTTAATCATTCATGTTAAATCATAACCTAACCTTAAACCTTAAATATAAGCATTAGAACCCCAAATGCATATCCAAAATTAGTGCTGGTAGGTTAAAGAGGGTCATCCCCAACATTATCTCCCCTTCTCAAGTTGTTTTTGTTATGGGGAGAAGAATTGGGGATAACATTCTGATAGATCAAGAATTATTTAGGGGTTATAATCGTACATTAGGCCCCCGTAGGTGTTCTTTGAAAGTTGATTTAAGGAAAACTTTTGATTCTATTTCTTGGGACTGTCGACGTCGAAAAAATTTCTCCCTCTTCCTAAGTGTTTCTTACCCTTTTATATTTTCTATGTGAATTTGTTTGATCTGAAGGGTGAGATTTTCAGGAATAGACCAATATATAATGTCGACAATTTGAAAAGATTTGATTTTTATTGGTCCGAATTAGACAGAGCCGCTAGTTGATATGAGTTAAATGGTTGTACCAACTCAACCGAGTTTGAAAGGTTTTGCAATATGAATCAATATTGGACTCTGTTTAATTGGTCTTGGAAACCGAGATTCATAGAGTTCGGGGGCTTGATTAAACGGGGGAAGGTGTTAGGCACCCCTGACTTTTGTGAAACATGTTTATCGCGCTTTTTATTCACTAATTTATGTGTATGTGTGTGTATTGCAGTTAATTGGGCCTAAGTGCTTTATTCGAAAGTAGTGTTATGCCTCTTTTGCGCCTATATACAAAGGGTTTGACTTATATAAAAGTTCAATTTTAATACAAGGCATATAAATTGATGTTTTGAAATCAAGGTTTTCAAACCCTTATGCTCGCGTATGAATTGAGGCCTCTGATACTTCCATTTTATTTCATATTAGATTTATTCTGATTTTTATTCTTGAGATGTGAAGCATCTTCGACAAAATAATATATATATATATATATATATATATATATATATATATATATATAAGTGTTCGGGTTCCTTATAGGCATGAAAGCCATCAAAGTATGCCCGAGCTCCACACATAAGATTTTCATTACCATGGGACCTTAAATCTGGATAACCGTTTTAAGGTCCTAGATTTACAAGTACAAATTTTACAAGCTAGTTGTACAACTGAAAATGGTCCATCATGAGAGCCAGATCTAGATCCGTCAGTTGGATCTTAGATCATGTGGCTCCTAGGCTCACATAATATCACATAAATAGTCTGCATAGCAAATATACTAAAATAAAGTAGATATTTATACTAAACATTGCTAGACGAAGGATTCATCAGTTAAATCCTCGTTAGCGAGTAGCCTATAGCTTCTAGTTTCCTCTAGATACAGATCTAGGGTCACATAGTTGCTAAAACTTACAAAAAACTAGAAAAATAACTAGATCTGTACAAATCTTAGCCATTTTAGCTTCCAAGTTCAAGTTTTACAACTTTTGAACCAGTTAAAAGCTAGATTTGACTAGATCCAGTACATATGTAGTCAATAAAGCTTAAATATTAACTATTTACAAGAAATGAACGGTTAAAAATTCAAATCTGATGAATATTAACCGCTAAAAAAAGTATATGTAATGCTTATATACGTATTAGAGTAAGCGAAGAAACCAGATCTGGCAAATTCTTATAGTATTGTGCAAGAATGGCTATCGAACGGCTTCTGGCGCCTTTAGGAACGATTTCCACCGTTGAAAACTTGATATGTTGTAGTATATAAGTATAAGAGTGTTTACAAAGAAGTTTTAATGGAACCAGAGCACGATTCGAGCTCCGTTTAGCTATTCTAGCCTCTATTTTTTTTGTTTAAGCCCTCTTCTTTCCTAATCTTCTCTTAGAAGCAAAAGGGGGGATGGGGTATATATAGACCTGGGTTGCCGCGACCCCACTTACGGCAGACCTGTAGCTGGGCCTGGTGGGCTCAGTCCAGTGGGTCCTGTTGTCTTGAAGTACGTGCACTTTGACCAATGCACAGTCTGCTTGAACCTTCATAACTTTCAATCCGGGAATCCGATGGAGGCGTGTTATACCTTTCTGGAAAGCCTTTTCCAAGAGCTACACAAAGACATGAGATTTGACCTTTTCTGAATCTGGAAAGATGTGTCGATGACCAAATCTTCGAGTCTTCGCAGTCTGTTCGTTGAGTCGTCTTGCGCTGTTTTCACTCGGGATTGTTGTTATGGTTTTGCATGACCTTCTTCATGGTAATTTAATTTGATTTGATTTTGAGTTGGAAAAATTAATCTTTTTCCCTTTCGAGTTGGTTCTGGGCTTGACATGGCTACAACTGCCTTTCTCGGGGTTATCTCTGGGGTTTGACTACTGTCGACTCTTGTCTGTCTTCAGGGTTATCTCTGAATTTGATTTGATAATTTATCGGTGCTTTCTCCGGGTGTCTGATTCAATGATTTCCTGGGGCTATCTCTGGGGGTATGGTTTGATGATTTCACAGGGTTGTCTTCAGGGGTCTGATTTGATGATTTTGACTTCCAAGGTTGTCTCTGGAAGATGAAAGACTATTCTGCCCTCCTGCATAGTTAGTAACAAGAATGCAAAATTTTGAGTGTCTATAGATGGCCCTCTTGATCATGTTTATGCAATGTAATGGAATGAACAGGATAAAGATTGCTAAATACTGGAAATATGATGAATGCAAATGTAATGCAATGCGTGGTATGATATACTATGAATGTTATATGCCTCTGTGGGGTTAGCTGCCATAGGTTGTATCAACGACCATTCCCTATTCTTTGCTAGGGATGATTTTTATGGCTGATACCACTGGACCTTTTTGAATTCAACGTTGGGGTTGTCACCAACATTTTTGTCTTCAAATACGTTTCCTGACTTTACCTCCACTAGGGATATTCCTTTTTTTCGAGTGACCTCATTAAGGATTTCCGATGCTCATCCTCATGATAACTTGCATCAGTTTACATTATTAGATCCTTCACGACGCTACGCTGGGGTTGTCCCTAACGGTTTAGATTTCTATTCGATTGATTCCGATGTTGCTGTTAGGGATGTGAGGGCCCCGAATCTGGGTCCCGAATCACCGCGGATCTGGTTCGATCATTCTATTCAACTTTTACTTATATTTGTGGAAGATATAAACATAATTTGTTTACACATTAAACTTACACACTTTTCCCCAAGGTCGAGTAACTAAACTTAATACACAATACATAACTTATTTAACTTACAATAACATTAATTTATAATACTTATTACAACTCTAATCGCACACATTAACTTTAAGCTAGAACTGTCTTTAACCTTTCCTTGTATCCTACGCATTCGTCTTAATCTGCAATATTTATCATGATATAGCAAGGGTGAGCATAAGATTGCCCAATAAGTTTAAGTTCAATAATTTAATGATATATCATGATTGAAAGAATCTGAATAATAAGCTGGCTCTAATTCAACAGTATAGTTTTGAATTAACACGAACAAACTTTTGACTGAACAAGTATTAAACATGAACAAATATATCTGGACCGAAGGGTAATGAAGGTGATCAACCTTTCATACATGACTTATACATGCAATATGTACAGAGTACAATTCTACAATGGCAATCAATAATGATTAACCATAAGCATATCTATATGAAACAACTCTTAGTAGAGTTAAGTAAAACTTGCCTGAACCATTGATTACCTCTACACAATTTATAACACTTTATCTGAAGACCTAACATTAGTAATATAGATCATAATATAATACTATTATATATATAGACATACATAGAATAACCTAAACACATAACACATAACCCTATCGATACCTATAATACATATAAGACTTTCTAGATCGAAGTCAAACTATTGCTGATCACGAGTGAACTGACACAAATCTGGCATCCCGACGGTCTAGTCGGACAAATCTCGAGTTTAAGTTCAATTAAACTCTGTATAAACATTTAACAATTACCTCAGATAATTTATTAACAGTTAAAATATTTTTCAATAGCTCGTAATAATTTTTAAATAATTATTATCATTTATCATGTTTTTTCAATCATTTATAACTTATTTATCTAATTTAAATACCACATAATTCCATTATCATTAATATTTATTTAATACTAAATATTAATGAAAATCATAACATAATATTATAATATAATTATAATATATTAAAGTATTTTAATACCTTAAAATCATATTTATATGATTTTTAAACCGTTAAATTCATTATCCTAGTAATTACTATTAATATTAAAATATTAATATTTTCATGACAAAATATCAAAAGTTATATTTTATAACTTAAAAATGTTTATAACACTTAAAACATTTTAATATGATTTTTAAATCATTAATTTATATTTCCATAATTTATTTAATATATTTATTAAATAAACTAATTACCATTAATATTATTGTATTAATGAAATTAATCACAAAATATCAAAAGTCATTAAAAATAACTTAAATATTTTTTATACTATAATATAATTTTTCATGATTTTTAAAGTATTAAAATCATTTTTAAATAATTTATTTAATATTATAATTAAATAAATTAAATACCATTTATATTCGAAGAATATTAAATATTTATGAAATATACTCAAAATAATTAAAAACTATTTTTCGATTTTAAAATAATTTTTCAGAATTTATTTTGTATTTTTAATAATTAAAAACTATTTAATTCGATTTATTTATTAAAATAAATAATTTTCGAAATTAAGTATCGCTAAAATTCCTATAGCGACGTACACTGTCATATAGGTGTTCTTAACTTTGTTTTTGAGTGTTCTTCAGACCTTCATGTCAGTCACCAAGGTAGGTAGTTTGACCATCATTTGATTCAAGGTTATATGGCACTCTCTCTCTAGAATTTCGGATTTAGAGAGAGAAGGGTCTAGGAGAAAATGAAAAATAAAGTAAGTGGTTTTCTCTTTCTAAATATATATAAATGTTGACATGTTGCTATGAGCTTAACAATTTCGGCTGGATGGCTGTAAGATATAGTCACATAGAGTTGTTGGGGTGGTTGAGCAACCAAAAATATGGCAAGATTGCAAGTTTCCTACAATAATGCACAAAAAGGCATTATAGTTATTTCCATAAAATTTTAATTCTAGAATTGTCATTTGATGTAAACCCTTAGGGTTTAGGGTTTGAACCCTTTAGGGTTTAAGGTTTGAACCCTTAGGGTTTAGATTTTTAAAAAAATAATTTCTAGAATTTCTAAATTAGGTTTTCAAAATAGAAAATTAATATTTCTAAATTATAATTAGAATTTTCTAATTATATTAAAATTTCTTAATCATAATTTAAATCTTACTAATTAGGATTAGTATTTTCTAATTAAAATTGCTAATTTAGTAATTAGGGTCAAAATCATGGATTAGGGTTTACAACCCACGAATTAGGGTTTTAAATAGAAAAATAATTTTTCTAATTTAGAAATTAGATTTTCTAATTAGATTAGGGTTTTCTAATTACTTAGAACTTGAAAATTAGGATTAATGCTTCCTAATTAACATTAAAAGTATTAAATTAACACTTAGGTTTTCCCTATTTATAAATTAGGGTTTCAAATCCATTAATTAGGGTTTAAAAATTTGAAATTAGAGTTGCTAAATAATTAAGCTTACCCTAATTAATATTATAATTAATAGCACTTAAGCAATATAATTCTCCGTTAAGTTCCCAAATTAGGGTTTCAAATTCCCAAAATCTGAAATTAGGGTTTCTAGATTTGGTATTAGGGTTTTCTAATTATCAATTCGGGTTTCAAGTAATTCATTAGGGTTTTTCCTAATAAATGACGTTTAAACCTTATACATAGCATTCGTATTCCCAAACTAGGGTTTCATACACCGAATTAGGGTTTTGAATTCCCGGGACTAAAATTAGGTTTTCTAGAATCGGTTTCCAGGGTTTCTTATAATTCGTTAGGGGTTTCTAGCCGAATGTTGACGTTCTTAATATATACCTAGGGTTTGTTACAGATATTGTTTATCTGGTCAACCCTTGACCCTTAACCACATATTGTACACATACATAACCATATTCACAGAACATATTCACGTATTCCCTTAATCTTGAATAATTCACCTAAATCCTTCAAAGAATTTTGAAATCCTCAAAATTCCTTCTCAAAAATATCAAATGCATACACTTATTTTCTGTCTAGGTTCTAATATTGAACCTTAAATCAATTAATAAAAATGTTAAAATTTTTCTAAATTCTCGGGTTGTCACATTCACCCCTTCTTCTAAAAATTTCGTCCCCAAAATTTACCTTACACCATACACCATACACCATACACCATTCACCATTCCTTCTCATCATCACACGCTACCCAATACATTCTTCACAAGAATAAAAAATTTGAAATTGTGCTGAGGGGTTTTACAGACTATTGTCTGTCATTTTCGCAAAGGTTATATGAAAATTTATTTGCAAATCGTCTTAACTTACGGACATAGTGGGTAATTAGCCCGGTATGCCCTGTACTGTACTTATAAAGGGCTGCTGGTTTGATCTGTTTTTCATCTCTGCCATAGGCACACAAATTTTACCTCAGTCTTATCGGATTCCTCACCAAAATAATTTGGTTCGAGAAATTTCTTTTAATGAACACTTAGAGTTTTCATAACATTAGTCTAGCTGAATCGAATAGCGTAGACTCATATCAATAATTCAATTCAATTGAATTATTTAGGTGTAGCCAAACCCTGTTGGCAAATTAAAAATTTAAAATAGTTTGAAAATGACGCCATGATGCCGTACTGTATTAACAGTCCGTTTGAGGATGCCGTCATTGCATGACTTTTGTCATAACACATCATACAATAGTAGAACAATGATTTTTAGATCGAATTCACACTAAGTATTCCTGCATTTATAACTCTATCAACTTTTAGCATCTCTGCACCAGGTTACATGGTACATGAGTGATAAATAAAAATAAATTTTGATATTTCAAATCATCTTCGTCTAGCTGAAACAAGTAGCTTAGACTATACTTTAAACCGTTTCAAAAATGATTACAAGTCTACTTTTTTTTTTCAAAAGCACATTGTGCGTATTTAGCTTTATGTCAAAATTTCTAAGTCTAGCATAGCTAGGAGTTTTGGAAAACTTATGTCTTCACTAATAATCATTTGCTTAACAATCTATCTGTTCCTATAATCTTTAATACTCCATTTACACACAACTATACCCAGTTCGTCAAACCACACTTATGAGTTCATTAACTTGCCACAATCATATGAGTTTAAGAACTTGTCCTAGTCAGAACTTTGGCGTCCATTAGCTGAGGGGTTCATAAACATTTCATATAACTATGAATCAAGAATGTCACATAAGTATGAGTTTTAAGAACTCGTACTTAACCTTATATTCTCTACCTATAACCTATCTATATGTTATACACATGAGAAAAGAATCACCCTCTTAACATGCATATAGCAAATAGTGCGACACAAACATTTCAATGATTATCATTGCCAGAAACTAAGTGGTTTTTACACCAAGTACAATCCAGCTCCCATACGAAGAATCATATAACTTAGCTGCCGACCTGAATCCTCAATTGAAATCCTTACTTAATCTTAACTACCTTTTCCATACGAATTTCATTTAATTCGTATACATAATTCATTCCTGAATCTATACCAATTCATAGTACAACTGATATTCAGCAATCTTACTGTAACTGTTCAATCATTAGATTGATTCTTCTCCCTACTATCACCTTATCAGATCACGGAGTGATCTCATCGTATATGTTACGATTTATTTCTATACTATGATTATTTTGTTTTACGATATCCTATCACTGTACTTTTAGTCTTTTAGACTCTATCTATTCATCACTACTGTTTAACTTTATTATCAGAGTTAGGGAACTCTGTATCTTATAACTCGCCGAGATTCGTCTTTGAATCTTATCGACCAACTAACTCTATTTGAGTTAGTACTTATCCTAATTACTGCGGTTATTAGTCTCAGGTAACCCTACCTAAGGTTCATAACCTACAGCTTTGATACCAACTGTGAGGGCCTCGAATCCGGGTCCCGAATCACTGCGGATCCGGTTCGATCATTCTATTCAACTATTACTTATATTTGCGGAAGATATAAACATAAATTATTTATACATTAAACTTACACCCTTTTCCCCAAGGCCGAGTAACCTTAACTTAATACACAATACATAACTTATTTAACATACAATAACATTAATATATAATACTTATTACAACTCTAATCGCTCACATTAACTTTAAGCTGAAACTGTCTTTAACCTTTCCTTGTATCCGACGCATTCGTCTTAATCTGCAATGTTTATCATGATATAGCAAGGGTGAGCATAAGATTGCCCAGCCAGTTTAAGTTCAATAATTTAACGATATATCATGATTGAAAGTATCTGAATAATAAGCTGGCTATAATTCAACAGTATAGTTGTGAATTAGCACGAACAAACTTTTGACTGAACAAGTATTAAACATGAACAAATATATCAGGACCGAAGGGTAATGTAGGTGATCAACCTTTCATACCTGACTTATACATGCAATATGTACAGAGTACAATTCTACAATGGCAATCAGCAATGATTAACCATAAGCATATCTGAATGAAACAACTCTTAGTAGAGTTAAGTAAAACTTGCCTGAACCGTTGATTACCGCTACACAATTTATAACGCTTTATCCGAAGATCTAATATTAGTAATATAGATCTCCAATATTAGAATAATATCATCACAATATAATACTATTATATATATAGACATACATAGAATAACCTAAACACATAACACATAACCTATCGATTATAACACATATAAGACTCTTGTATCAAGTCAAACTATATTGCGATTAAGAGTTGAACCCGACACAAATCTGGCATCCCGACGGTCTAGTCGGACAAATCTCGAGTTCAAGTCCAATTAAACTCTGTATAAACACTTAACAATTACCTCAGATAATTTATTAACAGTTAAAATATTTTTCAATAGCTCGTAATAATTTTTAAATAATTATTATCATTTATCATGATTTTTCAATCATTTATAACGTATTTATCTAATTTAAATACCACATAATTCCATTATTATTAATATTTATTTAATACTAAATATTAATGAAAATTATAACATAATATTATAATATAATTATAATATATTAAAGTATTTTAATACCTTAAAATCATATTTATATGATTTTTAAACCGATTAAATTCATTATCCGGTAATTACAATTAATAATAAAATATTAATATTTTCATGACAAAATATCAAAAGTTATATTTTATAACTTAAAATATGTTTATAACACTTAAAATATTTTTTTATATGATTGTTAAATCATTAATTCTATTTTTCCATAATTTATTTAATATATTTATTAAATAAACTAATTACCATTAATATTAATGTATTAATGAAATTCATCACAAAATATCAAAAGTCATTAAAAATAACTTAAATATTTTTTATACTATAATATAATTTTTCATGATTTTAAAGTATTAAAATCATTTTTAAATAATTTATTTAATATTATAATTAAATAAATTAAAAACCATTTATGTTCCAAAAATATTAAATATTTATGAAATATACTCAAAATAATTAAAAACTATTTTTTCAGATTTTAAAATAATTTTTCAGAATTTATTTTCTATTTTTAATAATTAAAAACTATTTAATTCGATTTATTTATTAAAATAATTAATTTTCGAAATTAAGTGTCGCTAAAGGGCCCTATAGCGACAGACCCGTCGCTATAGGTGTTCTTGGCATGTTCTTGTGTGTTCTTTAGACCTTCATGTCAGTCACCAAGGTAGGTAGTTTGACCATCATTTGATTCAAGGTTATATGGTTTTTGGGCTGGTAATTACTTTGATGTTGTAGACCAAATGTAATACTACAAATATAAACAAAGATCATGACCAAAACATATAATCACAGAGAGATCTAAGCAACCAAAATGTCTGACAACGTTGTTCTTCATTTCTGGGTTTTCCAGAAAATGAAGAACAGTCGAGGGTGCTAGGTTTAGATCATTATAGTATGAAGTCTGGGCTTTAATATTATGTTCTAAAGATTCATGATTGTAGTAAACCTGTCAAAGAACGATTATATAACATAACATTAGTCTAACATTGTGACGCCCCCAAAATTAGGTATATATCACCCATTCTGAGTCGCCAGATACATGGTACAGAATTTAAATACAACTTAATTATACAACTGTCGTGTAAAATACGACAGAGCATAAACTGGGAGTTTTAATAAGGATATTGTCATCTAGACAATATTCACACTAAATGGAGTCCTCATTACATTTATTATCACACTATTCCACAGAATAGTGAGGACTACTAATGCTATCATTTGGACCGTCACCCCGTTCCCCGACTCGTTCCAGCTATATTCTCATTTCCTGAAGAGAACAGTGAAAGAAAGGGTGAGCTCAACTAGTCCAGTAAGAAATATTATGACTAAGATAATGCAGAATAAATTATCATTAGCCTTCAACAGTGTTAAACTGATACAATATAACAAACATCAAGTTTAATCTGCAATGAACAAGCAATCCATTAGAAGAGTCAAGTAGAGAATAAAATCTACTATCTTCTATGATTTAAAAGGTTTTTCATCACTTTTATCGCTGAGACTCAGGTCAATAAATAATCCACATCATCAAATCATCCCTGCACTACAGGCCAAGGATATTCTTTAGTATCATGACCACGAATTATCCATACACTACGGGCCCAAGATAATCGTGTTTTCATCAACAGTCCTGATCATGCCATAAAATCATTCATCTTTGCACCCTTGGCCGAAGAGAATCCATAGCCATAATCATACCAAAAACTGTCCATCAATGCATTACGGGCCAATGAGGACTTTTTCCACATCATTTGTAACATTACGGTCATGATTATACCGAATAATCCTCATCATAATCATACCAAGTCTATCTATGCACTACAAAGCCACGAGATGACTTTCAACATAATATAAACATGAGGATGATGACAATGACATAATAATTCAATAAAACAAGTTCAAGAATTAATTTATCCAGGAACCAATAACGTCCAAATTGTCAACATGATACTTCTTTGTAGAGTAAAATTCAAGAATGCTCAGAAGAATATTTCCATGAAAAGATACTGAATGAAGTGCAAATTTCAAGGATATTCCACTAATTTCTTGGAGTATAAAAGCTAAAACATTAACTAACTGAGTATAATAGAAAATATAAAACTACAAATAAATTTTCTCCGCCATGCGGTAATCCACTTAGACAGATCATTTCCATAATTTAATAAGGAATGAATACAAAGGATCATTCACCATGCATGTGGTAATCCACATAGACAGGTTATTCCAACAGAATAATAAAGAATGGAATAACAGAAGGATTCACCATGCGTGCGATAGACCTGCATATCTGAGTTATTCCCAATGAATAATAAATAATGAAACCGGTCCCACAGAACGCACGACGAAAGAGATATTCCGACGAGAATAATAAATAACGGAATAATAAATAATGGAACCGAGTCGTCGCATAATACATAACTTGAGCGGGGATATTCCGACACGATATTACGACAGAATAATAGAAGAATTTCACCATGTATGGGGTACTTCGCATAAACATGTTATTCCAACATAATAATAAAGAATGGAATAATAGAAGAATTTCACCATATATGCGGTACTTCACATAGACAGGTTATTCCAATAGAATAATAAATAATGGATTAACAGAAGTTCTCTTCATGAATAAGAAAGAAAGAATACCCCTTACGAGTACAACAAATAATACCCCTTACGAGTACAACAAATAATATCCCTTACGAGTACAACAACTAATATCCCTTACGAGTACAACAAATAATATCCATTACCTTTGAAAGAAGAGTATTCCGACTGGTAGAGCGAGCACTACAAGAAAACCGCCTATTTCCGACTGACGTATCCTCTACGGATTAAATTCGGTCGAAATAAGAGTATGTCCGAGGGAATAATGTGTCGGATATAAGTCCCTCGAAAATACATTAATTAAGAAGGAATTCAGTCGAACTTAGTCCTCTCCAGTTGGCGCCAAGTTTGGCGCCACCGCGAAAAGTAATTTCGACGAAAAAACATTAATTTCGAGAGACTTTTCGTTGAACTTAAACTATTTTCGAGAGACATATGTTCGACGAACATTCCATTGGAGATAAAAATAAAAACCTTTCACCTTCTGCCTTTTCATTTCAGATGCTCGTTTTATTTTTCTCTCTCACTCCTCCTCGATCTCATCCTCACCGCCCCCACCCTCTCTCATTCTCTCAGTCTCAGTCGATCTCCTTCCCTCTCTCATCCTTCCCGCCCCCACACCGGTCCCCCTAGTACTCTCCTTCCCTCTCTCATCCTCCCCACCCCACCCATCCAGTCACCGCCGGTCCCCCGCGCGCCACCCCTTTTCCCCTGCCACCGTACGTTCGCCTCTCTCTTTACCACTCTCTTTTCGGACCCACCTTCTGCCACCCCTTACACACTGGCACCATCACATCGCTGACTGACCCTCCCTTACGCAGTCGACATCGACGACGCGTTCTGGCCGGGTTGGACTCTACTTTCTCCTTTTCATCCTTTAACCGGTTTTCAAACTAGCTAAGGCCTAAGGTTAGTAATTGTTTATTTGTATAATTAGGTATAATTTCCTGCCCAATATTGTGCATATTACACTGAAATTGGTACTATATATATATATATATATATATCTATTGATGATAATTACTGCTACTATATATATTTCAGATTCATTGCTGAAATTGGGACTTAAGTGTTATGCCGAAATGGGTTATTTGTGTTCTGCCGAAATGGGTTATATCTATTTGTGTTCTGCTGAAATTATAAGGGTTATTATTTCTGTTAATTGCCTAACAGTTGTGAAAATTGGGTTGCCGAAATTGTGTCATGCCTAACTGTTATGCAAACTGCTGTGCAAATTAGGATTGCAGCTTATGTTGCAGCTTCTATTTAGTGTATAGCATCTGGTAAATGTTTCAATCTTGATATATTTGTTATTAATCTTGATATATTTGTTATTTACGACTGAATTTATGACAGAAATTCTGTCAGAATTATGAAATTGCAGACTTGTATGTATTGTATTAGTAATTAGTTTCCCAATATTAATAAATCATAAACTAAGTGCCATTTACTTAGTTTCTTAATACTAAAATAAAATAAAGTAAATATAATTTAATTTAGTTTATTAAATAAAATAAATTTAGTTTATTAAATAAAATACAATTCAATAAAAAATAAAATTAAATAAAAATAATAAAATAAATTTAATTTAAATAATCTAAATTAAATTAATTTAAATTAAATTAAATTTAAATTAAATTAAAGTTAATTAATTTAATTTAATTTAATAAAAAACATTAAAAATTATATAATATATATAATACAAAATAAAATAAAAAGTAATAAAAAATTTAATTTAATTTAGTTTAATAAATAAAATAAAATAAAATATATAAGTAGTCTCTATAGATTTCAAATAAAAATTTTCATAAACGAAGTACCACTTACTTAGTTTATCATCATTGGCAAAATAGCAGTTTATAGCTAGAAGTGAATGTCGAACAGTAGTCTCTATAGATTCCAAATAACAATTCTCATAAACTAAGTACCACTTACTTAGTTTATCATCATTGGCAAAATAAACTAAGAATAGCTAGAAGTGAATGTCGAACAGTAGTCTCTATAGATTCCAAATAATTAACAATTCTCATAAACTAAGTATCACTTACTTAGTTTTATCATTGGCAAAATAAACTAAGTAGCATTTGCTTAGTTTGCAACAATTTTCAATATATAAATGTAATAATGCTCTCCCTACATATATGTACTATTTCTTGTATGCAAGTTTAGACATAGCAGTTGCAGCTAAATAGTACTCCAACCGGTTCCTCAATAACAATTAAAAAAAAGGGGTCGTAGTTCCTGTTTGTGTCCTATACTCGAATAATAAAGGTAATTGAATTACTGCAGACATTCCTCATTGATCCATCATAACAGATGACAGCATCCGGAAGTAGTGCCAGTAAGTTGTTGAACTTTGTTCAATAGCGTAATGGAACTCCTTCGGGATGTAGTATTTGCCTATATGGTTTGAGTTGTCGTATTGGGGCACACTTTCAGTTCGTCACTGTATAGATGTCATGCATACCGAAAAGAATGTTTTCGAGAACTTGTTTTACACCGTGTTAGATGCGAGTGGTAAAACGAAAGACAATGACAATGCTCGAAAAGATTTGGAGGCATTGAGCATTAGGCCAGAATTGTGGCTTCGCCCTAACACTACGAAACCTAGAGCTCCATTTAGTCTTACTAATTAACAAGTTGAAGACGTCTGTAAGTGGGTTAGTGGGTTGAAGATCCCAGATGGATATGCGTTGAACATAACACATTGTTGTAAGGTTGAGCAATTGAAAATTTCTGGATTCAAGAGTCACGATTGTCATGTATTCATGCAGAAGTTGATTCCAATTGCATTTCGTGAGATGTTACCCAGAAAAGTTATGGATGCATTGACCGAATCGCCAAATTTCTTTCGAGATATTTGCTCAACTATAATTAAGCCGCAGTGATGTCGGCGGATGGAGAAGAATATTGTGCTTACCATTTGCAAGCTTGAAATGATCTTCCTCCGTGATTTTTTTGACTCGATGGAACATCTGCCTATTCATCTCCGCCGTATGAACTCAAACATGGAGGACCTAAGTAATATCGGTGGATATATCCTTTTGAGAGGTAATATATAAATCGCTATATATTGCTCTATCCTCTTCATATTAATAATACTTCACTAAGTCTCAAGATATTATTTAAGCGTAGTATATCTACCGATTAAAACAAAAGGTCAAGAACAAAGCTCGTGTAGGGGTTCTATTATTTAACGATATACGAGAGGAGAGCTTGTCAACTTCGCTCATTGTATTTTGACGATGTTGTCTCAACGAAGCACAACCGTTTAGGAAGGAATGAGGTTGTTGGTCCAATGACTCATGCTGATGATGAGTTAGCTGTATTCATATATCCGGCTAAACCATTTGGTCCTGAGACTCTTACTTACTTAAGTGACAAAGAGTTGAAGATTGTATCTACATACGTGCTTCTAAATATGCCCAAAGTATCATCATACATCACGTAAGTCTAAGCTTATTTTCTCCAGTTAGTACAATTTATAAGTGTAGTCATCTCTATATATGTTAAAGACATTTTACTAATATCGCAGTTCATTCGAAGAGGAAGCGTATGCTTCTAACCCAACTTTAACTGCAGCAGACTTGGAAACATTCACTAATGCTAATTTCCAACAATGGTTTAAGAAAAGGGTTGAAACGGAGAGTATTTCTGAGCGTTTTATAGATGTCATCCAAGGACCTTACAAAGTTGTTAGTTCTTTTCCTGGTTGCATCGTGAATGGGTATAGATTTAGAGTCGATGACTTGCATGAACTCACATCAGTTAATTCTGGGGTTATGGTGTTAGGAAGCTGCTATCAAGATTCTGAGTCCAATTACTATGGTCGTTTACAGGATGTAGTTGTGCTCAATTATCACGATGGCAAAAAGGTAGTTACATTTAAGTGTAGCTGGTTTGATACTGAAAAGGGGGTTAAAGTTGATCGTAATAGAATCACAACCGTGGATATCATGTCGGTGTTCAATTTTGATGACGTGTACGTGTTAGCAAGTCAAGTGACTCAAGTGTATTACGCTCCTAATGTCTTAAATAATCGAAGCCCCTGGTACACAGTAGTCACTACTAAAACATGCTCATTTAATGCTGATAACATGTTTGGTATGGATGAGGCGTTGCAAGAAGATGTGAGCAACCCATTGTCCGTAGTGTTCCATGCTGAAGATGTGGTGAGTACTGATGTCATTGACGTACCTAGCGATGAGGATGTCGAGGCCACCGTACACATGAATGATTCTGTAGTCGTTGAGGATGATAAGGATGACGAAACTGATCTCGATACTAAGGATGAGGAAGATACCGAATCCGAGAATGATATATACGTTGATTCTGATGGGTTTGATGACGTGCGTAATTGAAAATGAGCTTTCATATTAGTCCTTACCACATATTGTTAAACCTTACATATTCATAATCTACCAATTTTGTTATTGCGATAGAGGATATTCATGGCTGACATAGCGGTGGAGGTCGCCGAGGTGGTGGGCGATCCGATCTCGGAGACTTTGTAGCCACGATGGAGGCTCTTCTTCAGGCGCGAGTAAGTTATCTTAACTAGGATTTAAATATATCTCAAGCTGCATTAATTACAATGATTATTGAAGTACTATGTTAAATATAATTATTACAGATGCACCTTATGTCGACGACCAGGGATCTAACCTCAGATCTTTGGTCAACCGCCAAGCGATGCCACTTACGATACCGATGGATGTCATTTCCAAATAGTGAGGTGTTAATATTTTTGGCACTATTTCTATCAGTTATTACAAAACAAAATTCACATAAGACATATTGTTATACTTTTTCTGTAGTATACTAGACCCGGTGGTTTGACGTTATTTCCCTACATGCGATTTATTTGACGCATCTCCCGAGAGGGTGCATGCGGTACAATCAGTATGCGCGATACGATGCCACTTTTATGCAGACCGTCTTGCGGGAGTTCCACGTAAGTTGAGCATATTATCACCACATAGTTGTATTGGTCAGTTCGTCAAATGTTCTTAATTTTAAATAATCTTTTGTTATAGGATTATTATCGATTTGACCCGAGCATCTCTCAGCCAGCTGGCGATGTGATTGAGCATCACGTCACTGCGAATTACTCGATGGTCAGATGAGATGCGATGAAGGCGACTTGGGCGGACCGGACCAGGCCGGGACCACCATCGAGATCATCGACCAAGATAGTCTCCGATTTAGCCTGGGAGGCTATGTGTACGCACTGGGAGGCTGATGACTTCAAGAAAAAGTCCGAGCAGGCGAAGAAGAACCGTGGTCAGCTCCGGATAGTACACTCCACAGGTTCTCAGTCGTTCGAGGAGGCGAAGACGGTAAGTGCGTTGTATTTAGTTATTTATGTGTCAAGTTCTCACACAAATACTTAAGACCTATTTTATGATTGTTTGTATTAGGCATTGGGGAGGACCTTGGCCCGTGATCCTACCATTCTAGAGTTTTGGGATCGAGCCCACACGCCTAAGGACGAGCGTGCTTTGTCTCAGGCAGCTTTATCTATACGGGTAAAACTCATCTTACTATTTAGCTTTTAATAATATTCAATCGTAACTAAAATGATATAATTAACATACGTATACGGAATACATTACAGGACCGATTTCAGAGGCTTCGGGACGAGCATATAGCTGAGCTAGAGACTATTAGGAGGGGTTCTGAGTCGTTAGATTCTGCCACCCCTCTTCCCGATATTGTATTAGATCGGGATGAGGAGCTGAGACTATGGGTCGCGTCTCAGGATCCCCCTACTAGCAGTACCGACAAATATCGAGTGTTGGGTCTGCCGAGGATACCCGCATATACACTTCCTGGAGGTAATATTTTTTAATGTTTCACGAAATTATCCAAATTTATCAAATTATATAAATTATTATTAGTAATCGAATTTGTATCTCTTTATAGGCTCCAGCCAGCGCCAACATCCGAGAGCACATGTCAGACCATCTCATACGGGCGCTGGCTTGGATGATGATATCTTCTGGCAGCTGATAGGGGCTGTGTTGGATAGGTTCCATACTGATCCGGTCTTTCGGCGTCAGTAGTTTCCTTCCAATTCTCGTCTTCACCAGATTGCTCAGGATATTATAGCAGGGGCCTCTGCAGAGAGTACGAGATTACCACGGGAGCAGTTCGACGCTTAGCGCGCCGAGATGCTCCGGATGGTGATTACCTCTTGGAGGAGACTTTTCGTCCGCCCCCACTTACTCAGGTATTCTTATTGTTTATGTTTTTCAATTAAGGCTAGTTTGTTAATTCTCTCTCTCACACACACACACACACACACACACATATATATATATATATATATGGACTAATGATTTATATTTTTGATTCTATCAACAGGGTGGCAATGGCGACCAGGCTGGCGATGATGAGTAGGAGCACGAGTCTGACATCCATACACCAGAGCAGTGTCGTTCACCTCCGCCCGATGATGTTCATACTTTTACTAGTTTATAGTTCATTTGTATATATTCATGTTATTGGTAGACCCTTTTGTATATATTGTATTGTCTAATTGCGTCTGTACAACTATTGTAAATTATATTGTTTAACATTTATGGTCAATTAATTATATTTGTAATTGGTTAGCTTATAATATGTTTTGGTGGATATTTGAATGTGAATGTGAATGATAATGAGTTGAAGATTAAGTTTTAGTGCTACGTTGCATATTTGAATGTGAGATACAAGTTTATATTACTGTGTATTGGGTTGTGACAGGTTACAGGTACATTAATGGGTTTTAACACCTGGAAACTGAACTTTTAAAATCTGTATTTTAAAAAAAAGCTAGTTAATTCTGACGAAATAAGCTAGTTGCGACGAAATTTCCCTCGGAAATAACAAATAAGTAATTTTTAAGAAATACCGAAATATCCTAATTTTAGTCGAGCATACATTATCTTCGACGCAAATTATCCGTCGTAAACACCCAATCTCCGACGTAAAGACCGTCGAAGGTAATAATCAGCCAATTTTAAAGTTTGATGGTTTATTCTATTTTTCAGTCGGGAATATGGTAATTCCGAGGGAATGTATCCGTCGAACTTAGTTACTCTTATATTCGACGAACAGTTTCGTCCTATATATTCAGTCGAAGATAGCTAATGCTCGACGTACATCCGTCGGAGATACGTTCGTCGAAGATATGTAATTTTCGATAGAACTTTTGACAGACGTTATTTTCGACGCGAATATTTACGACCGAATATCTGACGGATATTTCCGTCAAAAATAAAGTAATTTCAATTGAATAAGAGTAATTCCGACGGAAAAATCAGTCGGACTTAAGCCTTTTTCTTGTAGTGGAGGATATACTTGAAGAAAACTTGTACTACGCTCAAAACTTTCTTAAACTCTAAAGAAATTCGCTCAAGATTATAGAAGAAGAACTCTCTCTATAGTTTCTATCTCTAGAGTTTCAGTGAATTCGTCAGAAATAATGAAGGAATGAGCTTCTATTTATAGAAGAATGGACTGCATAGTAACTAATTCATGAACGGTCCAGATTGATTTACTTTTAATCGGACGGTCCATATTTAAAGCAAAATCTTTTAAATAAAATAAAATATATTATATTTCTAATATAATAAAATGAATAACTTTATAAAAGTATTTGGTTTTATATAAAAAGATTTTACTATGCAAAACACTATGCAGGAACTATGCAATACTATGCATAATAAAATAAAATATATTTTATTTATAGAATAACTTTATAAAAGTATTCTGTTTTATATAAAAAGATTTTACTATGCAAAACAATATGCATGCACTATGTAACACTATGCATAATAAAATATAATATATTCTATTTATAGAATAACTTTATAAAAGTATTCTGTTTTATATAAAAAGCTTTTCTGTTTTATTACATTAATAATAGTAATAAAACAAAACTGAATGACTTATCACGTAAACATCAATAATCAATACCGTGTGCTACTCTGCAACCACGCGTATTATTTTACTTTTACTACATAGTAGTTTAACAGTTTTAACGGTAAAACTTCTGCCTTTATTTTCATTAAAATATTTTTGTCATTTTCTCAATCCGACAATAATTCCGTTGCGGGGTCCACCAATGATTGTGCCGTTGTACGAATATTCCCTGTTAAAATGAATATTCCCCGACCAATCGAATATTATATAACAACTTGCATACTTTGTAAAATTTATAAATATTACCCACAACTATAACATTATATCAAATCCACACCATAATATTAAAAAAAATTATTTCGAGAAAATTAAATATTTATTCATAAAATCTAAGTTCTCACAAACATCAACACAAACGACGATCTGAGCTGGTCAAAGTGTTGTTAGAAAACCGGTTCTTGAAGATCTGGATTACCCAGATTCTTCATCCGTCGAGTAAGTCAATGATTGTTTGACCGTGATTATTTAATATTTGGCTCGTGATCTGCTTGTTCTAAGGACTAGGATATGTAGTGCACATGACAAGATACACAGATCAAACAACAACTTGGCCAAAGCATTAACATAAAGTAAGATCAGAGGCCTCGAATAACTTGTCAGACCGGTTATGGATTTCTGGGCTGCCCAGAACCTAGTTTTCGTGAACGATCAACGGGTTTTGACCACGTATAACTTATAATCTACACATGATACGAACCTGTTTCCAGTTCAAGATCATAGTCCACATGACATACTATAGATATATAACTTAAAACAAGAAAAATATAAAACAGAAAGAGATCTACGACCACTGACATTAGCTTGTCAGGTGACATTTTTAGGGTTCTAAGTCAGTTTCAAAAATCTTGATTTCGTGCATCTACATGATATGGATCCATGATCCACTAACCCAGATCATTCAAAGACACCCTCTAACACATATCTAGCCAATCATTAACAACATTTAACATCAAATCATAAGATTTTAAAAATTAGGGTTCTTATACCTTTCTAGTGCTTGATCTTGATTCTGATCCTTGTGATCTATTTAAGGAGATCTATAAACTGATCATGTCTCAATATTTCACTCTATCTCTCTTTGGAATTTTGGATTTAGAGAGAGAAGGGTCTAGGAGAAAATGAAAAATAAAGTAAGTGGTTTTCTCTTTCTAAATCTATATAAATGTTAACATGTTGCTATGAGCTTAACAATTTTGGCTGGTTGGCTGTAAGATATAGTCACATGGAGTTGTTGGGGTGGTTGAGCAACCAAAAATATGGCAAGATTGCAAGTTTCCTCCAATAATGCACAAAAGGGCATTTTAGTCATTTTCATAAAATTTTAATTCTAGAATTGTCATTTGATGTAAACCCTTAGGGTTTAGGGTTTAAACCCTTAGGGTTTAGGTTTTAAAAAAATAATTTCTAGAATTTCTAAATTAGGTTTTCAAAATAGAAAATTAATATTTCTAAATTATAATAAGAATTTTCCAATTATATTAAAATTTCTTTATCATAATTTAAATCTTGCTAATTAGGATTAGTATTTCCTAATTAAAATTGCTAATTGAGCAATTAGGGTCAAAATCATGGATTAGGGTTTATAACCCACTTAATTAGGGTTTTAAATAGAAAAATATTTTTTCTAATTTAGAAATTAGATTTCTAATTAGATTAGGGTTTTCTAATTACTTATAACTTGAAAATTAGGATTAATGTTTTCTAATTAACATTAAAAGTATTAAATTAACTATTAGGTTTTGCCTATTTATAATTTAGGATTTCAAATCCATAAATTAGGGTTTAAAAATTTGAAATTAGGGTTTGCTAAATAATTAACCTTACCCTGATTAATATTATAATTAATAGCACTTAAGCAATAATGTTCCCAGATTAGGGTTTCATATTCCCGAGATCTGAAATTAGGGTTTCCAGATCTGGTATTAGGGTTTTCTAATTATTAATTTCAAGTAATTCATTAGGGTTTTCCCTGATAAATGACGTTTAAACTTTATACATAGCATTCGTGTAAGACTCCAACTTTTTATAAATAAAATCGAATTTCCTCTATTTATTATTGTGAATAATAAGGTGATAATTTGATATAATACTTTGGTTATGGGTGAAATGTGCAAATTTTAAAAAATAAACAAGTGGTTATAAAGTATTCATTGTTGTCGGGGAATATTTGTTTGGTCGTTGAATATTCTTTCTGTCGGGGAATATTCGTACGACGGCGTAACCATTTGTGGGCCCCATAACGGATAACTGTCGGATGAAGAAAATGACAAAGTTTGAGTTTTTACAAATAACGACGTAATTGTTACCGTTAACATTGTTGGAATACCTGGTGGTTAAAATACAGTAATACGCATGGTTGCACAGTAGCACACGGTTTTGCACAGTATTTATATTATTATTGTTTCAATAATTGTCACTGCACAGTATTTTCCATTATTAGATCAATAATTCATATTATTTGAATAATATTATTAGATAGCATTATTGGCAATGTCTAGAAAGTTCTTTCAAGGAGAGGTTTTGTCACCTAATCATGCTACCACCAGTGAGAGAATCCTTATCTGAAAGCCTCCTCTTTCTGAGGAACGGCTTTGGTTGTTATAAATGTGATTCGTAATATTATTTGTGAATAATTAATTATTGATTTATATGATAAGGAAATATTTATTTTATGTGGATATAAATGTTGGATATATTTATTGTGGTTAAAAATGAAGGAGTTAATGTTGAGGTGTTTTATCAGTATTTTTGTCAGAATGGAGGTATTAAAAATTAAACCAGTGTTTTTGAGATATATGAAAGTAGTATGCACACAAGCCAATCATGTTTGATGATAAAGCATATACTTTGTAACAATCTTATTCATTTATTAATAAAAAGTATTTATTTATTAAAGGCTTTTAATTATCTACATGATGCTGTTTTATAATATGTGATAAACCCATAGTTTTAAGCAATGCTTTTAGAATAATGATGATGATCATTCTAATGAGATCTAAATTCTTAGAAAGCTTAAAACTAAAATAGTTCCCAATCATTTGATTACTAAATTGGGGATTAGTGAATCCGGATAGATTGGTACATACGTTGCTTGCTCATTGGATGAGGATGATTGATCTCATGATCATTTGTGTGGAGACACTAAAGCAAGTATTTAGGTGCTTATTAGAGAATAAGTTCACTGAACGTGGCTCGCTAAGGAATACCTAATGGAGTTTTACTTGCCTGTCAATAGGAATTCCTGTAGTGATAGTAGTATAAGTGATCCTTGGACTTGAGATCATCATAGTATCTTGTGTATGATGAGTTATACTTTGACTTATTCCTTAAGACCCTTAGGGTATATCAAAGGGTATGCTTGGGTATAATAAGTTGTACATGGAGATAATGTATGATCAATAAAGAATCTACCACTTCTATTAAAAGAGGAGAATGTCCTATGTGATTCGATAAATGACAACCCAAGAGTCCTTGGTTAAGGCGTAATGAAATTAGAAAGGAGTTTCTAATTTGCATTATTTGAGTTGTGCATTTAAGGATCGAAATACATATAATTAAATAAAATAAGACTTGACAAAGAATTCCATGTCTTATATTTAATTGGGACATTATATGGTGGAAGGATTGAATTGTATGGTAACTATTTACTCAAAGGTTCTTTAATGATTAA
The DNA here is from genome assembly GCA_020205615.1 of Panax quinquefolius. NCBI lineage: Eukaryota > Viridiplantae > Streptophyta > Magnoliopsida > Apiales > Araliaceae > Panax > Panax quinquefolius. Next base: position 68,936,227 of record CM035162.1, read on the forward strand.
TGTTGAAATCTATATTATCTGGAAAGTCGCCGATCGCTAGGGAGGCTTATCCCTATTGTAGAATAAATATTATTTATTTAAATAAATTAATTGTTTAATTTATTTATTTAAATAAGATTAGAATTGTTCTAATTGATTTATTCACAACCTAGGTTTAATATGGAGAACCTAAAGGGTCACACCATAAAAGGAAGAATAATTATTTAAGAAGTTAATGGCATAATCGTAATAATATATTTAAGTATATTTAATTTAATCTATGGTGATAGAATAAATTAAATAGCTTAATATTTATTATTTAATATTTTAGAAATATTAAATATAAATTAATAAGAGGAGTCTTATTAATATTATTACAATTATTATTATTTTAATTTCTAAAAGAGTTTAGGAATTAATTTAATATAAGTACTCTCATTTATTCTTAATAGGATTAAGAGGAAAAATTAATTAAAGGAGTTCAATTAATTATCCCTAATAAGATTAGGGAGCCCATTTAATTAAAAGAGTTTAATTAAAAATACCTTATTTTTAATAGGGTTACTTAATATCTTTATAAGAGGAGTCTTATATCAGATATCAGATATACGTTATAATTCCAATAGTTGGGAGAGTACGCTCTTTTTGTATAGAGATAGAAAAACTAGGGTTTAGCCAACCACCCATCTTCTTAAATTATTTTTCTTCCTTGGTGGATCACCTCTAGAGGCCAAACACTTAGGTGGCTAACGTTGATCAAAGGAAGGAACCAAACCCGGTGGATTCAAGTTGAACGCGAAAAGGATTGGAGGTGAACTTGTACCTGAGGAAGCTCGGATCTTCAAGGGTATGTTTGTTCTTCATATCTTTTCGTATAATTAATAATTGTGCATAAAGGGTGATCCGGGTATATGGTTTGTAAAATTTTTTAAACTCTGATTTTACACGTTTCCGCTAATTTTGTGCAATTTGATTGCGTTCATAAATATTACAAACCTAACAATATATTGCGTGAGTTATAATTTTTAATCCGACCATTGGATTGTTGTGATTTTTGGATATGTTATACATATATAAGTTGAGTATATGTCCACAAATTTTGAACCGTTAAAAATGAACGTATAATTTGTTATGAATTTTAAGAGGTGACTGATTCGAAAATTAGGTTTATAAATGATTTTGGTCGAAAATTCTAGAATTGAGTGGGCCCCACTTGTGGTTGGTGAAGAAATGTGCTGAATTTTATTTCAAATGTGGTGGGTGGCAATAGTAGCAGGTAAAGCCATCAGGTTGCAAGTCAAGTCTGCTTCGGCGTGCTAACATTTTCCTATAAATAGAGGGCTAAGTTAGAATTAAAAATCACACAAAAAACAAGCTTTCTCTCTCTATATTACCGAGCGTATTTTGTGAGTATTTAGACACTTTGTGAGTTTATATTTTTCAGTACAAGTTTCTGTCAGCACTATATTTGAAATTTAGTCAGAAGTACGGTTATTTTGAGGTAAAGGATGTTATTTTCTTCATATATGATATTATGTCTTCAATATCATTATGCCGAAGTATTGATTTGAACTTTTTATCAAATTTGGAACTTTTTTTGTGTCGGGGTTACTATTCACGTATACGACACTATTCACCGAAAAATGAAATTTTCTTCTTTTTGTCCAAGATGTCTATTATGGTTACTATCTTTGATTATATTCATGTTTTGATCTTTATTCTTGAATTTTGCTTCAAAATTGGTTATTATGGAGTATTATTGATCTTGGATAAACTATTATACGAATCCCTACTATTTGTCCTTCTGTCTCACTGGATTCGTTTTCTTTAAAATATTTTTCATCATCCTCAGTCCCAAAATGATGATATTGCTAAATATCTTTGGCCTGTAGTGCAAAGATAAATGATTAATTGATGAATATCTTTGGCCCGTAGTGCAAAGATGAACAGGTGTTGAGATGAACATAACCAACTGGTGATATAAATGAATATCTTTGGCCTGTAGTGCAAAAATGAATATTTGATTCAAGATATATATTGATTGATGTTACATGGATAAAATATTCATTTTTGCACTACAGGCCAAAGATGTTTTATCAGTCCTCACTATTTCTGTAAAATAGTGTTTGAATAATTTTAACGAGGACTTATTTGAGTGTGGATATTGTCTAGAAGACAATATTTGTATTTAAACTCACAGTATGTGTTGTCGTATTTTGCACGACAATTGAATTATTAAAGTTGTAGTTTGCTTTATGTACCATGTATTTGGCGACTCAGAATGGGTGTTGTAAACCTATTTTGGGGGCGAAACAATTTGTATTCCCAAACTAGGGTTTCATACACCAAATTAGGGTTTCAGATTACCGGGACTGAAATTAGGGTTTTCAGAACTGGTTTCTAGGGTTTCTTATAATTCACTAGGGTTTTCTAGCCGAACGTTGACGTTCTTAATATATACTTATGGTTTGTTACAGATATCGTTTATCTGGTCAACCCTTGACCCTTAACCACATATTGTACACATACATAACCATATTCACAGAACATATTCACGTATTTCCTTAATCCTAAATAATTCACCTAAATCCTTCACAGAATTTTGAAATCCTCAAAATTCCTTCTCAAAAATATCAAACGCATACACTTATTTTCTGTCTAGGTTCTAATATTGAACATTAAATCAATTAATAAAAATTTTAAAAATTTTCTAAATTCTTGGGTTGTCACGCGGGATAGAGCTTACAATAATTACTATCAATGCCTACTCGAACGGTAGTTTCTAAAGGTTGCCCATCACCGAACTTTCTCGATGCCTACTCGAACGGTAGTTTACATGGTTGACCATCACCGAACTTTTTCAATGCCTACTCAAACGATAGTTGGTAGTTTACAGGGTTGACCATCACCGAACCTCCTCGATGCCTGCTCGAACGGTAGTTTACAATAGTCGATCATTACTGAACTGATTTGACTCAACTGGAATTTTTTTATAACAGATTCCATCATCGATGCTCCTCAATGAAGATAGTTTTTCATGGTCGTTCTTGCCAGGTCTTTAGGATGCCATACTGGGTTGATGCCTATAATTTGTAACGTCAAATCCACTGATCTTGATGGAAGCGGCTTGCAACAGTTTACCACATCAGTCCTTTCCTGATGTTATGTTGGAGCTGTTACCAATGCTTTCAATACCAGATACTTTGATCTTCAACAATTCATACTATCAGAAACTCATATCTTCATTGAAGAAGTTAATGGCTTTCATCACCAGATCCTTCCCCGATGCTATGCTGGATATGTCATTAACAGTTTCAATTACCAGATCCTTCTTCGATGCTACACTGGGGCTGTTACCAATGGCTTGCAGAAGATTTTTATACTTTGAAATTTTACGCCCTGTTTCAGGGTTTCAGGCCCTTTCAGGGGTTTAGGCCCTTTTCACTCAATCACATAGAACCTTTTTTGCTGATTTGACTTTCAGGCTTAGGGGACCCTACTGTAACTCAAATTTGATTAAGTCGAAGGGGGTGGGGCCCACCCTAGGTTGGTGTGCTACTGAATGACCACCTAATCATGCTTATGTGCATATATATAGTCTATTTTATAAAGGAGACTTTGGCAAAAAAAATTCACCAGTCTAGGCATTTAATTTACATGCAAATTTAACTTTATTGGGGATGTATATTAAACTAATGCATGATTTATTGATGAGTAGGTTTTTAACCTATGATTTATATTCATTTAGCTTGTTATATTGTTAGTTTTTAGATTACTTCATGTTACGTTTGATGGGTTTTGTGCTTGTTGTAGGATAATCAGTGTGCTTATCAAAATACTAGCATTGGAAGGAAATTAAGGCAATTATTGACATTCTGCATGACCAGCGCGGGGCACGCTGTGATGCTGATTAAAGTGGCGCGGGGCGAGCTAGGGCGTAGGCAAGTCAATGGTTGAGTAGCGCGGGCCGCGCTATCGTAGAGCAAAACTTGGCTCGGGGCGCGCCGTTACAGATTTCCTTAAGTAATATGCTTATAATAGGATTGTGTTACGGAGGTTATTTGATGCATTTGGGAGTCTTTGACTAAAGAGTTATTGGTTTTGAAAAGGAGTTGATTTATATTAGAATTCCTATGTGATGAGTTGGAGTTGGATTAGAATTGGTGGTGTGGAGCTGAAGTAAGGCAATCTATGCTGAGTTTTAGTAACAATTTGTGGGTATTCAGACAGACTCAGAGAGCGAGATTGGAAGGCAAGAGCTTGGTGGAACGAAGAAAAAGAGTAATTTCACGAAGATTGCAGATTTGAAGGGCGAGAAGGGTTGTGTATTACTATTCTCCTTTAATTTCAAATTGTGTAGTTGGGATGATGCTTTCTTTTATTCATTCAGTATTTAATTCATTAGTTATGAACTAAATTATTTATTAGGCTTATAATGAATCTTTAAGTGGAACGATGATTATGTAATCTTGGATTTTCAGTTTAATAAGCTATTATTTAGTTTATCTATATTAATTTGAGTTTGAATTTATGAATTGCCTGATCAACAATTTTATATGGACTTGTATGAATTCGAGAGATGAAATACAAATCTAGACTTAATTAATATAGCATGTGTTCTTGAATTTTGTGAATGAACAAAATCTTGATGAATGTTAGGGTAGAGATATGCTTGACATCGCATGTAATCATATAAAGAACTTGAACTTAAATCTTTCTTGATTGTAATTCACATAGAGATATAGTGAGTTAGTTGATTAAGGTGTTTAACTTGATTCTATCTAAATTATGGATTTGAGTTAATACGATATTAGTACATCGAGAGGTGGCTAGTGCTACATACGTGTTCTTGATTAATAAACTGGGATAATAAATTAAACGGGAATAAAGTGTAATAATCAAAGTGATGCTTAGAGTGAAGTTGTAAGCCTAATTCTCCAATATTTGGTTGAAAATTTAGTTTTTAAAGTTTGTTGGTTTTTCTTTAATTTTAATATTTTCAGTATTTTTAATTATAAACTGAAAATTGATTAGTTTAATAAAATTAGGATTAATAGGAAATTGGTAATTGTGAAGTTAATTTCTTACTAAGTCTCTGAGGGAACGATACTCTACTTACTATTATATTACTTGTTGACCACGCATACTTGCGCGCTATGCGTAATTAGATTTTACCCAATAAGTTTTTGGCGCCGTTGCCGGGAACTGTAGTATAGATTTTAATATTTTGCGATATCAGTTTATTTTGTCCAGTTTTACTTAAACATTTTTTATTTTTGTTTTGTTGTCTTATTTCAGGTTTTTGAAGTTGGTTTATGCAAACTCGATCAAAAAATCCAACCTTGCTTCTTTTTGAGGACGACATTGAAAGACGCTTTCAAAGGCTAAGTAAGTTGATTAAGGAAACAAGGGACGACTTCGAAAATTCTGAAAAAGAAGAAGAAATGGCTGCCGAAGACTAGAAAGTATTGAGGGACTTTTGTAAGACCCCGAATTTTATGAAATGAAAGTATTCAATTTTCTTATAATTATTATTTTATTTTGTAAATGGTTAAATTGATAAAAGTTTAAATTTAAGGGTGATATGTGAATTTTTTTGCAAAGTAGCACACGGTATTGATTATTGATGCTTACGTAAGAAGTCACTCAATTATACTCAATTATTGCTACAGTAATTGCTGCATCATATCTCTCATATTATTGATTCAATTATTGTCATAGTATCATCTGCATAATATTTATTATTATTAAATCAATAATTGAGACGGCAAAGTTATTCATATTATTATTTGCAATATTGACAATGTCTAGAAGTTCTGTCAAGGAGAGGTTTGGTCACCTAATTGCGCGCCAATAAGGAGAAATCCTTATCGGAAAGCCCCCTCTTTCCTAGGAATGACCTGGTTATTAAATATTGTGAGTTATAATATTAATGATGAATAAGTTCGTGTTGATTAAAGATGAATTTTATAGTTCTATTACGTTGGAATTATTTGTGTTAGAGGAAATTGACATTTTTTTTGATAATAATTGATGTCTGGAGGTTATATTATTCAATCGGGTATTCGGGCCACTTTTTGTGTCAGAGTACTATTCACGAGTTACTATTCACGGGGTACTATTCACCCGTAAAATATATTTCTTTTCGGTCCAAATCATTTTTGGGTACAATATTATTCCATGAGGAGATTTGCTAATTTTTCATATCGTTGGTTGAAGATATAATAGTAAATCAATATGGACCGCTGGTGGAAAGTTATAATAGTAAATCAATATGGATCGCTGGTTTAAAGTTTTAATAGTAAATCAGTATGGACCGGCTTTAAGTTTTAATAGTAAACCAATATGGACCGTTCATTTAAAAGTAAATCAATCTGGACCGTTCATGAATTAGTTACTATTTAGTCCATTCTCCTATAAATAGAAGCTCATTCCTTTATTATTTCTTACGAATTCACTGAAACTCTAGAGAGATAAACTATAGAGAGAAAGAAGAAAAGTATTCTGCTTCTTCACTATATCCAGTTTCTTCTATGGTAAGGGATATTATTTGTTGTACTCGTAAATGGTATTATTTCTTTCGTATTCATGAAAAGAACTTCTGTTATTCCATTCTTTATTATTATGTTGGAATAACCTATTTATGCGAAGTACCACATACATGGTGAAATTCTTCTATTATTCCATTCTTTATTATTCTGTTGGAATAACTCGTCTGCAAGCGCTATCGCATGCCTCGGTGAATTCTCGTTGTTATTCCACTCTTATTATTCTCGTTGAATAACTTTGCTTATAATGGCACCGTATACATGGTGAAATTCTTCTAATATTCCGTTCTTTATTATTCTGTTTAATATCCTGCAAATGTAAGCGCTTCTGTTTACCGGTTCCATTATTTATTATTTTGTTTCAATATCTTGTTCGTATGCGTTTATGCCGGACCTGGTTCCATTATTTATTATTCTGTTGAGAATAACCTGTCTGTGCGGTCTATCGCATGCATGGTGAATTCTTTTGTTATTCTATTCTTTATTATTTTGTTGGAATAACCTGTCTATGTGGATTATCACATGCATGGTGAATGATCCTTTGTATTCATTCCTTATTAATTTGTGGAAATGATCTGTTTACGTGGATTATGATGAAAGTCATATTAAAAGCATTGGACTGATGAAAATCTTGGGTATATGTAGTATTAGTAAGTATTATGATGAGTTATGTTGGTTATTATGTGAAAACAAGAAAGTTTCTTAGAAATCACAAAGGGTTGAAAATCAGATTTTGGTGAAAATAGAACATGAAATTCAATTGACCATATCTCCTATTATATTTTGATTTTTTTAGTGTGGTCAAGTTCTAGAGTTAGATCTATGAGTTTTCTAACTTATCCAAGTGGAATCAATGGAAAAGGTGTTGTAGATTTTCGTGTGGACTGATTTTAGTAAAGGAGTCAAAAACTGCAAATTATCAAAAGACTACTGCCTATACGTTTAAAAAGGCATTTTCGGCCACTTAGCTTGTGAAATAAATTCCGGCCTTTTGGGACACGAAAATATATGGTATAAAGTACCTCATGTCCAAAAATGAGCTCATTTTGACTTAATATGAGCAAGTTATGACTATTTTAATATTTAGGTTTTTTCGAAGAAAAATGCTATAACCGGAGTTCTATAACTCCAATGACCATGAAATTTAAACTGAAAGCTCACGTTAACATGTGTAAGATCCTTCCAAGATTTGGGAATTTCTGTAGTTAAACTTGAGGTAGCTAATATCTTAAGGAATTAATTAGAAATTGATTTTTGAAAAATAGTAAATGAATTTTAAAAATTCCGAGAAAAATATATGTTCAATATAGGACTATATTCTGCTAAATCCCAGAAAAGAAATTTTTTTGGGACTGATTTGGTATTTTTCAAGAAAATAATCTAGTTATGAGTAAACGAGTTAAATATGTTATGTGAAGTAACAAAATTGAAAAATAGGATTTTATGGCTTGGGAATCCTATATAGGGTATATGCAAATTTTTGATAAGGGATTTGATCATTGGTGATGAAATGTTATGAGTATGGCATTTATGAATGATTAAATGCATTATTTGGTAATGTGTAGATAATTAAAATAAATTATTTATAAGTTTAAGAAGTGATTAAAATATTGTTATAATATTAACAATATTAGATTATGAGTTTATTAAGTGATTGATAATATTTGGATAAATTAAAGTCTTTAATATTTATCCTTGTTTTCGTTTTATTAATGCTTATATCATTGTCATCATTCTCATGCTTATATTTTGATGAAAGTCATCTGTGGCTTACGTGCATGGACGGACTTGGTATGATTACGACCAGGAATTATTCGGTATAATCATGACCGTAATGTGACGAATGATGTGGTAAAAGTCCTCATCGGGCCTCAGATTGCATTGATGGACGCTATTGGTATGATTATAACTAGGATTATTCTATAATTACGACCATCGATGATTACATGAATATCCTCGGCCGTAGTGTAGGGATGATTCGATGATGTGGATTATTTATTGTCGACTCTCAAATGATAAAATATTGATTATACACTTTTAATTAGTAAAAGATAGTAGATATCATGCTCTACTTAACTCTTCTAAAATACAGTTGTATGTCTTTGGCCTGTAGTGCAAAGATGAATTGTTAATGAATATCTTTGGCCGTAGTGCAAAGATGAAGTTATTAGTATGATTATGAACAAGAATTGTGATTTGGTATAACCATGATTTTTGATGTTTCAGGTGAAGATAGGTGATGAAAATTATCTTCGTCCTGGGTGTGAAGAGGAATTTAGAATCACAATTATGATTATGAGTTATTCATATGATTGTGGATAAGAATTGTTGATTGATGTTACAGGGATACAACATTATTGGTGGAATTTTAACATGGAGAAGATAATAGACCTGATGGTCTACTTGACTCTTCTAATGGATTGCTCGTTCCGCTTAAACTATGGTTGAAAAGTTTTATCATCTACCATATGTTCTAAATCTCTGATTTATTATTGATGAAAGCTATTGATAGTTTAATTATCTTTAGTCATGATATTCTTTACTGGGCTAGTTGTGCTCACCCTTTTGCTTCACAATTCCTTTCAGGTAATAAAATTGTAGCTGGGTCGAGCGGGGTATTAAGAGGATTAGAACGATGGTTTATAGCTGTTGAGGTTCTCCCTAAATAGTATGGAAATAATTTTGTTGAGAACTTTAGATAAGTTTGTCGTATTGTATACGTCATTTGATATTTAATTTTGGTGAACCGAATTGGGTGAGGTGAACCCAACTTTGGAAGGTTGTTTTGCCACTATTATACAAGATGTCTAATGACATACAACCTCGTGTTATCATAAGACATGGTTGTGCACATCCACTTGCTGAGTATATCTACGAGCACTACCTATATGATCTTGGAGTTTATTTGAAATATAATTTTTACTTGGAGACAATGGAGATAGTTATATGTCAAGAGAAGACTCACCATTGGAAAGAAGATGATAGTAATCTTCTTGTTTTTCTTTGGGGACTTTTGGGTCAACCAAGGATAATTCTGTGGACATATGATATCTATCATAACCTGTATTTACACGGCCTCCCATGCATTTAACGCTTACTTGATTACTTCCCAAAGATTTTAATTTCTAAAACAATTTTTGACTGTACTTTTATGTAAAATACCATTATATGGTTGTGGTCAAGGCACCATGAGAGCTACATACATTTGTATTAAAACTCAAAGCTTATCTGTTGTCGTACTCTGCATGACAGTTCAACAATTGTATAAATGAAGTTTGTATTTGATTTTTATAGTGTGATATCTGGCGATTCAAGATGGGTGATGTATACCTATTTTGGGGGCGTCATAACTTTGCTACACCCAAGGTGAATCGAGTCATAAATGAAGTAACACCGAGTTCGCTATAGTAGTGCGAATATATTCGAGATTAAGCCTGGGACTATTCAGATGATCCTAAACTCGGTTCATCTTTGGGGACTTGTAAATGATGATCCGAAAGAGCATTTGATCAGCTTTCTGGAAATATGCGACATGTTCAAATACAATGGGGTGTCGGATGATGCAGTTAGACTTCACTTGTTCCCATTCACTCTGCGGGATAAGGCGAAGAGTTGGTTAAATTCTCTATACCATCGGGTTCAATAACGACATGGGATAACCTATCTCAGAAGTTTCTAGCTAAATTTTTCTCGCCAGCGAAGATTGCAAAGATGAGAAACGAGATTACCATGTTTGATCAGCAATGTGACTAACGAGATTTTGTAATAATTATTTTAATATTTATTGAATTAAATAAATATTTTTTGATGATTTAATTATTAGATTAAATAATTAATTGATGAAGTTGTGGTAGATTAATTTAATTATATGTGTTATATTTATTAAATTGATGTGGAGAATTTTATTATTCAAAGTATGTAATTATTTGAATTTATTGAATTAAAAGAAATATTTAATAAGCCTAATATTATTTTATTTAAATTAATAATTAATGAGAAAATTAATAATTTGATATAATTAATAAATGAGAAAAATTAATTATGTGACTATGTGAATTAATGAGAAATTATCATATTTTATTTAAATTATAGTAAATAAGATATTGGAATTATTGTGTAATTGGGTGTGACATTATTAAACTATAATATAAGAGAATTATCAAATTAAATGAGAGTGAGTTTTTAAGAGTGGCCAAACATGGCCTTAAGAGAAGTTGAGAGCAGTTAACCACATATGGGTTAACTGACCTCAACTTTACTGGTTATAATAGGTGCCGCCTTCAGTTTTCATTATTACGTATATTATTTTGAAACAAAACAAAACTGAGAGTTAGAGAATTCAGAGAAATTGTCAGAAAGAGTTAGAAGAAATTGTGATATTGAAGAATCAGAAGAATTGCTTGAGGGTAATCTCTTCAACCCAGTTTTTATTTACGTCATTTAAAGTTTCATGAAAATGGCTTTCAAGGTCTGTTAAAATCTCTATAATTGGAAAGGAAAGTGATTATGTGTTTATATATGTGATAAGATGTTATCATATCATGTTTTATTATATATTGTATATTTCCATAACATTAGTTTCATAAAAACATGTCGTATATACTTTCTTAAAAATACAGAGTATGAAATATGGTCATATGGCCCTTACATGTAATTTTAATACTTTAATCATATGTTGTATCATAAATTTTACACTTGTATATAATTATGCATGTTAAAACGAAGAAAACTAACTTCAAATGAACAGATTCGGTGTTATGATGAACCCGTAGTGTTGATTTTCATGTTTTGTGTTCAAGACTTTCAAAAACATTAAGAATAATAAATTACATGTTTTGATTCTGCAAATTATGTGTTTTAACATGTTAAAATCATACTAGAAGGGTTAAGTAGTAGTTAAATGTGTATTATAATGTCTGGGTATGTTTAAATTCATGTATGAATGAAGAAATTGGTAGAGTTTGGGTTGTTCTGTGTGTTCTTCGCGAACTACAGAATCTGGATCTGCGTCGTAGCACGGCCGCGTCGCTCCAAAGAACGAATGGAGCGCGCCCGCGCCATGCAACGCACCCACGCCGATTCAGAGAACAAATGTAGCGCGCCCGCGCCCTACCTGCAGAACTTTAGAAATTTTTTAAAGTGTTCAAGTTTTGAAAATGTGTTTGTAAAACCTAACTTAATGAACATGAAGGCATGTCAAGCATATAATAATATGTTAATTAACTTACGTTCTGGGATTAATGAATAAGACTTAAAAGTCCACTAACATATTCAAAGACCAATGTGGGATTCAATAAGTATATCGAACTATTGATTAATGGGTATTATGAATGTATTGATATGTAGGAATTAATAAAGAACGTGAATTAATCATAGCTTGTGCAAAAGGCAAGTTTCCTAACCCTACTTGTTATTGTTATTCAAATTTATAAACTTACATAGAGCAAATTCTCGTTATTATTAATCAAGTTCAATTTGTTATATTAAAGGTTATTAATCTTTTCAAAGTATGATTTCTGTTATACAATTCTTATTCCATTGTATACCTCGTGATTTTTATTTGATTGGAATATTAGTTATTGTTGAACCTTGTAAGACTAGCAAACCTTATTGATTCGACTAATCCATAGTTGATGAACGTTTTAAAATTTTAGAACCCCTATTGAATTATCCAAACCAAACTTCCTTTGATGCGGACTCTAATATCAAGTTGAGATGAACAACCCTGTATAGGGATTACTTATGCGTTAGCGTTAAGATATTGTGCACAGTATGGTACTAAAGGTTGATCCCCCTAAGTACGAGTAGAAGAGTCCATAGTCTTATGACTGTTAAAGGTTTCAAGTATAACCCTTGATAACCTAGGACATAGTTCAAGGTCTTATGACCCTCAAAAATCTTTTGATTCTTGTTATTCATTCTTGATTCAAAAGTTGAGTTTTATTCCAGAAGTCTTTGATTCACTCGCATGTTATTATACTGTTATTTCATTTTTAAACTTATGGGAAATCGTGCTCACTCTTGCATAATAATAATATTGCTGTTAAGAACGAAAGGTCCGACGAGCCTTCTACTAGCAAAGGCAAGGAGAAGATTAACAAGTGATGAAGACTTGTTATTTTATGTGATGTTAAATTTATGTTTTAGACTTGGGTTGATGTTGTGTAAGACTATAAATTGTTTATGTTTCGGCAGTTAAGATTAAAGGTTAGTATGACCTGGGATTTATGTAATTAATTCAGATGATGTAACTCCTTAAGGAGAGGATTTATTTCTATCTATTATTGCTTTCTTTTATTATGGGTAGATAGACATATGATGTTTGATTAGTGAACACCAAATCATGTGGGAATTGAAGTACCCGGAATTGGGGGTGTCACAGGTTGGTATCAAAGCTTTAGGTTATGAACCTTAGGTGGGGGAACAACCTTAGGTAGTAGCCTTATAGGAAGAATATAGTGATGGAAAACTTTTATCGAGTTCAAAGAAATGAATTTCTTAATTCATTGAAGATAATAAAAGACTTTATATGCTTATGTGTTAAATTATGTGCTCACTAGTACGACTTAGTAAATAAAAATTGATACTATGTTATTAGGATGTCGGATGTTGGAGGAGCTAGTCGAGCTGGGGACGAGGAACCCCGAGTACCTACGGAGGAGGAGCCCCAAGACATTCATGTCGCCAGGAAGCAGTTGGTACAGAGAGAGCCATCTCCGTTGATCACTGTTGTTGGTCAGGAGAATGAGCCTGAGAGTGATCCAGAGGAGGATCCTGAGGAGGATCCTGAGGAGGAAGAGGAAGAAGAGGAGTTCCCACCGAACTCCATAGATGCTGAGATGTACGACGAGTTATATGACCGTAATGTAGAGTTACGTGACACTGACCAAGATTTGACTGAGTAGGCAATTATTCAGTAGATTATCATCGAGCAGAAGGATAGGGAGGTTGTGACTCTTCACACACGTCTAGGAAATGTGGAGTGGGATTTGGTTCATGAGAAGGGTCAAACCGAGGAGAAGTCCGAAGAAATAGAGAAGTTGAAGAAGGAACTGAAAGAGATCTCAGAAAGGCTAACCATAGCAGAGGAGGGCAGGGTAAGAGAATCACGTCGTGTTGATCTTGCAGAGAGGATTGTCGTGCGAAGAAGGCTAAGCTTGGGGAGACGTATTTTACACTTCAAAATGCAATGGATGAGGCTCAGGATCGAGTTATAAGGTACCCAATCTAGTTCGAAGGACTACCATCGTATATGCTAGATCGTCGAACGATGTCCCCGCATCAGGGATGAGGAATGTAGCAAGGCTATTCAGCGCCTTAACAGGCAGTGATAGGATTTGTTTAATTATGTGAAAAACTTATCTGGTATTTAGATGTAAATTCTGATGTGTTTATAAATAAAGGAATATTTTAATGTTTTAAATCATGTAGATTCTTTATCTCGGGATAGTTGATGTAAATAACAGTGATGCTATCGTTTGACGTTAAAACTTTTGATTTGAATAAATATATCAAGTTGTTTGAGATAATATATTAAGTGAGTATGTTAGATTGTTGAGTTAAGCCTTAACTATTTCGAGAATTTAATAAAGATCTAATATGCATATATATTTTAACAGAAATATGCCGCCGAGAAGAAAACATAACCGTCAACAAGCTCAAGAAGAACCGATGCATAACAATAACAACAACAACGCCAATGCTAACCCCGTTCAGCAATTGGTGAACTTATTAGCTGGAGCGATTCATAATCAACCTCAAGCTCCACTGAATACGACATTTAAGGATTTCAAGATGGTGAGACCACTAGAGTTTAAAGGCTCCATGAATCCGATCGAGGCTAAAACTTGGGTTATGGAGATGGAAAAAGTTTTTGATGTCGTTAGAGTCAGAGAGGACCAGAAAACCGCCCACGCGACATTCATGCTGAAATCTAAAGCCAGTTATTGGTGGCAAGCAAATAAGGTCCATGGAGGAGAAGGTGTGATTACCTGGGAGAGGTTTAAGGAGATGTTTTTCGAGATTTATTTTCCGACTAGCTCGCAGAACCAAATGGAGGTCCAGTTTCTGGAGTTGAAACAGGGGAATATGTCTGTATGAGATTATACGGCAAGATTCAATGAGTTGGCTAGGTTCGCCACATATCAAGTGCACACGGATCAGAGAAAAGCAAGAAGGTTTGAACAGGGACTGAAGCCCTGGTTGTATAGTAAGGTGTTGATGTTTCAGTTGAAGACGTTCTCTAGAGTATTGGAGAAAGCCATACTCGCTGAAGGTGGAAGCGATGCGGTAACCAAGTATAACCAGGATCAGAAGAAGAAGAATAGTGAAAATAAAGGAATTAATAAGGCTAGTGGAAGTAACACAGGAGGTGGTAATAATCAGAAGAGAAGGTGGTCTGACAACTCATCAACGGGAAATCAGCAAGGAGGTCAGAAGAAGAGGATCGAAGCATGCCCGACCTACGGGAAAGCTCATTTGGGAGTGTGTATGAAAGGTAAACGGGTGTGCTACAATTGCGGTTAGGAAGGCTACATAGCACTTAGCTGTCCTAACCCAAAGAAGGGTGCATGCTTCACTTGTGGCTCAAAGGATCATCTGGTAAGAGACTGTCCTAAAAAGGGATTTTGAGGGGCAGGATCAAGAGGAAATAGGGGAAACAGCGGTGGAAGTGCTCTGACTATCACAGGACCAACCGCAACCAACCGACCGACCGCCAGAACATTCAACATGACAGTGCATGATGCAGTGCAGTCTCATGATGTGGTGTCAGGTATCATTCCAATCAATAAAGTTAATGCTTATGTATTATTTGATTCGGGTGCTACTTGTTCATTTATATCCGATGACTTTGCTAAGAATTTAGAATTGCCTAAGGATGAGTTAGAACACCCCATGAACATATAAATTGCGAATATAGAAACAATCCCTGTTAAGTATGTACATAAGAACTATAGAGTTGATATTAAGGGTAATATGATGAACGTAGATCTTATCCCTATTCAACTTGGATAATTTGACTTTATCTTGGGAATGGACTGGTTATTCAATCACGGAGCCGTAATTGATTGCCAGAAGAAGCGTATTAACCTTATGACTCCGTAAAAGGTTGTGTTTTATGGTAGCAAGTCACCTAAACAAGGAGTTGTCTGACGATGATGCATGCCAGAAAGTTGTTAAGACAAGGATGTGTAGGATATCTAGCTTACATAGTCGACAGTCGTAAAGAGAATCCGAAAGTAGAGGAGATACCAGTAATGAGGGACTTCACAGACGTATTTCCAGACGATTTGCCAGGACTTCCACTAGATAGAGAGGTTGAATTTGTGATCGATTTGGCACCAGGAACGACTCCAATATCAAAGGCACCATACCGAATGGCACCAGTAGAAATGAAAGAATTGGTGGTACAACTACAAGAATTACTGGACAAGAAGTACATTCAACCTAGCGTATCGCCGTGGGGAGCGCCGGTGTTGTTTGTGAAGAAGAAGGATGGAACGATGCGGCTCTACATTGACTACAGAGAATTGAATAAGGTCACGATTAAGAATAAATATCCACTACCGAGGATCGACGACCTTTTTGATCAATTGAAGGGAGCGAGATACTTTTCAAAGATAGACTTGAGGAGTGGTTATCATCAACTGAAGGTGATGCCAGAGGACGTATTGAAGATAGCATTCAGAATGCGATACAGTCACTACAAATTTTTGGTAATGTCATTTGGTCTAACTAATGCTCCTACAACATTTATGAGCTTAATGAATGGAGTGTTCAAGCTGTTTTTTGATAAATTCGAAGTGGTATTTATAGATGATATTTTGGTATATTCAAAAACCAAGGAAGAACATGAAGAGCATTTGAAGTTAACGTTAGAGGCTTTAAGAAAGGAGAATGCTAATTTTGGATTGAGTGGGTACAATTTCTTGGACATGTGATTGATAAAGACAGAATTTTGGTAGATCCATCGAAAGTAGAAGTCGTAATAAATTGGGATCAGCCGAGAACGCCGTCGGAAGTACGAAGTTTTCTTGGAATGGCAGGTTATTATAGAAGATTCATTCAAGACTTTTCCAAGATCGCAACTCCGTTAACGAATTTGACTCAAAAAGCTGTGAAATTTGTTTGGACAGAGAAGTATGAGGAAAGCTTTCAAGAACTTAAGAAGAGGTTGAGTACGGCACCTGTGTTATCTCTTCCGGATGATACAGGAAATTTTGTTGTTTATAGTGATGTGTCGCATAAAGGACTTGGCTGTGTGCTTATGCAAAATGGCAGAGTCATTGCGTAAGCGTCACGACAATTGAAGGATTATGAGAAGGGGTATTCGACCCACGACTTGGAATTAGCTGCAATGGTTTTTTATTTGAAAATTTGGAGGCATTATCTCTATGGGGAGAAGTGTAAAATATATACAGACTACAAGAGTCTGAAATATATTTTTACACAGAAGGACTTGAATATGCGCCAAATAAGATGGTTTGAGTTAATTAAGGACTATGATTGTGAGATTTTATACCATCCGGATAAGGCAAATGTGGTTGTAGACGCCTTAAGTAGAAAGGGTGGGGAGAAATTGATGATGTTGATCACTCAGGAGGAGCTAATTTCAGAAATGGAGAAACTGGAGTTGGAAGTGAAGTATCCTATGGAAATTGATGAGAAGCTGTTTCAGATGCAATCTGGTACAACCCTACTGGATAAAGTTAAGGAGGCTCAACTTCAGGATGAAGAATGTAAAAAGGTGAAAAAGAAGATATCTGAAGGAACCGAACCGAGATTCAAGACGGATAAGGAAGGAATACTGAGATTTGAAAGTAGAATTTGGGTACCGCCAGTACCATAAATTAAGGAAGACATTTTGAGCAAGGCTCATAGTTCACGATATTCGACTCACCATGGTAGTACCAAGATGTACCAAGATCTTCGATAACATTTCTGGTGGCCAAATCTGAAACGAGATGTTGCAGAGTGTGTTGCCAAATGTTTAACCTGTCAGAAAGTGAAAGCAGAACATCAGAGGCCGAGTGGGATGCTACTACCGTTGGAGATCCCAGAATGGAAATGGGAACATATTACGATGGACTTTGTGGTTGTCCTTCCGACAACTCAGAAAGGCTATAACGCAGTATGGGTTATCGTTGACCGACTGACGAAATCTGCACACTTCCTTCCGATCATAATCAGATTCAACTTAGACCAGTTGGCAATGTTATATATGAAAGAGATTGTTTTTAGGCACGGAGTTCCGGTGTCTATTATTTTCGATAGGGATATGAACTTTACATTGAACTTCTAGAAACGTCTACAGGAATGCAGGGTACGCAATTGCGAATGAGTACATCATATCACCCTCAGACAGATGGGCAGAGTTAAAGAAGGATTCAGACATTAGAAGATATGCTAAGTGCCTGTGTAATGGACTTTAAAGGAAATTGGGATGATCACCTATCACTCGTAGAGTTTGGCTACAACAACAGTTACCACGCTAGTATTGGCATGCCGCCTTATGAAGCGTTATACGACAGAAAGTGCAGAACTCCGCTATACTGGGATGAATTTGGCCCAGAATTAGTATAGCAGACAACAGAAATAGTCAAAGTGATCCGAACAAGACTGGTAGCATCTCAAGATAGGCAGAAGAAATACGCCGATCTACACCGTAAAAATGTTGAGTTTGAATCGGGTAGTTATGTGTTCTTGAAGGTCTCTCCCTGGAAGGGAAAGATCAGGTTTGGAAAGAAAGAGAAATTAAGCCCAAGATTCATTAGACCCTTTGAGGTACTGCGAAGGATCAGAGAAGTTGCATATGAGGTAGCCTTACCTCCAACACTCGAGAATGTCCACAACGTCTTCCATGTTTCGGTTTTACGACCCTACAAACCCGATTACAAGCATGTAATTGAATACGAACCCTTACATTTTGAAAAAGATTTATCTTACGAAGAAATTCCTGTTCAGATTGTCGACAGAAAAAAACAAGTTCTCAAAAATAAAGTAATACCTTCTGTTAAGGTAATTTGGAGGAACCACAACGCTGAAGAAGCTACGTGGGAACTCGAAGAGAATATGATAAATAATTATCCTCATTTATTTACTTAAAATTTTATGTAATCGATTCTGGGGACAAAATCTTTGTAAGGGGGGGGGGGGGGAGAGAATGTAATGGGACGAATTGATTGAGTCGTGATTCTGAGGAAATAATCCTTTTAAGGGGAAAGATGTGAAAAACAAGATTTTTTAATAATTATTTTAATATTTATTGAATTAAATAAATATTTTTTAATGATTTAATTATTAGATTAAATAATTAATTGATGAAGTTGTGGTAGATTAATTTAATTATATGTGTTATATTTATTAAATTGATGTGGAGAATTTTATTATTCAAAGTATGTAATTATGTGAATTTATCAATTAAAAGAAATATTTAATAAGCCTAATATTATTTAATTTAAAGTAATAATTAATGAGAAAATTAATAATTTGACATAATTAATTAATGAGAAAAATTAATTATGCGACTATGTGAATTAATGAGAAATTATGATATTTTATTTAAATTAAAGTAAATAAGATATTGAAATTATTGTGAAATTGGGTGTGACGTTATTAAACTATAGTATAAGAGAATTATGAAATTAAATGGGAGTGAGTTTTTAAGAGTGGTCAAACAGGGCCTTAAGAGAAGTTGAGAGCAGTTAACCACGTATGGGTTAACTGACCTCAACTTTATTGGTTATAATAGGTGCGCCTTCAGTTTTCATTATTACGTATATTATTTTGAAACAAAACAAAACTGAGAGTTAGATAATTCAGAGAAATTGTCAGAAAGAGTTAGAAGAAATTGTGATATTGAAGAATCAGAAGAATTACTTGAGGGTAATCTCTTCAACCCAATTTTTATTTACGTCATTTAAAGTTTCATGAAAATGGCTTTCAAGGTCTGTTAAAATCTCTATAATTGGAAAGATAAGTGATTATGTGTTTATATATGTGATAAGATGTTATCATATCATGTTTTATTATATATTGTATATTTCCATAACATTAGTTTCATAAAAACATGTCTTATATACTTTCTTAAAAATACAGAGTATGAAATATGGCCATATGGCCCTTACATGCAATTTTAATACGTTAATCATGTGTTTTATTTTAAATTTTACACTTGTATATAATTATGCATGTTAAAACAAAGAAAACAAACTTCAAAAGAATAGATTCGGTATTATGATGAACCCGTAGTGTTGATTTTCGTGTTTTGTGTTCAAGACTTTCAAAAACATCAGGAACAGTAAATTACATGTTTTGATTCTACAAACTATGTGTTTTAACATGTTAAAATCATGATAGAAGGGTTAAATTTCCTAACCCTACTTGTTATTTTTATTCAAATTTATAAACTTACATCGAGCAAATTCTCGTTATTATTAATCAAGTTCAATTTGTTATATTAAAGGTTATTAATCTTTTCAAAGTATGATTTCTGTTATACAATTCTTATTCCATTGTATACCTCTTGATTTATTATTCAATTGTAATATCAGTTATTGTTGAACCTTGTAAGACTAGCGAACCTTATTGATTCGACTAGTCCATAGTTAATGAACGTTCTAAAATTTCAGAACCCCTATTGAATTATCCAAACCAAACTTTCTTTGGTGCGGACTCTAGTATCAAACTGATATGAACAACCATGTATAGGGATTACTTATGCATTAGCGTTAAGATATTGTGCACAATATGGTACTAAGGGCTGATCCCCCTAAGTACGAGTAGAAGAGTCCATAGTCTTATGACTGTTAAAGGTTTCAAGTATGACCCTTGATAACCTAAGACATAGTTCAAGGTCTTATGACTCTCAAAAATCTTTTGATTCTTGTTATTCATTCTTGATTCAAAAGTTGAGTTTTATTCCAGAAGTCTTTGATTCACTCGCATGTTATTATATTGTTATTTCATTTTTAAACTTGTGGGCAATCGTGCTCACTCTTGCGTAATAATAACATTGCAGTTAAGAACGAAAGGTCCGACGAGCCTTCTACTAGCAAAGGCAAGGGCAAGATTAACAAGTGATGAAGACTTGTTGTTTTATGTGATGTTGAATTTATGTTTTAGACTTGGGTTGATGTTGTGTAAGACTATAAATTGTTTATGTTTCCGCAGTTAAGATTTAAGGTTAGTATGACCAGGGATTTATATAATTAACTCAGATGATGTAACTCCTTAAGGAGAGGATTTATTTCTATCTATTATTGCTTTCTTTTATTATGGGTATATAGACATATGATGTTTGATTAGTGAACACCAAATCATATGAGAATTGAAGTACCCGGATTTGAGGGTGTCACAAGCAACATGGGGAGTCATTGTATGAGGCATGGGAGAGATATAAAGAATTTCTCAGAAAATGGCCACATCACGGATTGCCTAAGTGGTTGCAGATGAACACATTTTACAACAGACTACATGGGAATCTCAGGACTAGTATTGATGCAGCTCCGGGGGGAGCTTTTATGGAAAAGAATTATGAGGAGGCATATCAGTTGATAGAGACAATAGCAGCTAACAACTACCAGTGGCCCACGGCAAGAATGACACAACCTACGGTAGCTAGAGTGTTAGAGGTAGATGGAGGGTCAGCAATAACAGCGCAAATTTTAGCTCTCTCTAAGAAGTTTGAAATTTAGTCAGGGGTATAGACACATGAAGTTGCAGTTATTTATGAATTGTGCGTGGGTGAACATCCTACGAATCAATGTGCAATCAACCCAGAGTCAGTACAATTTGTGGGTAGCTACAACAGAATTCCACAGAATACGTACCAGAATGCATATAATCAGGGGAATAAGAATCATCCGAATTTATCGTGGAATAATAATCAGAATCAGCAAGCTCCATGACCATCGTATCCCCCAGGATTTCAAAATCAACAACAATCAGTTCAACGTCAAGAGAGGAAATCAGATTTAGAGGAGTTGCTATCAAAGTATATAACGAGCAACGAGGTAGCCATGAAAAACCAAGCAATAGCCATCAAGAATTTAGAAAATCAGATTTGACAGATAACTTTTGCATTGAATAATAGTTCGCAAGGAACATTACCAAGTGATATAGAGAAAAATCTGAAAGGTAATCATGAGCAATGTCAAGCAATAATGTTGCGAAGTGGAAAACAACTTGAGGGTTAGAAAACAGAAAATTTGGCTACAAAGGAGGTTGAGACAGACAGTGAAAACAAAGTGGTTGAGGACAGACAAGGGGAAGAAAAACAAGTTAAAAAGATCAAACCAGTTAATGAACCGGTTGTTTATCTTCCCCCACCTTTTCAGCAAAGAGTTCAAAAGCAGAAATTAGATAAGCAGTTTGCAAAATTTTTGGAAGTTTTTAAGAAACTTCAGATTAACATCCTGTTCGCATAAGCCCTAGAGCAGATGCCAAGTTATGCAAAATTCATGAAAGGGATTATGTCTAGGAAAAAGAAGTTGGAAGATTTCGAGACAGTGGCATTAACAAAGGAGTGTAGTGCGGTTTTACAAAGAAAGTTGCCACCAAAGTTGAAAGATCCGGGGAGTTTCACCATTCCGTGAACGATTGGGAATATGACGTTCAACAAATGTTTGTGTGATTTGGGGGTAAGTGTGAATCTTATGCCATTATCGGTCTATACAAAATTGGGATTGCTAGCTCCAAAGCCTACGAACATTTCATTGTAGTTGGCGGATAGGTCAGTCACGTACCCGAGATGCATTGTTGAGGACATATTGGTAAAGGTTAACAAGTTTATATTCCCCGCAGATTTCATAATTCAGGATTTTGAGGAAGATAAGAACATCGCAATTATCCTAGGGAGACCTTTCTTGTCTACGGGAAGGACGCTCATCGACGTGCAAAAAGGAGAACTAGCGATGAGGGTCCAAGATCAAGAAGTTAAATTTAATGTTTTCAAGGCCATGAAATTCCCTACGGATGAAGAAGAGTGTTTCAGGATGGATATCATTGATCAGATAATCAACGAAGATATGGGCAAGAGTTTGGTTAACGATCCATTGGAAACGACATTATTGGGAGATAAATAATTAGATGATCCAAAATTTGTGGACTACTTGCAGATGTTAGACTCCCTGCCACGAGTTAGCAGATTTAAAGCAACCTTTGAACCATTGCACATGGAGGAAAAAGCCACAACAAGGATGAAACCGTCATTGGAGGTGCCACCGACTCTTAAACTTAAGCCACTTCCTAAACACCTCAGGTATGCGTATTTAGGCAATATTAATTCTTTACATGTTATTATTTCTGCTGCACTTAACGAATTGTAGGAAGAAAAGTTGCTGAGAGTGCTTAGGGACCACAAATCAGCCATAGGATGGACAATTACGAATATCAAGGGAATCAACACATCCTTTTGTATTCATAAAATTCTGATGAAAGACGATGCAAGACCGATAGTGGAGCAACAGAGATGGCTCAACCCAATCATGAAAGAAGTAGTCAAGAAAGAAATCCTGAAATGGTTTGATGCAGGTATCATCTACCCGATTTTTGATAGTAAGTGGGTCAGTCCGGTGCAATGTGTGCCAAAAAAGGGAGGAATGACTGTGGTACAAAATGATTATAATGAGCTAATTCTGACAAGGACAGTGACTGGTTGGAGGGTTTGCATGGACTACATGAAGTTGAATAAGGTGACCCACAAAGATCACTTTTCTTTGCCCTTTATCGATCAGATGTTGGACAGATTAGCGGGACATGAGTACTACTGCTTATTGGATGAATATTCGGGTTATAATCAGATCGTCATCGCTCCTGAAGATCAAGAGAAGACTACGTTCACGTGCCCATACGGCACATTCGCATTCAGGAGAATGTCGTTCGGCTTGTGTAATGCACCCGCTACCTTCCAACGGTGTATGATGGCCATATTCTCGGACATGGTGGAGAAAAATATGGAAGTTTTCATGGACGACTTTTCTGTCTCTGGGGATGATTTTGACGCATGTCTTGAGAATTTGGTGATGGTTTTACAGAGATGCACATACATGAATTTGGTACTTAACTGGGAAAAGTGCCACTTCATGGTTGAAGAAGGCATAATTTTGGGGCACAAGGTTTCGGCTTAAGGATTAGAGGTTGATAAAGCGAAGCTGGAAACGATTGAAAAGCTTCCTCCACCAAGTTCAGTCAAGGGAATTAGAAGTTTTCAGGGACATGCTTGGTTCTACAGAAGATTTATAAAGGACTTCTCTAAGATTGCAAAACCTTTATGTAGTCTTTTAGAGAAGGATTCAGTATTTAAGTTTGATGAGGAGTGTCAGTTGGCATTCGAGCTATTGAAGAAGAAATTGACTACAACTCACGTAATCGTCACGCTGGATTGGAATATGCCATTCGAGTTAATATGTGATGCAAGCGATTATGTGGTTGGGGCTATTTTGGGTCAACGCCGAGAGAAGGTATTTCATGCCATATATTATGACCCAAATGAATTACACAACTACAGAAAAAGAATTACTTGCAGTGGTGTATGCGTTCGATAAGTTTTGGGCATACTTGATCGGGACAAAGGTAGTAGTTTATACAGATCACTCAGCTATTCGGTACTTAATTTTGAAAAAAGATGCTAAGCCATGCCTTGTCAGATGGATCCTCCTTCTACAAGAATTTGATTTAGAAATAAAAGATAGAAAAGGTACGGAGAATCAAGTTGCTGATCATTTGTCAAGGCTGGAAAATCTGGGTAAAATGGAAGAGGACAAGTGTGTAATCAATGAGTCATTCCCAGTTGAGCAACTGTTTGGAATCAACACGAAATTTCCTTGGTACACGGACTTCACGAATTATCTAGTGAGCAACATTCTTCCCCTTGATCTTACACGACAGCAGAAAAAGAAATTCCTTTATGACGTCAAGTGGTATATGTGGGATGAGAGGTACAAAGCATGGGAATGGGCGAGGTCACATCTACGAGGAGGATGCTATATCATGATTCGCCAACCCTCACAACCAGTTGGAGCGGAACCTATTCAAGAGCAATCACCTCGTGGCTCAAAGAATCAATTTTTGTGGTTGGCTCAATGCCAAGATATAATGCATCAGTACACTGTAAATGCATTCAACACGCTTGTTGATGCATTTTCCTGTTGCAACCCTAATCCATATCCGGTGGTCATGCGTGTTCCTCCTATCGTTCCAGCATATCCTCATTCGGACGACGAAGAGCAGTAATTCATTTTCAGGGAAGTTCTCATCCTTTCATTTGATTTATTTTGTCGTAATGAGGACATTACTTGCTTTAAGTTTGGGGGATTATGTGTTCTTCTGCCTAGTTAATTTGTGAAAATTTTAATAATCATGTTAGTTAGTTTGTTTAATTTTTTTTTTATATAATTTTAAGTATTCATGGCATCTAAAAATAAAAAAAAATAAAAAAATAAAATAAAAATAAAAAATAAAAATAACGCATGTAGTTTAAATTACATGAATCCAGTTATTAGATGGTAAAAGTTTTTCTTGGCCAATGATGAGATTGGAATTATGTAGATAAGTACAATACAGAATATGAGAACTTTGATGTAATACCTGTTACGAAGTGGATCTTTGGCTGTTTGAAACTAGTATAAAAAGGTTAGCACGTTAATAACACCTACGTGGATTGAGTAATTCAAATTGATACATAAGCAATTTCTAAAGGATAATGCTAGTTTGAATGAAAGAATGATAAGAACAGGTAGTGAAGGCAAAAATTAGGCAAAAACCTAAGTTTGGGGGAATATTTGGGGTATATAAGCTATATATATATATATATATATATATATATAAATTGAGTGGAATAAATTGAGTCCTGTGGTGGGTCGAAAAGAAGAGTGAAATGCACTCCCCATAAACACATGCGTGAGATGGAGCGTAAAACGGACTCACTATCCATCATAAAAATAAAAAAATAAATAAAATGAGAAATAAGAGCAAAAAGCCCCCATAGATGAATAATGAAGCATAAGTATCCTATGTTGACCCTCGATATTGGTAATTATTTTATTTTAGTTGGATCTAGCTTGTTTTTGGATTTTTTGAGTTTATACTGTATGATTCCTTTTAAGAGACTTATTATGTGTTAAATTTGATTTTATATCAGTTAGCATGGTTGTGGAGCACACACGCACTATATTAGTTATAACAGTCTAAGATTCAATGATTGATGAGGAATTGTTGATTGGTTTTGATATGAAGTATTGACATGTTTACTTAATTTTTCTGAGGCTGTATGGGTAAAACTATATACTGTTTTAATGTTGGATTCATAGTCGTTAGTCGCATTGCATTGCATTTTGCTTGAGGACAAGCAATGTTTCAAGTTTGGGGGAATTTGATGAGTAGGTTTTTAACCTATAATTTATATTCATTTAGCTTGTTATATTGTTAGTTTTTAGATTACTTCATATTACTTTTAATGGGTTTTGTGCTTGTTGTAGGATAATCAGTGAGCTTATCAAAATGCTAGCATTGGAAGGAAATTCAGGCAATTATTGACACTCTGCATGACCAACAACGGTAGCGCTACCGTTATTTGAGTAAAGTGGGCGCGCCGTAGCGCTAGTAGGCGTAGGAAAGTCACTAGTTGAGTAAGCGGCAGGTCGCTACTGTCAGTGAGAAAAAAACATGGCGCCGAAGCGCCACCGATCTGAGACATAATCTGATTTATTTTTATTATGAGATGGAGGATGGGTGTTGTTAGGAGATATAGTTTCCTTACGTAATATGCTTATAATAAGAGTGTGTTACGAAGGTTATTTGATGCATTTGGGATTCTTTGACTAAAGAGTTGTTGGTTTTGAAAAGGAGTTGGATTTTTGTTAGAATTCGTATGTGATGAGTTGGAGTTGGATTAGAATTGGTGGTGTGGAGCTGAAGTAAGGCAATTTATGCTGAGTGTTAGTAACAATTTGAGGGTATTCAGAAAGACTCAGAGAGCGAGATTGGAAGGCAAGAGCTTGGTGGAACGAAGAAAAAGAGTAATTTCACGAAGATTTCAGATTTGAAGGGAGAGATTGGCTGTGTATTACTATTCTCCTTTAATTTCAAATTGTGTAGTTGGGATGATGTTTTCTATTATTTATTCAGTATTTAATTCATTAGTTATGAACTAAATTATTTATTAGGCTTATAATGGATCTTTAAGTGGAACGATGATTATGTAATCTTGGATTTTCAGTTTAATAAGCTATTATTTAGTTTATCTATATTAATTTGAGCTTGAATTTATGAATTGCCTGATCAACAATTTTATGTGGACTTGTATGAATTCGAGAGATGAAATACGAATCTAGACTTAATTAATATAGCATGTGTTCTTGAATTTTGTGAATGAACATAATCTTGATAAATGTTAGAGTAGAAATATGCTTGACATCGCATGTAATCATATAAAGAACTTGAATTTAAATCTTTCTTGATTGTAATTCACATAGAGATATAGTGAGTTAGTTGATTAAGGTGTTTAACTTGATTCTATTTAAATTATGGATTTGTGTTAATACGGTATTAGTACATCGAGAGGTGGCTAGTGCTACATACGTGTTCTTGATTAATAAACTGGGATAGTAAATTAAACTAGAATAAAGTGTAATAATCAGAGTGATGCTTACAGTGAAGTTGTAAGCCTAATTCTCCAATATTTGGTTGAAAATTCAGTTTTTAGGGTTTGTTGGTTTTTCTTTAATTTTAATATTTTTAGTATTTTTAATTATAAACTGGAAACTGATTAGTTTAATAAAATTAGGATTAATAGAAAATTTGTAATTGTGAAGTTAATTTCTTACTAAGTCTCTGAGGGAACGATACCCTACTTACTATTTTATCTGAGCCCTGGTTTCACCATACTCAGTCTCTCCATTTATTGGACTGTGCGGTGATGATGACACCGATAGATTGATGATTCATCACGGGGATGGAGTTTACAGGGGAGCATGTGCCTTTTGTAAGACCCCAACTTTTATAAATAAAGATGAATTTTCTATAAATATTATTTTTGAATATTATGAAGTAAATTTGATATAAGGTTATAGTTGTGGGTAATATTTATAAATTTTGCAAAGTAAGCAAGTTGTTATAAAATATTCGTTTGGTCGGGGAATATTCTTTTTGTCGAGAAATATTCGTACGACGACACAATCATTGGTGGACCCCACAACAGAATTATTGTCGGATTGAGAAAACGACAAAAATACTTTATAAAAATAACGGCGGAGGTGTTACCGTTAAAACTGTTGAACTACCCGGTAGTAAAAGTACAGTAATACACGTGGTTGCATAGTAGCACACGGTATTGATTATTGATGCTTACGTGAGAGGTTACTCAACTATACTCAATTATTGCTACAGTAATTGCTGCATCATATCTCTTATATTATTGATTCAATTATTGTCATAGTATCATCTGTATAATATGTTATATTATTAAATCAATAATTGAGACGACAAGTTATAAATGATTAATAATTGTTGAAAGATTAAATATGTGTTGATTAAAAATAAAATGATTTGTGGTAATATTTATTCAATCCTTGATGTATATAAAGAGTCTATTATGAGACGTTTGTGGTAAGTTTGGTTATTTTATGGGGGGCCCATATGTCATCATTTAAGAGTCTCTTCGTCAATAGTAATTACCTTCGTCAATAGTAATTACCTTTACCAGACGTCAAACCACTTGCCGTTTCATATTACAAGCGTGGAATCAATT
Source organism: Panax quinquefolius (assembly GCA_020205615.1). Classification (NCBI taxonomy): domain Eukaryota; kingdom Viridiplantae; phylum Streptophyta; class Magnoliopsida; order Apiales; family Araliaceae; genus Panax; species Panax quinquefolius. The sequence goes on from CM035162.1 coordinate 68,964,502, forward strand.
GTCGTTTCACATTACGAGCGCGAAAACCACTTGGTGTTTCACATTACAAAGGCCAAACCACTTTTCTTTTCACATCACCAAATCGTCGCCCACTTGCCTTTTCATATTTCAAGTGCTAAGCTAGAAATCTTCTATAAATAAAGGCCTAGCGCTTCATTATTTTTCATGAATTCATTCAAGCTATAGAGAGAGAAAGTATAGAGAGAATAAGAGAGAAAGAAGAAGAGTATCCTGTTACAACACTACTGCAGTATTCAATCTCCTACTAATGTAAGGGGTGTTATTCTTTCTTATTCATGAAGAAAATGTTGTTATTCCATTACTTATTATTACATTGGAATAACTTTTGATCACGCGGTTTACCTATATACTTGGTGACATTCTTCTATTATTACATTGGAACATCCTGCATGCATGTGTTTTACACCTGACTGGTTACTGCTCTTTATTATTATTCTGCTGGAACATCCGCATGCATGTGTTTACACCGACTGGTTCCGCTTTTTATTATTCTGTTGGAACATCCTGCTTGGTGCAAATTTTGCTTGACCGGGTTACATTATTATTATTACATTGGAATAACTCGCATACATCGGCAATCTGCATGCATGGTGATTTCTTTTGTTATTCCATTCTTTATTATACTCGGTTGGTTAAAGTTTTGACTTCTATACTCCATGAAATTAGTAGAATATCCTTGATATTTGCGCTTCATTCGAAGATCTTTTCATGGAAATATTCTTACGATCATTCTTGAATTTTACTCTACAAAGCGAAAGATCATGTTGACAATTTGGACATTATTAGTTCTGGATAAATTAATTCTTGAACTTGTTTTATTGAATTCTTATATCATTGTCATCATCCTCATGTTTATATTATGTTGAAAGTAATCAGGCTGTGGTGCATAGATGGACTTGGTATGATTATGACCGAGGATTATTGATTGTAATCATGGCCGTAATGTTACAAATGATGTGGTAAAAGTTATCATTGGCTCGTAGTGCATTGATGGACAGTTGTTGGCATGATCATGACCATTAATGAATACACGAATGTCTTTGGCTGTAGTGCATGGATAATTTGTGGTCGTGATACTAAAGAATATCCTTGGCCGTAGTGCATGGGTGATTCAATGATTTGTATTATTTATTAAGATGAGTCCCAACGATAAAAGTCATGAAAAACCTTTTAAATCATAAAAGATAGTAGATTTTATTCTCTACTTAACTCTTTTAATGGATTGCTTGTTCCGCTGCAGTTAAACATGATGTTGTTATATTTTATCAGTTTAACAATGTTGAAGGCTAACGATAATTTATTCTGCATTATCTTAGTCATAATATTTCTTATTGGGCTAGTTGAGCTCACCCTTTCTTTCACTTTGTTCTCTTGAAATGAGAACATAGCGAGGACTAGTCGTGGGAGCGGAGTGATGGTCGGAGGATAGCATTAGTAGTCCTCACTATTCAGCGTGAAATAGTGTGTTAATAATTGTAATGAGGACTCCTTTTGATTTTGTATAATCTCTAGTAGACAATAATTGTATTCAAACTCACAGCTTATGTTTTGTCGTATTGTACACGCATATTGTATTAGTAAGTTGTATTTGAATTTTGTACCATATATCGGATGACCCTAGATAGGTGATGTATACCTAATTTTGGGGCGTCACAGGGTTAATATCAAAGCTTAGGGATATGATCCTGGCTAAGATGTGAGAATAGTACTAGGAGGGAGAGAGAGAATTCCTTCGCTAGTATGACCTACCTAAGTTTATGTGGTATTTAATTAGTCGGTCGTAATTTAGGGATAATATGTTACATGTTAATTAACCTTTGTTTTGTGGCGATGATCAAAATGACATCCGAGAATGTTGAGAATAGCAATGGAGCACAAAGCGATCGTTGATTCACCACATATCAATAATCGGGATAATGTGCATCGAAGCGCAATCCTCATCAAAAACAACAACACCGACCAAATGATGAATGATCAAATGTTCAGGGCTTTATGCAATTTATGCAACAATGAAAGTAGAGCGGCTCCCGTCCAAAATGCGTGTGGAAACACTGGAAACTCTCGGGCGGTCACCGCTAAACAGTTCAAGGAGCTGGGACCACCGGAGTTTAAGGGAGAACCAAAACCACTTATGGCGGAAACATGGATAAAGCAGATCACCAAGATATTTGATGTCTTGGGATATTCCGAGGAGCGAAAGGTTCCCTTTGCCGCCTTTATGTTGTGCGGAGAGGCAGATTACTGGTGGGAATCGGTAAAACGTACTCAACCTGCCGCACTGAAGATGTCTTGGGAGAAGTTCCAAGAGCTGTTCAACGACAAATACTTTCCTGAAAGTATTCGTCGCATGAAGGAGGTGGAGTTTATCAAGTTGGAACAAAACAATATGACCAGTGTAATAACACGATACGAGGCTAAATTTGCGGAGTTATCCTAGTTTATATCGTCCCACTTGGTGGATAATGAAGACGAATGACACGAGATGTTTTTAAGAGGTTTGAAGCGGGAGATACGTCAACATCTTATTTCTCATAAACCGTGTTTATATTCAGATGTTGTAAATAGGGCTCGATTAGTGGAGCGCGATAACGAGTCAACGCAACTAAAAGAGAGCGCCAAGAAAATGATAATACCAAAGAAGAGCGGACATCGAGCGGGTGACAACAAGCGTGGAGGGAATCAACGAAGCCATAAATGGTAACCACTTGGTGGTAATCAGGGCCAAAACAATAAGAATAGACATTTCAAGAAGAGGAGATTCAACAATGATGGAAAGACGTCGGCACCAACACCTGTCGTTAAGGAAGGAGAACGACCACCTATCGTATGTTTCAAATGCGGAGGAGGGCACATCACCCAAAGCTGCGATGCTTAGTCCAAAGCATGTTATAATTGTGAAAGAGAAGGTCACTTAGCCTGATTTTGTCGTTCACCAAAGACAAATTCAGCTAGGATGGAGGCACCAAAGGCCGTCCCAGAAAAGTCAAAATCGGTAGTGCAAGGGAGAGCATTTGTTGTGACCTCCCAGAAAGCAAGGAACCCGAATGAGGTCATCACGGGTAAGCTTATCATAAACTCTAACGAAGTCTATACTTTATTTGATATCGGTTCTACCCATTCTTTTATTTCTCCTACTTGCGCTCATCGATTAAATTTGACTTCGGAGAAATTAGACTTTGACTTATCTGTGGAAACTCCATTGGGAGAAACCTTCATTACATCCATTGTTTATAAGTCTTGTTTGGTGAAAATCGGTACCCTCACATTATCTATCGATCTTATTTCATTGAAAATACTTGCATTTGACGTGATTCTAGGGATTGATTGGTTAACTACTCATCATGCAAAAATTGATTGTTTCTGTAAGGTTGTTAGCTTTCATATTCCTAATCAACCTATTATGCGAATTCAAGCGACCAAACCATTAAAATCAATCACGGTCATCTCAAGCCATAAAGCTATTCGTTTATTGAAAAACGGATGTCAAGCTTTCTTAGCTCATGTTACAGATTTAAACAAAAATACGTCTGTTTTGAACGATATTTCTATTGTTAATAAATTAAATTTCCTAATGTATTCCCCGAAGAACTTCCTGGCCTACCCCCTGAGCGTGAAATTGAATTTTGTATCGACCTTGAACCCGGTACAAAACCCATTTCCAAAGCCCCATATCGAATGGCTCCTATTGAACTTCAAGAGTTAAAGACCCAACTGCAGGAATTGTTAGACATCGGCTTTATTCGTCCTAGTACTTCTCCTTGGGGTGCTCCTGTTCTATTCGTGAAGAAGAAAGATGGGAGTATGCGACTTTGTATTGATTATCGGGAGTTGAATCATGTCACCATCAAAAATAGGTATTCATTGCCACGTATTGATGACCTGTTTGACCAGTTGAAAGGAGCCAAATTCTTTTCAAAGATTGATCTTCATTCTGGATATCACCAATTGAAGATTAGAACCGATGACATTCCAAAGAAGGCTTTCAGAACTCGGTATGGGCATTATGAATTCCTAGTCATGTCTTTTGGATTGACTAATGCTCATGCTGCCTTCATGGATATGATGAACCGAGTATTCAAGGAATATTTGGATCACTTTGTGGTCGTCTTTATTGATGACATCCTTATTTATTCCAAAAGCCGTGAAGATCATGAGCAACACTTGAGGCTGACACTCCAAAAGCTTTGTGAATACAAGCTTTATGCCAAGTTGAAGAAATGCGAATTCTGGCTTGAGGAAGTAGCATTCCTTGGGCACGTAATATCAAGTCATGGAATATCTGTTCACCCAGCAAAGATTGAAGCAATTCAAAGTTGGGAGCAACCTAAATCAGTGACCGAAGTACGTAGCTTTCTCGGCTTAGCTGGTTATTATCGGAGATTCGTGGAAGGATTTTCTTGAATTTCTACTCCATTAACTCAGCTGACTCGGAAAGATACAAAGTTCAGTTGGAGCGAAGAATGTGAGAAAAGTTTTCAAGAACTCAAGTGGAGACTCATTTCAAAGACTGCTCGACAATACCATCCTGCTCGGAGGATTTGTCATCTCATGTGATGCTTGAAGCAAAAGGGTTGGGATGTGTTCTCATGCAACATGGAAAAGTCATAACCTATGCCTCAAAACAACTCAAAGAATATGAGAGGAATTATCCTACTCATGATCTAGAGTTGGCAGCTATTGTCTTTGCACTTAAAATTTGGAGGCATTACTTGTATGGGGAGAAGGTGGAGATCTTTACGGATCATAAAAGCCTCAAATATTTCTTTACTCAAAAGGAACTCAACATGCGACAACGACGTTGGCTTGAATTGTTGAAGGATTATGATCATACCATCCAATACCATTCTGGAAAAGTGAACGTGGTAGCTGACGCATTGAGTAGAAGATCATATGCAAGTCTGAAAAGCGATATTGTCAACGAAAGGCCCATTTTGTGTGACTTGCAAAGGATGGAGATAGAGTTAAAGACTCCAGGGACCCAAGTGATGATGGCGAATATATGAGTAGAACCGACTTTAATCGATAAAGTTAAAGCTGCTCAAGTTACAGACCTAGAGGTGATGCGTATGAGGAAGAAAGTGCAAGAAGGTGCTATGCCAGAAGCAAGAATCGATGAAGAAGGAATACTTCGAGTTAACTCCAGAATTTGTGTTCCTAACGACCCTGATTTAAAGTATAAAATAATGATGGAGGCGCATAACACATCGTTTGCAATCCATCCTGGGAGTACCAAAATGTATCATGATATTCGTCATACATTTTGGTAGAGCAATATTAAGAGAGAGATAGCGTTGTTTATCTCAAGGTGTCTAACTTGTCAACGAGTTAAAGCGGAGCATCAAGTACCAAAAGGTCCATTGCAACCACTTGAAATTCCAGAATGGAAGTGGGAGCTCATTACCATGGATTTAGATTCTGGCCTCTTCCTAAGGTTTCTCAAGGCATAGATGCTATTTGGGTCATTGTTGATAGATTGACCAAGTCTGCTCATTTCTTCTGATCGAGAAACTTATACACTTGAATATTTTGCTCGTATGTACATAAACGAGATTGTAAAGACCGCATGGTATCTTAAGATCCATAGTTTACGATCGAGACCCAAGATTCACTTCACGATTTTGGGTTAGTTTGCAAAAAGTTATGGGCACAGACTTACGATTTAGCTCGGCATATCATCCTCAAACGGAGAGACAGTCGGAGAGAACCATTCAAACTCTTGAAGATCTATTAAGACTCGGTGTCCTTGATTTCAAGGGAAGTTGGGACAAGTTCTTACCATTTGTGGAGTTTTCCTACAACAACAGTTATCAAGCAAGTATTGGCATGGCTCCATTCGAAGCGTTGTATGGAAGAAAGTGTCGTTCTCCAAAGATCTTTGGGATGAGGTGGGTGAAGCAACGTTGTTGGGACCGGAGTTGGTACGTATGACTACGGAAAAGATTCAAACGATCCGACAACGTATAAAAATCTCACAAGATCGACAAAAGAGTTATGCTGATCTTCATCGAAAGGACGTGGAATTCGATATAGGAGATCATGTGTTGTTACATGTTGCACCATGGAAAGGAGTTACAAGATTTGGAAAGAGAGGAAAACTCAATCCTCAATTCATCGGCCCATTTTTAATCCTCAATCGAGTAGGAACTGTGGCCTATAGACTCGCTTTACCGCCAAGTATGTCTCGTGTTCATAACGTTTTTTCACATATCTATGTTACGTAAATATGTGAAAGACCCGAACCACATTATTGAGTTAGAACCGGACGAAATAGAGGAAGATTTGACGTATGAAGAGGTTCATGTTCAAATTTTGGATAAGAAGGAACATATTCTACACTCCAAGGTTATACCTCAAGTCAAAGTTTTGTGGAGAAACCACGATGTTGAGGAAATGACTTGGGAGTTAGAATCTGAAATGAAATCAAGGTATCCTTACCTCTTCGACATACCAGTATCGCACCCTAATTTCGAGGGCGAAATTTCATAAGAAGGGGAGGTTGTAAGACCCCAACTTTTATAAATAATGATGAATTTTCTATAAATATTATTTTTGAATATTATGGAGTAAATTTGATATAATGTTATAGTTGTGGATAATATTTATAAATTTTGCAAAAAGTAAGCAAGTTGTTATAAAATATTTGTTTGGTGGGGAATATTCTTTTTATCGGGGAATATTAAATGCGATGGCACAATCATTAGTGGAACCCACAATGAATTTATTATCATTTGGATTGAGAAAACGACAAAAATACTTTATAAAAATAACGGCGGAGGTGTTACTGTTAAAACCTGTTTGAACTACCCATTAGTAAAAGTACAAAGAATACGATGTCTGGCGTGGTTGCATAGTAGCACACGGTATTGATTATTGATGCTTACATGAGAGGTCACTTTCATATACTCAATTATTACTATAGTAATTCTTTGCATCATATCTCTTATATTATTGATTCAATTATTGTCACGATTATCATCCGTATAATATGTTATATTATTAAATCAATAATTGAGACGACAAGTTATAAATGATTAATTATTGTTGAAAGATTAAATATGTGTTGATTAAAAATAAAATGATTTGTGGTAATATTTATTCAATCCTTGATGTATATAAAGAGTCTATTATGAGACGTTTGTGGTAAGTTTGGTTATTTTATGGGGGGGGGGGGCATATGTCATCATTTAAGAGTTTGTTCGTCAATAGTAATTACCTTCGTCAATAGTAATTACCTTCGTCAATAGTAATTACCTTTACCAGACGTCAAACCACTTGCCGTTTCATATTACAGGCGTGGAACCAACTGTCGTTTCACATTACAGGCGTAAAACCACTTGGTGTTTCACATTACAGCCGTCAAACCACTTTTCTTTTCACATCACCAGTCTCAAGCCACTTTCCTTTTCATATTTCAAGTGCTAAGCTAGAAATCTTCTATAAATAGAGGCCTAGTGCTTCATTATTTTTCACGAATTCATTCAAGCTATAGAGAGAGAAAGTATAGAGAGAATAAGAGAGAAAGAAGAAGAATATTCTGTTACTACACTACTGCAGTATTCAATCTCCTACTAATGTAAGGGGTGTTATTCTTTCTTATTCATGAAGAGAACTGTTGTTATTCCATTACTTATTATTCTATTGGAATAACTTTTGATACGCCATTTTACCTATACTTGGTGACATTCTTCTATTATTCTGTTGGAACATCCTGTCTGTGTGTTTTACACCGGACCTGGTTCCGTCTTTATTATTATTCTATTGGAACATCCTGTTTGTGTGTTTTACACTGGACCTGGTTTCGTCTTTATTGTTTTGTTGGAACATCCTGTCGGTGTAAATTTTCCTTGACCTGGTTTTTTTTTATTATTCTATCGGAATAACCTGTCTATGCGAAGTACCGCATGCATGGTGATTTCTTTTGTTATTCCATTCTTTATTATACTCAGTTGGTTAAAGTTTTGACTTCTATACTCCATGAAATTAGTAGAATATCCTTGATATTTGCGCTTCATCCAGTATCTTTTCATGGAAATATTCTTCTGATCATTCTTTAATTTTACTCTACAAAGCAGTATCATGTTGACAATTTGGACATTATTAGTTCCTGGATAAATTAATTCTTGAACTTGTTTTATTGAATTCTTATATCATTGTCATCATCCTCATGTTTATATTATGTTAAAAGTCATCTGTGGCATGTAGTGCATAGATGGACTTGGTATTATTATGACCATGGATTATTTGGTGTAATCATGACCGTAATGTTACAAATGATGTGGTAAATGTTATCATTGGCCCGTAGTGCATTGATGGACAGTTGTTGGCATGATCATGACCATTAATGAATACACGAATGTCCTTGGCTGTAGTGCATGGATAATTTGTGGTCGTGATACTAAAGAATATCCTTGGTAGTAGTGCATGGGTGATTCGATGATGTGGATTATTTATTAAAATTTGAGTCCCAAATGATAAAAGTCATGAAAAACCTTTTAAATCATAAAAGATAGTAGATTTTATTCTCTACTTGACTCTTTTAATGGATTGCTTGTTCCGCTACAGTTAAACTTGATGTTGTTATATTTTATCAGTTTAACACTGTTAAAGGCTAACGATAATTTATTCTGTATTATCTTAGTCATAATATTTCTTACTGGGCTAGTTGAGCCCACCCTTTCTTTCACTGTTCTCTTCAGGAAATGATAACATAGCAGGGACTAGTCGGGGAACGGAGTGATGGTCCAGAGGATAGCATTAGTAGTCCTCACTATTCTGTGAAATAGTGTGTTAATAATTGTAATGAGGACTCCTTTTGAGTTTGTATAATCTCTAGTAGACAATAATTGTATTCAAACTCACAGTTATATTTTGTCGTATTGTACACGACAGTTGTATTAATAAGTTGTATTTGAATTTTGTACCATGTATCTGACGACCTAAGATGGGTGATGTATACCTAATTTTGGGGTCGTCACACCTTTGGTGGCCAATATTTACCTGATTGCAGTTTGATCCCTCTTGGGAGTTCCTGCCTCGACCCTCAAGCGCCAAGTTGTCTGTTCTGGCCCTTTGAGCATTGATGCTATGAATGGCTCTTTGTTCGAGCCTCTGTCTACTAATAGAGGGACAAAGATTGCATCCTTAGACGACTATTTTTGGTCATCATTAGGGGTTGTTTCCTAGCGGATAATCCTCGAAGATGTCTTTTGTGTTGGCTAGTGCCACTTGTGTTGTGGACCACATCAAAGATTTTGATTGGGTCCCATTCAGTACAAGAAAATGCTCTAACAATGACCAAACATATCAGCGACCGCAATTATGGTCGCAGATAGTATTATTAGCGACCAACATTAGCGACCGCCCTTGAATATGGTCGCTAGTTTATATTACCGACCGAACCCGGTCGCTGGTTTAATTTTACCTCCAAAACAATTGGCAGGAAATGCGGTCGCTGATACTTCCACATCATTAAAAATTATCGACCGCATGCAGTCACTGATGTCGTTCGCTGATCTATTTCAATTAACCAGTATCAAGCCATCACTCTCGACATAGCAGAAGAAAAAAAAGAGGGAGAAAAGAAGATGGAGAAGAGGAAGAAGGGGTGGAAGAGAAGAGGGAGAAGAGGGAGAACTGCCGCCCCCACCATCACCACCACCTCAGCCGGCGCCGGCGCCACTGCCACTACTTCTATTCTCGTTGAAGAATACTTCAATTTTTCCTCTAGTAATGAACTTAAACTAACTGACAATAAGTTCTTATGAGCAAATCATTATTATTTCTGTTTAATTAACTTCAATTGATTATACCCCTCATTCTTTTTTTGCTCATTTTGTCAATATCATTATTATTTCTGTTTAAATAACTTGAATTGATTAAACCTCTCTTTTTCTTATTTTGCTCATTTTTTCAATTCATTAGTCAGGTAATTATGATCTTGATACACTTTGGAATACATAGGAGTTGTGCATAATTACATATTCATATAACGCTACTGCCAGTTATATATTTGGGTCTCTAATATCCCTGTGTTGAAGAGCCTACTGACCTTCCCGTCGTCGACATAAAAAGAGTGTTTTTTTTGAGATTTGGAGATTCTTGTTTTATGTATTTAGTGAATTTGTTTTATTTAGTGATTTGAATCACGACAATCATGTTTTGGAATTTATACATTTGTTCTTCTAATTTGTTTAGTGAAAAATGATCCCATTGAAAAAAAAATAAAAAAAAAATGTGCCCTGGATTTCTCTCTAGATTATTTATTAAAAAGGATTATCAAGCCATGTCTTTTAAATTGTAACTTGAAATTTAAATACTACTTGATTACACTTTTAAATACTAACTGCATTACCAATATAATGTAGTATTATGTACAATAAACATAAGAATTGAATGAAACATAAAGATCGAAACTACAAACTTACAGATGGAATATTCACAAAGATGAAGAAACTGCTATTATCTTTCTTCTCTCAAATGCAGAATATTGTACATCTATATTTCCTTCAGCAACCTTTGATGTGATGCCCCCAAAATTAGGTATACATCACCCATCTTGGGTTGCCAGATACATGGTACATAATACAAATACAACCTTAAATATACAACATGAGCTGTGAGTTTTAATACAAATATTGCCTTCTATACAATATCCACTCTCAATGGAGTCCTCATTACATTTATTATCACACTATTTCATAGAATAGTGAGGACTACTAATGCTATCATCTAGGACCATCACTCTGTTCCCCGACTAGCCCCAGCTACGTTCTCATTTCCTGAAGAGAACAATGAAAGAAAGGGTGAGCTCAACTAGCCCAGTAAGAAATATTATGACTAAGATAATGCAGAATAAATTATCGTTAGCCTTCAACAGTGTTAAACTGATACAATATAACAAACATCAAGTTAAACTGCTGCGGAATAATCAATCCATTAGAAGAGTCAAGTAGAGAATAAAATCTACTATCTTCTATGATTTAAAAGATTTATCATCAATTTTATCGCTGAGACTCAGCTTAATAAATAATTCACATCATTGAATCACCCCTGCACTACGGCCAAGGATATTCATTAATATCACATCCATGAATTATCCATGCACTACAGGCCAAGGATATTCATTACTATCACATTCATGAATTAATATTTCATTGCTGAGACTCAACTCAATAATTAATCCACATCATCGAATCATCCTCGCTTTTCTGAGCCGAGGATATTCTTTAGTATCACGACCACGAATTATCCATGCAGTACGAGCCAAAGATAATCGTTTTTTTCATCAACGGTCCTGATCATGCCATAAAATAATTCATTTTTGCACCCTTGGTCGAAGAGAATCCATAGCCATAATCATACCAAAAACTGTCCATCAATGCTCTACGGGCCAATGAGGATTTTTTCACATCATTTGTAACATTACGGTCATGATTATACCGAATAATCCCTGGTCATAATCATACCAAGTCCATCTATGCACTACAGGCCACAGATGACTTTCAACATAATATAAACATGAGGATGATGACAATGATATAAGAATTCAATAAAACAAGTTCAAGAATTAATTTATCCAGGAACCAATTGTAACGCCCAAGAATTTCGAATTTTCAATGAATTAAATTTTTATTTGATTATGTGGATTAAATGAATTTAATTGAGTTATTATGTGAGTAAGATGTTCGAAGGTCGTTCTATGACCTAGAATGTGTAGATGTGGTTAGTATTCTGGCTTTGTGCTAGAATTAATTGTTGTGAATTATCAAGACGAGAACGAAGGTTTTCTGAGATTGTTTGTGTAAAAATACTATTCATCCGATGACGCGTTGAGCTAGGGTTTGAAATTACGAGAAGCGCTGTAATGTTAGAATATGACAATATTATGGAAAATCCAATAATATTACTGCTTATGGCAAACGAAGTTTTCGCTGCAGACTTAAAACCTAAGGGTTTGTGAAAGAGGTTTTCGAAAGGAAATGTAATGCGATAGTCGTTTCGATTATTATCGTAAAGAATATGAGTATTATACTAGTATGTATACGAGTATGATATGAAGAATAATCTGACGTATAATACAGTATTATATGAATATTATACGAAGAGAATACGTGAATAATACGCGTAGAATACGAATCGTATTATTAGAGTATGAGCTAAGGATTTTATCCAATCCAATTCGACTTGGATTAATATACAAGCCCAATGAATTAATTATACAAGCCCAAGTCAAGGCCCAATATTATATTGGTTAAAGCCTAATGTTTTTATGTCAAGCCCAATCCAAAGAATTAAACCGTGGGTCAAACCGGCGGGTTAAGGGATGGGTAAAACCCATGGGGCAACCCATGGGGATAACCCATGGGCAAGGTGGGCCGGCCACTTGGTGTGCAAGGCAAGTGTCACTTGCTCACCAAGTATTTTGCTTGGTGACAAAGTGGTAAATAAGTGAGGAGGTGGGAAATTGGACCATTTTGCCCCTCATTATATTTTCTATAAATACAAGGCTTAGGTTGAGCTTTTGTGGTTTTACAAAGATTGACCAACATATATTAAGAGAGAGAAAGAGCTAGAAACACTAAATTCTTCTACTTCTAAGCAAACCAATAGACGTTTATCAAGAACGTTAACTACTTCAAAGGTAAATTCCTATAAACCGTAATCTTCATCCTTTTCGATTTCTTTCTCAAAGAAGAATCGTAGATGAGTGGAGAGCATTTATTAAGAAGGCCTATTAATGACCAAATCATGGATAGGTCATGAACAAATAAGAAATCGTAAGTGGTTATGTGAGTAAAAACCATAGGAAGTCTTGAAAGTTAACTTAGCTATAATTGAACATTTTGGAAACCGTGGTAGCTAAGGTTTGTGCATCTTGATTGGTTAGGATGTAGATATGAAGTCCATGGAGTATTCCATGTGATTTGGCTTAGAGAACATTATTAACGAAGTTATGGCGAATTTTAAGGAAATAGACGTTAAACGTTGAAAACGTACAAAGTCCGGATTAAAGGTCAAAAGTTGCCGTGTGACTTGAAAACGTTGGTTTCCAATGTCAACACGTGAGATAAAGTAATTAAGAGTCGTTGGCGAAAGAATCGTCGTATTCCGACTTATAACGAAGAAAACGAGTATTGAACGGACGAAAACGGTAAACGAACGCTTAAAAACGAACTTAAAGGTGAATTCCGAGTTAACGAATTCGGAAATATGAAAATCTTATATGAACACGTAAAGGATGTAATTCATGACTTGTAGGAATTTGAATGGGTCAATTCGGATGTAAAACGAACAAATTAGGAAGTCGGGAGTTTCGTTAAGAAACTAAAGCTGTTTTTTAATCGGTGCATGTGTTTCGCACCATGCAGCCAAACCCTGTGTTATCTATCACGCCGCAGCGCCAGTTATGGCCGGGAGAAAATAAAAGATGCGAGACTCTCACTTGAGTCATGAGAGTTTGTACATGGACTCATGCCCATGATGCAAGTCCGCAAAACCTCTGGTGAGTGGTGCCGTAGCACCACTAGAATGCATAGGATGTCGCGCCACAGCGCCGACAGTAGAAGAAGGTTGACCAAGTTAGTTTTTGTTCCATTTTGAATAAAGACTTAATGTAAGATATTGAAGGTACTTAATGCGCATTATAAGACTTACCTTAACTCACTTGTAAGGTGTTAATGTAAGAAGATCTAGTAAGGTTTAATAGTAATTAAACGAAGAACACAAATACGTAATGAGTGAACCGTGAATGACGTTCAACGTTGGTAATTAACCATTTATGATTGAATGTCAGTTAAGGATGTAAGAAAGTTAATAAAACGTAACGAAGTATAGAAAGTCGAATCGACATTAATAACGAAGTTAAAACAAGTAAGACATAGAAGAGAAAGAAGTTGGTTAGAACCGTAAAGATTGTTTATGTGATAACTAATTACAGTGTGCTATATGAATATCTCATGTAGATCCTGTAAAGATTGAGAATAGTTGGAATATATATTCAAAGACGCTTGAAGGCTAGTCTTTCTTAACTCTTGTCTGACCTTCGTGTTAGTCAAGTTTTTACGTGATGCATGATATACAATGCGTGAATGGTAAATAGAAAAAGAGTCGATGCCTGCTTTATCCGGGCTAGACAAGTATTGAAGGATAGATTGAATTGTTTACAAGTGTGTTGATATAGAACTGTTAACGCTATCCTATGCCAAGTATTTGGTATGGATGAGAAGGTAAGTTTGTCTATGTACAAACAAAAGTTTTTTCATCGATTATTCGATGGGCACGCGAGGTTGCCAAATGTTAAACGTAAATACATTTAATGTAAGAGTGTTAATCATCATAGAGTACAATAGGCTGATCACCTAGAAGTGCTCGTAAGTAAAGACGGGTGGATGGCCTTAGTGTCGGATATCCTTTTCAAGTATGAAAACGAAAAGGGTATGTTCATGGTCTATTGACCGGTTCATCATTCCTAAGCTATTATTTATGCTATGGAATTTCTGTATGAGAAGTATTAGTAAAATGTTAATAATGCTTCATAGATAATTGTTCAGATATAGAATTAAAGCATGTGTTTGTTAAGGTGATATTCATATGATTCGTTGTTAAGACTTGCTGAGCTAGTTATGCTCATTTGCTTGAACCATATGTTTGCAGCTAAAGCCGAACGAATAGAGAGTTCTAAGAGAGATAAAGGCAAGGCTAAGATGGACAATTAATCTTCCTGTAATAGACTAGTATATTTGTATATAATATACTTATGAAGAATAACGAATGTATTCGGTTATGAACCTAAGAAAGGATTTATTACAGATGTAATATAAAGATAGTAATTACACTCATTTTGTTGTTATTTCAATGGAATGATTGTATGAAATGTAGTATCTGTTAGGTTTGTAATATTCATGAACGCAATCAAATTGCAAAGATAAGCGGAAACGTGGAAAATTAGAGTTTTAAAATTTTACAAACCATATACCCGGATCATCCTCTATGCACAATTATTAATTAAACGAAAAAGAAAGAACAAGAATCATACCATTGAAGATTCGAGCTTCCTCAAGTACAAGTTCACCTCCAATCCTTTTCGCGTTCAACTTGAATCCACCGGGTTTGGTTCCTTTCTTTGAGCAACGTTAGCCACCCAAGTGTTTGGCCTCTAGAGGTGATCCACCAAGGAAGAAGAAAGATTCAAGAAGATGAATATTTGACTAAACCCTAGTTTTTTATCTCTATAGAAAAGAACGTACTCTCCAACTTTTTGGAATTGCGTCTATTGTGACAAAGTCAACAACCACATCACCCATAATAAGACTCATCTTATTTATAGATGTGGGCAACCCTCCTTAACAATTAAGGAATTGGGTTTTATTTTAATTAATTAAAATCCTTTAATTAATTAGCCACCTAATCTTATTAGGAATAAATGAGAGTACTTTTATTAATTAATTCCCAAACTCCTTTAGGAATTAAATAATAATAATAGTAATAATAATAATAAGACTCCTCTTATTAATTTATATTTAATATTTCTAAAATATTAAATAATAAATATTAAGCTATTTAATTTATTCTATCACCATAGATTAAAATAAATATACTTAACTTATTTTTACGATTATGCCATTAACTTCTTAAATAATTATTCTTCCTTTTATGGTGTGACCCTTTAGGTTCTCCATATTAAATCGGTTGTGAATAAATCAATTAGAACAATTTTAATATTATTTAAATAAATAAATTAAACTATTAATTTATTTAAAGAAATAATATTTATTCTACAATAGGGATAAGCCTCCCTAGCGATCAACGACTTTTCAAATAATATAGATTTTAACATTAATCATAAAAGAACCTTTGAGTAAATAGTTACCGTACAATTCAATCCTTCCACCATACAATGTCCCAATTAAATATAAGACATGGAATTACTGTCAAGTCTTATTTTATTTAATTATATGTATTTCGACTCTTAAATGCACAACTCCAAATCATGCAAATTAGAAACTCCTTTCTAATTTCATTCTGCCTTGGGCAAGGACTACTGAGTTGTCATTTATCGAATCACATAGGATATTTCTCTTCTTTTACTAGAAGCGATAGATTCTTTATTGGTCATACATTATCTTCACGCACAACTTATTATACCCAAGCATACCCTTTGATATACCCTAAGGGTCTTAAGGAATACGTCAAAGTACAACTCATCATACACAAGATAATATGATGATCTCAAGTCCAAGGATCACGTGTACTACTATCACTACAGAAATTCCTATTGACAGACAAGTAAAACTCCATTAGGTATTCCTTAGCGAGTCACGTTCACTGAACTTATTCTCTAATAAGCACCTACATACTTGCTTTAGTGTCTCCACATAAATGATCATGAGATCAATCATCCTCATCCAATGAGCAAGCAACGTATGTACCAATCTATCCGGATTCACTAATCCCCAATTTAGTAATCTAATGATTGAGAACTATTTTAGTTTTAAGCTTTCTAAGAATTTAGATCTCATTAGAATGATCATCATCATTATTCTAAAAGCATTGCTTAAAACTATGAGTTTATCACATATTATAAAGTAGCATCATGTAGATAATTAAAAGCATTTAATAAATTAATACTTTTTATTAATAAATGAATAAGATTGTTGCAAAGTATATGCTTTATCATCAAACATGATTGGCTTGTGTGCATACTACTTTCAATCTCCCACTTGCACTAAAGCCAATCGACATGGTATCTCATACCCTTCTTCTCTAAGTGACGATTATCCTGCTGTTGGATAAGCTTTAGTTAATGGATATGTAATGTTGTTCTTGATAGTCCATTATCTCTATAGTGATTTCCCATCTTTCAATGATTTTAATCAAATGAAAGTGCCACAACATATGTTTAGATCCAAGATGAGACTTAGAAACTATTCCTAGTTCTGTAATGAACTTTTCATCCAAACAATCAACTTGTAGCTTCATTTATAGCTATATACTTTGTCTTTATAACTAAACTAGCAACTGTTTGCTGTTTGGAACCTTTCCAATTCACTGCACCATCATTCAAGGTAACACTTTACCTTAAAGTGTATTTTCTGTCATCTTGGTGTGTTTGAAAAAACTCGAGTCTATTAAGCCCTCTAGTTTTAATTCAGACCCACCATGTATATGATCACATCCTTAGTGCCGGTTAAGTACTTTAAGATGTTTTTCACTGACTCATAGTGAACTTCTCCAGAATATGACTGATCAGCATCATGTCTCGTATATTTCATTGCATACATGATAGTTACTCATGCGATCTCTCTTTTATGAGTGTTTGGGGACTATTAAAAGACATACACTCCTTGGCTCATCAACATTAGACATCTCTTGGAGTTTGTCATGCTAAACGACTTTAGCATCAAATGAATATACGTTCCTTGGGTTAAGTCGAGCATCCTCTTGAATCTATCTATATATATTTGTACTCCCAATTAAGATACTCTTCCCAAATCATTCATGGAGGAATGTTTAGACAACTTTATCTTTACTGATTGTAGCATTAGTATGTCATTCCTTATCCGTAGTATATCAATATATAATACTAGAAATGTCACGACACTCCCACTGACCCTTTTATACACACTAGGTTCATTCTTATTTTTGATAAAATCAAACACTTTTGATTATCTCATCAAAACGAATGTTCCATTTTTGAGAAGCTTAATTCAATCCATTTCTCTGAGTGTTTACAACTCTTACCTCATCATATGTAACTGGTTCATCATCTTTTATGATGCGTACCTCATCATCATCATCTATGATGAATCAATACCTCCCAGGTATCTTCGGTACTATTCCAGATTTATGATTCAGTTGTGGTACAATAGGTCTATCTACAGGTTCCTCTTATTTTACTTATAGTGTTTTGTGGTTCTTGAACTCTTCAAGATGTATTATCCTCCCACTAGTCCCTTCAATGATAAATATCTTTATCTTAGAAGGCAGCATGTTTTGCAACAAACACCTTTTGCTAAGTAGGATTATAAAACATATACCCGAAACTTACTTTAGGATGTCCCACAAATCTGTACATGTCAAATCTTGTCCCAAGCTTATCCTTTGAAACCTTTTCACATAAGTTGGACAACCCCTTATCTTAACATACTTAAGATTAGGAATCCTCCTTGTCCATAACTTTTATGGAGTCTTGGGGAGGAATGTTTAGACAACTTTTTGTAGATATACAGCCATTTCTAGGACATTATCCCAGAAGGATACTGGAATGTTGGTAAAATCATTATAGACCGCACCATGTCCAACAAGGTACAATTTTTCCTTTCAGATACATCAATCAATTATTGTGTATCAGGAGGCGTCCATTGTGAGAAAACCATTTGAGATGATCTAGAAACTTATTGCACAAGTATTTATTCCTTGATCTAATCAAAGAATCTTAATACTTTGCCAATTTGTTTCACTTCTGAATTCTTTGAACCTTTCAAATAATTCACACTTGTATTTTAGCAAATACACACATTCAACTCTTTGAATGATCATCTTCTTTTCTTATACTAATTTGTTCAATTTGCAAAATATATTTTCACTTAAGTCAAGTACACAAAATGCATTAAGTAATATTTCAGTTCTATACAAAACATTATTATTATAAATAGAACAAAAATTGTTCTTAAATAATACCAAAGATTTTATTGTCCAATAATAAAATGAAAATAATGTTTCCAACGAGAACTGGAATACAATAACAACTTATTGACTTAATAGATTTGCCCGTAGGCAGTGCTAAACTATAAGTTCATATGGTTAATGCAGCCACCTTTGCTTCATTTTTCATACATAGGATTACTTATCCTTTGTTTAGCTTTTTACTTCTGGTTGGTCCCTTCACAAATCTATATTTATGATAACCAAAGCCGGTATCCAATACCCAAGTAAAACCTTGACTTAAAGAAAAATTTATTTTAAATTATGAACAAAATTATAATTGTAACCGAAACTTCACTAAGCATCTTTTGGTTAGCCTCTGCAAGATGCTTCTTGCAGTTTCTTTCTAGTGTCCAGGCTTACTGCAGTGGAAGCATACTCATTTGCTATCCGTATCAGTTTTGTTCTTATTATCCTTTGTTTTTGCTATTCTATTTACCTTCTTTGAATCGTTCTTCTTTTCAGAAGATCCTTTGGCCCCTACCAGTAAGACATGGTCTTTCTTGGTTGGAAAATGACTCTCGATATGTTTCAACATGTTAAACAAATCACCGAGGCTAATATCTAGCTTGTTCATATGAAAAATTCACAAAAATTGTGAAAGGAGTCCGGGAGTGAGTGCAAGATCAAATCTTGGTTCAACTATCCATCCATGACAAAACTAGTTGTCCTAATTGATCAATCAAATTGATTATGTTAAGGATTTTTGTATGTACTATAGTGTCATCGGTCATTCTAGATTGGAAGAGCTCCTTATATATCTGATATCTATCAGTCTTACTTTCCTCACCATCAACTACTTAATGTGCAAGAATATAGTAAGAGCATCCATAGTTTCATCTTTGTGACAAGAAGCTCGTTACTCATGGATGCGAGCATGATGCATTGATCCAACTGTGCATCATCTTGCCACTTTCTAAAAGTAGCAATCTCTTCCTCAGAGGCATTATCTGCAACCAATGCAGGGTTAGGCATATTAAGGACATAAGATAGCTTTTCAGCCATGAGAACTATTGTCAAATTCCTTAACCAATCTGTTTAATTCGGTTCGATTAATTTAACATCTAATATGCTACACAATGATAATAATTTAAACATTGTAAAATTCTGTAAATGAATTTTTAATTAACAATATTTTAGCATACATTCTTTTATTAATTACCAAAATAATTTAGGTCTTGTTTTAAATTGGTATCTCCCACTATTTTCTTCAAACTATATAACACTCACTTATATAGTTCGGCAAAATCTAATTAAAGATTTGCTAGTGAGAATAAGGATCCCATTTCAAATGTATATAGCCTTGTGGTGACACAACAAACTATATATAAATAAATAGGTAGACAACACTTGTCAATTACATCAACTATGTAACTCCTTGTATTTTGCCTCTTAGATTATTTTGATCAAGTGGTCGCACATCCAAATCAAAATTATCCAAGTTAAGTCCAACCTAGCACTCCATATATTAAAAAAAAAATATTGTCCTTGTGGTGACACAACAAAACAATATTGTTCAATTTTCTTTATAAGCATCAAATGTGATAAATTAACATCTTAAATTCTTAATACTTTCCTTGTGGTGACACAACAAAATCATATTAAATATTTAATACTCTATTAATTTTATCATGCTAGAAGGCGACGTTCGATATTCCAAATATCTTTGAATGCTTATGACTTAATATAAAAATTTGAGGGGTTTGTTATTAATTTGTCTCATCTTGTTTAGCGCGCATGGACATATATATATAAAATACGCGTCATATTAATTAACATGCGAAACATGTTTTGCATAATATATAATATATATAGTATAAGCATTCACATATAGAATACTATATTCTGCCTGAATTGATTATGGACTTTTATTCTAGTTTGGTTCAATAGAGCCACCAAGTGAATCAAAAGGTCAAATCCTAAGGGTGCAAGAATTAATATTTAAATATAACTATTACATTTAAACATGGGCTCCATTACAAACGGGTCTTCAAGCGCTCCTTGCTCCTTAATCTCCAATTCTTCAAAATTAATTCTAACTATTCATATTACAAAACTATTTAAAATAAATAGAAACCTTGATCAGCAGTCAAGGGGAAGTACATAGGAGGGAGATAGAATTTACATTAAGAAAAATTAGAGAAGACGAGGTACGCAGACCCCATTTAATAAAACTCATACATTCATGCATCCAACTAAAATAAAATCCAATCACATTGGTCAATAGTCCACAATCAATCACATTTATTATCATATACATCACCATATGCATCAATAAATAACATTCATCTCATGAATAATAAACATTCAATATATATATTGATATCATTTAATGGGCAAATTTAGTTAGTATAAAATCTAAGTTTGAATCAAAATAAACTCCTTTATTTTAATCCAAATTTAAATCAAAATAAAACTATTTTATTTTAATTTATCCAATTTTGAATAAAATAAACTATTTAATTTTAATCAAAATCTTTAATCAAAATAAACTCCTTTATTTTAATTAAATATGGAATCCAATTCCATGTAAAAAATCATTTATTAAAGAAAACACGGATTCTCTTTCCTATTCACAAATAAACTCTTTATTTTGAATAATATGAAATCTAATTTTATATCTAAATAAACTTATTTATTTAAGGAAACATGGATTCATTTTTCTATTCACAAATAAACTCTTTTATTTTAGGAAACATAGAATCCAATTTCAACTCCAATTAGTTATCATGGAATCCAATTCCAACTCTAATTAGTTAGCATGAAATCTAATTTTAAAATTAAAATAAACTTTATATTTTAATATTAAAATAAACTTTTATTTTAATTATAAAATAATTGAGAATATAAGTTATCATATATATATATATATATATATATATATATATATATATATATATATCCTTCCCTTCCCGCCACGTGAGAGTGTTATTCACGTGAACCCAAAATAAACAAGCTGAATCATATATATTACTCCTGTTAAGTATCATAATAAGCATAATAGACATGAATCACCCTTTAAATCATACAGAATCAAACATGATTACTAATATATAACTATTATATATATTAATCAGTTTGCAAGATCCTGTTATATATTATATAATGTCCAACAAGGCTTGGTTTATACAATAACCATCCTGATCATGTTAACATTGAGATTAGGAGTAATTCACGTGGTTTCATGCTATTTTGCTGTCCTTTTCCGTGATTCACGATTTTCGGAATAAAAAGATTTTGGCACTTTTTTTTATTTTTTATTTTAAATAAATTTTATACAACAAATTATGCCCAATTAAATTGTTCTAAACACATATCAATATACATATTAAATTAAAATAATTAATAATTCGCATAAAGGTTTGGTTTTGATACCACTATTAGGTTTGTAATATTCATGAACGCAATCAAATTGCAAATATAAGCGAAAACGTGGAAAATCAGAGTTTTAAAATTTTACAAACCATATACCCGGATCATCCTTTATGCACAATTATTAATTAAACGAAAAAGAAAGAACAAGAATCATACCATTGAAGATTTAAGCTTCCTCAGGTACAAGTTCACCTCCAATCCTTTTCGCGTTCAACTTGAATCCACCGGGTTTGGTTCCTTTCTTTGAGCAACGTTAGCCACCCAAGTGTTTGGCCTCTAGAGGTGATCCACCAAGGAAGAAGAAAGATTCAAGAAGATGTGTATTTGACTAAATCCTAGTTTTCTATCTCTATAGAAAAGAACGTACTCTCCAACTTATTGGAATTGCGTCTGTTGTGACAAAGTCAACAACCACATCACTCATAATAAGACTCGTCTTATTTATAGATGTGGGCAACCCTCCTTAACAATTAAGGAATTGAGTTTTATTTTAATTAATTAAAATCCTTTAATTAATTAGCCACCTAATCTTATTAGGAATAAATGAGAGTACTTTTATTAATTAATTCCCAAACTCCTTTAGGAATTAAATAATAATAATAGTAATAATAATAAGACTCCTCTTATTAATTTATATTTAATATTTCTAAAATATTAAATAATAAATATTAAGCTATTTAATTTATTCTATCACCATAGATTAAAATAAATATACTTAACTTATTTTTACGATTATGCCATTAACTTCTTAAATAATTATTCTTCCTTTTATGGTGTGACCCTTTAGGTTCTCCATATTAAACCGGTTGTGAATAAATCAATTAGAACAATTCTAATCTTATTTAAATAAATAAATTAAACTATTGATTTATTTAAATAAATAATATTTATTCTACAATAGGGATAAGCCTCCCTAGTGATCAACGACTTTCCAAATAATATAGATTTCAACATTAATCATAAAAGAACCTTTGAGTAAATAGTTACCGTACAATTCAATCCTTCCACCATACAATGTCCCAATTAAATATAAGACATGGAATTACTGTCAAGTCTTATTTTATTTAATTATATGTATTTCTACTCTTAAATGCACAACTCCAACTAATGCAAATTAGAAACTCCTTTCTAATTTCATTCTGCCTTGGCCAAGGTCTACTGGGTTGTCATTTATCGAATCACATAGGATATTTCTCTTCTTTTACTAGAAGCGATAGATTCTTTATTGGTCATACATTATCTTCATGTACAACTTATTATACCCAAGCATACCCTTTGATATACCCTAAGGGTCTTAAGGAATAAGTCAAAGTATAACTCATCATACACAAGATACTATGATGATCTCAAGTCCAAGGATCACGTGTACTACTATCACTACGTAAATTCCTATTGACGAATGAGTAAAACTCCATTAGGTATTCCTTAGCTAGCCACGCTCACCTAACTTATTCTCTAATAAGCACCTACATACTACTTGCTTTAGTGTCTCCATATAAATGATCATGAGATCAATCATCCTCATCCAATGAGCAAGCAACGTATGTACCAATCTATCTGGATTCACTAATCCCCAATTTAGTAATCTAATGATTGGGAACTATTTTAGTTTTAAGCTTTCTAAGAATTTAGATCTCATTAGAATGATCATCATCATTATTCTAAAAGCATTGCTTAAAACTATGAGTTTATCACATATTATAAAGTAGCATCATGTAGATAATTAAAAGCATTTAATAAATTAATACTTTTTATTAATAAATGAATAAGATTGTTACAAAGTATATGTTTTATCATCAAACATGATTAGCTTGTGTGCATACTACTTTCAGTATCGTGGAGCACCATCTGTCGGGTTGGAAGATACCTGGATTTGGGGGCGTCACAGGTTGGTATCAAAGCATTAGGTTATAAAACTTAAGGGGGGGAAGAACCTTAGGCTAATAACCTCGTAGGAAAGGAAGAGTCCAAAGAAAGTTAACTCGAGTCAAATGAGTTAATAAGGCATTGAGGAAACTCAGTACCAAAAGATTTAAAAGATAGAAAGTAACCCTAAATGGATTAAATGTGATTTGTGCTTAAAATATTGTGTATTATGTACTAATCAATTTGTTATGTGTTATTGTAGATGTTGGTTGATAGCTTGATGTATAGGGATATACATGTGATCAGCGAGGAGTCCGTGAACTGAGTTGAGACAATACATGTGCCTATAACAGACATACCTGTAGTGATTCTAGAAGAGTCAGAGCCTGAGGAATATTACTCGGAGGAGGATTATTTGGAGGAGATCATGGGGATAACATCATATTTGAATATGATGATTGATGTGGAGGATGACATGGAGGTAACATAGATTAATACGGTGATGCCTTCCCTAGAGTCTACACCTACCGAGACTATGAGGGCAATGTACCTCTCAGTGCTTGACCGTAACGTGCAACTGCACAATATGGTGCAGCACCAAAAGGAAGAGATCAGTGATCTCTATGGGGCGAAAGAGTCTTTAGAGTCAGACTATGAGATAGAGCACGATGAAAAAGTGCTTATGATTGATAAGGCCCAGGACTATAAGAACGAGGTCATAGAACTTCGCAAGAAACTTGTTGAAAAAGACCAGAAGATAGCACGAATGTCATATATAAATGACAGTGCGCACGAGGATTTCAAGCTTAAGATAGCTTGTTATTCTATTAAGTCGGGACAGACTCGACATACTATAAGTCGAGATATTGTGTCGATTTTGGCAAACCAGAAGCATGAGAATGATGTTAGGCAGTATTAGGAGTAGTATGATAAATACTTTTGTGTAGTGACGTAAAACCCTCTTTTGTATAATTAAAGGGTAGTCTTTTTGTAAATCCTAATTTTTGTAGAAGTCAATCGTGGGATGTATATGTAATAGCTTTTGGACTATGTAAAGAAACTTGTAAATAGTTTTAAACTATGAAGAAGCATTATAATATAAGGAAGTTTTTATTTTAAATTCGCTTTGTTATGTATGAGTTATTGTCCAATTGTTTGACGACTAATAATGAAGTAAGTAAATAAGTAATAACGGAACTTTATTTATTTAATCAGAAATTCCTCTAAGAAGAAGACAACATAACCAAGAGGCGGAATCGCATAATGAGAAGGAGGGGGGTCCTAATAACCCAATGCAAGAGTTCATTAATTTATTATCAGCTGCATTTAACTAAGCCCGGGGTAGAGCACCCGCAGGACCTAGAGTAGCCCAAACGACTACTTTTATGGAATTTAAAAGTGTAGGTCCATCCGAATTTAAGGGAACAATGGACCCAATGGAGGCCCAGACATGGGTCAAGGAAATAGAGAAGGCGTTTGTTATTACAAACGTAGCTGAGGCGCAAAAGACCTCTTTTACGACCTATATGATGAAGGGGGAAGCCAACTACTGGTGGGAGGCTCACCAGGGTGGGGCTGGAGCGGAAGCTGTTACATGGAAACAGTTTAAGAAGGTATTATTCGAGAACTATTTCCCAACTAGCATGCTAGGGAGAATGGAGATTAAGTTCTTAGAACTTAAGCAGGGGGACATGACTGTTCCCCAATACGCGGCCAAATTCAACGAATTGGCAAGGTTCGCTCCACACCAAGTGGACACGGAGGAGAGGAAGGCTCGTAGGTTTTAGCAGGACCTAAAACCCTGGCTCTATAGTAGAATATCGGTGTTTCAGAGTGCTTCTTACGGGACCATTCTGGAAAAGGCGATAATAGCGGAGGGTGGTAGCGAGGCGTTGACCCAATACCACATGGATAGGAAGAATAAGAGTAAGGGAGAGGGAGGAAATAAGGAAGAGGTTGCCAGTGGAAGTGGCAATATGCCTAAGAGGAAGAATTTTAACCCTGGGAATACTGGGGCAAAACAAGGGGATCTTAAGCAGAGGATGGAGGCATGTAAGACATGCGGTAAGACTCATTTGGGAGTCTGCCTGAAAGGGAAGACTGGTTTTTATAACTGTGGACAAGAGGGTCATATATCTCCCAACTTTCCTAATCCTAAGAAAAGCTGTGGATGTTTTGTTTATGGGTTGGTAGACCACATGGCAAGAAATTTCCCAAAGAAAGGAGCGGAGGGTAGTAAGGGTTCTGGTAGTGGTAATTTAGTTATTACTAGACCAACACCATCAGTGGTTAGATCCTCAGCCCGAACATTTAATATGACAGTCCAAGATGCGGTTGCATCAACGGATGTAGTAGCAGGTATCATTTCAGTCAATGAAATAAATGCTTACGTGTTATTTAACTCGTGTGCTACTTGTTCTTTTATAGCATGTGGATTTGCTCAGCAATTGGGATTAAATCCTGAAAAGTTAGAAATACCTTTAGACATTAACGTCGCAAATGAGGAGATAATTCCCATTGAACACATTCATAGGAATTGTTTCGTAGATATCACGGGTAATAGATTATCGGTAGATCTTTTACCGATAAGGTTAAGAGAATTCGATGTGATTCTCGGTATGGATTGGTTAATTAACCATAAAGTAATAATAGATTGTCAGAGAAAGAGTGTGAACCTAAGGCTTCCTAAGAAACCGGGGGTGGTGTTTTATGGAAATAAATCACCGGGATGTTCTTGTTGTCTAACTATGACACAAGCTAAGAAGATGCTGAAGAAGGGGTGTAAGGGTTATCTGTGTCACGTGGTTGATACCCAAAGGGTGGGAACATCATTGGAACAGATCGCGGTGGTTTAAGAATTTGCGGATGTATTTCCAGAGGAGTTACCTGGTATTCCTCAAGATAGGGATGTAGAATTTGTAATTGATTTGTTGCCGGGAATGACACCAGTTTCAAAGGTACCATATAGGATGGCGCTAATTGAGATGAAGGAGTTAATGGTTCACTTACAGGAACTATTAGATAGAAAGTACATTCAACTAAGTGTTTCATCGTGGGGAGCACTGGTGTTGTTTGTAAAGAAAAAGGACGGATCGTTACGACTTTGTATCGACTATCGGGAGTTGAACAAGTTAACGATTAAGAATAAATACCCGTTGCCCAGGATCGATGATCTATTTGATCAGTTGAAAGGGGCAAAGTATTTTTTGAAGATAGATTTGCGCACGGGGTATCATCAACTGAAGGTGAGGAAGGAAGATATACCTATGACGGCGTTCAGAACTCTTTATGGGCATTACGAGTTTTTGGTTATATCGTTTGGGTAAAACGAATGCGCCAGCCGCATTCATGGATATGATGAACAGAGTGTTCAAATAGTATTTGGACCAGTTCGTCATAGTGTTCATTGATGATATTCTAGTCTATTCCAAGACGCCAGAAGATCATGCTAAACATCTAAGAATAGTGTTGGAAACCCTACGGAGGGAGAAGTTGTATGCGAAATTCACTAAGTGTGAATTTTGGCTCGAAAAAGTGCAGTTTCTAGGACATGTTATAGACAAAGATGGCATATCCGTAGATCCAGTGAAAGTAGAAGCGGTGAATGAGTGGGAGCAACCAAAAATGCCAATCGAGGTTAGGAGTTTTCTGGGGTTAGCGGGATACTATAGAAGGTTCATTCAAGACTTTTCTAAATTAGCTACTCCGCTGACAAATCTGACAAGGAAGTCGGTGAAGTATGAGTGGACAGAAAAATGTGAGCATAGTTTTCAAGAACTAAAATGGAGGTTGAGTGAGGCACCTGAATTATCTTTACCAGATGATACGGGAAATTTTGTAGTTTATAGCGATGCTTCGCATAGAGGACTAGGTTGTGTGCTTATGCAGCATGGCAATTTCATTGCGTATGCGTCACGTCAGTTAAAAGATTATGAGAAGGTCTATCCTACTCACGACCTAGAACTGGCAGCTGTGGTGTTTGCTTTAAAAATATGGAGACATTACTTATACGGGAAGAAGTGTGAGATATACACGGACCATAAAAGTATGAAATATATCTTCACGTAGAAGGAGTTAAACATGAGGCAGAGAAGGTGGTTAGAATTAATAAAAGATTATGATTGTGATATCTTATATCATCTGGGAAAGGTGAATGTAGTAGTAGACGCGTTGAGTCGGAAGTGTAGAGAGAAACTGTCAATGTTAATAACTCAGAATGAGTTAATAACATAGATGGCGAGGATGTAATTAGAAGTTAAGTCACCAAGGGAAACGAGGGAGATATTATTTGCAATAGAAACTCGACCAACGATAGTGGAACGGGTTAAGGAAGTACGTTGAGTACTGAAGAATGAGAACGGACGAAGAAGATAATGAATGATGACGTGAGGACTAAGTATAACCTTGATAAAGAAGGTTTACTTCGTTTTGAAGGAAGAATTTGGGTTCCAAATAATTCCGAGTTAAAGGAAGAGATTATGTGTGAGGCCCATAGTTCGAGGTACTCGATACATCCTGGTAGTACTAAGATGTATCAAGACCTTCGTCAGAACTTTTGGTGGCCAAACATGAAGAGGGAGGTTGCAGAATAGGTTAGTAAGTGCTTAACTTGTCAAAAAGTTAAGGGTGAACACCAAGGACCGAGTGGACTGATACAACCACTGGATATTCTGGAGTGGAAATGGGAGCATATCACCATGGACTTTGTGGTGGGACTTCCAACGACCAGAAAAGGATACGATGCTATTTGGGTAATAGTGGATCGGTTAACTAAATCGGCTCATTTTGTACCAATAGGAGTTAGGTATAACCTAGAACAGTTAGCTAAGCTTTATGTCAAAGAAATCATTTCTAGACATGGAGTACCTGTTTCGATTGTGTCCGATCGTGATCCACGATTCACGTTGAACTTTTGGAGGATTTTGCAAGAGCAAATAGGAACACAGTTGAGATTGAGTACGGCGTATCATCCACAGACGGATGGGCAAAGCGAACGGACAATTCAAACGCTAGAAGATATGTTAAGATCTTGCGTTATGGATTTCAAAGGGAGTTAGGACGAACATCTACCGTTGATAGAATTCGCTTACAACAATAGTTTTCACGCTAGTATAGGCATGCCGCCTTACGAAGCGTTGTATGGAAGGAAGTGTAGAACACCACTTTATTTGGATGAAGTAAGTGAACGTCGAATGTTGGGACCTGAGATGGTACAACAAATACCAGACATGGTAAAGCTGATAAGAGCTGGATTAGTAGCGGCTCAAGATAGACAACAGAAGTATGCAGATCCTCATCGAGAGAAGAGGGAGTTTCAAGTAGGGTCTTATGTCTTTCTAAATGTATCGCCTTAGAAAGGGAAGATACATTTTGGAAAGAAAGGGAAGTTAAGTCCGAGGTTTGTAGGACCTTTTGAGATTTTAAGAAGGATAGGAAAGGTAGGTTATGAAGTAGCCTTACCTCCAAAAATGGAAAGAATACACAATGTGTTTCACGTGTCTGTGTTGCGTCCTTATAAACCGGACTATAAGCATGTAATAGGGTATGAGTCTATTCAAGTAGAAAAAGACTTAACATATGAAGAACTTCCGATTTAGATTATTGATAGGAAGGAACAAGTCTTGAGAAATAAAGTAATACCTTCCGTAAAGGTAATTTGGAGTAACCACGATGCTGAAGAAGCAACGTGGGAGCTCGAAAGTAAAATGAAGGAAAAGTTTCTCAAGACTATTAAAATGAAGGAAAAGTTTCTCAAGTCTTGAGAAATAAAGTAATACCTTCCGTAAAGGTAATTTGGAGTAACCACGATGCTGAAGAAGCAACGTGGGAGCTCAAAAGTAAAATGAAGGAAAAGTTTCCTCATTTGTTTATGTAAGAATAGCGAGATTCTAGGGACAGAATCCTTATAAGGAGGGAAGAATGTAACGCCCAAGAATTTCGAATTTTTAATGAATTAAATTTTTATTTGATTATGTGGATTAAATGAATTTAATTGAGTTATTATGTGAGTAAGATGTTCGAAGGTCATTCTATGACCTAGAATGTGTAGATGTGGTTAGTATTCTGGCTTTGTGCTAGAATTAATTGTTATGAATTATCAAGACGAGAACGAAGGTTTTCTGAGATTGTTTGCGTAAAAACACTATTCATCCGATGACGTTCGGAGTTAGGGTTTGAAATTCTGAGAAACGCGTAATGTTAGAATATGATGATATTATGGAAAATCCAATAATATTACCGTTATGGCAAACAAAGTTTTCACCTGCGGACTTAAAACCTAAGGGTTTGTGAAAGAGGTTTCCGAAAGGAAAATGTAATGCGTATAGTCGTTTAGATTATTATACGTAAAGAATATGAGTATTGTACTAGTATGTATACGAGTATGATATGAAGAATAATACGACATATAATATGAGTATTATATGAATATTATACGAAGAATATACATGAATAATAAGCGTAGAATACGAATCGTATTATTAGAGTTTGAGCTAAGGATTTTATCCAATCCAATTGGACTTGGATTAATATACAAGCCCAATGAATTAATTATACAAGCCCAAGTCAAGGCCCAATATTAGATTGGTTAAAGTCCAATGTTTGTATGTCAAGCCCAATCCAAAGAATTAAACTGTGGGTCGAACCAACGGGTCAAGGGATGGGTAAAACCCATGGGGATAACCTATGGGCAAGGTGGGCTGGCCACTTGGTGTGCAAGGCAAGTGTCACTTGGTCACCAAGTATTTTGCTTGGTGACAAAGTGGTAAATAAGTGAGGAGGTGGGAAATTGGACCATTTTGCCCCTCATTGTATTTTCTATAAATACAAGGCTTAGGTTGAGCTTTTGTGGTTTTATAAAGATTGACCAACATATATTGAGAGAGAAAAAGAGCTAAAAACACTAAATTCTTCTACTTCAAAGAAAACCAATAGACGTTTATCAAGAACGTTAACTACTTCAAAGGTAAATTCCTATAAACCGTAATCTTCATCCTTTTCGATTTCTTTCTCATAGAAGAATCGTAGATGAGTGGAGAGTGTTTATTAAGAAGGCCTATTAATGACCAAATCATGGATAGGTCATGAACAAATAAGAAATCGTAAGTGGTTATGTGAGTAAAAAACCGTAGGAAGTCTTGAAAGTTAACTTAGTTATAATTGAACGTTTTGGAAACCGTGGTAGCTAAGGTATGTGCATCTTGATTGGTTAGGATGTAGATATGAAGTCCATGGAGTATTCCATGTGATTTGGCATAGAGAGCATTAGTAACGAAGTTATGGCAAATTGTAAGGAAATAGACGTTAAACGTCGAAAACGTACAAAGTCCGGATTAAAGGTCAAAAGTTGTCGTGTGACTTGAAAACGTTGGTTTCCAATGTCAACACGTGAGATAAAGTAATTAAGAGTCGTTGGCGAAAGAATTGTCGCATTCCGACTTATAACAAAGAAAACGAGTATTGAACTGACGAAAACGGTAAACGACCGCTTAAAAACGAACTTAATGGTGAATTTCGAGTTAACGAATTCGGAAATATGAAATTCTTATATGAACACGTAAAGGATGTAATTCCTAACTTGTATGAATTTGAATGGGTCAATTCGGATATAAAACGAACAAATTAGGAATTCGGGAGTTTCGTTAAGAAACTAAACTATTTTGGCAATCGGTGCATTGTTCGCGTATGCAGCCAAAACCCCGTGTTATCTGTCATGCCAGCCGCCCTTGATTATGGCCGGAGAAAATAAAAGGTCTCGGAGACTCGGTAGCGCGGTGAGAGTTTGTACATGGACTCGCGCTGCAGTGCCATATCCGGGAAAAACCTCTGGTGAGTGGCGCCGTAGCACCACTAGAATGCATAGGATGTCGCGCCGTAGCGCCGACAGTAGAGAAAGGTTGACCAAGTTAGTTTTTGTTCCATTTTGAATGAAGACTTAATGTAAGATATTTAAGGTACTTAATGTGCATTATAAGACTTACCTTAACTCACTTGTAAGGTGTTAATGTAAGAAGATCTAGTAAGGTTTAATAGTAATTAAACGAAGAACACAAATTCGTAATGAGTGAACCGTGAATGACGTTCAACGTTGGTAATTAACCATTTATGATCGAATGTCGGTTAAGGATGTAAGAACGTTAATAAAATGTAACGAAGTATAGAAAGTTGAATCGACATTAATAACAAAGTTAAAACAAGTAAGACATAGGAGAGAATGAAGTTCGTTAGAACCGTAAAGATAGTTTATGTGAAAACTAATTACAGTGTGCTATGTGAATATCTCATGTAGATCTTGTAAAGACTGAGAATAGTTGGAATATATATTCAAAGACGCTTGAAGGTAAGTCTTTCTTAACTCTTGTCTGACCTTAGTGTTAGTCAAGTTTTTATGTGATGCATGATATACAATGCATGAATGGTAAATAGAAAAAGAGTCGATGCCTGTTTTCTCCGGGCTAGACAAGTATTGAAGGATAGATTGAATTGTTTACAAGTCTGTTGATATAGAACTGTTAACGCTATCCTATGCCAAGTATTTGGTACGGATGAGAAGGTAAGTTTGTCTATGTACAAACAAAAGTATTTTCATCGATTATTCGATGGGCACGCGAGGTTGCCAAATGTTAAACGTAAATACGTTTAACGTAAGAGTGTTAATCAACATAGAGTACAATAGGCTGATCACCTAAAAGTGCTCGTAAGTAAAGACGGGTGGATGGCCTTAGTGCTGGATATCCTTTTCAAGTATGAAAACGAAAAGGGTATGTTCATAGTCTATTGACCGATTCATCATTCCTAAGCTATTATTTATACTATGGAATTTCTGTATGAGAAGTATTAATAAAATGTTAATAATGCTTCATAGATAATTGTTCAGATATAGAATTAAAGCATGTGTTTGTTAAGGTGATATTCATATTATTCGTTGTTAAGACTTGCTGAGCTAGTTATGCTCATTCTTGCTTGAACCATATGTTTGCAGCTAAAGCCGAACGAATAGAGAGTTCTAAGAGAGATAAAGGCAAGGCAAAGATGGACAATTAATCGTCCTGTAATAGACTAGTATATTTGTATGTAATATACTTATGAAGAACAACGAATATATTCGGTTATGAACCTGGGAAAGGATTTATTACAGATGTAATACAAAGATAGTAATTACACTTATTTTTTTGTTATTTCAATAGAATGATTGTATGAAATGTAGTATCGTGGAGCACCATCTGTCGGGTTAGAGGATACCTGGATTTGGGGGCGTCACACCAATAACGTCCAAATTGTCAACATGATACTTCTTTGTGGAGTAAAATTCAAGTATACTCAGAAGAAAATTTCCATGAAAAAACACTTGATGAAGCGCAAATATTAAGGATATTCCACTAATTTCATGGAGTATAGAAGTCAAAACTTTAACCAACTGAGTATAATAAAGAATGGAATAACAAAAGAAATCACCATGCATGCGATAGACAGCACAGACAGGTTATTCCAACAGAATAATAAAAAACAGAACCAGGTCATGCGTAAACGCACATGATATTCCAACATAATAATAAATAATGGAACCATGTCATGCATAAATAATAGACATGATATTCCAACAAAATAATAAATAATGGAATCAGGTCAGTCGTAATACGCACCGACAGGATATTCCAACAGAATAATAAAGAATGGAATAACAGAAGAATTTCATTATGTATGCGGTACTTCGCATAAACAGGTTATTCCAACATAATGATAAAGAATGGAATAACTGAAGAATTTCAGCAAGTATAGGGTATCCCGCGTATACAGGTTATTCCAACAGAATAATAAAGAATGAAATAACATAAGTTCTCTTCACGAATAAGAAAGAAAGAATACCCCTTACGAGTACAACAAATAATATCCCTTACGAGTATTGAAAGAAAATAATTCTTTTCATGAATACGAAAGAAATAATACCCCTTACCGTAAAAGGAGAGTATTCCGACTGGTAGGGCGAGGATATACTCGAAGAAAGCTTGTACTACGCTCAAAGCTTTCTTAAACTCTAAAGAAATATGCTCAAGATTATAGAAGAAGAACTCTCTCTATAGTTTCTCTCTCTAGAGTTTCAGTGAATTCGTAAGAAATAATGAAGGAATGAGCTTCTATTTATAGAAGAATGGACTGCATAGTAACTAATTCATGAACGGTCCAGATTGATTTACTTTTAATCGGACGGTCCATATTTAAAGCAAAATCTTTTAAATAAAATATAATATATTCTATTTATAATCTAATAAAACGAATAACTTTATAAAAGTATTATGTTTTATATAAAAAGATTTTATTACGCAAAACACTATGCAGGCACTATGTAACACTATGCATAATAAAATATAATATATTCTATTTATAGAATAACTTTATAAAAAGTATTACATTTTTATATAAAAAGATTTTACTATGCAAAATACTATGCATAATAGAATATAATATATTCTATTTATAGAATAACTTTATAAAAGTATTCTGTTTTATATAAAAAGCTTTTACTATTAAAACTTTAAACCAACGATCCATATTGATTTACTATTATAATTTCAACCAACGGTCTGAAAAATTAGCACATCTTCTCATGGAATAATATTGTACCCAAAAATGATTGGGACCGAAAAGAAATATATTTTTCGGGTTAATAGTCCGTGAATAGTACTTCGAGAATAGTACCCCGTGAATAATACCCCGACACGAAAAGTATCCCAAATACCCGAGTGAACAATACTAGAGTGAATAGTAACCGGGTAAATAGTAATCCGTGAATAGTAACCCGTGAATATTAACTCGTGAATATTAACTCGTGAATAGTAACTCATAAATAGTAACTCGTGAATAGTAACTCGTGAATAGCACTCCAACACAAAAAGTGCCCCAAATACCCGAGTGAATAATACTAGAGTGAATAGTAACCGGGTATTTTATGACTACTTGTCTACTTTGAAAAATTTTCACATAGTACCCTTAACTTTAACCTTTTATCAATGTAACCATTTACTAAATAGAATAATTATAAGAAAATTTATTACTTTCATTTCATAAAATTCGGGGTCTCACATTTGATCAGTTTTGCTAGAATTTAGATATTTGCGTATCAAATAGGAGACGAAGAATTATTAGCTATCTATACTAAATGGGCTGACAGGACTAGGTTTTTTATTTTATCTAAAGTGTATTGAATCTGATGTTCTTGAATAAAAGCCCACCAACAATTCATTGAACATAACCCCTATATCCATTCTTTTAATGTTAACAACCTAAATCATAACCTTATCAATTAAGACGGGGTTCCCTCCCCTCGACATATTTCTTTGAATTCTAAAAAGTCTTGTAATTCTTGTCAACAATCTCTCATCAAACCAAGTTTCCACTTTAGAACTCTCACCTTCATCCACCTCCTCCTACGCCGTCAAATGTAACACCCCATGACGACTTCACACCCTCGATCATCTTGCAGTGGTGAGTAATGTTTTATCTTGCAGTGGAGTATTTTAATGGTTAATCTCCTCAATTAATCGTCATATTTTACCAAATAACTTGTTTATCCAAGAAGTATCACAACCAACACAAAGAATTACATAAACAAGAAAACATACCGTGAAATAACTAAATTCCAAGAGACCCCATCTCTTCTTTGCATACGAACAGAAAGTAGTTAGGCAAACAACATAATATTGAACGGGAATTAGTTAATATTCCATTAACGTTCCATTAGTTAATACAGGCTTGACACATAGGTTTCACCTCCTCAGTTCAAGTGTGATAATTCTTGTCCAAATACCTGATACCTTCATATGAATGCGCTAAAAGACCATTAAAGCATTGCACTAGTTGGTAAATATGAGTAATAATAGAAAGATATTTGAGCTAGAACATGGTGTTAGCACACTTCACTACTTCATTCATTAGCTTCAAAACTACTGTGAAAGAAACCCTATGTAGCTTTGTTGAATATATCAGTGCTAGTTGATCATTTAGAACAACATATATATATATATATTATAGTTTAGCTTTCATATGGCCTAGTGGTAGAGACCCTACATGTGACGCCCCGAAAATAGGTCCATTCCATCCAACCCATTTTGAGTCGCCAAATACATGGTACAGAAATAACTACAACTTTATTAATACATTTGTCGTGCAAAATACGACAACATATATACTGTGAGTTTAAATACAATTATTGTCTTCTAGACAATATACATACCCAAATAAATCCTCATCCCAATTATTGATACATTATTTTACAAAAATGGTGAGGACTACTAAACAACTCTCTCTAGAACCTTCATTCCATACCCCGACTAGTACTCGCTACATTCTCGCCTCCTGAGAAGAAAAATGGAACAACAAGGAAAAGGGTGAGCTCAACTAGCCCAGTAAAGAATATTATGACTAAGATAATATACAACAAATTATCATTAGTCTTCAACAGAAAAAAAAACTAATAGAATACAATGAGACAACAAGTTTTTAAACCAATATTCGCAGTGAAATAATAAATTCATTAGAAGAGTTAATTGAGAATGCAACTACTATCTTCTATGTATGAATTTAAAAGTTCGTCGTCTATCTTTTATCCCTGTAACATCAATCAACATACATCTGGAATCAAATATTCATCTTTGCACTACAGGCCAAAGATATTCATCAGTTGGTCATGTTCATCTAAACACCTGTTCATCTTTGCACTACGGGCCAAAGATATTCTTCAGAATCATTCATCTTTTTCCACTGAAAGCAAAGATATTCCATAATATCATCATTTAAGATCAAGATGATGAAAAATATTTTTAAAGAAACGAATCCAGTGAAACAAAATGACAAGGATTAAGGATTAAGGATTCATACTTTGTTTTATCCACGTCCAAAAATACCTCAAAAATAATCATAGGGGTGTAAAATTCAAGAATGATCAAAACATGGATACAATCAAAGCTAGTATCCAGAATAGATATTTTAGATGAAAAGAAAATTTTTCATTTTTTTGTGAATAGTGCCGTATTCGTGAATAGTATCGTATACGTGAATAATGCCGTATACGTGAATAGTAACTCCGACACCAAAAGATAGAAATTCCACAAAAAACATCTTCACGCTTCATGAATAGTACTCGTGAATAGTAACTCATGAATAGTAACTCATGAATAGTAACTCGTGAATAGTAACTCATGAATAGTAACCCCGACATGAAAAAGTTCCAAATTTGATAAAAAGTTCCAACCAATATTTCAGCATAATGATATTGAAGAAATAATATCATTTGAGAAGAAAATAACATCCCTTACCTCGAAAGACAGTACTTCTAGTTGAAACACCGGATATAGGTTATGACTTGAACTTGCACCGTATAGCAATACTCAAAGTATACTCAAAATACTCACAAGAATACGCTCGATAATATAGAGAGAAAACTTCAGTTTCTGGTGTGATTTTCAATTCTAACCTAAGCACCCTATTTATAGGAAATTGCTTAGAACACCAAAGCAGAAAATTTAATATAATAATAATATATTATATATATATTTCTACGCCAACCAAGACTCCTGAAATCAGCATGTTTACAACACATGGGGGGCCAACCAAAACAATAAAAATGTTTTTGTTGATATAAATAATTAAAACTTCCAAAAATCAATTATTTCGGAGCTTCGGAACTTCAATAATTCATAATAAATAGCTCTTTTATCAGAAAAATTCGAATCTTGCGAGTTTTTATAGGAAATTCAATTCTCTACAACTTTGCAGAAGAAAGTTTTTCCAAATTCCAAACAGAAATTGACCGAAATCCACATACGGACAATTTTACAGTGCTATAATCAAATTTCGATTGAGAAATGGGGTCCACAAACACACAAAACATGTGTTAATAATTTAATGCAACAAAAATACTCTTCCTCCTCATATACTCATATATCCCACATTCATTGTAAAAATATCACCAATTAATATATTATTAAAATAATATATTTAAATAAATTATTTTATCGTAAAAAGATAAAATATTAATTTTCAACAATTGTCATTTTAAAATTTTTCTCCATCTATATCCACATAAAATCAATATTTTTCTCATCATATGAATCAATAATTAATTATTCACAAATAATATTACGAATCACAATATTGACAACCGTGCGGGTTCCCAAGAAAGAGGGGCTTTCCAATAAGAATTTCTTCTTCATCTTGGCCAGCGCAATTAGGTGACCAAACCTCTCCTTAGATGTAACTTTCTAGACATTGCCAATAATGTTATCTAATAATATTATTCAGATAATATGAATTATTGCTTCGATAATAAAAAATCTTGTGTAATGACTTATTATTGAAACAACAACAATATAAAATATCAACGCAACAATTATTGAATCAATAAAATAAAATCTTCAAGCAAGAATTCTTCGTAACAATTATTGAGTAGTGCCTTCTTACGTAAGAATCAATAATTGGTGCAATACTGGTGTCTACTTGTTAAACAACGCGTATTAGTGTGTTTTAACCACCGGGTATTCCAACAAGATGATAATTGGTAACAACTTCTGCTCGTTATTTATAAACAACTTATATTTGTCATTTTCTTCATCCAATCGCTTTTTTAGTTATGGGGCCCACAAAAGATCTGTCTTGGTCGCATGCGAATATTCCCAAACAAGACAAATATTCCACGACCAAACGAATATTCCCGGACAATAATGAATATTTTATAACCACTTGCTTATTCGAAATATTTGCGTATTTTACCCATAACTATC
This sequence comes from Panax quinquefolius, assembly GCA_020205615.1. Lineage (NCBI taxonomy): Eukaryota > Viridiplantae > Streptophyta > Magnoliopsida > Apiales > Araliaceae > Panax > Panax quinquefolius. The sequence continues at coordinate 69,003,240 of CM035162.1, forward strand.
CACATTAATCAAATCGACCCTTACTATTTCAAAATAATAAATAGAGGAAAATAAATTTCATTTATTAATAATTTGGGGTCTTACACTACATATATTTAGAATAGGTTTTGTTGTTTAGTTCAAAATGATCTATTCAGTTTTCAAAAGAGAACTAAAAGTATCAACTCACATGCTTACAAGTATACATAATATGTCATATGCTTACAATTATGAATTGTATGTCATATGCTTACAAGTATGCATAGTATGCTTAAATGTAAGTCATATGCTTACAAGTATGCTTAAATGTTAATCATAAGCTCATGTTGTCTGTAGTAGGTACCGTGGAATCATGGACCTCTATTCAGACCGTAGTTGGATGGCACAACGAAAGTCAAGTGCCCAGATAGGTGCTATAGTTGAATTTAGATATGGTTGCCAAGTGTTTTTGGAGTATGCGTATAGTCACCCGAAATGTATGAATGGTCAGTCGCAGATACGATGTCCATGTTTGAAGTGTAAGAATGTAAATTATATGAATAGAGACGTGGTAAACTATCATTTACTTGATTCTGGGTTCATGAGAAATTACGAAGAATGCTGGTGGGCACATGGGCAGAGAAGAGATGGTGGCATCATAGAAGTACACAATTCGGGCAGTAGTACTCATCGTATGAATGAAATGGTTCATGATATTGCAGGGCCAGATTTTGATTGGGAATAAGGCAGAGAGCAACCTATGAATTCTGATGCCAAAGACTTCTTTAAGCTGTTAGACGAGGGTAGCGAGCCATTGTGACATGCTTGCACCAAACACACTACATTGTCTACAGTGGCGACATTACTTAACATCAAGGCTAATCACAACATGAGCCATGAGTGTTTTGAGTCACACTTGAAGGCCATTAAGAGTACGTTGCCTGACAGTGAGAAATTACCTGGTAACTATTACTTTTGTAAGAAAATGGTGAAGAAGTTGGGTCTTGGATACCAAAAGATCGATGCATGTCCCAATGATTGCATATTGTTTTATAAGAAAAATGAACAGATGACAAGGTGCATGTTTTGCAGTCATGATCGGTTTAGGCCTAATAAAGAGGGTGTGACTACAAAAAATCAAGTATACCGTTTAAGAGTCTAAGGTATTTTCCAATAACATATAGGCTAAAAAGATTGTACATGTCTTCAAGAACAGCTGAACATATGAGTTGGCATGCAAAATCTCCAGCTAAGGATGGAGAACTAAATCATCTCGCAGATGGGCAGGCTTGGAAAGATTTCAACTTAGCACATCTTGAGTTTGCATTGGAACCTAGAAATGTGAGGCTTGGATTATCCACCGATGGTTTCAATCCACTTGGCCACTCAACTGTTCCGTACTCATGCTGGCCTGTGATTGTTACTCCGTATAACTTACCTCCTTGGATGTGTATGAAATAACCATACTTGTTTCTTTCACTTGTGGTTCCTGGTCCTTAGAGTCCTGGAAAGAACTTAGATGTTTACTTGAGACCTCTTATAGACGAGTTGAAGTTATTGTGGGAGGATGCCCTAATCATGTGCCGAAGGCCCCGGCTAATCCGGATGATCACATTCTTATACAGATCCGTCCTCCAGAAAGCACGTAAGTTAAACATCGTGTATATATAAGGGTTTCATATTTCCATTGTTATAAATATATTTTAATGTAAATTATTGTATATTTTAGTGATTTTCAAGATAGTAAAATTGTGAAGTGCATTTCACAATTATATTTTACTGAAGCCCCTTCACGCCGGTGATTACATAAATGAAACACCTCTCTCGCCCATAAGGATGCATTTAATTTTTGAATTTCAGGTATATGTTTTTATCACTCTGATAGATAATACATAGTTAATCAAATAATATTGTTTATTAATGTTGGATTATGGTAATATAACATTTTTGATATTATTATTGTTGTTTTATTTGCAGAAGCGATATACATGGGACAACACACAAACATCATTTATTTACACACTGTTCTGGCAGAAGTGCGCCGTTCGAACTAAAGATAATCTAAACAAGGAACGACAGAAAGCCTTGCATAATGTTGAGATTGACCCTCCAGGACATGGTGAGTAGTATATGCATGAGCATAGCCCTGGTGGCCTGCACAGGAGATATGGGTGCAAATGTGTGACCAGTGGAGAACTGAGAACTAGGTCAAGAGATGCAAGACTGCCGCCTTGAACAGATCTTCAGGTGTATCTAAAGGCGAAATGGAAAAAGGCACATACAAGGGCGGCAGTATATCACAGCTGCATTATATTGTTGCCAGGGTACGTATGTATAACAAGCTAAATGGCTTAGTTATTTGTTTTTATGTTTACAATCATGTTTTGTAGCTAAAATATCATATGTTTACATATTACTATGAGAACATGAACTGTATGAGTCTCAGTCTCAAGGTCAACATATCAATTGGTTGGATGTGTTTGTGGCCACCCGTGATGGTCTGCCTAATGCTGTTCAGATAGCGGTAATAAGTTAACTTTATACTAATTTTTTGTTTATAAATTGTGACGACCTTTTTTAGCATTTTTTTATTATTTTTAACTATTTAATTTTTGACCTTCTGACAGGACACTTATAAAGGCTTAATGAACGAGCGCTATCCTGAAGGCACCCCGCGTCCGTCGATTGATCAAGAATTGTGGGAGAGGGTGTCCATCGTGAAGAAAAACTTTGTTAAAGGACAAGGACAAAAACGACGCTTGGACCATCAATGCACAGGCGACTCTGCTACCCGATCTACCACATCATCGAGTTATCCAACCCTTTATCATACTACTGATCAGATGAGAGCAATCTGTCGAAATCGTGATCTTCTTCAGATATCTTTGGCGAACCTTTGCATTCTCTAGGTCCTGATGAGTTGGCGGAGGCAGTGGTGGCAGTATCAACATCACAGCATCAGGGTGGCGACCAGGTGTGACGCCCTAAAATTCAGGTATTTGAAACCCGAATTCAGTGCTTCAGGATACCATTTCTTTTAGCGGAATAATAATAATAATGTCATAAATATCAAACTTAATTTACATATCAGAGTTTTCTAAATCTTAGTTACGCGACCTTAAAACATTTCATTACATGATAGCTAATAAATAACATCATCTTATTTAAGTCTAGCTATTACATAAGATAACACAAACTTATTCTGACAGCTTTCCTTTCCCCTTGTTCCTGTCAGAGCCCTCTTGTTGGTCATACTTAACTGAAAACATTTAATTTAAGCAAGGATGAGCATTTGAGTGCCCAGCAAGTAATAAAAATTATAAATATTAGCTGAAATGATTAATTATTTTCTTTGTACTACCCTTCTACAACAAATCAATGGTTGTGAAGTAATCTGAACCGATAATAATAACAACTCTTTATCAAATTTTTAAAACTACGTACTGGCTATAAATAGGGTTAAGGTGACATACTATGAACATTGTTTTTCATTTTCACTAAGGTTTAGCAGAACTTCATTCGCAAACCGTCATAACTTACGTGCACGGGGGGTGATCAGTCCATTATGCCCTGTATTGATCAATACTACATGCAAGAACGATATTATCGTTCCCTCTGTCCGCCTTGGGCACATAAAAGTTTTCCCATGTTCTGGATGTTCATACTTAGTCTGGAATCCGAACCAAAACAATTTGATTGGATATAAAAAGGTTTTATATATTCAACGATATTTCTAAATATGTGTCTAGCTGGTCAAATAGCTTAGACGACTCTTACTTCATGTATACATATTGGTATCAATAGGTATATATATATATATATATATATATATATATATATATATCAACATGTGATTAAATACAATGACTATCCAAGTGGGGACACTTGTATAACCATGTTTAGTAAATAACGAACAGAATATATATGTCGAAATTACAATATAGTACCATGTTGATAATCAATGATTGGATATAACATATATAACAATAGGGTTAATATTCTAGTACAATAATAATATAATTCTGAAACTTCCTTACTCATGTCCATTGTATAAAGAAAATGCAAAGGTAAAGATACTTGCTTACGATATCCGTTGAATAAAGTAAAACAAGAGTTTAGGATACTTCCCTGGTCTGCTGCTTACACAACTTAGTTCTATCCTTAATTCAACGACCTTTCTTGAACAAAATCTGATTCTTGGCTACTGATTTTGTTGTGGTTGTTAGTGGAACTGCTCTTGGGGACTGAAATGCTCAAGAAATTCGTGGGTTAGAGAGAGAGAGGCTTGGTTGAGTATTGGTGAAAAATATGAGCAAACTAGTAACATTTCTCTCTCTCAATCTATATATAATACTTGAATCTAGTGTACTTGTGATGCAAGATGGCTGAGATTAAATGATTAAAGCTTACTTCTAGACCACATGGCTAGCTAGAGTTGGTCACGAACTCCCTAATAGGTCTACATCTACACTCCACCTTAATAAAATATTAAAAAGGGTATTTTGGTCAATTGGTTTTTACTTAAAGTGGCAAGGTTGACATTTCATCTCACCCATTAGGGTTTAACCCTAGAGTTCCAAAAGTCCAAGTTCTAGGATTTTGAGATTAGGGCTAAAATGAGAATCTTAGTTTCTAAAAATGTGAATTAGGGTTCCCTAATTAAATTAGGTTTACTAATTACCTAGGATTTGTAAATTAGACTTGATAATATACTAATTACCATTAACCTTGATAAATTAATAATTAGGGTTTACAATTTAGCAATTAGGGTTCTAATTTAGTAATTAGGGTTTCTAAATATTAATTAGGGTTTACCTAATTAACATTAAATATAATAATAATTGTTATTAATTACATAAAACATAACTTAGTAATTTTACAAATGTAATTGACTTATGTACTATAGTTTATCGATGCTTAGGTTTTGCACCAGCCATAAAACTGCTCCACACATTAACATTACACACATATCAAGCATGTTTATATTACTAAAATATAATTAATATTATATTAATATTCTCATTCCTTATTCAAAGTCCAAAATTAGGGTTTTAATTAACTTAACCTTCATATAAACCATTATTAATTAAGTTAAAATAATGATTAACTTAACTATAATAAAAATACATATCATAATAATCCTTATAATCATATCTTATATATAATAATCATATTTTCATAGAAAATAAATAATAAATATTTTTATTACAAAATTAATTTATAATAAGAATATAACCTATAATGATCAATAATTCTTAAAAGAATTTATTTATATTTATTCATATAATAAATAAGTTTTATTTGTCACATAAATACCTATACTTTTCTTTGCACATAATCCCACCTTTATATATATATATAAAAATTTTAAATGCAAAATTTATTATTTAATTATTTTGAAAATACTGGGGTATTACATCCACCCTCCCTTATAAGGATGCCGTCCCCGGAATCACCGCTTCAAAACTTATAGGTACTAGGGAAAATAGCATACACAGTTTTTTCAAGTAGATATTGATCAGATTCGATCTAACTGATCTTTAACTATTCAACATAAACTTGTCTATCTGATCATACGGAAATTTGATTTCTAACAGAACTAAAATTTCTCTTTCAAAATTTCTTTATAACTAAAATAAAATAGCATCATATATAAGAAAATAAAATTTATTCGAAGAATACATGAAGTTCCATCCCCAGCTACTACGGTATCCTGAACCGTCATGTTGAAGACTCTTGCAATTGGTTTTGTCGAAGTTGGTCCCGTTATCGCCAGTGCTCCGTTGCCTCTCCCCGCATTCACGCCTCCTGCATCCATCCTCCTTTTGGACAGTCCATGACCTTATGTTCCGTTGATCAACACAGAAAACACTCATTGTTTGTCCTAGGATTGGGGCAGTTAGGAGAGATATGTCCCTCCTGCCCACACTTGTAGCACACAAACTTGCCTTTAAGACACTCACCTGAATGACTTTTCCCACAATTCTTACACTTTGCATGCGGCTTTGCTTTTCACACCTTCCTGCTTGACTTGAACACTCCCCACATTGTTCCACTTCCTTTTCTCACCCCTACTTCTACCTTCCCAGCTCCCTCACCCTTATTCTTTCTCTCCTTATTGTTGAGACTCATGGCCTCACTTCCCCCTTCAGCTATGATAGCCTTTTCTAAGAGTGCGACAAATGTATTGATCTGCAACACCGCCACCTTATTGTAGAGCCAGGGTTTTAGCCTAGCTAAAACCTCCTTGCCTTTCTAGCCTCCGTGTCCACTTGGTGCGGAGCGAACCTAGCTAATTCATTGAACTTTGTGGCATACTCCGCAACTTTCATGTTCTCCTGCTTCAACTCTAAAAACTTCACCTCCATCCTAGCTTGTACACTAGCCGAGAAATAGTTCTCCAAGAATAGCCTCTTAAACATAGTCCATGCTATCACACCTTTTCCCACCCTAGCTTGATTTGCCTCCCACCAAAAATTCGCCTCTCCTTTCATCATATAGGTGGAAAAAGCTGTCTTTTGACCCTCATCTACCCTAGCGACTACAAATGCTTTTTCTATTTCCTTAACCCAAGTTTGGGCTTCTATCAGGCCAGTGGTACCTCTAAATTCGGGCGGTCCTACGGCCTTAAAATCCTTGAAGTTCGCAAATCAATTGTCTGGTTGATTCACCGCGGCCGACATTCCATTTTGTGTGGCATGAGCTACCATATTCGTGAAATTCTGTATCAGGTCTGGTTGTTGTCCTCCAGCATTGTTGACAGATTCTTCTGCCATTTGGTTTCGAGTTTGTCGTCTTGGCGGTATTTTCTGGTTAAATAAAACAAAATCTATACTTTATTATTTACATTCTAAACCTTATCGTATAAGTTAAATATTTTAAACTTGTTTCATTAACCAAACATAACTTCATATTCATTCAACTATTTCATAGTACATAATATAACACATACTGGTTTAATCATCCGATATCCCTTTGTGACCACAAAAGTCGGGAATCGCTGTTACAACTTATACATAAGTTAGAAATTTTATACAGACATACTTATCATAGAACACACATATTCAAATAGTTCTTATACTACTTATTCACTACGCCTTTTCCTGATCCTGGACAACCTTTTGCTCGATGACCTTCCATTCCACAATTAAAACATGCACCTGGTTTATAGTCGGGACAATACAGAGTGGTATGTCCCTCATAACCGCAAATGTAACATATCTTTTTCCCTTTCTTTTTATCGAATTTTCCTAAGTCATGGTCTTCTATCTTTCTTTTCCCTTTCTTGCTTGGAGCTGCACACGATATGTTACTCTTGGCTCCCATCTGATTAATCTGGATCTTAAGTTTATCTTGTTCTTCCATCGTTTTGATTAATGCCTTTCGTAATTGGCTATTTAGTAGCTTTTCTATTTCCCACAACATTTCTAGAGAAGAAACCTTGTTCCTTAGATTCTGCACTTCGGTTGATGCTTGATCAGCTCCAACTTTGGTGTCTGAATCACTATCTGTCAGTTCCACCATTTCTGGATCCGGTACTATATTCTCTAAAATAATCACCTCATCAAGGTTATCTTCAACGTGAGCCTTTATTTCAGCTATTGACTTTGATATTGGCTCGATTATGGAGATTGACTCCTTCTTTTACGATCCGAAGGTATCCTAATCCTTTTCCACCTGATATCTACACATAATTATCTAGATTAGCATATAATATATACACACAACAAATAATAGTTTTATTTAAGCTATCTTTTATTTTGTTTGACGATGAATTTATCCCATTCATCTAACTTTAAACTCTACATGAGTTATATGTATTTTAAACATTTCCCTCAGCTCTAAGGTTATAGCCTAAGGTCTACTCGCACCTACGGTTTCTAACCTTAAAGCTCTGATACCAACCTGTGACGCCCCCAAATTCAGGTACTTGAAACCCAAATTCAATGATTCGCGATACTATTTCTTGGAGCAGAATAATAATAATAATGTCATAAATATCAAACTTAATTTACATATCAGAGTTTTCTAAATCCCAGTTACGCAACCTTAAAACATTTCATTACATGATAGATAATAAATAACATCATCTTATTTAAGTCTAGCTATTACATAAGATAACACAAACTTATTCTGACAGCTTTCCTTTCCCCTTTTTCCTGGCAGAGCCCTCTAGTTGGTCATACTTAACTGAAAACATTTAATTAAAGCAAAGATGAGCATTTGACTGCCCAACAAGTAATAACAATTATAAATATTAGCTGAAAGGATTAAATATTTTCTTTGTACTACCCTTCTACAACAAATCAATGGTTGTGAAGTAATCTGAACTGATAATAATAACAACTCTTTATCAAATTTTTGAAACTACGTAGTGGCTATAAATAGGGTTAAGGTGGCATACTATGAACATTGTTTTTCATTTTTGCTAAGGTTTAGCAGAACTTCATCCGCAAACCGTCATAACTTACGAACGCACGGGGGGTGATCGGCCCGTTATGCCCTGTATGGATCAATACTACAAGAAAGAACGATATTATCATTCACTATGTCCACCTTGGGCGCATAAAATTTTTCCCATGATCGGGATGTTCATACTTAGTCTGGAATCCGAACCAAAACAATTTTTTTGGATATAAAAAGGTTTTATATATTCAACGATATTTCTAAATATGTGTCTAGCTGGTCAAATAGCTTAGACGACTCTTACTTCATATATACATACTGGTATCAATAGGTGTGTATATATATATATATATATATATATATATATATATATCAAAATGTGATTAAATACAATGACTATCCAAGTGGGGACACTTGTATAACCATGTTTAGAAAATAACTAATGTAATATATATGTCAGAATTACAATATAGTACAATGTTAATAATCAATGATCAGATATAACATATATAACAATAGGGTTAATATTCTAGTACAATAATAATATAATTCTGAAACTTCCTTACTCATGTCCATTGCATAAAAAAAATACAAAGGTAGAGATACTTGCTTACGATATCCGTTGAATAAAGTAAAACAAGAGTTTAGGATACTTTCCTGGTCTGCTGCTTACACAACTTAGTTCTATCCTTAATTCGGTCGCTGATACTCATCTGCGACCAGTTGCGGTCGCTGATAGGCGATCGCTGATAAGACTTTTTGTTGTAGTGATTCACCTTTTCCTATTTCCTTTGAGGGATGCGCATACACTCAGAGGGCGTGACAGAGGCTTGGCTAGACTTTTACCCATTTATGCTGGTGAGTAGTTTATCTTTATCTTTTAATTTCCTTCACTCGGGTTGTCAATCTTCATGACTGAGGATATTTGATCTTTGCATTTACAGTTTTGAGCATATGAGAGGCTCCCTTGCCTACGCCCAACTACTACTTTAGGTCTGGAGACCTATCCACGGGGATGACGCTAACATTATTCCACCTTGGCCGAGGTCCTTGTGGCAGAGGGGTTTACCCATTCTTGCTTGCAGTTAGATTTTTTGACCGTCAATGTCATCACATGGGTTTCTTATACCCTCAATCATCTGACAGTTGGTTTCGAGGATGGTTTTCTGACCAGGTTAGAGTATGTATTATCCACTCGTCAGATTCTTTTTTTGACGGAGGGATGCTGGGAGCTCTACTTGGGAGAGCAAGCTATTAGGAGCACTACGTGGGAGATTCGCATTCCATATCTTCCTCCTGATAGATGCCACTGGTCTATCTCAGACAGTCATCGAGATTCCCTTGGTGGGCTTAGATGAATTTACTTTATCAGAGGGCCCTTACACTCAGGACGCCTTCTATCACTTGTGGACTCCTCACACCATTAGAGCTCAGGTTTGTGATGGTGATAGACTGGATAGCCTGTGTCAGAGAGCCCACTCATTTGGAACATATTGCCAGCTTAACCTAGCGGTTGAACCAGGCACATTTTTTTATCTGGTATCTGGGCAGAGATTCGTCGGAGGAAGATTCTTTTGATCCATCTAGCTCTGGCACTGACCCCTCAGGTGGCCCATATTCTGATAGTTTCACTAGAGCAGATCCCCTTCTGTATCGACCCGATGTTCCCTTTGGCAGAGATACGGTGACTCATGTAGAGTCACAAAAGTTTAATCGGCTAGATGTAGATATCATAGATTTCTTTTAATAGGATCGTTATCTCTTTTGATAGGCCTCTGTTAGATATTAGGCGGTTGTGCCCCATTTCCCTGCACTTTTTATTTTTAGTTGTAAATAGAGATGATGTATTTAATCTTTATTGAGATGATGATGTATTTAGGAATGTATGTATAATGCTTTCTATTTCTTGCATCATATTGTCATTTATCATTTTCATTTATCATCATGCATGCATTATATGTCGTGCTACACATACCTTTGAAATTGCAATACCAATTAGTTGTATTAACATTTGCTTTATAGGTTCAACCCACCATTTAAGTCATAACCTTAACTTAATGTCTGGTCATGTTAGTTAACTACCCTTACAGATATGAAATATCACTATTGCTTAACATAAGCTTTATCATTCACTTCTAACTCTTATAAATAACAATTTCATTCATTACATAACTTTGTTTGAGTGATCACTTAAAATCTTCACTTTTTGATATCACTACACATAACCATCTGTTATTGTATCTTATATTATGTTTTAAGATCTTTATCATGCATGCCATACTAGATTAGGTCCTTGTTTTATAGTCTACAAATAATCAGAACTCACTGCCTCTGCTCAAGGCAAGCCGTAGCTACTGCCGCCCAAGACTTGTACCGTGCAAGAAATTGCTATGAAACTCGAAGGCCACATGCGCGCAATTGCGCCATTTCTTCTAATAATGCCGTACAAGTAGCATACGCCAAGATCTGTGATTTAAACTACAGATTCTTGACCTTGTTATGTAGCATACTCCAAATTTCTCCCAATTCCATAGAAATTCACAAAAAATAACAACTAAAATCTTGTAATAACATCAATAAGCATGTAATTCATCATTCTAACAACATAAACATTACATATAATTAACTTTTAAGGATCAAAATCCTATTTTTTCTAATTTCTTCAAAGTTTAACACTTTTAGCAAATTTGATTACCAAATCTTCGTTTCATAACCAATTGACACGATTCAAACTATGTTACTTTCGTTTCTTGACATATTAACACAATCTAACATCAATTTACAGATTATACCAAATTTTGGACATCAAATTTTGGACTTACACAAGTCATTTACATTAACATACACTGTTATTTCAATTTTCTTCTACAAACCCAATTTCTATGAATTTGATTACTAACATAAGATTATAGATGACAACTAACAGGTTAAACAAGACTATACATTCACATAATCAAACATCTTCTACAACCATTCAACAAAACCCAATTTTAGAGAATAGAAAATTACAAAACTAAAAATTAGAGTTAGGGGTAGATTATACCTAAATCCTTTGATTGTATGCTAGCAAAGTTGATAGCAATCCTTTCCCAAAACCCTTCTTCTCCAACTCTCAATTCTCACCGTGTTTCTCTCTCTTCCTCTCCAAACCCTGTGTTCTCTAGCCTTAGGGATAATAGGCGTAACATATAAACTGACTCCCTTTTCCCCCACGTACGTCAGGTAAGAACCAAAAAGTCTACGTCAGTTAAATTAGGCCAAAGGCCACAAGACCTTGTTTGGCTACCCAAAATTCCCCTCTTCCTATTTATTTTAATAATATTTATATTATATAGTTTTACTTGTCACACATGAACTAATTTAAATAACTTAACATTATAATTATAATAATTATAATTTTTATTATAATTATACTTATGATTAATAAATTATAATATATCTAATTTAATTATTAAATTAGACTAGAACATCACTTTATTTAATTTAATTATTTCATTAAATATTAAATAATTCATTTAATTTAATTATTTTCATTAAATTAAATTCTCAAATAATAAAATTACCATTCATTAATTTAGTTAGCATACACACTCAACTAAATTATTACATCACAATTAATTAAATATTTATTTATCTCTATAAATAAATTAATTTAAATATTTATTAAATTTAATAAATATTTAAAATAAATTACAAAACTCTCAATCGTTAAAAAAGGCGTTAAGAGTTGAAATCGTGGTTTGTTATGATTTTCGGATGAAATTGTAATGCCAAATAATGAACCCGAATAATTAGGGTTTCATAAGGATGTCAAAGAATAGTAGAAACGTGATTCGTGGACTCAAAAACGAACTCATTCCATGTTCGGATGAGTAAGTTACGGACAAACGAACGAAAACCGTTAAAAACATTAAAAGAACAAATGGTGAATTTTGAGCCAATTGAAAGGCTTGTTAACGGATTCATAAAAATATTTTGTCTGGGGGAAAACGTAGTATGTAATAAAAGTAAGAAAATAGCTTTGAAATGGATTTGTTCTGAGTTATAACGAAGAAGTTACGAGATTACAAGGTAACTGATCCGTACACGGAAGAACACTTAGAAAAAAATGCAAAATTTTTCAATGGAACAGGAATGGCGCCACAACGTCGACAAAGGCACAGAATGGGGCGCCGTAGCGCTAGTCCGGGAGTCAATTTCTACTAACTGGCGTCGCAGCGCCAGTTTAACAAATGAAACTGACGCCGCAGCGCCGGTGCATGGCAAGACCCATAAATGAGCTTTTAACTGCTCAAACCTTGGGAAAATAATATGGAATAAATATGAACTTTATATAACACTTTAAGGAATGATCAATACCTTATATAAAGGTTAAAAGAAAGGTTTAAAGGATAAATAATGTAACTATAAAACGCTTAAAAGTTGTGAATACAAAGTATTCGCATCGGATGAATTGATCTTGGCATAGAAGAATCTTATGTCTTAGACATTATTGAATGATAAGTTTTTGGGAAATTGTAATGAACGATTAATAACTTAACGAACGTTATAATTTCAACGATTCGGACAAGTTACGTTAGAAAGAAGGAGAAGATGATATAAATCATTATGAATGATAATAATAAGGGTTATAATAACTACGAATGTCGTAACATTAAAATGAAAGATTATAATACGTGTTGTGACATCTCCAAATGTCGTAACATTGAAAAGGCAAGAAAGACGTAATATTTGATAACGATTATAACAATCAAGGAAAGGAATTTGAGTTTAATAACACGAACATAGAAGTAATATATAAAGTTAGCTTAAGCAAATACTTAACAAACTTATGTAACTAATGGATATATTATCCTTATGTGATATATATAAGGATTAAGAATAACAGTACACCGTAAATTGTAAAGCTGTAGCAGTGCTTAAGGCAAGTTTTCTAACTTCATTCATATTCTGAATTGAATATTAGTTTATTTAACTTACTCAAATGTTATATCTGAATAAATTATAATCTAGGTGCGAATGTGTTATGTTTGTGCAAGATGTGTACCATGAATTATACAACGTGCCAATTATTTTCACTTATGTGCTTTTGAGATGAATTGTTCTATAATTGAACTATGCAAGTTGTAAGAGTTCTGTTTATTTAAAAACTATATAGAGAATGAGTCTTTGTTGATTGCTTCAACAAGACAAAGGTAAGCATAGTAAGTTAAGTTTAAGTCGTTGTACCATCATACTCTTTAATTGTGGATGTGTAGTATCTAAGTTAAATGACTCATTTGTTATGGGAAAAGGTTTAAGATGAACTAGTAACTGATATAACTAGCCGTAAAAGATAGTGTAGATAAGACATGAAACTAATTCATTAATTTTCTGGCGGGGAGCCAATTAGCTTACTATATTGATAACTGTTAAAGACTAAATGTGTGATGAGTATTAGATTTGTGTATATGTATGCTGAAAAGGTGATTCTTTCACATATATAGTTTTGTAAGATAAGTTAAATCGTAGAAGTGTTAAACAAAATGTTATTGATGCTTTAAATGATAAGAAACATAGATTATTCTTATTGTTCATGCTGCTTCATAACTCTTGCTTAGTTATTGAATGAGTTAAGGAAAGAAAGAAAATAGGAAAGATTGAACCTAAAAGAGATAATATGTTGAGGTTATATATAACACCCCATTCCTGAATAGGAAAAGGAGGTTACGCGGAAAGCACAACAAATCTCAAAATAATTAAACATATCTGTGACGCCCCCAAAATTAGGTATACATCACCCATCTTGGGTAGTCAGATACATGGTACAGAATTTAAATACAACTTACTAATATAACTGCATGGTGTACAATCGACATAAAGCGTGAGTTTGAATACAAATAATGTCTACTAGATATTATACAAACTCAAAAGGAGTCCTCATTACAATTATTATCACACTATTTCATAGAATAGTGAGGACTACTAATGCTATCCTCTGGACCATTACTCTGTTCCCAGACTAGTCCAAACTATGTTCTCATTTCTGAAGAGAACGGTGAAAGAAAGGGTGAGCTCAACTAGCCCGAGAAGAAATATTATGACTAAGATAATGCGTAATAAATTATCAATAGCCTTCAACATTGTTAAACCGATAAAATATAATAAACATCAAGTTTAATCGCAATCGAACAAGCAATCCATTAAAAGAGTCAAGTAGAAAATAAAATCTACTATCTTTTATGATTTAAAAGGTTTTCATCATTTGTTATAGGCGAGACTCACTTTAATAAATAATCCACATCATCGAATCACCCCCGCACTTTTCTGACGAGGATATTCTTTAGTATCACGAACACAATTATTCACGCACTACGGAACAAGAATAGTTGTGTATTCATTAATGGTCATGATCATGCCAACAACAATCGTCCATCAATGCACTACTACCACTTTCGAGGACTTTTACCACATCATTTGTAACATTACGGTCCATGATTACACCCAGAATAATCCACAGTCATAATCATACCAAGTCCATCCATGCTCTCTACGAGCCACAGATGACTTTAAAAAAATATAAACATGAGGATGATGACAATGATATAAGAATTCAATAAAACAAGTTCAAGAATTAAGTTATTCAGGAACTAATAACATCCAAACTATCAACATGATACTGCTTTGTAGAGTAAAATTCAAGAATGATTAGAAGAATATTTCCATGAAAAGATACTAGATGAAGCATAAATATCAAGGATATTCTACTAATTTCATGGAGTATAGAAGTCAAAGTTTTAACCAACTAGGTATAATAAAGAATGGAATAACAAAAGAAATCACAATGCATGCGGTATTGCTTAGCATGTACGAGTTATTCAATGTAATAATAATAACGGAACCAAAGTCGGTGACATTCACACCGCAAGCAGGATGTTCCAATGAATAATAAAGATGGAACCCGGATCCGGTGTAAAACACAAAGATAAGATATTCCAACAAAATGATAAAGACGGAACCGGTCCGATGTAAAACACATGTACGGGATGTTCCAACGAGAATAATAAAGATTTTAACCGTGCCTTGTGTAAAACACACGAGCAGAGATGTGTTCCAATAGAATAATAATAAAGATTTTAACCAGGTCCTGTAAAACACATGAGATGGATGTTCCAAATGAATAATAGAAGAATGGAATAAAAGAAGAAGATCACTAAGTATAGGGATTCAATTATACGAGTTATTCCAACAGAATAAATAAGAATGGAATAATAAAAGAAGTTCTCTTCATGAATACAAAAGAATAACACCCCTTACGGGTACAACAAATAATATTCCCTACCTTAGAAGAACTGAATATTGGCAAAGTGAAGTAGCAGAATACTTTTCTTCTTTCTCTCTATAGTTTCTCTCTCTAGAGTTTCAGTGAATTCGTAAGAAAATAATGAAGGAATGAGCTTCTATTTATAGGAAAATAGAATGCATAGTAATTAATCCATGAACAGTCCAGATTGATTTACTTTAATCTGACGGTCCATATTTAAAGCAAAATCTTTTAAATAAAATATAATATATTCTATTTATAAAAACATTTTACTATGCAAACACTATGCAACACTATGCAAAACACTATGCATAATAAAATATAATATATTTTATTTATAGAATAACTTTAATAAAGTATTCTATTTTATATAAAAAGATATTTCTGTTTTATTACGTTAATAATACGAATAAAACAAAACGTCATTATCGCTATAATAATTCATATTATTAATCGACAATCTTCGAATCAAACCGGTGACTTCTCACATAAGCATCAATAATCAATACCGCAGTGTTACTACTTAACCACACCGCATATTCTTTTCTTTTACTACCGAGTAGTTCAACAATGTCAACGGTAAAACTTCCGCCGTTATTTCAATAAAATATTTTTTGTCGTTTTCTCAATCCAACAATAATTACATTTGTGGGGTCCACCAATGATTGAGTAGTTATGCGAATATTCCTCGCTAAATCGAATATTCCCAGGCCAATCGAATATAATATAACCACTTACATATTTTGCAAAATTTATAAATATTACCCACAACTATAACATTATATCAAATTTATTCCATAATATTCAAAAATAATATTTATAGAAAATTCATCTTTATTTATAAAAGTCGGGTCTTACAACCTCCCTTCTTATGAAATTTAAGCCCTCGAAATTAGGGTACGTGCACTGTATGTCAAGAGGTAAGGATACCTTGATTTCATTTAAGATTCTAACTCCCAAGTCATTTCCTCAACATCGTGGTTCCTCCACAAAACTTTGACTTGAGGTATAACCTTGGAGCGTAGAATAAGTTCCTTCTTATCCAAAATTTGAACAGGAACCTCTTCATACGTCAAATCTTCCGCTATTTCGTCCCGGTTCTAACTCAATAATATGGTTCGGTCTTTCACATATTTACGTAACTTGGATATGTGAAAATCGTTATGAACACGAGACATATTTGGCGGTAAAGCGAGTCTATAGGCCACATTTCCTACTCGATCGAGGATTAAAAATGGACCGATGAATCGAGGATTAAGTTTTCCTCTCTTTCCAAATCTTGTAACTCCTTTCCATGGAGCAACTCTTAACAACACATGATCTCCTATATCGAATTCCACGTCCTTTCGATGAAGATCAGCATAACTCTTTTGTCGATTTTGTGAGGTTTTTATACGTTATCGGATCGTTTGAATCTTTTCCGTAGTCATGCATACCAACTCCGGTCCCAACAACGTTGCTTCACCCACCTCATCCCAAGCATACTGGAGAACGACACTTTCTTCCATACAACGCTCGAATGGAGCCATGCCATACTTGCTTGATAAGCTGTTGTTGTAGGAAAACTCCACCAATGGTAAGAACTTGTCCCAACTCCCTTAAAATCAAGGACCACGAGTCTTAATAGATCTTCAAGAGTTTGAATAGTCCTCTCCGACTGTCCGTCCGTCTGAGGATGATATGCCGAGCTAAATCGTAAGTCTGTGCCCATAGCTTTTTGTAAACTAACCCAAAATCGTGAAGTGAATCTTGGGTCTCGATCAGAAACTATGGATACCGGCATACCATGCAGTCTTACAATCTCGTTTATGTACATACGAGCAAGACGTTCAAGTGTATAAGTTTCTCGTATCGGTAAGAAATGAGCAGACTTGGTCAATCTATCAATAATGACCTAAATCGCATCAATGCCTTGAGAAACCTTAGGAAGACCGGTAACGAAATCCATGGTAATGTGCTCCCACTTCCATTCTGGAATTTCAAGTGGTTGCAATGGACCTTTTGGTACTTGATGCTCCGCTTTAACTCGTTGACAAGTTAGACACCTTGAGATAAACAGCGCTATCTCTCTCTTCATATTTCTCCACCAAAATGTATGACGAATATCATGATACATTTTGGTACTCCCAGGATGGATTGCAAATGGTGTGTTGTGCGCCTCCATCATGATATTATACTTTAAATCAGGGTCGTTAGGAACACAAAGTCTGGAGTTGACTCGAAGTATTCCTTCTTCATCGATTCTTGCTTCCGGCATAGCACCCTCTTGCACTTTCTTCCTCATACGCATAAGCTCCAGGTCTGTATCTTGAGCAGCTTTAACTTTATCGATTAAAGTTGGTTCTACTCGTATATTCGCTATTATCACATGCGTCCCTAGAGTCTTTAACTCTATCTCCATCCTTTGCAAGTCACACAAAATGGGCTTTTGCGTTGACAATAATGCACTCGTACTTGCATATGATCTTCTACTCAATGCGTTAGCTACCACGTTCGCTTTTCCAGGATGGTATTGGATGGTATGATCATAATCTTTCAATAGTTCAAGCCAACGTCGTTGTCGCATGTTGATTTCCTTTTGAGTGAAGAAATATTTGAGGCTTTTATGATCCGTAAAGATTTCCACTTTCTCCCCATACAAGTAATGCCTCCAAATTTTAAGTGCAAAAACAACATTTTGCTAACTCCGGATCATGGTAGGATAATTCCTCTCATATTCTTTGAGTTGTCGCGAGGCATAAACTATAACTTTTCCATGTTGCATGAGAACACATCCCAACCCTTTGCCCAAAGCATCACATGTAGATGACAAATCCCTCTCGAGCGGATGGTATTGTCGAGCAGTCTTGAAATAAGTCTCCTCTTGAGTTCTTGAAAACTCTTCTCATTCTTCGCTCCAACCGAACTTTGTATCTTTTCGAGTCACCGAGTCGATGGAGTAGCAATTCGAGAAAATCCTTCCACGAATCTCCGATAATAACCACTTAAACCGAGAAAGCTACGTGCTTGATTCATTTGATTTAGGTTGTTCCCGACTTTCAATAGCTTCAATCTTTCTTTGGTCAACAGATATTCCATGACTTGATACCACGTGCCCAAGGAATGCTACTTCTTCAAGCCAGAACTCGCATTTCTTCAACTTGGCATAAAGCTTATATTCACGAAGCTTTTGGAGTGTCAGCCTCAAGTGTTGCTCATGATCTTCACGGCTTTTGGAATAAATAAGGATGTCATCAATAAAGACGACCACAAAGTGATCTAAATATTCCTTGAATACTCGGTTCATCATATCCATGAAGGCAGCAGGAGCATTAGTCAATCCAAAGGACATGACTAGGAATTCATAATGCCCGTACCGAGTTCTAAAAGCCGTCTTTGGAATGTCAGCGGTTCTAATCTTCAATTGGTGATATCCAGAACGAAGATCAATCTTTGAAAAGAATTTGGCTCCTTGCAACTGGTCAAACAGGTCATCAATACGTGGCAATGGATACCTATTTTTGATGGTGACATGATTCAACTCCCGATAATCAATACAAAGTCGCATACTCCCATCTTTCTTCTTCACGAATAGAGCAGAGCACCCCAAGGAGAAGTACTAGGGGCCGAATAAAGCCAATGTCTAACAATTCCTACAGTTGGGTCTTTAACTCTTGAAGTTCAATAGGAGCCATTCGATATGGGGCCTTGGAAATAGGTTTTGTCTGGGGTTCAAGGTCGATACAAAATTCAATTTCACACTCTGGGTAGGCGGGGAAGTTCTTCTGGAATACGTCGGAAATTTATTAACAATAGAAATATCGCTCAAAACCGACGTATTTTGTTTAAATCATGACATGAGCTAAGAAAGCTTGACATCCGTTTTCAATAAACGAATAGCTTTATGGCTTGAGATGACCGTGATTGATTTTAATGGTTTGGTCGTTTGAATTAGCATAATAGGTTGATTAGGAATATGAAAGCTAACAACCTTACGAAAATAATCAATTTTGCATGATAAGTAGTTAACCGATCAATCCTAGAATCACGTCAAATGCAAGTATTTTTAATGAAATAAGATTGACGGAGTAATGTGAGGGTACCGATTTGAACCAAACAAGACTTATAAACGAAGTGGATGTAATGAAGGTTTCTCCCAACGAAGTTTCCACAGATAAGTCAAAGTCTAATTTCTCCAGTCAAATTTAATCGATGAGCGCAAGTAGGAGAAATAAAAGAATGGGTAGAACCGGTATCAAATAAAGTATAGACTTCATTAGAGTTTATGATAAGCTTACACCCGTGATGACCTCATTCGGGTTCCTTGCTCTCTGGGAGGTCACAACAAACGCTCTCCCTTACTCTGGGTTTTGACTTTTCCGGGACGACCTTTGGTGCCTCCATCCTTGTTGAATTTGTCTTGATGGCAACAAAAAATCAAACTAAGTGACCTTCTCTTCCATAATTATAACATGCTTTGACGGCGATAGCACAGCTTCTTCGGATGATGTGTCCTCTCTTCTCGCATTTGAAGCATTTGATAGGTGGTCTTTCTCCTTCCTTAACAACGGTCTTTGGTCTTGACGTCTTTCCATCATTGTTGAATCTCCGCTCTTGAAATGTCCATTCTTATTGTTTTGGCCCCGATTACCACCGAAGTGGTTCCGAGTATCCGCCCGTTGATTCCTCCACGCTTGTTGTCACCGCTTGATGACTACTCTCACCGGTATTATATATTTTGTCACCGCTTCTCTTTTTAGTTGCGTTGACTCGTTATCGCTACTCCACTAATCGAGCCCTATTTACAACATCCGAATACAAACACAGCTTTATGAGAAATAAGATGTTGACGTATCTCCGACTTCAAACCTTTTAAAAACATTCGCGCCATTCTCTTCATTATCCACCAAGTGGGACGAAACCGTGATAACTCCACAAATTTTGCCTCGTATTGCGACACGGTCATATTGTTTTGTTCCAACTTGATAAACTCCACCTCCTTCATGTGGCGAATACTTTCGAAAAAGTATTTGTCATTGAATGACTCTGGAACTTCTTCCAAGATATCTTGAAGACAAGAGTTGAGTCGCTTTTGGATTCCCACCAATGTCTGCCTCTCCGCGCAACATAAAGACGGCAAAGGGAACCTTTTGCTCCTCAGAGCATCCCAAGACATCAAATATCTTGGTAATCTGCTTTATCCATGCTTCCGCCAGAAGTGGTTTTGGCTCTCCCTTAAACTCCGGTGGTCCCAGCTCCTTGAATTGTTTAGCGGTGACCGCCCTAGAGTTTTTCTTGTTTCCACCTACGTTTTGGACAGGAGTCGCTCTCGCCTGCTGTTGCATAAATTGCATAAAGCCTCTGAACATTTGATCATTCATCATTTGGTCAGTGTTATTGTTTGCATAAGGATTGTCGCCTTCCTGATGCACATTATCCTGATTATTGATATGTGGTGAATCAACGATCGCCTGTGCTCCATTGCTATTCTCAACATTCTCAGATGTCATTTTCAGATACTGCCACAAAACAAAAGATTAATTGACATGTAACAATTATCTTTATATTCCGACCGACCAAAAAATAGCACATAAACTTAGGTAGGTCATACTAGCGAAGGTATTCCCGCCTCTCCCCTCCTAGTACTATTCTCACGTCTTAGCCGGGGATCATATCCTAAGCTCGATACTAAATCGTGATGCCCCCAAAATTAGGTATACATCACCCATCTTGGGTAGTTAGATACATGGTGCGTAATTTAAATACAACTTACTAATATAAGCGTAGGTACACAATCTGACATAAACCGTGAGTTTGAATACAAATAATGTCTACTAGATATTATACAAACTCAAAAGGAGTCCTCATTACAATTATTATCACACTATTTCACAGAATAGTGAGGACTACTAATGCTATCCTCTGGACCATTACTCCGTTCCCCGACTCGTCCCAGCTATGTTCTCATTTCCTGAAGAGAACAGCGAAAGAAAGGGTGAGCTCAACTAGCCCAGTAAGAAATATTATGACTAAGATAATGCCGAATAAATTATCAATAGCCTTCAACATTGTTAAACTGATAAAATATAATAAACATCAAGTTTAACTGCAGCGGAACAAGCAATCCATTAAAAGAGTCAAGTAGAAAATAAAATCTACTATCTTTTATGATTTAAAAGGTTTTTCAAGATTTATTATAGCCGAGACTCGACTTTAATAAATAACCCACATCATCGAATCACCCCCTTTTACTGACCAGGATATTCTTTAGTATCACGACCACAATTATTCTGCAATGACGGGCCAAAAATAGTTGTGTATTCATTAATGGTCATGATCATGCCAACAATCGTCCATCAATGCACTACTACCAATCGAGGACTTTTACCACATCATTTGTAACATTACGGTCCATGATTACAACCGAATAATCCTCGTCATAATCATACCAAGTCCATCCATGTTCTACAAAGCCACGAGATGACTTTAAAAAAATATAAACATGAGGATGATGACAATGATATAAGAATTCAATAAAACAAGTTCAAGAATTAAGTTATTCAGAACTAATAACATCCAAACTGTCGACATGATCTTGCTTTGTAGAGTAAAATTCAAGAATGATCGGAAGAATATTTCTATGAAAGATCTTTGGATGAAACGCAAATATCAAGGATATTCTACTAATTTCATGGAGTATAGAAGTCAAAGTTTTAACCAATTTGGGTATAATAAAGAATGGAATAACAAAAGAAATCACCATGCATGCGGTACTTGCAGATGACGGGTTATTCAGCGAGAATAATAATATCGAAACGGTCGTCGTGAAATTCACCGAAGCGGGATGTTCCAATGAGAATAATAAAGATGGAACCGGATCCGGTGTAAAACACACGAATAGGATATTCCAATGAGAATGATAAAGATTTTAACCAGTCCGAATTGTAAAACACACGAGACAGGATGTTCCAACAGAATAATAAAGATTTTACCGGTCCTGTAAAACACACGAGCGTGGATGTTCCTACTGAGAATAATAATAATGACGGAACCGGTCCTGTAAAAACACACGCACAAGATGTTCCAAATGTATAATAGAAGAATGGAATAAAAGAAGAAGATCACCAAGTATAGGGGATTCAGCAGTATACAAAGTTATTCCAACAGAATAAATAAGAATGGAATAACAAAAGAAGTTCTCTTCATGAATACAAAGAATAACACCCCTTACGGGTACAACAAATAATATTCCCTACCTTAGAAGAACTGAATATTGGCAAAGTGAAGTAGCGAATACTTTTCTTCTTTCTCTCTATAGTTTCTCTCTCAGAGTTTCAAAGGAATTCGTAAGAAAATAATGAAGGAATGAGCTTCTATTTATAGGAAAATAGAATGCATAGTAATTAATCCATGAATCGGTCCAGTTGATTTACTTTAATCGACGGTCCATATTTAAAGCAAAATCTTTTAAATAAAATATAATATATTCTATTTATAAAAATATTTTACTATGCAAACACTATGCAACACTATGCAAAACACTATGCATAATAAAATATAATATATTTAATTTATAGAATAACTTTAATAAAGTAATTCTGCTTTTATATAAAAGATGTTTCGCATTTTATTACGTTAATAATACTGAATAAAACAAAACGTCATTATCGCTATAATAATTAATATTATTAATCGACAATAATGGAATCAAACCGAGTGACTTCTCACATAAGCATCAATAATCAATACCGCAGTGCTTCTTTATGCAACCACACGACATCGCATTTTTTACTACTTGTAGTTCAACAATATCAACGGTAAAACTTCCGCCGTTATTTCAATTAAATATTTTTGTCGTTTTCAATCCGACAATAATTACGTTAATAGGGTCCACCAATGATTGGTAGTTGTATTTAATATTCCCCGCTAAACCGAAATATTCCCCACCAATCGAATATAATATAACTACTTGCATATTTTGCAAAATTTATAAATATTACCCACAACTATAACATTATATCAAATTTATTCCATAATATTCAAAATAATATTTATAGAAAATTCATCTTTATTTATAAAAGTTTGGGGTCTTACAACCTCCCTTCTTATGAAATTTCGCCCTCGAAATTAGGGTACGTACTGGTATGTCGAAGAGGTAAGGATACCTTGATTTCATTTCAGATTCTAACTCCCAAGTCATTTCCTCAATATCGTGGTTCCTCCACAAAACTTTGACTTGAGGTATAACCTTGAGCGTAGAATATGTTCCTTCTTATCCAAAATTTGACACGGGAACCTCTTCATACGTCAAATCTTCCGCTATTTCGTCCGGCTCTAACTCAATAATATGGTTCGGTCTTTCACATATTTACGTAACATGGATATGTGAAAAACGTTATGAACACGAGACATATTTGGCGGTAAAAGCGAGTCTATAGGCCATGCTTCCTACTCGATCGAGGATTAAAATGGACCAGATGAATCGAGGATTAAGTTTTCCTCTCTTTCCAAATCTTGTAACTCCTTTCCATGGAGCAACTCTTAACAACACATGATCTCCTATATCTCATATATAATTATTCATAAATGTTAGTTACGACGTAATATCTTCTTTTGTAACGATCAACGCTGGTAAGTCATCGGTCCACACAATTATCCATGTACTTGTAGAAGATTCGTCAGCTACCACGTCAAACCCTTATAAGATTCTTCGTTTTGCATTAAATTAAACAACTTGTTCCATCACTTGTGAGTGCCCCCATCAGTTTCTTTAAATTTCATTCTTCGAAACGTACTCTTCAGAATATAATTCGAAACACATAATTTTTTATTTATCTATAATAGAGTTCGAATACCTAAAATATTCAAAATTATCCTTAATTCTTAAAAAGGTCATGTTTTGCGCATTACTAGGATCTAACAAATTATTTTTATTTATATCTATTTATTTTAAATAAACACACGCAAAACTCTACGGACATCGAATAAATAAAGGGTTAAATACTTTTTTGGTCACTATACTTTCGGTCAACTTACAAATGGATAACTATACATTTTTTTCTTACAGCCAACTAACTGTACTCGACTTTTCTAATACAAAGTTAAAAAAATCGTTAAGTCCATTGACTTTAAACAGAAAAATACACCTAAGCTGCTGAGATGTTAAAAAAAGCTGGCGTGGAAGGGATTATGTGACGTGACCATGATTATGTGGATTTGGAGGTAAATACTCCCTCCGAAATAGCCCCACATATACAAAACACATGTATTCGTTGCAACCCAAATCGTTTCATCTGATTTAATTTGTTTGTGTAAGAAAATAGCCCCTCACACTTGATCAAATCGATCCAATAATTGAGAGTAACGACACTAAAGGAGTTCGATCCTTATCTGAACATGAAATCGATCCTCACTATTGATAAATCATGGATTAATTTCGAGTGATGGTCGATTGAGACTAATGATCGACAGGTATGGCCCTTTTGTCCCCTCTTCTGGCTTTGATCAATAATTATTGTTATATTGTTGTAGTATTGTCCCTTTTTCATAAACCCTAGGTTAAAGATTCTCTTCCTTTTCAGATTTTTAAAACTCTTATTTATGATAAGCACTAGTACATATATATTATACATATACACCCTATATATATACATATACTTAATGCATGATCTATTTGATATTTACAAATAAATACATATACATATTATATATTGATTATATTTGTACATTATATATATATATATATACATACCCCCTGTATGATATGCATGGATAAGTTGTTCTTGTTTTATTCTGTGTATGCTCTTTTCTTCATTATTTTTTATATTTGTGTACATATGAATAATATTGTGCAATTAAATATAAACTATGGTGGGAAGTTCATTAATGTTCCTTTTTGTGACTATGTGGGAGGTAATGTTCATCACTTTCCACGCTTGGATCCTGACTATATATGTATGGGTGCAATAGATGACTTAGCTATTCAACTTAGTTATCATCCTAAGTCATTTGTTTACTTTAAAACTGATGGAGTAGAAATTAAAAATGTTGTTAGATTTTTTTATGACGATGCTAGTATAAGAGACATGGTTAGTGTTTGCTTGCCAATTGGTGTCATTGATCTCTATGTAGACCATGTATTACCATGTAATACTGACCAAACCTCCATATTAGATGAAAAAATAGTATTAATGTGGTTGATAATGTGGTTGAAATTGTTGATGAAACTGTGGCTAATAATTTTGTTGCTAATGTGGTTGAAAATGTGGCTGATAATGTCGTTGAAAATGTTGTTGAAAATGAAGCTGGGGAGAGTGATGGTGAGGGTGAGGCTGATAATGAAGGCGATAAAGAGGGAGATATAATGGGTGATTGTGATGCCTCCAAAATAGGTCCACATAACCCATTCTGAGTCGCCAAATACATGGTACAGAAACAAAATACAAACTTTATTAATACAATTGTCGTGCAAAATACGACCACAGTTAAACTGTGAGTTTTAATACAAATATATTTGTAGACACTCGAAATTTCATTTTCCTGTAACTAACTGTGCAGGAGGACAAAATCATCTTTTTCACACTCCAGAGATAACCCTGGAGGACCACAACATCATTGTGACCCCGAAGATAGCCACGGGAGATCCAGTTTCCAACCCCGGAGATAACCCCGGGAAAACAGTTTCCAAACCCGGAGATAACCCCGGGAAAGTCAGTTTCAACCCCGGAGATAGCCCCGAGGGATCAAGATCAAAGCCTGGAGAGAGCCCCAGGAGGTCAAGCCAACCTCAAAGATATCCCCGAGGACACCCAGAGTCAAAATCAGGTCAACCTCAGAGATAACCCTGAGAAAAGACTGCTACAAATGCGCTAAATCCGGAGATAACCCCGGGAGGGGCAAAATGGTCATTTTACTAAATTAAGTTCAAATCACATCAAATCAACTCATTTCAACTCAAATTACTACAATAGAAGTCCCACTAGAAAAATATCTTAACTTTCGAGCACAAACTACGCAAAACGGCTCAACGGACTACCTAACAGAAACTCGGGAATGCCATTTTGGTCATGGGCCCAACTTCCTAGAATCAAAAAAGGGCAAATCCTATGTCATTGTGTATCTCTCAGAAAGAGCTTTTTGGAATGGTATGGCACGCTTCCATCGAACTCCCGAATTGAATGTTATGAACGACCGAGTGAACAACGCGTTGTCTGAGTGTACATACTTCGACATGGTGGGACCCACACTTCCCGGGGCACCCCGGGCAGACGCTGGTACACCTGCTGCTAAGCCGCAGGTATACCTGCTGCTAAGTCGCAGGTACACCTGCGGCTCCCCCCTTTATAAATAGAGGGCTTGGGGTGGCCATATTTAGAAGAGAATAGGCGAGGAAACCCTATCCAATTTGCTTCGTACTCTCTCTATACTGAGTTCTTTCTCATTTTAAACACTTGTGAGCTCACATATAGTTACTTTTATACCGGCGTAAGACGAGTGATCATCACTTTAAAGATATAGAAGTCTTCTTTGGTAGCCCACTGTAAGCCTTCTCATACACTTTGAAGCCTTTCTCTTCATCTCTGAACACACCCTTCTTCACGTTGAAAGTCATGTTATGTGTGTTTTCCCGAACTTCAGTCCGTGGTTTTATTTTAGTTTATATATACATATATATTTATATATATATATATATGAACTGTTGTCGGACTTTGTTCGATGAGCCTGGATTTTACATCCGGTACGTTTACTCGCTTATATATATATATACTTATATATATATATACTTATATATATGAACTGTTGTCAAACTCTTTTTGATGAGCCTGGATTTTACATCTGGTGCGTTTACTCGCTTTTATATATATACTTATATATATGAACTGTTGTCGAACTCTGTTCGATGAGCCTGGATTTTACATCAGGTGCGTTTATTTCTTATATATATATATATATATATATATATATATATATTCGTCCCACCTGGAGTTCACTTCGTGGTGGTTGATCGCTTTTACAGCTTTCTTTACGTTTTGTCCTGCCAGGAGTTCACTTCGTGGCAGTTGATTGCTTTGCACAGCTTTGTTTACATTTTTTCCCGCCTGGAGTTTCCTCTGTGGTGGTTGATAGCTTTTGTGACACCCCCAAATTCGGGTTACCTGACCCCCGAGTTTGGTGTTCACGATCCAACATATAATACTATTTAACTACTCATTCATATATAAATAGGAATACATAAGTCATTAACATATGTTATTGATACATAAGTCCCAGGTCCACTAACCTTAACATTACAGAAATACCCCTTAGATATACAAAAAGGGTTTATAATACAATAAAAACATAATAATATTGTTCATTATACTACTCCAGCATCTTGCCTTTGCCTTTATTTTTATTCGATCTGCTGGCCTCTTCGATCCTAACTGAAATATTTTATTTAGCAAGGGTGAGCAATAAGTTTGCCCCGCAAGTTAAGACATACAATAAATGTATATGAACCAACAAGAACAGACTATCTATTTTGATAGAATGAAACCAAAGTTCGGTGAACTTTGAAATAGCTGAACAAATCGTTAGTCAATAACAAGTCTTCTCATATTCTAGGCAACGCAATAATTTGATGATGAAAGAGTACAATGCTTTCAATGTTTCTGCGATATTCTAATGAATAATCAAGAATCAATTCTACGCAATTACAAAGTGGAATGTTTTCCAGATTTATGCTGAGTGATCCATTGGATCTTGAACTTCTTTTTCTCTGCATCTATCAAAGATTTACTTTGATACATACGCAGGAGTATCGATAACCATAAAGATTAAATCATACCCCTCTGCAAGTACTTAGAGCCTACCAACTCTCTTGTACCTATATTATGCATAATACTTAATAGATCTTGTGATGGTTTAATATATCGACCTAAAATGTTCCCTTTATATAAAAGGTTGTTCTTCTCAGTCTCAGAATCAAAATTTTGATTTAACAACGAAATACTGTGATTTCAAATTCTAATTACTTTTTGATCTAGCCAAAATAATTGGCATCGATCTGTCAATAATAATTGAAATCTCTTCTCAAACCTATCAAGTTTTAACAAATATTCGTCTAGTCCAGAATAATTGGCTAAGATATTTCTCAACATAATTCGGCAATAAACATGAATTATCTGTACTGTCAATATTAGCTTCTACGAATTTAAATATCCAACAATAGTTATTCTACGAATATATTTTCAGAATCAGTAATTCAATTTGAATTATTAAATATGCACTAACTGCGAATAATTACCAATAAATCCATGGACGTGGTATAATTAGCAATAATTAACCACTATAATAATTGAATGAATATAACTCAAGGTTGAGTTAGGAAACTTGCCTTCTTCGTTGATTACAGCTACACAATAAACTTATCTGCGTTCGTAAGACCTATAATCCAATAACATCGGTCTCACAATTAGCACAAGATTTCATTACACGTAACACTGTATTCTACAATCAAACTTCTCCTAGGCACATTACCACATAGTCACATCAGTGTTTATAACTTATATAAACACTTAACAAATCTAACTAGTTCGATCTGATTGGACTTCGGTCTCATCTTGGTGTTTTGATCACCCTATCCGATAACTAACAAGTTGTTGTTGTCAATTAATTTTGGTCTCTAAGCTTCAATATTATATAAGATAAGTCAAATATCATTTATAATATTTTTCGGAAGCTTTTAATATTTTATAAACAATTATTATAATTTATAATAATTTTTCAAACATTTAAATCATTTTTAAATGATTTAATTATCAAATAATCTTATTATCATTAATATTTAATAATATAAAATATTAATGTTATACTTGCCAAAATATTAAAGTTATTATTAATAACTTAAAATATTTTTAAATCATTAATATTCAACTTAAATGATTTTTAAAGTAATTAAAATCATTTTAAACCATCACCATTAATATTTAAATATTAATGAAATTATTATCAAAATATTAAAACTCATTAAGTATAACTTAAAATACTTTTAAATCAATTTTATCATATTTAAATGATTTTAATTTAATAAAATCATTTTTAATTCATTTATTTAATATAATAATTAAATAAATCTAATATCATTAATATTAATTTATTAATGAGAATTCTACAAAAATATAGAAAATTATATTTTAAAATCTCAAATATTTTCTAACACTTTATTCTTATTTAAAATGATTTTTAAATCAATAAAATCATTTTTATCTTATTTATTTAATTTAATAATTAAATAAATCTAAAGGAGGGAGGATCGGAGAAAGATATTAATCAAGCACGTCTGTCAATGATTTACAGAGGATAAAAGCCACAATGCCATAACACGGCTAAAGGCAAAGTCCTAAAACACGACTTGGATGACGTTCCACTTAATCAGATATCAATCTTAATCTATCTCATCTAGTAAGATGGCATGAATGTTTAAAGACATATTAAATATATCTTTACAGATAAATTAGTACATATATGATCTCATGAAGTTACTGTTATTAGGGGGTAGGGGTTCTACCCAAAACTATGAACCGACAGGTTTCTTCCTGTATGGCAATTTTTGTTAAGACAATATAATGTTCAGATTTATAAAACTGTTCTAAGAAGTAAGAACGATTATGATTTTCTGTTGCAGATTGATATGCTGTTTTGTATCTATTACTGTTTTCAGTATGATAATCTAAAAGTTCAAGTAAGGAAACATAAAAATTAACAGAGGCAATAATTAAAACTTACAAGGGAGCCTTGGATATCTTCAAACTTCAAACTTTTATTTAGGAGAGAGAAAATACAAAAGAAGTAGTAAAAGAAATTCTGCCTCAACAATGGGTGAGGACATCCCCTTTTATACAAGAAAGAAGGTGAGAAAGGATCTGGCGTGTCCTTGGTAGTGGAGTCGATCAGTAATCCTTATCTTTTCTTCTTTAATTCTCGGTAGTAGGAAGTGGA